>CM002535.2:2400000-3027500 GCA_000338895.3 Oryza meridionalis
TGCATGTTCCCCGGAAATCCAACCCCAAAAACAAACCAAACCAATAAAAAAATAATATAAAACAAAATAAATAAAATAAAATAAAACCCAATTGCGTTTGGACCGGACGCGTGATCCCGGCCCGGCCCATCACCGTCACCCTCCCTCGTGTCCTCTTCAAATTAAAAACCCACCTCATCACCACCACCACCACCACCTGCGCCGCCCCATCTCCCCACCTCCACCTCCGCCGCTATCTCCCCCCACCCTCGCCGGCAATGCCTCCCGATCACGGCGTCGACGCCGATCTCGCGGCGGACGAGCTGCAGAGCCTCAGCTTCGGCTCATCCGAGCGTTCCCGCTCCGGCTCCACCGTCTCCACCGCCACCACCGTCTCCACCACCACCTCCGGCCCACCTCCTCCTCCACCTCCTCCCCCTCCTCCTCGCGCCGCCGGCGCACCCCGCCTCGGCGCGGTCTCTCTCTCCGACATACGGTTTGTCCGGAGGCTCGGTTCCGGGGACATCGGGAGCGTCTACCTGGCGGAGGTGAAGGGCGCCCGCGGCGGTGGGGCGGCGGTGGTGGCGGCGAAGGTGATGGATAGGAAGGAGCTCGCCGGGAGGAACAAGGAAGGGCGGGCGAGAACCGAGAGGGAGATCCTCGAGGCCGTCGACCACCCCTTCCTCCCGCGCCTCTACGGCGTGGCCGAGGGGGATCGCTGGTCCTGCCTCCTCACCGAGTTCTGCCCCGGCGGCGACCTCCATGTCCTCCGCCAGCGGCAGCTGCACCGCCGCTTCTCCGAGTCCGCTGTCAGGTATATACTACAATACAGTACATCTCTTCGATTCGATTGCTCGATCGCACAAACACATTATTCTCATAATCTCATCCGTGTTGTAAAATGTCAAAAAAAAAGTTCCATTTCCTTTTCAACTGACTAACCAACCCAGCATGAATCACTCACCACCGTCTTGTTAATTTTACATTCAGTTCTCAATAAGCATTCCTATGTTTTGGTGTGTTTAGTTTACGCCAAAATTGGAAGTTTGGTTGAAATTGAAACGATGTGACGGAAAAGTTGAAAGTTTGTGTGTGTAGGAAAGTTTTGATGTGATGGAAAAGTTGGAAGTTTGAAGAAAAAGTTTGAAACTAAACAAGTGCTTTGTCAAAATTTTAGAACTAATTCACTTTGCCACTTTTTGAGTATTGGATCCTCAAGTAGTAGTGTAGCTATTAAGCTAGTGATCATAGGCTTTTGGGAGAAGAATGTGGCTTGTTTCCTGCGTTCTACTAATTGCCTTTGATTTTACTCTCTGTGTGTTTTTTTATGTATAAAGTATAGTATATTCTTGTTATTATAGGATCTAGTGGATGAAGCTCTCTCAGTTCTCTTCTTTGCTTGGCCCCATCATGTCTTCTGTTAGGCATGCATGTCCATCTTTATTCAGTCGGAATGTGTTCAATCATGAAAACATACATAATGCTATTTGATGGTAGCTAGCTGCCTTTTGGATCCATCCTTAACCCAAAAAAAAAAGACACACAAAAGGACTAATATATATCCTCCAAAGCAACATATGAATGCGATGTATATGAATGAGTGTTTTGCGAATTAGGTGATGGACATTTGTGCTCAAAGTGTCTCCCTTTCCTCTCTTCTGAATAAACAGACAGTGCAAGGGATTGGACATCATGGATGGGAGGGAGCTCACTGTCGCTTTACATTTTCCTTCCTATAGGAGCTTTTGAGCTACACTACACAGCCGCACGCCCATATCACCTTGCAATCACTCACTATTCAGAGCGTGTTCAGTGTTTGCATGTGCACTCCTCTGCCATTCTGAAGCCAAGCCTGACCTTGTGGAAGTAAAGCTGTTCTTGTCATATGCGTTTGCAGGCTTGTTCCTTCGAGGAAATTAGGCATCTTTGCATCACACAAAACTAGTTAGGATCTTCAGCTACCTTATCTGTAGACGACGATCACTACGGATGCTGGTGTGATTACGCTCCGGGATATAACTTTAATGCAGAATCAACCTCGGTCGTATTTCACTTGTGAGGAATATCATGTAGGCCATAGCCGCTATTACGGAGTAGAAGACAACAAAATATGTCAACTTCTACTAGACTGTATTGATTGAGAATAATAGTAGCAGCATTATTCGGTACGTTTGTTCCCATTACAAGCATCATGTGGCCACATTCATTTAGTCAAGGGTACATCAGTATTCAGTAGTAGTCCAGCCATAGCATTCACCACACAACCTACATGGCTACATACTGCCAGTGCATAGCTTGTATGGCATTCACTATATTTTCATTTTTAAGTATAAAAATAACATGCGCAGTCTAACATATACTATTGAAGTTAACATTGCCAGTTAGCCTTTGGTGCAAATAAACTTTGTGGGAAAAATAATAAGAAAACCATGCATAACTCTCACATATTAGCTTTTTGTATCACTCATATCAGCTCAGTGAAGAAGTCTTAAAACCATATACAGAGTTGCACTGTGTGTATCCCTACAAAAAAAACGAAATGAATGACTAGATCTCGTACGCTTTTATGGTGTAGCTGTACATGGATGGCACACCTACCTACGGCCAACAACATTGCCATCAATCAACTCATGGTAATGGGGTCGGTTAATTTGTGCTAATCCCGGTGTGACACGAGCCAAGGCCCTTGTGCTACGGCGCAAGAACCGTTTGGAGAACATGACCATATATTATTACTGCCTCATAGGTGTAGATTGCTGCCATTGGTCAATGAGGCTTTTATTAACCCCCATGTGATGACTGATGAGAGTTAGAATCACAGCTCTGAAGAACACATACACAGGGCCCTATGGCTAATGAATGGATGGATTCAGAAGAGATCAACATGGGGGTAGTAGGGTACTTGGCTGTAAGGATTAATCTAATTAACCCAAGGAATTATCAACTGAGTGCCACATGAAGGACCTTCCTTTGTGGCAATTAATTATGCTTCAGCCGTGCAACTCCCCAGCATCAATGATGCACTGACTCGAGTACTGTCTGTTTTTAATCTCTTCTTTTCTCTGCTCTGCTCTTGCCTCTTTGTGACTTTTGCTTCGTACTGGAAGCTCACAGTGGCATCCACCATGGTGGCAAACATGAACACAGATGTGGATAGTTGATACAGGTGGCTTTGTCGTTAGTCGTCGCTACACAGAGTTGTGGGTTCCTTAAGGTGACATGTGACTAAAGTCCCAGGATGTCATGCAACTTCCAAACAGTTGCAGTATATATGCAATAGTAACTTGCTTTGTACATGCAGTGGTTGCAAAGAAACACTAGCAAGTTATAAGAATTATTAGTTGGTGATTGCTACACTTTCATCAGCTGAATTTTGATTAAAAATTTGAAATGGGATAATACATCTAGCATGGCCAACTTGTTTACTTTACATACTCCATTTGAATTTTTTTAAGATAATAGTGTAAGTAACATGCTCCATTTTGTTTTATAGAATGACATTCTCCATTTGGTCACTCTATATGATAGCAGTGGCTGATTAATGATGGTTTTATGTGGAGCTTAGCTGAATGATCATGGCAATATGACATTGTTTGTGTGATGATGGTCATGGCAGGTTCTACGCGGCGGAGGTGGTGGCGGCGCTGGAGTACATCCACATGATGGACATCGTGTACCGTGACCTGAAGCCGGAGAACGTGCTCGTCCGCGCCGACGGCCACATCATGCTCACCGACTTCGACCTCTCGCTCAAGTGCGACCCGACGGCGCCGACGCCGGCGCACGTCATCTCGGACCCCATCGCCCTCGCCGGCGGCCACTCCTCGGCGTCGTCGTCGTGCATCATCCCGTCCTGCATTGTCCCCGCCGTGTCGTGCTTCCAGCTCTTCCCCGGACGCGGGCGACGCCGGCGCCATCGCCGCAAGAAGAAGACAGCGAGTGGTGGTGGCGGCGGCATCAGCGGCAGCAGCAGCGGCAGCTTCCCGGCCGGTGGGCTGGAGCTGGAGTTCGTGGCGGAGCCGGTGGAGCTCCGGTCCATGTCGTTCGTCGGCACGCACGAGTACCTCGCGCCGGAGATCGTCTCCGGCGAGGGGCACGGCAGCTCCGTCGACTGGTGGACGCTGGGGGTGTTCGTGTTCGAGCTCCTCTACGGCGTGACGCCGTTCAAGGGGTACGACAACGAGATGACCCTGGCGAACATCGTGGCGCGCGCGCTCGAGTTCCCCAAGGACCCGCCCGTCTCCTCCGCCGCCAAGGACCTCGTCACGTCGCTCCTCGCCAAGGACCCGACGCGGCGCCTCGGCGCCACGGTCGGCGCCGCGGCCATCAAGCGGCACCCGTTCTTCCACGGCGTCAACTGGGCGCTGCTCCGGTGCGCCACGCCGCCGTACGTTCCCCCGCCGTTCAGCGTCGCGGCCGCCACCGCCGCCGGCAACAGCCTCGCCGCCGCCGCCGCCGACATGTCGGACGATGACAGCTGCCCCGGCACGCCCGTGGAGTACTACTAGAGACAAGCAAAGCCAAGGAAGGAAGCTGCCACCATGGCAGGCACCACCATGTCCGTGCAAAAAGGAAGCTGCTGCCGCCATTGGCCAGCGCACGTGGTGGTGGGGATCCCATGGACCGTGGCGCATGGCGCGCACGAGGGCAAGCAAGCCGGCCGGCGGAGCAGGGGGCGCTCGTGCAGGCGTCGAGTAGTTGCCGGGTGCGTGTCGAGGGCGCGTCGCGCCGCGCCATGGCAAGCGACAAGGAGCGCACACACACACCGTTCCAACGACTTCTGAATTTTCTCTGGCATATGCTGCCCGTCTCACTCACCTACATGCTAGCATAACATCAGCATTAGTCCTATAGTATAATAGTGCTACACTTCAACTTAACCCATCTAGAACAGACAATTTAGCTTTATTATTTCGTCCAATGTTTCATGTGACAGCCATGCGAAATTTCTGCATTGTAATATCTCTCTCTTGTAGCGAGTTCAGAGTTGTATTTATGGGTTTTTTTAACAAGTGAAATCAACTGGACATTTCTGATTTCTCCGATCTTGTGATCATTGGAAACAACTGGGGACATGGCTAATGAAAATGATACGCAGTGTTAGGGCGTTGGGGGGACAAGAAGAGACTCAAAAAAAAAAAAAAGATGGCGCGAGAGAGAGGTGGCGATCATTTCATTTCCCGGGAATTCTGCGCGGCCACTTTGCCGTGTTCGTGCGCTTCGCTTTGCAACCGCATCAGTCTCTCTTGTGGTTGTGTCACTGCTAGCTACTGCTACGACGTGAGTGAGTGGAGATCATATCATTTCTAGACGCGTACTTCTAGATGAAAACAGCTGTGTGTACGCATCATCGCCGGCAAGCGCCTTTCCTGGGCTGCCCAGATCATCATCTTGAGGAAAAGACGACGTGTATACAGTGTTACAGCGAAAGATGTCCATCGTTTACCTTTTAGCTTATACTACTAACTTGTAGCTAAACTTTTAATTTTAAAACTTAATTTTAACATTGATTTTAGGGTTTTTTTAATCATAGTTTATATTTTAGCATTTTTTAAAAAAAATCATTAAGCATATAAACGTTTTACATATAAATTATGTTATCGTTGATAAGCCGTAACGATTTAGCTGGATAGAGGCAAATGTTGCAGCTATGCACAATGAGCATGATCATGATCATGCTGTGTGCCATCAAAAGCAAGTCAACCATATAGTAACAGGCTTACAGTTAACCGATGGGAGCAAAGCTGCCCTCCAGCTTGATTGCATAGTAACACTCTAAAAAGGTGTCAAGAGAGGTTTCAAAAGTGCAGAGAGTAATCAAAAGAAGTTAACAGTATATTCATTTACCTTTCTTGGATCTGCAGGTATGCAAGCACGCTCTCTATAGTAGATATGTACTGCAAAAGCAGAGCATCCAGGTCACTACCAAATGATAACACCAAGAATTTGCTGCAAACAAAGGCTACCACTTCACCGGCTAGTTAGGGTAACATTTTAGAAGTTATTCAGTAGTGTTCTTTTCTTCTGAAAATAAAGATAAAGTTTTTTACGCAAAACGAGGTGATATTAATATATGATTGATTGAGTTTTAATTATTACAAACTTGAAAAATAGATTAATATGATATTTTAGAGCAACTTTCATATAAAAAGTTTTCGCACAAAACACACTGTTTAACGGTTTAAAAAATATGCCATGAAGATCTTAATCTTCATTCAATTCTTGTTGAAAAAAAAACCGAGACCTGTATCTGTAGTTCTCTACCAACTAAAAAGCCAATAATCCTTAAGACCGCATATACGTACATAGGCGAAAGCCAGAAAACCCTACTCAGCAGAGCTAATGACGATTCAAATATTTTCACAAATTACATAGCGTTTTAAAATTTTCTTATGAAAATGCTATGGAATGTTTCATGCTTGGGTGTGTTTTCTCTTCTTTATCAACTTTTACTTCCTCGTTTTTCGCATGCATATTTTTCAAACTATTAAATGGTGCGAGTTTGCAAAATAAAATGTGAAATTTGCTTAAAAACATATTAATCTATTTTTAAATTTTTTAGCTAACAGTTAATAAATTATGTGCTAATCCGTTCTTCTGTTTAGCTGCGGTAGTTAGTGTGGGTGCTCGTTTGTTCTCGAACAAATGATAAGAAGATACTGGGCTGTGATGAAGCTTATTATATTCTGGCCCATTAACCTCGAAACCTTATGATATACCAAAAAAATTACACCGAATGTACCTCAACTTATCATCGAGTTACGGAATTGTCCTCAAATCGAAACTGGATATGTGATATTTTTCAACTTACAAAACTGTTCACTTTAGATCCTTTAGTGATTTTGATCCTGGTCTTGCTCGATGCGGTGGTTGAGTCAACGTAGAATCCACGTGAATCCCACATGTCAGTAAGGCATGTCATCACCTCTTTCTTTCTCCCACCTCTCCTTCGTGTCTTCTCTCCCTTACTCTTCTCTCTCACTCTTCCGGTCTTCCCTGGGCAAGCTGGCCGGCGGGACGGGGCGAGGCGGGACGGGAGGAGGGCGGCAGCGGCCGGCGACGGCCGACGACGGGCGGCGCGGGAGAAGGAGAGGCGGGGGCTCGGGGGCGGACGGTGACGGGCGACGCGGGAGAAGGAGAGGCGGCGGCTCGGTGGCGGACGGAGACGGGCGGTGCGGGAGAAGGCGGCGGCTCGGTGGCGGACCGCGACGGGCGGCGCGGGAGAAGGAGAAACGACAGCTCGGTGGCGGACGACGACGGGCGGCGTGGGAGAAGGAGAGGCGGCGGCTCTTCCTACCGCCACAACGGCACCATCCACTCCTTCCTCCTCGCTGCATCCTCCCCTCTTTCCTCCACTGCATCCTCCCGTCCTCCCCATCCGGCAGCCGACGACGCGGTGACCGGCGAGACCGACGCTGGCACCACCCAAGCTCCTCCAGTGCCGTCGCGATTTCCTGGCCGCCGCCTTCCCAGACGCCGCCGCCGCCGCCTTCCCGGGCGTATGTGGCGACCACGCGCTCACCGTGTCGGCGAACGCCGATTCCGGCGGGATACAGAGCTTGGGACCCCGCCGGCGTTTAGCAAGACGGAGGTGTTGGTCAATGAAGGTGTCGGAGGAGAGCGCGACGGCGGCGGCGGCCACAGGCGCGCCTGCGAGCTCGCCGTCGTGGTGATCGACCACATTTACGGCTGCGCGGAGGGGCGCCTGGCGGTAGTGGCACACCCGACGAGGCTCGCGGCGGTGGCGTGCGCGGTTGTCCGCCACGGGCACCGAGAGCCCGTGCGCGCGCTGCACGCCGTGGCGAGGCACTCGGTGATGCCGGCGGTGCTGCAGGAGATGTTGGCCGTCAGCGTGGGGGCGAGGCTGCTCTTCCTAGTGCAGGTCTGCGCCTCCGGCGAGCGGACGAGGGCGAGGGCGAGGTGGACCACGAGCCGATCTAGGAGTCGCCGTCGCCGGCCGCGCACGCCGCAGTGGGCGCCCTAGCGCTGGCATTCCCATGCCCTGCGAGTGCGAGAGCAGAGAGCGAGGAAGGAAGGAGTGAAACAGAGAAAGAGAAAGGGGAAAGAGATAGGGTGACGTGTACACCTGTCATGTGGGGCCCACGTGGGTTCCATGCTGACTCAGCCGTCACATAGATCAAAACCACCTAAGTTTGACCGGTTTTGTATAGTTAAGGGACCCGTATATCTGGTTTTGATGACGTTTTTTATCCCGATGACAAGTTGAGGGACCTTCGGTGTACTTTTTACTATGATATACCAAGTGGGCCCTATCAGGTCCAGTTCGGCCCATTACATGTCCCCTCGCGGCCTCACCGTGGGCCAGACCAGCCGAGCCCACCACGTGGCATCTTCTTCCTCCCACCCGCGGAGACGGAACCCTAAAAAAAAAGTTCTTCTTCCCCTTCTCGTCCGGGCACGGGCAGGCGGGCAGCGGAAGGAGCTCTAAGGTAGTAAGGTGATGCTGCTACTTCTCCTCAAATTTCTAATCTGCTCATGGCGGGGTCGGGCGGGTGTACATGCGTTTCCGTGGTGAATAAATCCCCGCGCTCCAGTGCTGGTGTAGTATTTGCGTAGAGAATAGCCAGCGTTTTGTGCTTGGGCTTCGATTTGTGCGTGCTTGGATGGTAGCTTTGCGATTTCGTGTTTTTCCCCGATTGATTTACCGTGGTTTGGTGGTAACTTGCGATTCCGTGTCTTCCGCGTTGATGATTTAGTACGGTTTCCCCCCAACCAGTGATGCTGTACAAGGTAGAATACTTACTCGGTAGATAATGAGTTGTGACGGGCTAGTTTGTAGCATTCAGTATGATTCTTCGTATTATTACTGGAGCAAGAGTAGCTTGATTGTGCTGAAGAAAGAATGGAGCACTTGTTGCAGCAGATTATATAGTTCATTTATCTTTATTTCTTCCCCTTAACCCCCAATCAGTTAGAACCATTTATTAATATGGTGTTTCCTATGATTAGATGTACAACATGAAAAAACATGATTGTGCTGAAGAATGGAACACTTGTTGCAGCAGATTATATATATATATACTTCATTTATCTTTACGTCTTTCCCCTGATCCCAATCAGTTAGAACCATTTATTATAATGTTTCCTATGATTAATTCTACAACATGAAAAATAAATGATTTTGCTGAAGAATGGAACACTTGGTGCGGCAGATTATATGGTCCATTTATGTTGACTTCTTTCCCTTAATTTTTGGTACAATTTTATATGATATTGCCCAATCCAATCTTCATGTATTTTTGTTCCAACCTCATTAGCACTACACTTGGCATAATCTTTTTGAGCGGAATTATGGAATAGCTTTTTTTTTCCCGACAGATCACTATACTTCATTTCTGTTTATTTCTTCCCCATTCTCTGTACTCAGATTTCTGATTGTATCACCATATGCAGCCAGAAGAAGCATCATGCCTAAGATAAAAACAAGTGGTGTGAAATATCCCGATGGGTGGGAGCTTATAGAACCCACCCTCTCAGAGCTCCATTCCAAGATGAGAGAAGGTCTGTCTGCTTATCCAATCTCATTATTAGAAACATGTGCACTGCTAGTTAGTAAGACGGATGTGTTTCTTACCATGTATGCTTGGTGTAGCTGAGAATGATCCGCATGATGGGAGAAGGAAGTGCGAGGCACTGTGGCCCATCTTCAAGATCAATCACCAGAGGAGCCGATATCTGTATGACCTTTACTACAACAGGAAGGAGATATCCCAGGAGTTGTATGAGTTCTGCCTTGACCAGGGACATGCTGACCGAAACCTCATCGCCAAATGGAAGAAGGTATGCACTTTGTTCTTCTTGGGAGGTGCTCATGTGCTACCTGCACCTCCATAAATACAGTTTAACCGATGACTAAAACTTAACACTGGTACACCTAAAAAATAAAAAAGATTGATCATTTCTCCATGAAAAAAATGATTATTCCTCTATGAATAGAAATGAAATAATCTGCAACTGATTTGGGATTGCAGTCCACACTTTACTAATGGTTGAATTGGTTAAATCCATGAAAATCTTTTATCTCTCACAGTAGATCTCTCTGAAATGACAAATTTCACCTGCACATATGACCTCATATATTTAGTCTTAATGTGTGGTCCAATTTGCATTGCCAACTGACTGAGATTTTTTGCATTGGATAATTGCAGCAAGGCTATGAACGTCTCTGCTGCCTGCGCTGTATCCAGACACGAGACCACAACTTTGCGACCACCTGTGTTTGTAGGGTTCCTAAGCACCTGAGGGAAGAACAGGTGATAGAGTGTGTCCACTGTGGTTGCAAAGGCTGTGGTAGTGGGGACTAAGTTTCCACTATTGGGATTACTTTTCAAGCTACATCAGGAGCAGGTTGATGAATGTAAACTGAATAACTGATGTAGTGATATCTCTGATGTACTTGGATAAATGCCTAGCCTGTCTAGAGAGTAGACTGAATGTACTCGTAAGATGATGGATGTGGTAATGTGAAAAAAAAACTTGAGTTCTACCACTTCTATCTTATCTTATTTCCATTCCTTCTTTTTTCAGTTTCTATTGATAATCTCACTAGCTTACTAATTGCTCTCTGCTGCTGTGCTCTGAGTTGACAGTACGATTTGTCCATTTACTGTTTGAGCAACCTTCCCTGTTAAATTTGTCATGGTTTTCAGTTTCTTCCCTCAGAGTTTTTCCTTATTGTCATAATCAAACTTTCTATCACATCAACTGCAAAATAGCTTGGCTTGACTGGAAATTTTTGTGCTCAAGCTGTTTCTGGGACAGTTAATGTCGGCAAACAAAGAGCAAGCAAGAGTTATATTAAACAAAATTCAAACATGGAGGATTTATATTACTAATCTTATTGATTCATTCATGGCACAAATAGATCCACATAACCTTTGAAAAGCAGCAGGCATTAACCTCTAGCATCTGACTCTGGCCAATGCATTCTACACCAAGAGCTTAACTGCAATTCTGCAATGGTGTCTCGCTGCTGCACATACTAGTTACATACTCATATGCTATTCTAACTTGGCTGGGGCAGTGAAGTCTGGATTGGTCCAAGAGGAGATGATGGTAAGTTGGGTGTAGGTGAGAGGCATGCTGGCAGCCTCCATGACGGCGATGGAGTAGACGCCCTTGGTGACAGGTTTACCATCTCCAGTGCTTGCATTCTGAGCTCCATTGGGTAGTCCTTCACACATCCAATCCTCGGGCCAACCCCAGTGCTCCATTTCAGGGACAGCCTGTGCCCGAGCTGATAGGATTTCGACTCTCCCTTGGATTTCACCCTCTCGAGAATTGCTTCCCGCGGGACTTCAGCAGCTCTAGGGCTTTTCAGACCACCTGAGAGGGTTCTTTGGTAGGTTGGCTTTGTTTGCACTTTAGGAACGTTATCGCTTTCGGCACCTTCAGCTTGCAAAGACGGCTCAGATGCCTTATCTTCTTCTATCATGTTCTGAGGGAGAATCAATTGTGGAGGATTGGATTCCATGACGGTAGCAAGAGGGTTCTGTTTATTAGGCACTGGATCTTCATAATAGTCTTCGTTGGTGGATGAGCGCACCTGAATACACAAAAACAAGCTAGTTGAAACCACCCGATATTTGCTTTCGTAGGGGTATAATAGGTTTCATGGGCCTGAAAATGGCGTACCTCAACTTCTTTCCGATCAACTCCATTCTCTTCTAGGAAGTTCATGAAGTTGTCGAGGTTCTCTGCACTTGGTTTATAGTGACCACTATAGGCCCAGATGGACTGAAATCAGAAATTGATCATCAGAAAATAGCAGAAAGCAGCGATGCACCCAATCAACATGCAGGAGAACAACACAAACAAATTATCAAAATGATTACCAGACTGTAGTTTGATACGAAACTCAAAACATGAGAAAGTATTCCTAAAATACATACAATTTTCAGGCATTTTCCAATGTCCCTCACAAAAGGAGGCACATACCTGAAATAATTATTCGTGGCAATTCCAGAAACACGAAATAATGGTTTGAAGTACTATTAGCAACTGAATCACCAATCTTTCAGATCACAGAAAACATAAGCAGTCATATCAATAACGCAAAAAACTCTGCATAAATAGTAACATAGACACGCATATAGTTTCTCGACACTACCTTGATAACTCCATTTTCTGCTGTGAACCTCCCAGCAGCTATGGTAGCACCTCCTGCTAAAAAGCTCGAATGCTGGAACACACCTTTCTCTTTCTAGACACAGAAAAATCAGCTTATGAGAAAAAAAATAGAAATGCTAACTAGCACAACTTGATTTAGTTCAACAGCAACAAGAATAACTTGTCAGACTGGGAAAACTACCTTGCCAGCATAAAGTTTCTTTGTTGTGCTCATAACAAAAATCCATTTTGTCCCCTTAGGACCTTGGCTTGTATCAAGTGGTTCTCCAGAGTGCTTATGGATAATCTTCCCCTCTGTAACGATGTATTCATAGAACTCACGCTCTTGCTGCAAAAATCCAGAAAATACAGATTTCATGTAACATTATTTCATTAAAATAAAAAGTTTCATGCTGCAATTTTCTAAGATGTCAAATACAAGGATGAGTTAGCACGAAAAACTGAAAAATAGTGTGAATGGAAGTAGGCCAGGGTATGCTACTGGTTGCTAAGGCATTAAATATTGATAAAGTCAGATCTGTGGATTGTGCACCTCTTTGCAGGGTATATAGCTTAATTGCACAGCAATATAATAATAGCAACACAGAGACATAGCACATGTTTTAAGTTCAATACAAATTCTAAAAGGTGCACATGACAAAAGGCCTTGACTGCTAATGCAGATATTTTTAGAAGTTTTTTTTCAGCAGTATTACATGATTTTGAACCAAGAAGGGTTGGGAGCAATTATAGACATGATCTTACCGGGCCGAGATATTTTATGCATTGCTTCTTCAGCAGGGCTCTGGGACAGTGAGGAAGGTCAACGTCTTTCCCCTCCCCAATATCAAGCCTACATATGCAAAAAGATCATTGAAATCAATGCACAACCAAACCACCCACTTAAATTTCTGAATAAGAGTGCAACACTGAACACATATTCTGCCTGCAAATCTCTTTTGGTCAGAGACATCCTACCAATTTCTTCCAATAGCATTCTTTGCAAATGCAAACACACAAAACACAACCAACTTCTTACCAGTAGAAGAATGGCTGGCCGGCCTGGCTTTGGCACCAGACATCATAGTAGAAATGCAGATTGTGACCATATCTATGCCGTGGGTCAATCTATACAACAAGTAAACACTGGGTATCAAGTTGCATTCACAAGGTTTGCACAATGAACTTAAATAAACATGGACAGAAGCTTCTATGACAGTATAAGATATGGAGCTTTTATGATCGATGTTCACACCCAACTGAAAAGGTCCAAGTCAACCCATAACCGAAAGCAGCCTCTTTTCACATTTGTGAAACAAAAGTAGTGACACCTAAAGCAAAAGAAATCCTAGTACAGCTATACTAACATAAGTTGATCTGTACGATTTGTACTCACAGCCTCGATCCAGTGCTGGAATGCCAGCTTCAGAGCCTTCCCGTCTCTGGATAAACCCTGACCCACCTGCATCAAAGCACAAGTTTTGTACACAACAATTTCAAAACACAAACACAGAAGAGCAGTCAATGAAACTTGGTCCAAGTAAAACCCAAAAGAAATCGCTTTCTCGAGGGTTTGTGGTGGTAGCGAAGTGGTTGCACATCAAGGGAAGGAGAGACCGAGATTGAGACCTTGGAGGCATTGAGGCTGACGCGGTTCCATCGCGACGCTGCGGTCTCCGGTTTCGGGTCGTCAAAGAAGGAGACGGTGCTGTGGCTCAGCCGCGCGAAATCCAACGCTTGCCACCTTCATCAACAATCCAATCCACAAAACCATCTCGGTTATTAAAAAATCAAGCAGTTGTTTTTTTAGATTATGGAAGTATATACAAAATCAAGCTCCTCGCAAAAAAAAAAATCAAGCGGTTTCGGGGTAAAAGCGAATAATCAGGAGATAAATTCCACGAAACCGAACAGTAAAACAAATCCGGAGCAAGAAGCTTCAGAAGGATCAGTAAAGAAAAAAGAAATAAAGAAAGAAAAAAGAAAAGGGAAGGGAGATGAAAGATTGGCGTAGGATCTGTGGATAATTTACCAGAGCTCCTCGACGACGACGGCGGAGTCGGCGAGCTTGCGCCGGGTCCGGTAGCTCCGGTAAACCTTCTGCAGCTTGGTCGCCGCCCCATCCTCTCCTCCTCCTCCTCCTCCGCCGCCGCCGGCCACCGGAGAGGAGACCTCCACCGGAGGATTCATCCAAGAAGAGGCCGTGTCCATGCGATCCGGAGCAGCCGCCGCGGCGTCCACCCCCATTCTTGACTCCTCGAGGTTTAAGGTGGAGGGAGGGAGGAGGAAGACGAGCAGTGAGAGTAGAAATGGCTGCTGCAGCCGTGTCGTCGAGGGCGAATTTAATCGGAGTTGCGTCGCTGTAAACAGTGAGATTAGGGAATAAAATACAGCAATTAAAGGGAGGTTATTATATTCTATTCTGAGAATTGAGAATTGATTTGTTCGCGCGAGGAAGAAGCAGCTGCCATAGCTACCTACCCATCTCATCCTCATCCATTTGCAAATTGCCACAGAGTTATAATACTCCCTCCATTCCAAATTAATCTACATATTTTTTTTTATTATTCCTAAATAATCTATATATTTATATTCATTCATTAAGTCTATTTGTTATTTGTGTATTAAAGTAAATAGACATTGATACATGCATCCATGCACACAAGTATTTAGAGCAGGTACAATAGCAGGCTATAAGCCAGCTGCAAATATATTTTAAGAAGATAAATAAGGAGAGAGAAGAGCAACGGGCTACAGATTTGTAACCAGCTGTAGCACGGACTCTAAGATGCAGTGTGTGTATGACAGGTAGGACCAGGTATTAATAGTGTAGTAGATGAATTGGAGCTAGTAGTTGGCTATACTATTGAACTTGCTCTTATAACCCACATGCAATATCTTGATTTGCTATTGGCTATAAAATAGTAGGGATGATGCATGTATTGAGTTTATTGCTAGAGTAAATATAGTATAAGAGTGAGTATTATTAGCTTTTTTTTGTCTTGGTGTACCTATGAAATATGTAGATCAGTTTGGAATAGAGGGAGTAGGTATTGGCGAGGGCAGAATCGTAATTTCTGCAGTGGCAGGGTGGCAGCGACTGAGTGGTTGATGCAGATTTTTGGGATGGAAATTGACTTGCCGGCATTTCTGGTCTCTGAAGATGTATAATATACTCCTCTCCGTATACAATGCATTTCTTGAGTTTTTCATTTTTATTAATAAGACAATGGAAATAAGGGGTTGTTCAGATTGATACCATTTCAAACCATATCATTTTTAAGGTAAAGTTTTCAAATTTGTACATACATTTAGTTTTTTTATCAAACTTTAGTAAATACATAAGGAATCCTGCCAAAACATGATAATATTGTCAATTTACCAAAATTTTATCATTGCCAAAATTTGATACTACCTTCGTTCTAAATAAGTGCAGCCATAGATATCCGTGTCTAGCATTTTGACCGTCCGTCTTATTTGAAAATTTTATGAAAAAAATTAAAAATATTAGTCACACATAAAGTACTATTCATGTATTATTATCTAATAACAATAAAAATACTAATCAAATTGTTTTTCAAATAAGACGAATGATTAAACGTTGAGCATGAACAGTGTTAAAACTGTACTTATTTTGGGACGGAGGGAGTAAAGTTTATTTTGACTATAATTTGGATAAGCCCTAAATAAATTATTGTGATTAGTTGATATGAGAAAATAGTATAAAAATTTGTAAAAGGTAATTACAATTGATTATGGTGAGAAAGTAGATGAAAGAGTTCTGAGTGAGTAAACTTTTAACACTGAAATTGCTAAATTTTGAGTCGGAAAGGGTAGCCACTGGATAGGATAGCTTGTCAAGTCAACAATGGTCACTGTCCTTGCCGGTCAAGCTCATGTGCATAGTACGACCGTGGACGCCAGCGAGCTGACGAATGTGTGGATGTCTCTGGACTGGATCGGTTGGTGGATCGTGTTTCATGGCCTCATTGAGGAGAGTTAATGATGTTGCCTGGTTAGATACAGCACATTAATTAGTGGGGGGAACACACATATATACATACATATACGACAAGATTACTTTGTGTTAGGTTGATTCTCAGCATCACACCTGGTTTCACATCTCAAAAGTAATGGCCTGGGATGATCCTGTTGGTGAAATGGTGATAAAAGCTTTTAACTGATGTAGAATTGCTATTGGATTAGCATTCCTTTGATGCTTTGTAAATAAACATTCCAAAGTGACTTTGGTGTCAGTTGGAATTTTTGACTGGCAAAATTTTCCAAACCCTACCTGCTCCGCATAGAAAACGTTTTTTTTTGGAGAACAGCATAGAAAACGGTTGGATGTGTATAGTCCAGGCAGTTTCCCAAGCTTGGCACATGTTGATTAATCCATTGGTAGTAGAACTAGACTTTTGTTTGCTTATGGGAGTTGTCATTTCGGCACAATCCGTGGTCCGAGAGGTAGGGCTCACTTAAGTTACCTTTTTCTAAGCTGGCACGCGCGGCACGAACTCCTACTAATTAATTTGCAGCTGTACTAGTATAATTAATTATGTACTGCAATGCAGTAAGAATGTACCACTATCTTTGATACTACTACTGTTGATAGTGGTACAAAGGCCATACCTATTTGAATGTAGGAACTAAAAAAACTAAATGTCATTAATTGTACTGTACAAAGACCATGTTGCCTCAAACCATGCAAAAAGAGGGGATAGGGTTATGTGTGGGGGTAGCAGGTGGAAAAAATAAACAACTTTATTCCCTATAAGCTCCTCCCATAAGGACTAATGGACTAATACACTTTTAGTCCCTTTTAGTCGCCCCTATTCAGAACTTTAGGGACTAGAGGGGACTAAAGTTCTAGTCCCTCCAACCAAACAGACCCCAAGTACCAGTAGTATTTTCCTAGCTGTCGAACGTATGGACTAGGACTAATCTTAGGCCTTGTTTAGTTCGCAAAATATTTTTCCAAAAACGTCACATCGAGTCTTTTAACATATGCATGGAGCATTAAATATGATAAAAAAAACTAATTGCACATTTTGTATGGAAATTGCGAGACGAATCTTTTTAGCCTAATTAGTCCATGATTAGCCATAAGTGCTACAGTAACCCACACGTGTTAATGACAGATTAATTAGGCTTAATAAATTCGTCTCGTGGTTTCAGGCGAGTTATAAAATTAGTTTTTTTATTCGTGTCTGAAAACCCCTTCTGACATCCGGTCAAACATTCAATGTGACAAAAAAAATTCTTCTCACGAATTAAATACACCCTTAGCTTGGTAGTTATGGGAAAGTACATGGTTTACCTTCTTGATTGGCTAGTGAATTTTGAGCTACATGTATGGAGACATTGATTATTGCTAATTATTTCAAATGAGTTTTAACGAAATCGAAACAAAACCGTTCGAGATGCACATTTCAAAGCCGGCTCAAGATGTTGGAAAATTGTTGAGATTGAGAACTGTGGGAGAGAAAAATGCATTTAGTGAATTAATCATGCATGTTGGGGACGGCAATGATCAATTATAGCCATTGCTACTATGTCATTTATACTCATTTTAAGCAGCTATAGGGGAGGTAATATCTATGCATACAAGCGTTCTCGTATCCACACCATACACACAAATTAACAAACGTCACCAAATATTCTGTACATGTACTTTTAATAGTATCACATTTATGTATAAAGTCCCATCTTCAAATTCATTTATATATGGAGCGCAAAAAAACAAAATTCTAACCAATTTATATCCTTAAAATTGTTACAAATATTATCCTTTTGTTGGCTAAATTATACTAGTAATTAATTTAAGGATGATACAGTTGTACAATATACAATTTTGTATAGATTTTTTTTGTTGAAATCTATTAGTTAATGTGCACGGTGTATACATTGCAAGCTAATCATGCATCTTTCATTTGGTCCGGTACTCCGTTAGGCACACCGACGTGGCATTTTGTTTCTTGTGGATGATATAGAATGATTGACACGATCGTTAATTAGGGCTCCCACATTATCGATCCATATTTGGTTGGACCATTACATCACTTCGAACAATTTATATATATTGCTCAATTGACTATATTGCTCGTTTGCTAGCCACATGATGTGTTTTTTTTAATGAATTTTCGGAAAATGATGTTTTGCTTTTATCCTTTCAGAAAAAGGCATCTTTCTCGACAAAAGTACAAAATGATCGATGATTTGTTTGTCAATTGTCATCCATGAGTGTTCTGTGCTGCAGGGTAGGTATGGCTAGGAAAAAGTATACTTTGACTCCGTCAACTATCGCCCGAGTATGATTCATGACCTCTAACCATAAAATCGGGTATATCGACTCCTCCAACTATCAAAACCGGTGCAAACAATATTCCTCGGTGGTTTTGGAGGTCGTTTTGGCTGACGTGGCGGACACATGGCTGTCTTGATCGAGTCTTTGTCCTACATGACGCTTACGTGGCACTAGAATAAAAACAAAAATAAAAAAAATATGTGAGACCCATATGTCATTCACACAAAAAGTGGGACCACATGTCATCCTCCCCCCTCTCTCTCCCTCCCTTCTCTCTCTCTCAGGACTTAGAGCGGCGGCGGTGGCGGTGGCCGATGGGGATGGGGCGGAGGGAAGCGGGGAGCGGCGGCGGCGGCGGTCGGGAGCGGCGGCAGTGGCGGTGGGAAGCAGCGACGGTGGTGGAAGAGATGGTGGCGGTGGCGGTGGGGAGTGGTGGCGGCAGCGGTGGAGGTGGTGGTGGGGAGCGGCGGCAGCGGCGGTCGGGAGGAGGAGAAGGAGGAGAAGGCGGAAGAGGTGGTTTGTGGAGGAGAGTGGAGGAGGAGGAGGACGGCCCCGCCACCGCACTAGCCAGCCACCGACGACGCCGACTCCGACCCCCCACGTGGGCAGCTCCCCTCTCGTACCCCTCCTTCCTTCCCGGCGGCCACGGGCCATAGCCGCGTTCTCCACCGCGCGTTCCCCATCGCCACTGTCGCCGCTCCCCACCACCGCCGCCGCCGCTCCCCTCCGCTCCCCTCCGCCTCGTCCCCATCGGCCACCGCCACCACTGCCCACCGACGCCACTCCCCGCCGCCACCACTCCCCTCCGCCTCGTCCCCATCGGCCACTGCCATCGCTTTGAGTCCTGAGAGAGAAAGATAAGGGAGGAAGAGAGAGAGGGGGATGAAGAAGGAGAGGGAGGATGATATGTGGGTCCCACATGTTAGTAGGTCCCACTTTTTGTGTGAATGACATATGTGTCCCACATATTTTTCTTATTTTTGTTTTTATTCTAGTGCCACGTAAACGTCACGTAGGACAAAGACTCGGTCAAGACAGCCACGTGGGCGCCACGTCAGCCAAAACCACCTCCAAAACCTCCGAGGGATATTGTTTGCACCGGTTTTGATATTTGGAGGAGTTGATATACAGCCACGTGGGCGCCACGTCAGCCAAAACCACCTCCAAAACCTCCGAGGGATATTGTTTGCACCGGTTTTGATATTTGGAGGAGTTGATATACCCGGTTTTGTGGTTGGAGGTAATGAATCATACTCGGGTGATAGTTAAAGGAGTCAAAGTATACCTTTTCCGGTATGGCTACCACCTATCATCATGTAGGTACTACCTAGTAGGCCAGGCCTGGCAGGATGAGCTAGTGCCAAGGCCCATTATGCAACAGGGTTTGGACCAAAATGAAGCCCTAACATTACGGGCCCGTTATCATATAGACCAAATTTCTACTCAGAATCTTCAGAATTCGTAGTTATAAAATCTAAAAATTAAATTAGATGCCAAAATAAGGTGAGAAATCCAATTATTTTCAGACTCTCACCAGTTATTTCTCACAATCTCGAAGTTATCAAACATGGCCTAAATATACATCGAGGCATGCCGACATGAGCCACTAGTAAAAAACCAACACACTGAAAACCAACACAATGAAAAAATAAGAACCGACACCTTTAAGCACATTTAAGGCACACCTATTGCCAGCATCAATCTCAGCCAGGTGATATACGATTAAGGCCTTTTGGTTATTCCAACTCACAAGAGGATTAAGAGGATTTAGAGAGGATTAATTTCACGTCTATTAAAGGTATCAATCTCTTGGGATTAACCGAATAAGGAGCTGGAGGGTTTACAAAACCATGCAAGTGTGCAACTATCGCGGTTACCACGTTCAGTAACCTTTTCAGTTTTTGAAACCACGATATACCTCGCGGTTCCAGTCAAACCGTGGGGTGGCACTACCCTCGCTCCAAACAATTTGGTAAACCATGGCTGGAACCAAGCCAAAACTTAGCAGCAACAACACTGTATGTCTGTATGCAGGACAGCCAACATATCAACTGATCTAATGCTGTTTCTTTTGCATAATCTCGTATCAGCACTCGAGCAAATCACTCCCTGAAGTTGCACAACACACGACCAAAACCTCTTTTGCACAATCAGATACAAATGACTAATTGTATCAGCACTTGAGCAGATCACCCCTAAAGTATGTAACAATGCATCCACAACCTCGGTGCGTAGACCCATGCAATTCACAAACCCAAGATTAATATTTACGATAATATTTCTAGCTATAACCAAAATGATGGCTAAATGATACTACTATCCTACTATTAGTTACTATCTCCCTGACGAATTCCATATTTCCATTGCAGCTGTCTAATTGCAGTTTCAATCACAGACAATCACAGACAAAGATGATAAAGTAGTAAACGTCTAAACCATGATCAATTAACACATAATGAGTTTTTAATCTATCAAAATGGAAGACAAATATCAGTTTCCAAAACTCTTAGAAAAGATAGATTATGATAATAACTCTTTCAAGAAAGTAGCATAAACTTGTAACAGAGGAAGCAGTGACAACTGACAAGGTGGTACAAAACCAGCTCCTAATCGATCTCCTGGAGCGAGGCGCCGGCGGCGGCCACGTCCTCGGCGGTGAACTTGCCCTTGGCCTTGTCGGCGGCGCGGCCGCTCGCCTTGCGGTCGAGGATGGCCTTGCGGTCCTTGTCGAGCTTGAGCTTGGTGACGACCACCTTGGAGGGGTGGATCCCGACGTTGACGGTGGAGCCGTTCACCTTCTCCCTCGTGATGCGCTCGACGTGGATCACCCACCGGCGGCGGTAGACCTGCACCACCTTGCCCTCGCGGCCCTTGTAGCTCCCCCTCACCACCTGCACCTCGTCGTCCTTGCGGATGGGGATGGAGCGGACGTTGTACTTGTGGCGGAGCTCGGTGGAGAGCGCGGCGGACATGAGGACGCGGCGGACGGAGGACGGCGCCGTGAAGTGCGCCTTCCGGCACTTCCGCCGGGAGCTCGTCACGCGTGGGTTGCGCTTCATGGCGGCGGCGCGGGGGGAGCTAGGGTTTGGGGGTGGGTGAGAGGGGGGAATGCCGCGGAGGGAGGGTTTATATACCCGGTGGAGATGGCGAATGGACGGCGTGGATTCGTTTGATGGATGGAAGCGTCTGTGGGCTTCGGCCTTCAACTAGGTCTCTTTTTTATGGGCCTCAACTTCGGCCCGGTCATTTTTGTGGGCTTCAATTTTAGTAGTATATGGGCCGGAATTTCGGTTTATCCGAACAAGGCCTAACCAGGCCCACATTGCGAGGTAACACACGGCCTTACTAATTCTGTCATCGGGCCCATTTCATGGCCCGATCTATTGCCAATTTCCTCGTGGCACAATAGATAGATAGATGATGCAACGTATACGCCCGTCTTTGTTGACGCTGACGGAAGGATGTATAGTAGAAAATCTCGTACGATCGTGCATACGTACACGCATACATAGACGGCTGGGAGGTCGATATGATGGTAGTACCGTTGAATGTTGATGCTTGCTAATGACTCGTCTCGTTTAATTGAATGGGAATTATTACGTGTAGCTGGTGGCTACCTGTCCCGTTGATGCTATTTCACGTTGGCATATGCACCATACGTATTTTACGTGCAGCGTGTGTGAGATATGCACATATGGTCCAATGAGTATATGTACATGTGACTGTACCACTTTACCTCCGCCGTGAAAATGATCAGCTCCCACACACACACACATAATCTTTATAATCTTTTGCGCGTTTTTTCTAATATATTGATGTATAATCATTTACGCGTTCGCGCACAAAAGAATGAATGTATTATGTACTATCTCAAGAAATAATAAATGTTTTATAATACGTACAGCTAACACTCTTTAAATATTTTGATTCAAGTTTTAATTAATCAAAAAATGATATGGTTAGATTGGCTCTAGAACATTTTTAAAATATTAGTGAAAGTTCCGCGGGACCCACTATCAAGAAGTGTATCCACGGCTTCTTGTACCAATTTTTCCTGGCACATTACTAAATCTGCTGGCGCTAATTCACTTCTTTTTAATAGATAGGCAAGATTGTTGTTCCGACGGATAACTCTCTTATAAAGTTCATTAATATCCGAAGTCACTACTTTATCCCCAGACCTATAAACAATGGGTCTTAATTCGAGAGGAAGAACTGGTAATAAGCACAAAACCATCCATTCTGGTTCTACATTTGTTTGAATAAAATGTTTCGCCAATTGCATGCGTCTAATCAAAAAAACTTTTCTTATTCGTCTTTTTCTATCTTCCCATTCATCTCCACTATACCCCTCGTCTTCTAATTCCTTCCATTCGACCGAGGAATTCTCGAAAATAATTCGCAAATCCAAATCTGCTAATTGTTCTCTAATAGCACCTGCTCCTGTCGCAATTTCCCGATTTCGAAATGTTGTAAAGCCTGGGGTAGAAAAAAAAGGGGAAATGCTATGGTTACAGGATGAAATTTCATCCTCAAATAAACCTCGTAATCGTAAGAAAGTTGGTTTTTTAGCACTGGGCCTAGCAAAAGAGAAATCGCCATATACTAGGCCCTCCAATTTCTTAAGGGGTTTATCTAAAAGATTCGCGATATAACTAGGAAGACCTTTCAAATACCACACATGAGTCACGGGACATGCGAGTTTGATGTATCCCATTTGATATCTTCGTATCCGAGAATCAACAAATTCTACTCCGCATTTTTGGCAAAATCTTTCGTCTTCGTTTTCAGCTCCGCTCGCTCGAGAATTTCCACAAGCACAAATTCTGCTTTTTATGGGTCCAAAGATTCTTTCGCAAAACAATCCATCTTTTTCTGGTTTATCGGTTTTATAATGAAAAGTAGAGGGCCTTGTGACTTCGCCAACGACTTACCCATTAGGTAGTGTTTTGTTAGCCCAAGCCTTTATTTGTTGAGGGGAAACGAGTCCAATTTGAAGTTGTTGATGTTTATATTGGTCAATCATAAAATAGAAATAAGAAAAGAATTTATATTTATTCCGATCAAACTTCTTCCCTATTAACCTGGAAGTTCTTCTGAGATACAAGGAAATGGTTCAGTTCTAGAGCCAAAGATCGTAGTTCTCGAACAAGCACTCGAAAAGATTCTGGAGGATCCTCGTGATTAGGTACTCGTTTTCCCCAGATCGTAGCGTTAAGTATTTCTTGGCGAGCTATAAGATGATCAGATTTATAAGTAAGTATCTCTTGTAAAATATGAGCAACACCAAATCCTTCTAAAGCCCAAACTTCCATTTCTCCTATTCGTTGTCCCCCTTGCTTGGCTCTTCCTCTAACGGGTTGTTGTGTAACAAGTGAATAGGGCCCAGTAGAGCGTCCGTGGATTTTCTCATCAACTTGATGAATTAATTTTAAGATATAGGACTTCCCTATTAGAACAGGCTGTTCGAAGGGGTCTCTTGTTCTTCCATCAAATATTCTGCTTTTTCCCGGGTACTCGGGTTCAAATACCCACGGATTTTTTGTTTGTTTACTGGCTTCATATAATTCTGAAAACACAAGTTTTCTTGAAGCCTCTTGCTCATATCTCTCATCAAAGGGTGCTATTCTATAATGTTTCTTTAGCAGATCCCCTGCTAATCCGAGCGAGCTTTCAAATATTTGTCCCACATTCATTCGGGAGGGTACTCCTAAGGGATTGAAAACCATATCAACAGGCGTTCCATCTTGCAAATAGGGCATATCTTGCCTAGGCAAAATTTTTGAAATGATCCCCTTATTCCCGTGTCTTCCGGCTACTTTATCCCCAACTTTGATTTCGCGTTTTTGTAAAATATATACACGAACCATTATGCCGAGGGGATCCCTCTGGATCCATTTCACATCGATAACGCGCCCTCTTCCACCTATCGGTAGTTTGAGAGAAGTTTCTTTTGAAGTGGATACCTCAAGACCAAATATGGCCCGTAATAATCCAGCTTCCGCGATATAGGACGATTCGCTCGCTATCTGAGGCGTTAATTTACCTACTAAAATATCGCCTGTTTCTACCCAGGACCCCAACTTCACAACTCCATTTCTGTCCAAATTGCGGAGTAAATGTTCTTCTAGATGTGGTATTTCTTTAGTGATTTTTTCAGCGGAGCCTTGGCTTGTCGTATCCGTCTGAATTTCATATTTTCGGATGTGAAAAGAAGTATAAATATCCTCATATACCAAACGCTCGCTAATTAATACTGCGTCTTCCAAATTGTAACCTTCCCATGGCATATAAGCTACTAATACGTTTTTTCCTAAAGCAAGTTCCCCACCAACCGTAGCAGCCCCCTCCGCTAAAATTTCTCCTTTTTTAATGGATTTACCCCGCGGAACCCGAGGTTTTTGGTGCATACAAGTATTTTTGTTAGAGCGCCGATGGGTAACTAAAGGAATACTTATAGTCTTCCCACTACTTGATAAAAGGATCTTGTGACTATTAGTAGAAATGATCTTTCCCTCGCGTTCGGCTATAACAGAAACCCTCGAATCTGCTTGGCGCTGCATATTAGAACTCATTAAAGCTCGATTCGCATCATTATGCTCAATAAAAGGAATGAGAGAACCCCCAATAGAAAAATATTGGAAAGGAAAAATACTTCTAACATGAATCTGTTCCCATGCAATAGTCAGGAATTCTTGACGGTATCTAGCTGGAACAACCTGTTCTTCCTGAATACACCGATTCAAGGACAAAGAATTTCCTGCTGCTATCATATAATACTCATCTCTATTTGGTGATAAATAAACCACCTGTCTCTCTTTTTTTTTCTTTGCTTTCTCAGATATTTCATAAAATGGACTCTCTACGGATCCCCACCAATGATCAATTCTCGCATGAATAGCTAAAGATCCAGTAAGTCCAACGTTGATTCCTTCGGACGTGTCAATTGGACAAATACGCCCATAGTGACTCGGATGGATATCTCGGCTCCGAAAACTTGCAGTTCTCCCCGTCAATCCTCCAGGACCCAAACAACTCACTTTTCGCCCATGAACCGTTTGTGTCAATGGATTGGTTTGATCAAAAACTTGAGATAAGGGATATGTACCAAAGAAGGTCTCGTAAGTAGTTATTAATAAAATCGAGGTTGAAGTTGGAGTTACCAAAGTTTGTGGAGTCGGTTTTGATTGACGTATCAATACTCTACGGATAGTTTTTTGAACCGCATGTTGTAAACGACCAAGAGCCAGTCCGAATTGATCTTGTAACAGATCCGCAACCGAATGAATACGTTTATTTTTCAAGTGATTCATATCGTCATCGTCAAGTATACCCGTTTCAAATTTCATTCCAATCAAATGATCCGTAGCGGCCAATACATCTCGCGGTAACAAGAAGGTGCTGTTCTGAGGTATATCAAGATTCAGTCTTCGATTCATATTTCGTCGACCAATCCTTCCTAATTCACATTTTTGTTGAAAAAATTTCTTTTGTAATTCCTCACATAAGGATTCCGAAAATACCAGGTCCCCGCCTACACAAGCAAATTGTTGATAAAACTCCAAAATAGCTTTTTCTTTTGACTCAATCCTCTTCTTCTCCTTAGCATTAGGGAAAGACAAGAAAATTTCAGGGTAGGAAATATTATCTAGAATTTCTTTTAGATTTGAACCCATAGCTGATGATAGAACTAGAATAGATATCTTTTGTTTTCTACTCACGCGAGCCCATATCCTTTCTTTTTTATCAATTGCTAATTCCGATCTTCCTCCCCAATCTGATATTATAGTCCCGGTGTAGATAGAAATTCCTTTATGGTCTAATTCCGAGCGGTAGTAAATACTAGGACTTAGCAATATTTGATTGATCACAATTCGGTATATTCCATTTATTATAAAGGTTCCTAAGGAATTCATTATAGGAATGTTTCCAATATAAATGGTTTGCTTTTGCACATCGAAACCAAAAATTAATCGCGCGGATACGTATAATTCGGAAGAATAGGTGAGTGATTCATACACAGCATCCCTTTCTTTTATCGAAGGTTCTAGCAATTGATATCCTTTCGCAAATAATTGAAATGAAATTCCGTGATCTGGATCTTTAATTGTTGGAAACTTCTCAAGTTCTTCTGCCAAGCCTTGATTAATGAACCTACAAAATCCCTCGAATTGGATCTGACTAAATCCGGGTATTGTGGACATTCCCTCATTTCCATTCCGGAGCATCTTATTCTTAAGTTTCCTGTTTATCGAAGAAAAATTCCATTATCAGCTCACTCTTCATCAATCCCTACAGATCGATCTAGCAATTATGGAATCTATATTCTGTTTACTAAATCACATGAAATTCTCGGGAACTCCACATACGTATTTCATATATGTATTTCATACATATGAATAGAGACAATTTCAACGAAAGTTCGAATTTGCCAGGGGTCCAAATGGAATGAAAATGGGTATATAAAAGACAAACGAAACGACGAGTGAGAAGGATAAGGGGGAGTAGTAGGAGGAGCTTTCATTGAAGTAGAGGGAGCATAAAAATATGTATTTGCTATGGGACTCCGGTTTGATAAAAGTATAGAGCAGGAAATAGAGGATTTTTTCGCAAGTAAAAATCTGGATACAGTAGCGCAGAGCCCATACATAGGGCTTATTCGCGCTGTAGAGCTTTTAGAGAAAGAGGGAGATGGACCTGCCCCAGCCAATGGGAATGACGCAGGGAGCCCAGGCCCAGCGGGGAGTGAAAGGCTCTCCTCGTCGGGCTCATCGGTAAACCAACCTGAGCCATTGACACAGGATTTATTGGCTGATGCTGTGACCTATGAGAGCCCAAATTATTTATCAGATGCGGAAAGCACAAATTCTTTAGGACCAGTAACTGATTTGGCGAGCCCCTTGGATCCATTCTCCATTCACCCAATAATGGATCTTCTTATGGGCAACTATTATTTAGCATTCACAAATGAATCATTGTCTATGGCGGTAACTGTAGTTTTTTTACTACTTCGAGTTTATTTTCTATATATATGGGTCCGTGCAGCATTTCCACGATATCGTTATGATCAATTAATGGGACTTAGCGATGATCCAAAGCTAAAAGATTAAAAAAAGGCGAGAGCAGCATAATCATTAGTTAGGGGACGGGCCCGTATAGAAAGTCAATCCTTCTTTTTCCGATATGCCGCCCCGCAAGCAAGGAGTGCCGCGCACGAGCGGAGCGAAAACTAAGCAAGGGGAATTCCGTCATTCCATGGAAAGCATGCGAAATCCTTTGATTGTTTATAGAATCAAAATCACTATATAGTCTTTCTTGTTCCACTTGCAAGGCAAGGAAAAAAAATGTCAGTTTCGTTATTACAACCTTATTTTTTTATGTCAAAGACAAAAAGCTACGCGCAAATTCTCATTGGATCTCGGTTGTTCTTAACAGCGATGGCTATTCATTTAAGTCTTCGGGTAGCACCACCAGATCTTCAACAAGGTGGAAATTCTCGTATTTCGTATGTACATGTTCCTGCGGCTCGGATGAGTATAGTTATTTATATCGCGACAGCTATAAACAGTTCCTTGTTCCCATTAACAAAACATCCCCTTTTTCTTCGCTCTTCCGGAACCGGTACAGAAATTGGTGCTTTTTCTACTTTGTTTACGTTAGTGACTGGGGGATTTCGGGGAAGGCCTATGTGGGGTACCTTTCGGGTGTGGGATGCTCGTTTAACTTCTGTATTCATCTTGTTTCTTATTTACCTGGGTGCACTGCGTTTTCAAAAGCTTCCTGTCGAACCGGCTCCTATTTCAATCCGTGCTGGACCGATCGATATACCAATAATAAAGTCTCCAGTCAACTGGTGGAATACATCGCATCAACCTGGGAGTATTAGCCGATCTGGTACATCAATACATGTTCCTATGCCCATTCCAATCTTGTCTAACTTTGCTAACTTCCCCTTCTCTACCCGTATCTTGTTCGTTCTGGAAACACGTCTTCCTATTCCATCTTTTCCCGAATCTCCCTTAACGGAAGAAATAGAAGCTCGAGAAGGAATACCACTAAAAACCTAGTTCGCTCTCAAATAAAAACCTAGTTCACTCGCTAAAGCATCCATGGCTGAATGGTGAAAGCGCCCACCAACCTAGAAAGGAAAAATAAATGGGTCAAAAAGTAGGACGAGATTCAGTAAGTAATTCAGTGAGTGCTTTCTTCTTTTATAAGAAGAGCGTCGGCTTGGAAGAAGAAAATGAAATACGAACAACCGCGCTGGTCGTAATAGATCGACTTGAATGCGTCTTCTTGCTCCAGCATTCAAGTTCCATTTCAAGGGAGGACGACGTACCATGATACTTTCAGTTTTGTCGAGCCCTGCTTTGGTCTCTGGTTTGATGGTTGTACGTGCTAAAAATCCGGTACATTCCGTTTTGTTTCCCATCCTAGTCTTTTGCGACACAGCTGGTTTACTTATTTTGTTAGGTCTCGACTTCTCCGCTATGATCTCCCCAGTAGTTCATATAGGAGCTATTGCCGTTTCATTCCTATTCGTGGTTATGATGTTCAATATTCAAATAGCGGAGATTCACGAAGAAGTATTGCGCTATTTACCAGTGAGTGGTATTATTGGACTGATCTTTTGGTGGGAAATGTTCTTCATTTTAGATAATGAAACCATTCCATTACTACCAACCCACAGAAATACGACCTCTCTGAGATATACGGTTTATGCCGGAAAGGTACGAAGTTGGACTAATTTGGAAACATTGGGCAATTTACTTTATACCTACTATTCCGTCTGGTTTTTGGTTTCTAGTCTGATTTTATTAGTAGCTATGATTGGAGCTATAGTACTGACTATGCATAGGACTACAAAGGTTCAAAGACAGGATGTATTCCGACGAAATGCCTTGGATTCTAGGAGGACTATAATGAGGAGGACGACAGACCAAATCACGATCTACTAAAAGGAGAAATTGTGGTTCGAGTCCACGTCGTGAGATGGCCAGTGATCTTTAGCTGGTCATGGCCATAATGTGCTTTTTTTCCTCGGATTCATTGAAACCCTCTTTTTCCTCGCGAAAATAGTTCCAGTAAAGCAAACTAAGAGCGGGGAAGGAACTAGGGCGGGCATAAGCTCACCAATTAGGATGCGTGATTGACGCATCTTTTTTTTCAAATGATCAGGGCTTTTCCTTTGGGGCTGGGAAGGTAACAACCAGGGAAGGGCACCTGCTCTCCAATTTCTATTCTTTGTTATCTGTACAGAACTTATCTGTTCCAAACCCGAGAGTCATTCTTTCGATTCAGTAGAGCGATAATCCAAATTATAGGAGTATACTGGGCGAATTCTTCTAAGAAATAAGAAAAGTAGGGCAATAGTTGACTCTTCACACTTACCCCATCTCAGCTTTCATTGAAAATCGCGTCAATAAAAATAAAAAACCACCGGGTCGAGTTCGCTTCTCCCTTCCTTTTGGTGTTTAGGATGTGAAGTTGATATAAGAAGAGAGGAAAGGGGAACTGTGCTAAATGGATAATTTAATCCTGGTGATGGGCTATTCCAATGGGCATGCATCTGAGATATGGGCTTTGAGCGTAGGAACGCCCACCTTTACAAGAGCTCAGTTCTAAGATTGTTTGCGCGCAGGCACCACTACTATTCTTTCTTTTCTTGTTATGCATCCGGTCCTATAAATCTTTTTTTTCTGACCGGAGGAAGAGAAAAAGAGAGAAAGAAATCCCTACTTACTTGACTGGTTTTCGGGTCTCAGAAACATAGAAAGGAGTGAACGAACTACAGAATGTAGCGAGCCGCCCGCCTCCTCTTCTGAGAATATGCAAAAGTAAATATATATTCGTCAATGAATCCCGGCGCAATCCTCTTTAGAAGTCAATATATTCCGAAACCAAAGTCTCTGGGGGAGAAGAGTTAGACAAATCTAGTAATTCGTGTTGTTTTCTCCTCAAAAGAAAAAGTACCTGGGGAATCTATAAATTCCATGCCGAAATGCTAGTGGATCAAGTCATTCTCCCTCGCTGGTAGGCAATTCTAGAACTTATCTCGGGATAGTAAAATAGTTGGGGGAAATGAAAGTAATTAACTCTGAAACAATGCAATTCGGGAGTAAAATCAATTCTATTCGGAGCAACGAAACAATGTAAGAGAACAGAAGGGGCACGGGCTCTATCTTTGATATTCTTCCGGGCAAGAGTTGACGGGCCAAGAGTTTTTTTTAATAAATCCTAACCGTCTACGCCGAGAGCGAAAGAAATAGGGAATGCTTTTTATTCAAGTGGGGCAACCTTTTCTCTCTGCTATTCTTCGCATCTCGAAAGACCCACGAAGCGACAATAGAGGAAATACCCTCTAAGTGCTTACTACTCATACCGGGTATTCCCACTACAATGATTGAGGACTCGGTTGAATCAAATATGTCTACCGGAGTACGCTCCGCAAAGCTCCTCACTCGGCACACAATCTATATCCAAGTCCCCCATCGCACTCCACAAGTTTGGGACGACCCCTTTCTTAACGGTGCCTTAACACAAGGCTTCCCTACTAAACCAGTACAGGATCACTACTCATGACTCCTTGGTCTTCATAGTCCTCGAGAACACGATCAACAATGTCTCCCATACATTGTATGACGAAATGCCTCCTCACTATCCAAGGCAAGTGCATGGTCTATCACCCATCACTTAAACCACTGTCATATATAGGTATCCTATCTCATCTTAGAGTTCCCTTGCCTTCAACAAGCACCCTTGTCTATCGACCAGGTTTCCAGACTACAAATCCCCACACTCAGATAGCATCCAAGTATAAGGCCCTCTCGACTGAGCATATCATCTAGGATCCACTCCCATATGCACAGTCTACTCAACTGAACAACACGTCCAGTCTACAAATGACTCCAAGATCCCTCTTATCCTGGATCCCTGCGCGACAACCGACTTGCCCGCAAGACTTGTCCTTTTAGGTTAGGTGGACCAGACCTTCGTCGCTCTGCACATGTCATCCTTTGCGCTCCACTACAATGTACAAGGTAGGTTAAGCAACGACATACCAGCGAACCCCTGGCTAACCCATTAGCCCCGTAAAGCCTAGACCAAAGGTGCCTAATAGCCTAGCCAGACTCATCGGGTAGGGAATCCCATCCTCAGCGAAGCCAGTAAGCAAGCCCAAGTCCATGCAAGAAGGCCCGCTGGATATATCCAAATTCAAAGCCCATCAAAGACTCATTTGTAGATGAGTTGGATTCGATATTTGCAGGTCAGCATCATTATTATTGTTATTTTATTAATCACCGGCGAATATTGGATTTTCTGCAATATGCATTTCATACGCAGAAATAGATGAGGCAGTGAAGTTGGATAACCCCGTTGCTAGTCAGCCAACAACATTCGATCTTGGTTTCGACAGTGAGCTTCATGGTATCAATACTGTTAGAGTATCAACGAACATATAGATGAATTGTTGATTAGTGTAGATGAATTCTTGATTGATGTTTGCAGGTGCTGTTCGTGATATTTGACCTGACGGAGAAGCGATGCCTTTTTATGTTATGGATCTAGTCCTTTTGACCAAGTTCAGCTCGTTGTGCCAGGGCATCACTTTGAGCTTGCTTTTGAAGATTCTGATTAATGCGACGATGGTTATTCTGAATTCACGTTGCTTTGCCATGATAATGTTCCGTTTTTCATGAAACAACTGTTTGGCAGTTGGTTGTTAGGCAAGATAAAGCCTACTAAACGCGAGGATCTCTGCGTGCACAACTCTGATATTTCGAACAGTGATATATGTGATATCCTGAGGGGATATGCCATAACAGCCGAGGTAAACTGCTTGAATTGTCACTTTGAGATTAGCACATTTTTCCTTATTTAGTACTGGTTTGTGAACTGCCTCTTCTCCCAAGGAAACTACTTTCTGGGTATCGACCGTAATAGGCAGAGGGCGCGGTATAGGAAAGGAGTGGATCAAAAGTATCTGCGCAGAAGGAAGAGGAACAAAGGAAGGCGACAAGAAGGCCAAGCATGCCCGACGAGTCAACTCTTTAAAAAGCTAAAATAGATGCCAACCGCACATGAATTGCAAGAATGCGGTTAGTGATTGATTGTGAAAGCAACAATTGAATAGAAAAATAAGTCGAAGGAGCTGTCAGCGAGAAAATGTTGGAATAAAGGGTCTTGGCATGTAGTCTGGTCCAACCACAACGATAGGGATTGGAATGAAAAGTGTTTGCGCCCACCTCACCAACCATCTTGTCCCGATACATACCTTCCCCTAGCAAGAGATCATGGTCAGTTCTTTGTACAGCCCATGGTATGATATTTGTCGAGAAGAAAAGAATGGCAGCCGTGTTATCACAGTAGATCACGGTTGTCTCATATGCATGCTTAGTCACATCAAGACAGAGAAGATAATTTCTCAGCCATATTGCTTCTTGAACTGCAGTCGTGCATGCTATATATTCTGATTTCATGGTAGACAAAGAGAAACAATCTTCTTTCTTACTGCACCAAGATATTGAGCCTCCTTCAAGGATAAACATATACCCTTGCCTTTTTTCGTCCATCTTTATCAGCAGATCCCTCGGCATCGCTGTATCCAACTAAATGAAAACTACCACCTTGGTAGCATAAGGCGAGATTCATCGTACCACGTAGGTAACGAAGGAGACTCTTTACTGCCATCCAATGAAAAATTCCGGGATTGCTTTAGTATCGACTCACCATACACATCTTCTACCTCATCACTGTCATCATTTGCCGGTGCAGATAATGACACATGCTCCTCAAGGATATCAACAGAACCAACCTTTTGTAGGTAGCAAAACATCTCACTCAGTAACTAAATTAGAGTTCGATCTTTTACGTTTGTGTTGTCTTTTTGCATTTATGTTTCGATCCGACATCAGATCTGAGTTATTGTTCACTGACTATATCTTAGACCATTGCGATCTCTTTCTTTCACTTGGTTTTTCTGCCTTCCCTTCGGTACTACTTGGCTACTACTTGAACAGATGGGTTTAGTCCCTTCCTTCGGGCAACGTTTTCTCCGGGTACCACCGGGTTGAAAGAAATCCCTTACTATTAGGACATAGTGTTCGGTACGACTTAAGGCTACTGGATTTACTTTCTTTAATGTTGCATCTGCTTTCAACTATTTCATAGCCTCCCGTCCCGAGCAAACGTCGAGAGCAGGGTGTTGAGCCAAAAAGTAAAATCCATAGAGTTGGGGACTAAAGAGACTCTTTTTTGACAGCCAACCATGAAGAGAAGAGAGTCTCAGAGTAGATTCGGTAATGTTGAGTCGATCTAGTATGGAAAATTCCTCGCTGTGCGCTCGCCTTTTGCCTGCTTCTGCTTCATCTGCGGATTCCTTCCCCAGAGTTCTTACTTATAGGCTTTATAGCCAAGCAGTCCAATAGAATAGCTGCTTCTTCTAAAGCGGATTAGAGTGCGACGACCAAAGCTACGGAGCAGCCTCTACCGCTTTCCCCACTGTTCTGGTTGAACTAGGGCTTTGGCTGAGCGACCACCTTCTTCCAGTATTCTTAGCTTACTGTCTGCTTCCTGCCTGATCGGTGCTGACTGACTGTTCTTGCTTGTCTTGGGCCTGCTCTAGTTTTGGTGCAGCTAACTAAGGGTCGAATTTCGTGACTTGATGAAGAGGAAGCCGAGTATCTTTGGTCTTGAAGAGTCAGGCCAATCCAACCCGCTTGCTCCTGCCCAACTCAGTCTCAGTCGTACCATAATGCGCCTGGACTCTAACACTTTTCTTGCTCCAAGACCACCCTCTAGCCCTCATGTCAAATAGATGAAAGAATTGTAAACAATCATAGAATGATTTAAGCTGAGGAACATAGAGGTCTCTCCCACCATTTTTGTCATATACCTCTTGAATAGTGTTGAAATCACACGCCACTAAGCAGGGGCCTAAACCAAGTGGTTTATCTTAGCGTGCTAGCCGCTGCTTCATTTCGTATAGCGATAACGCTTTCTCTTTCTTAGCGCTCCACCCCGCGGAGAACTCTGGTTGCGCTTTGGTTGGCTTTCTCTTTTTTTCTATTTTCTCTGACTTGACTCAGCTTGACCTACTTGACTCAGCGGTTAGAGTATCGCTTTCATACGGCGAGAGTCATTGGTTCAAATCCAATAGTAGGTAAAACCGGCCGAAACCCCCGCTTTTGCCAGCATGACAGCAAGCACAGACTGGCATCAAGGAGTCCAAAGCATCGGTTGCTTCCACTTGTTTGTTGCCTTCTTCGACCGACAGACAAGGAACCCCCCTCTTTTTCTCTTCATGTATGTGGGCTGCCTGCCCCGTCCCGAATGGACGAACAGGAAGAAGCAAGCTGAAGAAAGGCGCGAGAGACCCTCTTCCACAATTAGGTGAAGACCAGGAGGGCCGTCCACCTCACGTCAACCTTCCACTTCCCTCACCCGAGAATTGCATTTCCGCTTCAGCTTCCTTACATCCTTCTTTATTCAGGAACCTTTTGTTTGAGGGTCCTTTCTCTTCAGGGTTCCTATAGAAAGAATCTCAGACGGCTTTCATTAGATTATGCTTCCTTGCCCGTGTGGAACATGTGTGAGCATTATTTTTTTCCAACAAGTGATCCGACTGGAAGAAGTGTTATATGAGGACTTCGAGATCAAATAGAGAATCTGTCTCTCCATTCCTCGTGAGCCACTTATTTCTCCGAAATCTGAGATCAGAGTGATTTTCCTCCTTTTTCCCAAATAGTCGACGGTCTTACACCATTGGGATACTTCGGATAAACTGGAGTACATATATGAGAGACCGGTGCTAAAACCTTTTCTCGAGATATCTTCCAAATTCTTAGGGTCCTTGAAACGGATCTTGTTCCCCCGGTGCGAAAGCAGTTGGTTCCGTAGTTTGAGAATTCTGCTAATTCCAAGTATTCCATTATTATTATTTAATAAGAGAATATAAAAACTAAAGAGGAAAAGGCATAACCAGAAGAATTGTGAGAAATAAGTCAATTTATCAAGTTGAGGCATTTCGATTTGGATTTCAAATAAAACCCTCAAGACAGAAAAAGACTCCCCCCCTATATTATGAAATCATAGATTTCCTTCTAATAAATAGGAATAGGAAAAAAAAGACTCCCTTTTCTTCCTATTGATCTTGACGTCGGCGTGCTCCCCTGTCCTTCCACCCTTCTCGGCAGGAGGGATCATAGCAGGGAGCGACTACTACAGTATCGGCCTCGTTACTATGTGGTGGATTCCATTCCGTCTCTATCTATGTCATTTCGAGAGCGTTGAAGACGACTTTGCTCGACCCTCAAACTTCTTTCACTTTTATTGACTTTAGGCACTTCAAAGAATAAAGCCTCTCAAAGACACCAAAAACTAGAATGCCTTCTTTTCTTGAAAGACCGAAGTGCTTTCACTTTCTTGCCTTTCCGAAAAGGGCTGAGCTTCCTTATCCTTTTCTAGGCTGAGGCTAGGCAGAGGGTGAATTGAAAGCCAAAAGAGACAGCGCGTTCTACTAAACTCCGGATTGACTGGTTGTCTTACGCAGTGCTAGCAGGGGTTCGAATCTTCTTGATGCGGATTATCCAAGCTTAGAGTATGAAAATAGGAGCTCTTCTTACCAGCTTTGCTTTCCTCTAGAAGAGACAGGCTTACTGAAACTAGCACTAGCAGCGCGTCTTGTCCTCAGTCAAATCCAATTCAATAAAGAACAAGAAAATGTAGGTGAACAAAGAAAGAAGGCAACTGCACTGCTCTAAGCCGTATGTCATGTGCAGGTACTGTCCAGTTGAGTCTGCTTTATTTCAGAGCTTCTAATGTCCGTATGCTGTCGCGGTTTGGTCAAGTCTAAATGCTCATTATGGTGGCTCATGCGACCTACAATTTAAATAGAGCTAGTTTGGCTGCCAAGAGGCACCTGCCAAGAAGACTCAAGCTGTTGATTTCAGCTTTCATAGGGGTCTTTTGGGGGTTGTTTAAGCATAGGGATGGGCGAGTGTGGGCTACAATGCCACCGGACTTGCTGTGGGTAGCTCAAGAGGTCTGCCTATGGTTCAATTGACAGGTGGTTGTTTTTTCGGGTTGTAGTTTTTTTTTAAAGTTTTTTATGTTTCATGTACATGATGATAGAGATCTGTCAATTTGGGATTTTGACACCCACTAGTTTTATAAAACTTAGATGCGAGGAGGTTTCTTTTAGAGCACTCTTCATTGAGTCCTCTGCGAGCCTTATGAGTTCAGATCCTCTACTGTGCAGAAGCTCACTCTTAGCGATTCATCTTATCTCATGAACGAAAGGAGACTGCTCCGGTGTGCGGGTGAAGGGGACGAGACCTTGTGCCTTCCTAGTATCGAAGCATCTTTGCCGGAGCTCCTTGTTAGAGAAAAGTTGGTCGAATTTTAAATATTTAGAGCTTTTCATTATATAAATTTACCAACTAGAAAATACTTGACTATTTGACTTTACTTATTCATAAGTTGGCGCTGTGTTTACTCCTGAAAAGATAGTGCTTACTTAAGTAAGGCATTAGGGGTGGACTGTCAGTATATGAAAGAGTACTTTTGGCAATACTAATGGCAATATCTAACAGAAGACACATTATTCGCAACCTTTCAGCATTCAAATTATCCACAGAGCTGGAAAAATCACTCTGCCCTTACAGTTCAAAGCCCTAACCAAGTTCATTTAGAGTATGGGGGTTCTTTACAGAGTGGCTTACTCTTCAGAAGGGCTAGACCCTGGGACTCCGCTTTGTTGCTAGCTTTTCGTTTAGTGGTGGGTTAAATAAGTAAAGAGTAGTTACATCCATGATGATGCAGTGAAGATTATTTAGGAACAACTCACGCTATGAATAGCTCTTTGATTTGTGTTAGCTAATGCCACACTCTATAGAGGTCTAACTGGTTGCGAAGTTTCTTATTGTGCGAAGCAAAACATATCTGGGATTAAGTCCACTACGGTATATGTATGTGGAGCTCACCAGTAAAGGACCTAAGTTGAAACAGTAATTAAATAGAATGAGGTAGGACTGCATTGAATGTGCCAATAAAATGAACTTGTACCAGTGGTTACTTCATCCACCAAAATGAAAATCCTCTTACTTAACCCAGCATCCTGTTTGAGATGTGGGACACAGACATTATGGGCCCTATCGACCCGCCATCCGAACAAGGACACCTTGTTATACTAGTGGCAAGGGTTTATTTCTCCAACGGAAGCAGTCTCACTACGGGAAACCAAGGCTTTATATGCTTTTCCTGCACACTAGTTTTATACAGATTCGGCAACCCTAGGAGGATTCTTTCTAAAAGGTAAAGCCAATCATAGGAGGGTATTTTAACTTTTAAAGACTGTTTTTATCAAAGGTGCGATTCTCTCCTCTTACAATAGCCTGTGAGAATGCCAGTGCCCAACTATTCTGTCCCGATCTTAAGCTTAAGTAAGAATGATAAGTCTGGGAGGCAATAAAAGCATAAATCGCCATCACCAGTCATTAAGTAAGGGTCGATGAAATTGGGGGGCTTTCGTTGAAGATCTCAGTTCTTTCGCGCATATGGAGTCAGTCCATCCCGAGCATCACAAGCTTCCTGAACCTTTTCCTTCACACAGTGATGAGGTAGTCGAATTCCTATATGTCAATAACTTGTGTAAAAGCTCTTGTAGAGGTAAGAGTCCCTCTGAGATCTTTCGTTAGCCCGAACGAACACTCTTCCTCTTATTAGAATCAAATAAGTGACAAATGAATGGTAACACATGGTACCTATCCGTGGTCGGGAAATGCTTTGTGCCCTGTGTCCTTGCTTTGCTCTACCGAAGGATGACGCAAGGTTTTTCTAACAACAGTGTTCGGTTACCATATCTTTGAATGACAAAGTGCCCGGGAAGAGGAACAAACCTGAAGTCTGCCGAAATCCATAGATCAGGATAAAACCAGTCCTCTTTCGGGAAAAGAATCGAACCAATCCTTTCCTTATCCAACTTTGAGATCCACCAAACTGTGTGGAAAAGAAACACGAAATCCAAGAGAAACCGAATCATGAGAAAAAACAAACCGATAGCATTGACATTTCTTTGTCACGCTTCGGGTTAGGTCATCAGGATCCAGCTATCATGGGCAGGTTCTGAAAAGGGCCTCGGCCTTCCTATGAAATAAAGAGGGTGACGATTCTTTAGTATATTTTATCAATACTCAAAAAACTCGTAATCGTAAGTAGTAAAGAGAAAGATTGATGGATGAAGCGAGGAGTATGTATCTATGATGGGACGATGACTGAAAGACTTTTTTGCAGTAAATGCAGGAGAGAGATGATGGCCGGCCTATGCACTGAATGTGCTGTGTTCTAAGATATCTTGAATCAGATCAACTTATCCGGTATCCAAGCTAAAGCAAGAAGAACTATCGGGTGAGGGCATCTTTCTTTTCAATGAGGGAAGGGCTCTATATCGGTAAGACCATCACAGCACACCCCAACCCTCTTCTCTTGCTTGATAGGGTCAAGGCAGGAAATATAGCATGGAGTGGCGGGGGAACTGTTTGCTTCTCAGCCCACTGATGTATGTATGGCTTGCTTTCTTTAATCAGAACTCATGACTATGGATTGACTTCAAGAATACAACAAAGGGTTGTGGTGAATCCCGGTGTCGGCCCAGATAGAAGACAGCAAATTCATTATTCATTAGTTGCAATGGGGTGCCCTTGAAGTGAATGAGGTATCGAAAAAGCTAAATCAAAAGATGCATAAAAAAGAGGAGGTCCATCCGTGTACAGTAGTGAAACACAAGGACCAATCCTGAAAGACCACTCCTCCCTACCTACGGAGTTTGACAAAGTCATCAATTGGGTCAAAGCAGAAAGAAATGTTGCGTGATCAAGTTAAACAAAATGGAAAAAAGGAAGGTGATCTATGGCCCGATAGAAAAGGAAAACTTGAACCAGATTATATTAGATCTTCGCCCTAGTGAATCATAGTCAGAACCAGGGGGGATCCTCATAGGACTGCTCGTGAGCGTAAAGAGTACTTTTGACCGGAATAGGGCCTTCCTTTCTTTTGAACTCTTATTAGGTAGCAAGGAGCAATTCAAGTATGTGTTCAAAAGAAAATCAACACACAACCCCCTGAAGTCATTTATTTGCTTCTTTAATGAAAAAGGAGGACTTGGTTTTCGGGATCTTGAGAGTTTCAACGATGCCATGCTGGCCAAACAAGCTTGGCGATTGCTGGACAGGCCCGATAGTCTTTGTGCACGTGTTTTGCTGGGGAGATACAGCAAAGGAGGAGATATTCTATCTGCTAATTGCCCTCGAGGTGCCTCGTCTACTTGGATCATCAAAGGAAGAGAGGTACTGAGAATGGGACTGATCCGTAGGATCGGAGATGGTCGTACCACTGAAATATGGCATGATCAGTGGATAGATGGACTACTGAACAATGAAGCCGTTAGGGAGAATGACTGATGATCCAGTTCAGTTAGTTGCCGATCTCATGTTGCAGAATACAAACCAATGGGATGTGGAGAAGGTGCAGCGGATTTTCTTTCCGTTGGATGCGGCTGCTATTCTGAACATGCCAAGGCCGAGAACAGAGCAAGATGATTTTTGGGCTTGGGCATGGGACAGAACGGGCATATTTACGGTGAGATCTGCGTACAGGGAACTCATTCAGCGCTGTGGCCTGTCTGAACCTGCTACGGGATCGTCCACGGGTGACGAGGCTACCTGGAAAGCACTGTGGAGACTCCGGATAATGCCTAAGATAAGAGTGTTCTGGTGGCGGGTGGTGAAAAATTTGCTACCCTGTGCTGCTGAACTCCGCAGAAGCCATATGAAAGAAATAAGTAATTGTCCTCTCTGTGGCAATGACAATGAAACAAAGTTTCATGCATTAGTCGAGTGTGAGCATGCAAAATTGTTTTGGAGTGCGGCTCAGGATCTTTTTGATCTCAAGATGCCACGGTTAAACCCAGCTACATGGTCGCGGGACGTGTTGGATGCAGATATCATGAGCAAACGGGAGGCGGCAATTGCAGTCTCTGTAATGTGGACCATCTGGGGGAGCCGAAACAGCTACAACCATGGCGATGTCAAGTACCAGCCGTTGAGGTCTGTTGAATTGGTTGATGAGCTCATTAAATCTCTGGAGATTCCAGCTCAGGAGGACCCATCGGCTGTGGTTCAGAAGTGGGCTCGACCTGCTTTGGGATGGATGAAACTGAACACTGATGGAGCACTGAACTTGCAGGATGGAGTTGCGGGTGCAGGAATTGTTGCACGGGATAATACAGGAAACTTTGTCACTGCTGAGTGTCGAAGATATGACCATATCAGTGATCCGAGCACAGTGGAGATGCTGGCGTGTAGAGATGCAGTCATGTTAGCACTGTAAATTTGTGTAACCTATTGATGAAGCGTGTTAACCTCCACAATGGAGGCCGCCTTGTATATATTGCCTTCTAGGTCGGTTACAGGTGAAGCCATCTGCTACTTGATCTCCTGAAGGAACAAACCGAATATCCAGCAACCCTTGAGACACTCGTTCACGCACAAAGTGGTAATCCACTTCTATGTGCTTAGTTCGCGCATGGAAGACTGGATTTGCTGATAAGGAGGTCGCACCAATATTGTCACACCACAAGCATGCAGCCCGCGGCTGAGCTATGCCGCGTTCCTTGAGTAAGGTTTGAACCGAAATAATTTCTGCAGTAGCATTTGCCAAGGCTTTGTATTCTGCTTCGGTACTTGATCTTGAAACAGTTGCCTGCTTCCAAGCATTCCAAGAAATCAGATTAGCTCCCAAGAATACTGCAAACCCTCCAGTGGACTTGCGATCATCTGGACATCCTGCCCAATCAGCATCTGAGAACGCACTTACTAGAGTTGAATCTGACTTGCAAATTCGAAGACCAAGTCCCAAGGATCCTTTGAGATATCTCAATATGCGCTTAACTGCTGTCCAGTGCAATGAAGTGGGAGCATGTAGATATTGGCAAACTTTATTTACCGGAAAAGCTATATCCGGTCTGGTCAATGTCAAGTACTGTAACGCACCAACAATACTTCGATACCTTGTAGAGTCCTCCGCACCTAGAGGCTCACCTTCTTTCGCCAATAATTTATCTGTTGTTGATAACGGTGTATTGATCTCCTTGCAGCCATGCATGCCGACACGTTTTAACAGATCAGTAGCATACTTCTCTTGAGTCAAGATAATTCCATCATGAACTTTATTAACTTCTATGCCCAAGAAATAGTGCAACGCACCAAGATCCTTAAGGGCAAATTCTTCTTTCAAATCTTGAAGTAATGCCGAAGTTGCTTTTTCACAAGAACTAGCAACAATGATGTCATCAACATATATCAACACAAATATGGAGATTGTACCTTTCTTGTAAAAGAAGAGCGAAGCATCTGCTTTTGACGGTTGAAATCCAAGATTCTGCAATTTCATGCTTAGTCTGGAAAACCATGCTCTTGGTGCCTGCTTGAGACCATAGAGTGCTTTATCTAATTTACACACATAATCCAACTTTGACTTGTCTTCATAACCAGGTGGCTGACGCATATAAACATCTTCTTCAAGAACTCCATGAAGAAAAGCATTTTGAACATCTAGCTGTCGCAAAGACCATCCATTAGAGACTGCTAGTGACAATATTAGTCTAATTGTGGACGCCTTGACTACAGGACTGAAAGTCTCTTCGTAGTCAATACCATAACGTTGCTTAAACCCTTTAGCAACCAAACGAGCCTTGTACCGATCAATAGTACCATCAGCCTTCCTTTTTATCTTATAAACCCATTTGCAATCAATCAGATTGCGTCCCTGAGTTGCGGGAACCAAGTGCCATGTGTTATTACGCATTAAAGCACCATACTCTTCATCCATTGCTCCCTTCCAATTTTTATCATCAAGTGCCTCATAAAGATCATTGGGTTCACCAGAATTAGTTAGCAGACCATACCGTACTGCGCCATCCGTATAAACTTTTGGTTTACGAATTCCATGTTGCAGACGTGTCTGTCTTGCAATTGGAGGGGCCGGCCGGATTCCCTACAAATAAATTCTGTATTAAGAAACGAAGGAAGAGTGCGCGTTCGGACCTCAACTAGTCTCCGTGCTCGTCGGGGCCAGTTTTAAGCTTTCAGAGAGTGGTCATCATACCCTTGCTTTCAGGCTTGGGCTTGGCGGATCCTCTAAGTAATGGGTACGTAGGTTTTGTGTCTGTCTTATGTCATCCTGGTGATTTATCATCGGAATAGCTCAGTTCGAGGGAGGGGGGGTGGTAAGCTGAAGCGTCGAATAGTCTTTTTAGTGTACAGTGTCTTGGTTTTGGTTCGATCAACTATCCGCTTCAAAAAGGATAGTTCACAGTGTGCTCATTCTCAAAAAAAGAAAAAAACTTCTTCGTTTCGTTGGAAAAACCGACGCCAACGTTAAGATCAGTCTCCTTTCTCTTTTCGGGAGCAGAGCTTAAAAAGATGGACAGTAACGATCGCGTAATATCAATTTATCGGCCTCATCATCGATTTCCAATTGCTCGGAAATTCTCAGCTATATGGGGGACTTTGATGGTGAGCAAAAAGAATTGATCAAGAAATTGGTAAACTTTCGCATGATCGATGGTAAAAGAACGAGAGTTCGTGCTATTGTTTATAAAACTTTTCACCGCCTAGCTCGAACTGAACGCGATGTAATCAAACTTATGGTTGACGCCGTAGATAATATAAAGCCAATATGCGAAGTGGTCAAAGTAGGAGTCGCAGGTACTATTTATGATGTTCCTGGGATTGTAGCCAGGGATCGTCAACAAACCTTAGCTATTCGTTGGATCCTTGGAGCAGCTTTCAAACGACGTATAAGCTACAGGATAAGCTTAGAGAAATGTTCATTTGCTGAGATACTGGATGCTTACCGAAAGAGGGGAATTTCACGTAAGAGAAGGGGGAATCTTCATGGACTGGCTTCCACCAATCGGAGTTTCGCGCATTTCAGATGGTGGTAAAGTGATACCATATAAGGAGCTCTTCCTCATTCAGTCATACTCAACAAAAGTAAGAAATGTTTGACCCTGATCCTTTTTTCATCTTCATATAGAAAGAAAATCGGCCTTCCTCATACTCCCCCCTTCATTCATGGAGTTGGAGGAATCCACAAGAGGCCTGCCCGTTCATAATTGCATAAAAGAACCATTTTATGAAAACTCTTGTTCCAAACAAGCAACGGATTGAGCGCACTAGCGCGAAAGCGTTAGCACGCGCATCCGTTTTCTTGCTTTGAATCAATGGGTTTTGTCAATGAATTAATCTACCGGCATCGGAGGGAGAAGCGGAGTCGGGAGCTGGAGGAAATAACACTTTTTGATGGACGGGAGAGGCAGTTGTTTCATTTCATTCGTTGACCCGGAAGGTCGTACAGCTCCATAATCAGAAGCGCAGGAAGCACTGACGAAGGATGGTCTAAGCCTAGAGCGGGAACAAAGCAGAGGCGGGGGCTATGACTAAAGCCCCCATGGATTGATACGAAACCCCCCAGACCAAGTAGTCGATCTGCCAGCACCATCAAGCAGGTACCGAGGTATTTGAACCTCCGCTTTCAGTAGTTTGATACTCGGGCTTCAGTAGCCGATAGGAGGTAGACCATGCAAAAAGGGGCAAAGGCTCGGGCTCTGATATCAATCAATAGCAGCCAGCCAGTTAGTTAAACCAATGCCAGTTGACCGTGTGAAAGAAATAGATCCAATTGACGGTCACAGAACCACTACGGGATAGTCCGTGAGACAAGATCGGGATCCAGATTCATATCCCTCAACCATTTCAAAGGAAAAGGGGGAGCGGGAGGGAGTCAATTACAGAAAGAGTAGAGACGGATATGGGGACTGTAGCTCCGACCATGTCAACTATGATGCTCTCGCTGCTGCCAGTCCTTTCACCAGTGAATGCTGTCATGCGCTACTTCCCGAACCTCCGTGTCTAGGTCCTGCCGAAAAAGACTGCAAATGATTTACCATCCATCCCACTCATATAGGTACGTTATCGGATTTTTCGGATCGGGAAATGGGTCGAACCGCGCGAAATGGTCGCCTCGGAATATAGGGCGCAACGGAACCAAGGTTCTTTGTTGGCGTGTTGCGTAACAAGGGCAAGAGGGGGTGGAAGCGTTCGCCGACTTTGATAGGCAACGCATTGCAAGCAAATAGAGCAGAGAGCTGACCCTTTGTTTCTATTGGAGTCGCGAGCTTGTTGTAGCCGGTCCTAAAGGGAAAACCTTGCAGCTTACTTGCTATATCCCCGCGTCCTTGCACGGCTCGTTTTCTTCGAGCCCTGCTTCTCCCTTCCCCCTCTCCCCGGGAACCGACCGTTTGGAGTATAGCCAAGTGGTAAGGCATCGGTTTTTGGTACCGGCATGCAAAGGTTCGAATCCTTTTACTCCAGAGCATACTTATTATAAAAATATATAAGAAAGTCTCATCCCTAATAAATAAATGAAAGTAGATTTACATTCTTATTCTATTTCTAGGGGGAATGTTGAGGCAAACTTACGATGCTGACAAGCTGGTTAGGTGCCGAGTTGGATTAGACATCGCAGGTTTTAGTTTAAGAATTGGGAAGAGGTTAAGAACCTAGTGGAATCCACTGCGAGGGGAAGTGCTGAAGTGAAGAAAAGCCCCATTCCTTCGATAGGGATTAACCCTGCTGCTTACCTTTAAGATCCTAAGCTACACCACTGCGAAATCTACCAACGTCGGGGATTCTAGCCCAAGATCAGGAAAGAGCTTCGTTCCCTCCTGCCTGCCGGCTAGAGTTATACCTTCCACCCTTGCTTCTGACTGTGAAGTAGCGTAAAACCCTCTCTCTGTTTGCCATTGTACGAAAGTCTATCGATTCGAGGAATTCCTTAGGTTCTTTGCCGAGGATAGTTTCGCTTTGGAAGCCCTGGTGGACCCTTGAAGATGAGGATTAGGATTCGGTGGGTCAAGAAAATGCATATTCTTTCTATACCAGTGGACAAGAAGAGATGGAATGTTCCATTCCTGGACGTAAGACCGTGCTGTAGTAAGCTTTCTTTTGCTCAGGAAAGTGGGTCATTTCAGATACCACAGTTTGGAGAATAATAAGAATTTTCATAGGCAAAGAAGTAAGTCAGCACTAGTCAAGTAGGAAAAAAACAAGTAGGAATAGCTAGAAGTACTTACTATAGCTATAGTAGTTGGCATGTCAAGCTCTATACATAATAGGTCTTTTCATAGCTTCGAAGGCTGTGTCAGTCACAAGTTGACTTTCAAAAGGAATAGAAAGACGGGATGGCAAGTATAGGTAATTATAGTCAAGAAAGTAGAAGTAAAAACCTACAAGAAGCAATGGTATTTCAGGTTGGATATATGCAAGAAAACAACTAGTAGAAATGCTAGGGTATATGGAAGGTAGACAAGATATGCCTATTTCAAAGTTACTAGGTAAAGTAATGTAAGGGATAAGTAAAGTAAGAAGAGAAAGATAGTCAAAGTTGACATCTTGAAATCGACTCGCATGGGCGTGCTTATAAAAGGAGGCTAAAGCATAAAACAATAATGAAAACTATAGGCATGTTGGATCATCTATAGTCCTAGAACATGTAGGACCTGGAAAATGAATCCGAGCGAGCGCCAATTCCCTTATATCCTTTGAGTCCGACTAAGCTGCATACAAGTGGTTGTAATTAATATTCCTTTCTTCCAGCCAGGCTTACTGGGCACTTCGTACCATCAAAGTTCTGAATAAAAGTGAGGGGCCGCCCACGCTATCTCCAACAGCAGAGATCTTAAGGGAAAGACTGAGTTGAATATAGAAGTCAAAGTTTCGATTTAGTAAGCATCAGTCAGCTAAGCCTACCTTACTTACCATACTTTGTGCATTGGCAAATGTTGTTTAAAATGCTAGACCTGCGTTCTTAGAAATCTTCCCCGGTCTAGGCGGATTCGATCGATTACCTACAAAAGAACTAAGCTGTTGCTAGGCTCGTTAGCTCCAAATCTGAATCTTATACTCCTTCCGTCCAATCTGGCTCGTAAACTTGAACTACAAGTTCTGTAGCTTAGCCGCCTCCCAAACACCTGCAAGAAGTAAGAAGTGGGCTCGCTTGTTTCATTCGATTTAAGTACAGACGACCAGTTACTAGAAAATCAGAATCATCTGCAGGACTCGCTTTGATTCTTAACAATCTTATCTGGCTCGCTTTTCTTAAGTTACCTTACTTACAGACTTACTGACTGGATGTGGAGTTGTGGCATCCAAGACTTGTTTCTAGCAAGCGAGTTACATAAGAAACCGAATCTCTAAGTTCCTATGACTTTCGACTTGTTGAACCAGGTTCGTATTCATATTAATTTGGAGTTTGCTTGCTCCCCTCGAGACTGATTTTCACTACAAATAACCGGATAGAGATATTTCCTTACTTATAGAGCCAGACTGTGCTTCTCCATTCATTCCTTACTTTGGCTTTAACCCAACCTTATCAGATCCAAACTTAGCTTACTTGGCTGTTTTGCTCGTGAGACAGAGGGATTCTACCACCTGCGGCCTAATATAATAATAAACAGAATAATTTGACCGAGGTATTTGGATGTGGCTCGCACTAATCTTATCCGAGACAGAGGCTCAAATAAATAAACTCCTGAGACTGGCCTAAAAGAGTTAATTGGTGCTCTGCGAGACTGGGTTTTTTGGAAAGCTGGAACGACTTACAAATGTTGTTAAATGCCGCACACTGGTAAAACCCTCCAAGCTTACTTCCCCTCCCAATCATTCGGTAACCCTTCTTACGAAAGAAAGGTGTTCTTATTGCTATCTAATAGCTGATAGCTAGTTCGCGTGGGCTAACGAGGTAATTCCTCGACGAAGCTGCACAAGGAAGCGGGATTGAATCTTAGGGAGTATTGTGCTAACCCTTACCTGTAGCGAATTAAAGAAATTATCTAGGCCCGGTACACGGGTAATCCGTACTCCTTATTGGGTAAGGTAGGTTCACCTTTACTTTGCAGGGGTTGCATGAAGAAAAGAAAAGTAACTCCCATTCGGGGAGTCCAAGCAGTGATCGATTTCTTTTACTAATTAAATCACTTCTTTTGATCTTAGCCGTGAAGATGCCCGAGATTCGCCAACAGAACAGATATCTATTCAGCCCTGCTCGATGACAGCAAATAAATCTCCTTTGATTAGTGCTTCTAATCCCATCCCATCTTTACTTTCTTTTATAGATACTAGATTGGAAGGATTGACTGAATTCCTCTTTCATAACTGGTCTTTCACTACGACTTTAGTTAGCATTTCTGCCGGCCTTATTCTTTTTAGAAACAGTTTTTTTCACCAGCAAACAAACATAGTCAAGAGTTCAACGTTGGAAGAAAGGAATGGACTATCTATCCAGAATGTTATTTAATAGATTATTACGTCTATTTTATAAGGAAGGGCATTGGCAAAGTTAGCATATGAAAGGAGCGGCGGTCCTTCCTCGGGTGTTAGCTTTGTATTCTTTGTTGCATTCAGTTTATTAATAGTTTTTGTTTTCATTCTTGTAACAATTTCTAAACTACTTTCCTTTTCACTAAACTACTTTATACTCTAGTTTTCAAGCTAGGTATTTGTTGCATGCCTTTTCTGCTACCAGGCTTGGCATGTTGGATCGTAAGCGAGTTGCCCTTTTGTAATAAGCAGCTTAGTGTGTAACTCAAACTGACCTGAAAATCATTACTATAAGGGGGAAGCAATATAGGATCTAGGAGAAAAAGAAGAAGCAAAGGGCGTAAGCAATAAACTACTTATGCTGACTCAACTACTTATGTTTATTTGATACTAGCACTTCTTTCTATACTTGTAGGCTTTCTTTCTTATATTCAACTTCAAGAATTCGCTATGCTAGGTTCATTCCATCCATCTATCAGGTTTGGGTAGATAGGCTCTTTCCTTAAGAAAATGCACGTAAATAAGTGAATCCGAAAAGACCAAGACTTGAATGAAGCCCATTTCCCAGGGTTGCCCATGTAGAATAGCCAAAAGTGAAGTGCATAAAGTGCTATTGTAGCCAATCTTTTCTATAAATGGCACCTCCCGTCCCGCGACCAGTACCACCGAAGCCACGACCAGAAACACCTACTCCATTACCTCCTCCACTAACCTCTGACAAAGGGAATGTACGCTTTCCAACCTAGATATCTGCAGGCTTTCTTCAATCTTTTGGGGATCAGTCTTCGTTTTGTTTGTTGCTATTAGACTAGAGAGGTTTGTTTTTAGCTGGGAACAGGGCCTTCGCTTCGTGGAGCCGAGGATTAGATCGATCTGCCGTCAAGCAACGAAAGGCAGTAGATAAGGCTGGAGTTTATGAACAAGTTGATGTCTACTAGGGCATTGACCGTACAAGCAGGTAAGTATAGGGCTCGGCTAGGAATTCGTTTATGCTTATATTTAAAAGCTCTCATCTCACTTTTTCATAGGTAGGCGAAAACTTTATAGTTATAGTGTATATTGGCTTTGATTCTTTCTATTGTTATGGGAAAGGCATATCCCCACCCAGTTCTTCTTCGTCTTAATTAATAACTCCTTCCTGAACTTCAAAGTACGATAGAAACTGACTTATATCTCGTAGGAAAACTAGAGAATGAGCCATCTCCATCTCGTAGAGAAACTAGAGAGGTGCTGGGCGCAGCTGAAAGGAAATCCAAGAAGAGTCCATGAAAGGCTAGCACGATTAGGATCCTTTGTAGGGTTTATCTCGGAAGAGAAGGCTATGAAGCGAACATCTCTTCTTTGGGAGAGAGGGGAAGATCTATGCAGGACACTTAACCCGTGCCGGAGGACTGCACACAGCTGGTACAACCTCGTGTGGTACATTTTACATGTTCTTACAAGTCCGATGGTACAGTTGACCTAGTATCGAATTATTATAGATTCCGTTGGCAGCCATTGCCCCCCCTGCATGTCGTCTGACACGACCGAAACGAAACTTTACACCCCCTAGCAGCCCCCTGTCGGCATCGAAAACGGAGGGAAGTGCGCGTGCTGATGTTTAATCATGCGATGCCAATGATGTAAGCGCGGGCCCGCAGGTGCAGACAGGTTCGTCGGGGGTTATGCAAGCTTCAGAGGTGGGGGGTACGATTGTGGAAGATCGCGTGGAGGCAGGGGTTGGAGATGTGATGCAAGGATGCGGGGAATTGGGTGGAAGGACAGTCGTTAATGTGGAGTCAGGTTTGACGGGCGTGAGGCAAGAAGTGGAGGGAAGTGGGATCTAGATTAGAAGAGATAAATACGATATTCCTGATCTGATACCCGCGGACGATCCCTAGCCTAGCTTGGCAATCCCTTGAAAATGCAATGCATTTTCCCTTGAGATGAAATTGCTTTTTCTCAAAAAAACTATCAAATCAACTCACGCATATTCCCTTGCTTCTGTTAACTACGCATATCTCCTGTTTCTATACTTGCTAGCTAGCAACCTCTTATCACACAGAAAGCGTGACATGAATGCATACCCCCGTGTATACAACTCCTTACTATCTCTAATATACCGTTGCTTGTTCGGCGCATAGACCTATTATTATTATCGGTCAGGCTTTCCTTTTGGCAGGTGATTACTATATATAATATAGCGGGCTTTCCCTTATCCGTTCGCTTAGGTATCTGACTGTGTAGCGTAGTTCGCCGATTCCCGGGGCCGGCACGGCACAACCGGATCCCCATCCTTAGCCAAAGTCCGTACTTGACCCCGTTCCTGATCCCCAATGCCAGGGTTGAATAGTAGCCAGCCATGAGATCTATACTTTATCCATTGGTCAAGTAGCATAATTGTTTACCTGGTCTTTCTTCTTGGATAGATATGGCCCTACCTTCCTCTTGAGGAATCCGTTCATGATGCCCTGGCTACACTGACTGGACTATGCTGTGCGCTTTCGAGAAGATTCACACTACCGGCGAAAGGAAGCGGATAAGCTTATCACGAACGGCGCATCCTAGGACAGAGAAATATGTATCATCCCTTTTGGAGATGACTACACTACCGGGGAAAGAATCCATAAAATACTAGTGTGTTCAATTGTAAGATCATAAGTAGGACGGATAATATCCAAAGCCACCGGTCCATCCAATTCCCTAAACTTCAATCAAATCAAGAAGAAACTAAAGAAACCGCGGAAGAAAAGCAATGGTTGTTCGGGGAGCAATGAAAGTATTAATAAATCTAAAGTAGATTGGCAAGAAAGAGCAGTTGGTCGACGGGGGGGTCGCCGGTTGTTGGCCTCTCCCGGTCCTTTCGCGTGGTGCTTCGGTGCCGAAGTGTTCGGTGGTGGCGATAGAGATGCTGAGGATAGCAGTTCAGTTCCTTAGCTTAGATCCGACTAATTCCCGACTACTTCCTCAAAGAAAGCCTTCCTTCTACGGACTAGGCGGTTACGAGGATGGATTCCTTGACTCTTCCCTGTCTGACTTTCACGCACCTACTTAGGAATGTATTTGTTTCACCCTAGCTAGTTCAGAATTCTTGTACATTCTTCCTGTCGAGGACGGACGGAGAAATCTATAACTTCCCTGCTCTGGTTCTGGGTTTGATAGACCTGTTTATCCGCGGTAGTCGTCGTAAAGACCTGTCTTCAGCCTCGATGCTGTAGAGATTGCGTAGTTCGCCGGCTCCCCATCCTTAAGCAAACACACCTTCCTTTTAGCCAGGGTCATTGAAATTTCATCTTACTTGATCCTTCTAAATCAGCTTCAACTTGAATAGTCTAGATTTACGAGATTCTTCCTTCTATTCTAGCTAGGTGGCAGGCCAATACCAATACAACTAAGTTTAGGAGTGGATTTCATTTCGTACCTACGTAGGATTCCCTAACTCATCCTCTTATCCATCCTTTCCTGGACTTTCGTAAGGGGCAATAGCACAAGCAGAGCCTTTATAGAGCAGTTGCTTTGCTTATTCGAACGGGGTCCTTGCCTCTTATCGGTACTGAAAGATAGCATTGCCGACGCCCTGCACCCGCGCCTTAGCCCTACCCTACCTAGCACCGCCGTCGTATAGCCCTAACCCTTTGCCCTAGCTAACCGAACAAGCAACGATGCGCGCTGTTGACGGGGGCGAAGCCGGACAAGGTGGTCAGGAGCCTTGTACGTACCATAGCACCCTCTTCTTATGATCCTAACTCCCTAGCCGAGGAATCTCACAAGCAGTTAGCCCCAATGCCAGCAGGGTTGAGAGGTATGGGAACGGATAAGAGCTAGCTTGGCCCTACGTACGGGGTTAAAGCAAGAGAAAGAACAGGGCGTAAAGGGCTAATCAAGAGGGCCGTATAGTTAATAGTATTTGTTTGTAGTCGGCTGCCCCCTGCTTTCAATAACAATAAATTCCTGCTGGTCGACGGTCGGGTCAGCGTACAAGGCGTCAAGGAGTGTGGGCACACGCGCGAGACTGCGGGTGGGTGTGGGAACTGTGGCGGCGTTGTGCGCACAGCATGGCTAGAGGGCACGGCAGGCGATGCAGAACAGAAAGCTGATGAAGCAGCAGGCAAGACCGGATAGACGATATTTGTTTTGTTAACGAGGTTCGGTATCTGGCCTACATCCTCGAGAAATAGGAAACTTACTTATTACTTATCTTATATAGTAGAGGCTTTCTAGATTTCCTAGAAGAATACAAATGCAATCTTCGTTATAGAGAAGGAAGAATCCATCGACAAATTACGCACTTGATTGCTTACTTTAAGGGGTGCGAGGGTGAACAACTCGAGGAATCACTCACGGAGATCTTGATTGGAAATCATCTGGTGGATCGGTGCCGGATTATCTATCGGATTGAGTCGATGAAGACCTACCCGTTCCTTCTACCCTTCTTTTCGTGGGCATCGCTCTCTCCATTCTTCTAATTATGTGCCTATTGCCGAGCGGGGCCTAGGTGTTGAGTAGAAAGCATGAGCTAGGGCGGGCTAGTTCATGCTTTCTACTCAACAATACGCCTAGTCCTCGACCTCGATTTGCCCATGTGCCTATACGTGACTGCTTTCATGCAAGAGGAATTCAATAGAGAAAGAAAGCACGAGCTTTAACATTAGAGCTGCGAACGATTCCTTGTTGAACAAGCTATCTACCCCTTTCTTTCCCCGCGACCGACCTAAGACAAACTATCGATGATGAATTCGAGGGCTTACTTACTCGTTATAGACTCTCTAGTTGCCATTAGAACGATTCCTTGGTTCCAGTACACCCCGTTCCTGATGCCCATTAAGCGAACCCTATTCCAACTACCTCCTCGGTTTCATACAAACTACCTACCTACGAGGATCAAGTCTATCAATCGTATCAATTATCTGGTTTCTAAGCTCACTCTTCCTATGCCAACTCGGCATGGCGCTTTAGTTGATATGGAAAGGGGCGCGCGGTAGGCGTGTGATGGTTGTGCGTGTCTGCGAGGCACTACCTTTGGGTGATGTACGGCCGACTACCATGACTCTCCAGCTTGCTGATCGCACTTATCGCCATCAGGCAGGCATTTTGGTTGGTGTCCCTGTGATAGTTGGTAACTTCGCATTTCCAGTTGATTTTGTTGTCTTGGAGATGGAGGATAAGAGCGAGCCTATTATTTTGGGGAGACCCTTTCTAGCTACTGCAGGGGCTGTCATCGATGTGAAAGATGCTAAGCTCACGCTTCAATTTGGTGAGGAGAAAGTCTCATTTGACATGAGGCATCCAACTCACCTTCCTCACTGTCCAGACCTGTGTTTCACCATTGATGTGATTGATGAGTGTGTTACTGAGACATATTAGAGTTCAGAGGATGTGTCAGCATTGGGGGATGAGAAGTCTATTCTTTATAATGAGCATACTTCTCATCCGCCAACAAACTCATCCTCTTCACCCTTTGTGGAGAGCACGGGAGAATTAGAAGCACTGATGGACACGACGAGTGCTTCTTCCGGGGAGCTTACTTAATGGGAAACTTGCCATTGAAGTTACGTAATAATGGGGCTGAAAAATGCTTCAGTATAGGGCGGCTATTCGGAGTTCCCATCAGCTTAAACTACTATCTGTTTGGTTTCGAGACAAATGAGACTTTGTTGAATTGAGGCTATCAATTCAGCTGTATTAAATGCGATCTCCGGAATAAGCTCGCTCCATCCTTCCGTGGGTAAACTTACTTTTTCCTTAGGAATAGTTTGAATATCTATTGAAGGGCCAGTGGATTTTCGAGAATTTATTGAATTCTTTTTAATACATAATGGGACCCTCTTTCAAAACATGGGACTTCAGTCACCTTCGAACGGATATTTTTAGATTCTTTTGGCGTAGGCAGAATTCAAAAAACCTATGTTTCAGCATACCTCATCTCAGAGTTGACCTATGAAAAAGAAAGCTTCTATGAAAACATTCTCTATTTCCTTCCTCGATCTGATGCCTTTAGACCTTACTCGGATTCGCATTCAAAGAAGGTGTTCAGCGAAAAATCTGCACTTGATGCGGCTGAGGAGGTAAAGAGTTCAAAGGTTATTCTAGTGCGTACGGCTGGGACTTCTCTTAGGACCAACATACTCTCATATTCACCTTAGTCCGGTATTTCTCCTTGTAAGTAAACCGACCTCACGAAACACTTTATATATATCTTCAGGTTTTAAGCTGAGTCTGAAGCCAGAAGTCCGAGAGAAAGCCCCTGACATACACGGGAAAGGTAGGGGCAATGGGCACAGACCCCGGACCACCCCCGCGCTCGCACCTCACCCCTCCTTCCTCTTTTATTGAGAATGGAAAAAGACAATGTTCATTGCTTCCTCAAAACAAGAGTTCCACGGGTTCAGAAACCTCTGGCAAGGCGATTCATGAAGGATTCCTCTCCTCTAGTTGGTCTATTAGACTATTATTACTATAAGGTCCCCTAAAACTGGCATACCCGTAAAGGAAAGGCAAGGGAAAATGGACGGAGATTGGTCAGTGGTCTCCTCTCCAGGTCGAGTATTTCTGTTGTTTTCTTTGATTTGGGTTAAGAACAGTAGTCGGACATTCCACTTTGTTAAGTTCTTTTTTTTGATTCGACATAACAAGAACAGAATCACGCTCTGTAGGATTTGAACCTACGACATTGGGTTTTGGAGACCCACGTTCTACCGAACTGAACTAAGAGCGCTTTCTTACGACAGGAGATAAAGCAGTAAAGAAAAGGATGATTTTTGTACCGCATGCATATAGAAAAATGAAACTCAGAATTTTGTCCAATTTGAATCGATCTCAATTGATCCCTCGTTACTGCCCATAGGAGAAGTAATAGGTAGGGATGACAGGATTTGAACCCGTGACATTTTGTACCCAAAACGAACGCGCTACCAAGCTGCGCTACATCCCTTTTCCAAATTGTTGTACAGTGTCATTGTACAAAACCCCTGTCTTGTTTTCCACATCGTAATTTTATCCTCCATCTATATACAACTTTCTTGTCATTTCTTCTTTTTGGTTGAATATAATAAATAATATACATCTGAAACCCAACCTAACGTATAAAGAATGAATATTTATCGGTAATGCTCAGGAAGAAAGAAGGGGTCATCTTTTTATTTTTATTCCACCCTTATGTACCCTTCTTTGCATTTTTTCTAAAGCCTGTTCAACCTCATATCACCTAGAACAAGTCATGGACTTCTTCAATGAAAGAAAGTCTCATGGAAACGTTTTCAACGAAATAAGAACCATACAAAATAGATTTCTTGATCTTAGGAAAACTCTTTTTTTCGCAGTTTTTTCTTTTATCCTAAAGATATGCAGAACGAGTGTATTATGAAATGTTCGTTGTCTTTCTTTGCATACATCGCTACTTAATCGTTTAGTGGTTATCGATGAAATTACTTCACCATAGAGAAAATATTATGGAAGTATATATATATTGTTGGTTGCTTTTGTTTATGTCCCATTGGAAAAGTTGATCTTCTAAATTCATATGTTTAGCCTAAAGTACATAACTTGTGTTCCTCCCTAGTTCTTGCAATGCCACCTAATCAAGCCTCACCTCATTTGTAGTTATAACATGTTCAGCTGAAAGCAAACTAAAAAAAAAAGGTTTACTATTAGTAACACATATATTTTTTTACCTTAGCTCTTTCTTTATTGTTCAAAGAGCAATTCAAATGCTTTGATTGCTTATCAGATAAGAGGTAAAAATATTCTTCATTCGTTTATTTTTTTAATGCCAAATTTCATTCAAATCCATTCTTAAAAAGGCATAGTAGAGAAAGGCGGACCAGGCAATCTCTGAGTTGAAATCGATCCCAGACATCCATCTCTTTCAAAAAGTTCTAAAGGCCGACTACTACAGGGTGCGTGCGCTGGGACTGATCGGGACGACCTCGTCGAACAAATATGAGTAGACTAGATCTAGTGTGGTGGTACCAAATACGAAGTTCTCCTTCTCATTGAAAAACAGGGTGTGACTGTAAAGCAAGTGCCCACAACAAGACCAATCCATATTACCGAGAAATTGGATGAATCGGTAGCCTCAATCAATTAGTCTAGCTAATCGGTTAAGGAAGAGCTGCTCCTTGGATTTCAGGGAATCCCGTCTACTTAAACGCAAAGTAGAACGAGCATAAAGAGAAAGAAAGAGAGTAACATCTTTTAAGTAGTTTATCTCACGTGCTATCCTTCCTTCTAGAAAAAGGTATGGTAGTAGTGGTTAAGCTCGTGATGCTCTGGATGAGACTGACTCTATATGCCCGAAAGGACAAATCTGATGGGTCATTTTGACAGAAGATTGAGTGGGTTTTCCGTATGGTGGGAATATGTTTAGTAGGATAGCCCGGGGCTTATACATTGAACTTAGGGCTTCGCTTCGCTCGCTTCACTCGTCCAGTCAAGAGCATCTAGGCGGGGATGCAAGCAAGTACGAGCCCGGTACCCCTATCCCGCCCGTAGCATAGCGCCAAGAAAGAGGAAGATTGGCTGATTTTGATTCAATAATCGGAGATAAAAAAAAGGTAACGAGCTAAGCAAGCAAGCGCAACGAGCAATCAAACTCCCATCCCACGAACAAGCAAGGGATTGAGTACCGATTTCGTGATGCACCTATCCAACGAATTTTTTAGTCAAATGATTGTTTTCAGGTGGGTTCTCGGCTTCAAATCGAAGTTTTTAATAAAGTGGGCTCTGAAATCTCAATATGCCTTGCCTCACCCGAGAGTCACCGTAGGAAGGGGCTCTTTCCTTCAACAAATGGAACTGGTGCAAAAGGAAGTCGATCTTGTCTTACGGCCCTGGATCGGTTGTCGCTATCGCTCCCCCCCTTCCTCATTAAGTCACTGGCTGGTCTTGATTGCCCAATACCCCAGCAAGAATAACTAGTAAAAGCGGTCTGTCCTCCAATTCATCGATTCACAGCCCCCTACGCCAAAGGTTCCTGGAAGCTTTTCATCCTTATTGAGAAATGTACTGGGGCTTGCCTGGTCGGAAGCGTTGAGTTGCAAATCTAGGAATTCTCCTAATCACCTGGTCCAAGAGCTCTTCCTGAAGAAGTAACTGAGCTATACAAAAAGAATTCGAAAAGGTATGCAAGAAAGCCTCCAAATGCAAAATCCGCCTTCCCACTGACATCTGGCTTATCCCTTTGATCCAAGACTGTGATCTATTGATTCAACCTTGACCCCAGGGGTCTCCTCTCCCCAACTACACTAGGCTCAAGGTGGAATAACGAAAGGAGGGTGCGTGCGATAGCTATGACAGAAGGGGCTTCTTGTTCTCACTTCTATTTGTCTCTGATTTATCTCCTAAAGAAAGCCCCTGTTCCCTCAATGAAGTTCAATTGCTTTGACGAGTGAGTCTGATATAAAGAATTGACAAGCGGATTATACGTATGTAAACAGCCTTCCCGCCTGGCTTGAATGAGGAGAGGAAGGACCCGACCTCTAGCTCTTTACTTTTACTGCCTGTGCGGCTAAGGAAAGACAACTACACTTCCAAGTCCTAAGAGAATACTAGTATACGATCTGTTATATAAATAGGTAAATGTTCCTTTCCATTATGAATCGCGATTGTATGGCCAACCATTGCGGGTAGAATGCTAGATGCCCGGGACCACGTTACTATTGTTTCTTTCTCCTCCTTCATATTGACCTTTTCTATTTTTTCCAATAAATGATGAGCTACAAAAGGATTCGTTTTTTTTCGTGTCACAGCTGATTACTCCTTTTTTTCCATTTTAAAGAGTGGCATTCGATGTCCAATATCTCGATCGAAGTATGGAGGTCAGAATAAATAGAATAATGATGAATGGAAAAAAGAGAAAATCCTTTAGCTGGATAAGGGGCGGATGTAGCCAAGTGGATCAAGGCAGTGGATTGTGAATCCACCATGCGCGGGTTCAATTCCCGTCGTTCGCCCATCGCATTATTGCAAATTCCAAAAATGCAATTTTCCATATTCCTAGTTACGTATTTACTTACGGCGACGAAGAATAAAACTATCACTATATTTTTTCCTTTTCCTAGTTCTTCTTCCAAGCGCAGGATAACCCCAAGGGGTTGTGGGTTTTTTTCTACCAATGGGGGCTTTCCCTTCACCGCCCCCATGGGGGTGGTCCACAGGGTTCATAACTACCCCTCTTACTACGGGGCGTTTACCTAGCCAACACTTAGATCCGGCTCTACCCAAACTTTTTTGGTTCACCCCAACATTACCCACTTGTCCGACTGTTGCTAAGCAGTTTTGGGATACCAAACAGACCTCCCCAGATGGTAATCTTAAAGTGGCCGATTTACCTTCTTTTGCAATCAGTTTCGCTACAGCACCTGCTGCTCTAGCTAATTGCCCACCCCTTCCACGTGTGATTTCTATGTTATGTATGGCCGTGCCTAAGGGCATATCGGTTGAAGTAGATTCTTCTTTTCTCTCAAAAAACCCCTTCCCAAACTGTACAAGCTTCTTCCAAAGCATACGGCTTTCTAGATGTATATGACGATCTCTAGACAGATGGATCTTATATGAATCGTATGATGAAGTACCACATGAGTGGATATATAGGAAAGGAATCCAAATCTGCCGAATCGCTCATGTTATGATCTTCTACATCCTAGGTCTCCGCGTTCCGTCATCTGGCTTATGTTCTTCATGTAGCATTCAGATCGAATGACTCTATGAAATTACGTCGATACTTCTACATATTATGGGTAACGTAGGAGACATCCCTATTTTCCCCCGGGGGTCTTAATTACCACTGCTTAGCTTTCAATTCGCCTCTGACCATCAAATTAAATGTGAATAACCCGTCCTCCTCTCTTTGAAACAAGGGGCGCTTCCGGTTCTGTGCGTGCTTCAAACAATTTTGTCTTCTCCATATTACCATATCTCTAGAGTCAATAATTTTCTATGAGGAACTACTGAACTCAATCACTTGCTGCCGTTACTCAACAGTTTTCTGTTGAGGTCTATCCCGTAGAGGTAGTCAAATTGGATCAGTGATCGATTTCTAGGTTTCGTCGTAAACCTAATTGGTTACTTCCAATTACGTAAATCAATAGTTCAAACCGCACTCAAAGGTAGGGCATTTCCCATTGATATAGGAACTTTTGTACCAGAAACAATAGTATCTCCAATTATAGCCCCTCTGGGATGTAAAATATATCCCTTCTCACCATCCCCATAGTGTATGAGACAAATGTACGCATTTCGATTAGGGTCGTATTCTATGGTTACGATTCTACCAGATATGTCTTTTTGATTCCGTCGAAAATCGATTTTACGGTATAGGCGCTTATGACCTCCCCCTCTATGCCTTGCGGTAATGATTCCTCTGGAATTACGACCTTTACCACCGTCCATGGATCAAATTATTTCGTGGATTGGATTTCACTTGCCTATCTATGGTTCCCTTGCGTGTGCTCGGGATAGGTGCTTTGTATAAATGTTTCGCCGTATTATTAAGTATTCTCCTTTAGTTTTTTTCTCTATCTAGAAGTGGAATAGAATAACCCGGTTGAAGGGTAATGGTCATACGTTTGTAATGCATTGTATGTCATTGATTCTTTCCCAATAAATGAAGACTTTTTCTGTAAATAGTGCGTATTTGATTCCATTATCATATGATAATACTATATTTATATTTATTTATTGTATTATACCTTTATATCTTCTAAATATATAGAATAGAGGAATCCCGATTTGTCAAGTCTCATGATCGTATCAAGATCTATTTAAACTCGGCTCAATCTGAAAAAAAAGATTGAGCCGAGTTTAATTGCAATCAATTAGAAGAAAAAAGAAGAATTACTGCATTTCGTAACTGATTTTTGATCTTTCTATTTCGCTTCTTTTTTATTTAGACCTTTTTTTTATCTACTTATCTAGCTATCTAGTTTATCTACCGGCTCGAACTCGAATTTGATCGCCTTCCATACTTCACAAGCTGCGGCTAGTTCAGGACTCCATTTGCAAGCTGCTCGGATAATTTCATTACCTTCACGAGCAAGATCGCGCCCTTCGTTACGAGCTTGTACACAGGCTTCTAAAGCCACCCGATTAGCTGCTGCACCAGGTGCATTACCCCAAGGATGTCCTAAAGTTCCTCCACCAAATTGCAATACAGAATCATCCCCAAAGATTTCGGTCAGAGCTGGCATATGCCAAACATGAATACCCCCTGAAGCCACCGGTATAACACCTGGCATGGATACCCAGTCCTGAGTGAAAAAGATACCGCGAGCACGATCTTTTCAATAAAATCATCGCGCAATAAATCAACAAAACCTAAAGTCATTTCGCGTTCCCCTTCTAACTTACCTACTACTGTACCAGCGTGGATATGATCTCCCCCAGACATACGCAATGCTTTAGCTAATACACGGAAATGCATACCATGATTTTTCTGTCTATCAATAACTGCATGCATTGCTCGGTGAATGTGAAGAAGTAGGCCGTTGTCGCGGCAATAATGAGCCAAACTAGTATTTGCGGTGAATCCCCCGGTTAAGTAGTCATGCATTACAATAGGAACCCCTAATTCCCTCGCAAATACAGCTCTCTTAATCATTTCTTCGCATGTACCTGCAGTCGCATTCAAGTAATGCCCCTTAATTTCACCGGTTTCGGCCTGTGCTTTATAAATAGCTTCGGCACAAAAGACAAAACGGTCCCTCCAACGCATAAATGGTTGTGAGTTTACGTTTTCATCATCTTTGGTAAAATCAAGTCCACCACGTAGACACTCATAACATGCTCTACCATAATTTATCGCGGATAATCCCCATTTTTGTTTAATAGTACATCCCAATAAAGGACGACCATACTTGTTCAACTTATCCCTTTCAACTTGGATACCATGAGGCGGGCCTTGGAAAGTTTTTGAATAAGTAGGGGGAATTCGCAGATCCTCCAGACGTAGAGCGCGTAGGGCTTTGAAACCAAATACGTTACCCACAATGGAAGTAAACATGTTAGTAACAGAACCCTCTTCAAATAGGTCTAATGGATAAGCTACATAAGCGATATATTGATTTTCCTCCCCAACAACGGGCTCGATGTGATAGCATCGTCCTTTGTAACGATCAAGACTGGTAAGTCCATCAGTCCAAACAGTTGTCCATGTACCAGTAGAAGATTCGGCAGCTACTGCAGCCCCTGCTTCTTCGGGCGGAACCCCCGGCTGAGGAGTTACTCGGAATGCTGCCAAGATATCAGTATCCTTGGTTTCATACTCCGGGGTGTAGTAAGTCAATTTATAATCCTTAACACCAGCTTGAAATCCAACACTTGCTTTAGTTTCTGTTTGTGGTGACATACGTCCCCCCTACAACTCATGAATTAAGAATTCTCACAACGACAGGTTCTACTCGATATGGATTAGGCGTAAATGAAACCTTTGCAAAAATCTTAAAAAAAAAGGATATTCAATTAATATCAACTCATTAAAGAAAATGGGGGGCATGCTTAAGTTAATGAATATGTTTCATTCATATATAATGCGTACACCCTGTGTATGTTCTATCCTATAGGAATCCTACTATAGGAATTGAGTTGTTGTTATGGTAAGTTAACATGCTTCGTTATTAAACCATGGATTTGATTCACCAAACCCATCTTTATTGTATACTCTTTGATAGATATAGCGCAACCCAAATCAATCCCTAATCCTTATTTTACAAGTTCTTAATAGACCCCTTTCTTATTTTGAGTGGAAATACCTAAATACTATAAAAATTATCTGTTGACAGCAATCTATGCTTCACAGTAGTATATATTTTGTATATCCAAGTCCTAGATAAGAAAGTGGAGTAGGCACAGATCCTTCACAAAAGGCGAAATGTATATGAAAAAAAGATTGATTGAACTTTCCGACGGACTCATGGAATGAGTAAACGATTGAATGGGATTCGTTTGGGCAACGAAATCAAGTGCTGGTCCCCTTTTCTCTCTTATTGAATTAACTAATTCATTTCCTTTTGACTTTTGTTGGATTTTTGGATATTTTTTTGGTGTTGATTTGGCATTATTCAACAAGAATAAAAGAAAAATTTCGATAAATTCCTTTTTTTTTAATTATGAGAACCAATCCTACTACTTCTCATCCCGGGGTTTCTACAATTGAAGAAAAAAGTACAGGGCGTATCGATCAAATTATTGGACCCGTGCTGGATGCCACTTTTCCCCCGGGCAAGTTACCTTATATTTATAACGCTTTGGTAGTCGAGACACTGACGGTAAGCAAATTAATGTGACTTGTGAGGTACAACAATTATTAGGAAATAATCGAGTTAGATACGAAATTATCCATCTTTGAAACTGGTATTAAGGTGGTCGATCTTTTAGCTCCTTATCGGCGTGGAGGAAAAATCGGACTATTTGGGGGAACTGGAGTAGGTAAAACAGTACTCATCATGGAATTAATCAACAATATTGCTAAAGCTCATAGAGGCGTATCCGTATTTGGCGGAGTAGGGGAACGGACTCGTGAAGGAAATGATCTTTATATGGAAATAAAGGAGTAATTAATGAAAAAAATCCTTGAGGAATCAAAGGTAGCTCTAGTCTATGGCCAAATGAATGAACCGCCAGGAGCTCGTATGAGAGTTGGTTTGACTGCCCTAACTATGGCAGAATATTTCCGAGATGTTAATAAGCAAGACGTGCTTCTATTCATCGATAATATCTTTCGTTTTGTTCAAGCAGGATCGGGGGTATTTGCCTTATTAGGGAGAATGCCCTCTGCAGTGGGTTATCAACCTACTCTTAGTACAGAAATGGGTTCTTTGCAAGAAAGAATTACTTCTACTAAAAAGGGATCTATAACTTCGATCCAAGCGGTTTATGTACCTGCGGACGATTTGACCGACCCTGCTCCTGCCACAACATTTGCACATTTGGATGCTACTACCGTACTTTCCAGAGGATTAGCTTCCAAGGGTATTTATCCTAGATCCTTTAGATTCAACCTCAACTATGTTACAACCTCGGATCGTTGGCAACGAACATTATGAAACTGCGCAAAGAGTTAAGCAAACTTTACAACGTTACAAAGAACTTCAGGACATTATCGCAATTCTTGGGTTGGATGAATTATCGGAGGAGGATCGTTTAACTGTAGCAAGAGCACGAAAAATTGAGCGCTTCCTATCACAACCGTTCTTTGTGGCAGAAGTTTTTACCAGTTCTCCAGGAAAGTATGTTGGTCTTGCAGAAACAATTAGGGGATTTCAACTAATCCTTTCCGGAGAATTAGACGGCCTACCCGAACAGGCTTTTTATTTGGTGGGTAACATCGATGAAGCTAGCACGAAAGCTATAAACTTAGAAGAGGAAAACAAATTGAAGAAATGAAATTAAATCTTTATGTACTGACTCCTAAGCGAATTATTTGGGATTGTGAAGTGAAAGAAATCATTTTTTCTACTAATAGTGGCCAAATTGGCGTATTACCAAACCACGCCCCCATTAACACAGCTGTAGATATGGGTCCCTTGAGAATACGCCTCCTCAACGATCAATGGTTAACGGCGGTTCTGTGGAGCGGTTTTGCCAGAATAGTTAATAATGAGATCATCATTTTAGGAAATGATGCGGAACTGGGTAGTGACATTGATCCGGAAGAAGCTCAACAGGCACTTGAAATAGCCGAAGCTAACGTGAGTAGAGCTGAGGGTACGAAAGAATTGGTTGAAGCGAAGCTAGCTCTCAGACGAGCTGGGATACGAGTCGAGGCTGTTAATTGGATTCCCCCATCTAATTGAAGACAATCCAACGGTTTAGTTGATACAAAGAAAAAGGGTCTAAAAAGTTATTAGATAGCGAAGCGAAGTAAGTCCAATGCTATCTAGTAATTTTTCTACCTACCTACCTACTATTGGATTTGAACCAATGACTCCCGCCGTATGAAAGCAATACTCTAACCACTGAGTTAAGTAGGCAATTTATCACCACAAAGGAAGACCCTTTACTTCGATCGATTATAGATCGAATCCTTTTTATAAGCAATACCGCTTCGTTATTGGTATGTTATATAGTAAACAGATCAAAGGATATCCTCTACCATTAGAGAATATTCATCTTGACAAGAAATTATATATATTAAGATATCTCTGACAAGGGCTATAGCTCAGTTCGGTAGAGCAACTCGTTTACACGTGCGCCAATGCTTTTCAAGGGAGCTTATTATGCAATGAACATAATGGATCTTATTGCAAAATCAATGTCTTACTTCATGGATTTGAGAGAATAGGAGAACAGTAGCCTGACAAATAGTTGGTTCAGTCCGATTCAGGTGCCTAATCAAATAGAACCCTTATTGATTTGCTAGTTTCAAAGGTAAATATCCAGCCCACTAAATGCTAGGCGTAATGAGGACCTCCAAAAAAATTCTTTTCGTTCTATGAACTTTAAGGTGTATGAAGTCTCATATTCCACTCTTGCAGCAGAACGATAGAGACTCCATTTAACTTAGGTTGATTTAATTTAGGCCGGAGGCAGACCTAAGTCAAGGTAATCCTTCTTTGAAACACTTTGGTATTGCTCCTGCATCATTCTTGCTAAGGGCATCCAAGGAACTAATCAAAGGTTACGAAAGAGAAGGCTTGAAAAGGAGCTTCCTTTTCCTGCTAATGCTACTTCCGCTATCTCGTAAGGAGGATACGACTCATAAACCTCCCTTGGTATTTGGGTAGGGGGAAAGAGAATTAATTAGACTGAGTGAGGAATGTATACAACTACTGCTCAAAAGGCAATAAGAAGCACGCACTCCTACTAGACATGGAAGGAGTAAACCTCAAATATGCTTTCTTCCCTTAGGTATGTTTCTAGATTCTAGTCCGAAGTCGGTCGTTGATAGATTTCTTTCTTTTGCTTGCTCTCCGTTACTTTCCCTTCCTATATTTGGAAATCGATGTAAAGACAAGAAGAAAGTGGTTGAGACAGAGGATTCTTGGTAGTTTATTGGCTCTAAGTACAATGGGTACGTAAGTTATGTGTTTTGTTTCATGCTCCTTGGTGATTTTTCATCAATATGATTTATTGCCCGTCGAGAACTAACTCTTAGTAGGTACTCAACGTTGAAGTCACTAACCTCTCTCTGTATTTAAAAAATAGACTCAACTACTTGCTTCTCAAACTGTTGTTGTTGTAATTGTTTTTGAGCTTGAAACTCTTCACTCTGTTGTTGCATCCGTTCGGCTAGATCTGTTTGGATCTTATCCATGGATTCTCTCATAGCTCTAACTTGCTCCTCAAGTTGTCTAGATCGGGTCTGAGTTCCTTCGTTTGCCATGATCGAGCTCTGATAGTCTAGTTGAGCAAAGGCCCATGCCAATGCCATAGTTGTGACGAAAGTACTAAAACAAGTCACAGATGCTTTTAGATAACCAACATACCAAAAGAGAAATAAATAATTCAACAAAGAAAGAAAAAACTGTTCAAGTAATTGAATAAATTACCAGAAGCTTGGATTTCTGCTCCGGCTTTCTTAACGGGTTCTCCTAATGGGCAATACTCATCGCTCCGCGCCTTGGCGGCCTCTTCCTATTATTCAAAGAAACACAAAACCACCACCAGGAAGAAAAATAACCTTTTTACAATCAACCCTAAACGACCATCTCCCCATACCCATCCTCATTGTTCCCTATGATCCAACAAAATAGAACAATCTCCCTCTGGATGAAGCCAGCAGGTCTCAGACAAGAGTAGTATCTGTGGCTTCATCGAAAACTATCAGCCAAAATCCAAATAAAATGCATCATAGACCCAGTATCATCCTTCACTGGGAACTACAAAAGCAACATCCAACTTCAACCTGGCGACCTCTGCACACAAAACCCCCGATATATCAGAAAAGAAAACCCCCTTTTTTACAGTATGGGAATTTGGCCCAATAGTCCCTCCAATTTGAAGTGATCAAGCCACCACTGGTACCAGTAGGGAACTGGTACTACCACCTCCTCCAGCTCTAGCTGAGCTCTCCAGTTCTTCTCCATCAGTGAGTTGCAATGGGAGCATCTCAACATCCTCTGGTAGAATCTGTGCAATCCAAGCCTTCTGGGACCACCCGCAACTGCTTTCTCTCTTGCAGCTCTTTCATAGTAATGGCCTTTATGTTTGGAGGCTAACCCAGGCATCCATCACTCTCCTCCCAAAGAAAAAAGATGCCAACACCGTCGAGGATTTCAGGCCAATCAGTATCATCTCGAGATTCATCAAAATCGTTTCAAAGAAGAGGAACAAACATTGTCTTTAACAACACTCATCCACTTATTGACATTGACACGTATCAATCGGCGTTTATCAAGGGTCGCTCACTCATAGAAACTTTCTTGGTTGTGACAGAACCACTTATCTTTCGCCACAAACATAAGATCCCTATGGTCCTACTCAAGGTAGACTATCGCAAGTCATTTGACCGAGAAAGAGAAGAGTTGTGTCTTAAAGTAAAGACGAGGATGTGGAAATCCACACACACTTGTCTTTCAGGCCCAGCCCACCAGGGATTTCCAAATTGTTAGCGGCGGGTCTTTCTTCTGATGGGCGAGCTGCGGAGCTACTTTTTCTTTCTTTCATTCCATCTGTCTCTGTATGCTTGGGTGAATGCCATAAGCGGATTTATATGCCCCGGTTCCCAGGGTTAGGGTATTCCCTATGTTGAGCCTACTCAGATCAGAACAAAACTTTTGGATTCTCTTTCGCCTATCGGCCGGCTTTAAGCAACCTTCACATTTCCTGCTGAGATCCCAAGTCTCCAAGTGGGCCCTCTTGGCCACCCACGACCTTGGCTTTTTAGAGAATCCCGCTCCTGTGTCGTAGGACTTGTAGCTCGGCAGTCCACCGGGTAGGTTTGTTTATCCTTCCTTTTTTGAGTGTCTTCTTGGATAGTTATAGCGGCCCATAGGCGCAAGATGTACCTTGTGGAGGGCGGCGGTCCCCTGGACATAGCATAGTCCTTTCAGGCAGTGGCCATTTAGTCCATGGTCCGTTGGATGGTCGGTGCAAGGCCAGAAATTGGAACACATTAATTCCGCTCGTTCCTGTCCTTCGCTTCAGGGCCTGTCCCTCGGTGTGGTCAGTACTCCATACTGTCGGGCAGCAAAGCTTACACTTGTTCACTTATTATGACGGTTCACCAGGGCCTCTTTCCTCCTCCCTTTTCTGCTCACTCGTAGGGGTCCAGACCCCTACAAAGGGGGAGGGAGTCGACTGAACATCTCAGCCATTGGCGGGAATTTCGCCCGCATCCGATCCCCAATTCTTGTTCACCCCGGATGATCGTGTTGGGTAAATTGTGACCTCGTACGATCGTATCGGGTGAGCAACAGCCGCTTCGTCACAGTACTGACTTATGGGCTAACAGGTCACACTTTGGCCAAGTATCCTACAAAGAGACTCCCGAGAGCCAAAAGTATTAAAGGAATGGCCATAGGAATGGGCGCATCATGACATCGTAATCTGTCTCGCCCGAATGAATTAGTTGGTACTAGAAATGTTAGAAATAGTAAACAAAAGGAGTAATAAGAAGTGAAAAGGACAGAGACACTTCCCAACCAGAAAGCAAAGTTCCCACTGATGGTATACTTTGTGTAAGCGAGCTCTAAGATCACATCTTTAGAATAAAATCCAGTTAGAAAAGGAAATCCAATAAGAGATAAGCTGCCCATGAGCATCATGGCATAGGTCAAAGGAAAGGAGGAGGCAAGCCCCCCCATCTTCCGCATATCTTGCTCATCCGACATGGCATGAATCACCGAACCCGCACTCAGGAAGAGTAATGCTTTGAAAAACGCGTGATTCATTAAGTGAAAGACGCTAACCGAATAGTTAGAGATGCCGCAAGCAAAGATCATATAGCCTAATTGACTGCAAGTTGAATAAGCTATGACCCTCTTTAGATCGTTCTGTAATATTCCAGTGGTTGCCGCAAGGAATGACGTCATAGCTCCTGCAAAAGTAATAACAATCAAAGCCGTAGGTGAGTATTCAAATAAAGGGGAGCACCTTGCTATCATGAAAACGCCAGCAGTGACCATAGTAGCTGCATGAATCAAAGCAGATACTGGAGTGGGACCCTCCATTGCATCGGGTAACCAAGTATGCAATCCTATCTGTGCGGATTTCCCAACAGCACCAATAAAAAGTAAAATACAAATCAGAGTTATGGCATTCAATCTCATATTGCAAAAAATCCATTCATTTCTGGGAGCACTAGCACAAGCAAAAATGGTGGAAAAGTCTACTGTTTGAAAGAGAGTAAAACAACCAAAAATCCCAAGAGCTAATCCAAAATCACCTACTCAATTGACAAGCATAGCTTTTATAGCTGCTTTATCCGCCTGAAGTCGTGTAAACCAGAAATGAATTAACAAATATGAAGCAAGACCTACTCCCTCCCATCCCATAAGGTGACCGTGTTATTGTTCAAAACATGGACACAAAAGTCACACCGTCGCATGCCTTGGTCCTACCTAGCTACCTAGTTAGCATGCGCATCTCCGGCTTCCGCGGGCGGCGCCGTCCGCCGGCAAAAGGATGGATGCCCATGCGGCCATGCCGCCGCCGCCTTCTTCTTGTGGGTCACTCATATCGCTATCAAATTAAGCTGTGCCGCGTCACCCAACCAGTTAATTAATTAATTAAAGCCCAAAACCACACCAACACCGCCGTACGTTAATCCGTTGGGGGAAGTATATACCTTGCATCCACACCTCATCCTATTTGACCATATATATCTGCATAATCTGCTGCTATATACTCCCACCAAGAAATGATTTCTACTAATCCTCCGACAAATTAATTAGTAACAGGAAGAAGAATGACTATGGTGTCTGTCTTTTCTATTGTTTTCCTCTTTTTAATTTTTATGTAGTAGTTGCAAATTTTTGCAATGTGGACAACATGTGTTTGCATATGTGCAAGGGAGAAGGATATTCTTTCCTGAATGCTAAACTTCATTTCAAATAAAACTCAACTATTTCATCGTCCTGAAAGGCAGAAAGCTACCACTATGCCATCCTTGTGCATTTTTGATTGATTTCCTTGATTCAATTCATTGTTTAAATGCCACGTGTGGTTGTTGCAGGTTACAGTGCCCCAGTTTTCCACTGCCTTTGCCCAGATTCCATGCTACTGATTTTTTTTTCTGGATATCCTATTCAGACTTCGCTTAATCTCCACTGCACTTCATTATTATTCAGCTTCTCTTTAGAAAAAAAAAATGTCTCTGCCTCCCATGTGCCAATATGCCATGGATCGAGGTAGGTACAGACGATCGATAATGATAATTAATTAACTGAAAACTCGAGTTGAGTGTTCATCATGCAATAGATATTGATATATTGATCTTATTGTTGACTGAATGCTATAGCTGGGGTAGATTAGATACCTATAATATGACTAAATCACAGAGTGATGGTCGATCGGTCAATTGCGTCTCATCCAGGAATACACCAGTAATTGTATATGTTCTTATGGGCTTAATTAGTTAATTAGCACAATATCAACACACCCCAAGAACAGATCAGCCAATGATTTTGTTGGTAGAGTACCATATCACTCCAGATGCCAAATTAAGCAAGGCGATCAAATCTCCATATATAGATTGATCTATACCATGATACTACAGATCAATCATATATTGCATGATACAATCCAGTTTCTATACAATGATATACTGAAACGAATCTCTGCAGCTTCATCTCCAGCTAGCAAAGCTTCCCCCTATATGTTCAGAGCTATTTCACCTTAATTAGCATAATCAACACTAGTTTAGCTACTAGTAGTTGATAATTACATGATGGCACAGTCAGCATGCACAATCTCTACGCAGTAGTAGATGGCATGAGAAGAAAGTGAGGCCTGCGTGCTCATTTTGGACGGCACAGAGCAGCTAGAAATGAAGGCCAGGTTAGTGCCTCCTTTTGCTTTGCATTCAGGCCACTTGATTCCTCAAGTGCACATGTATTCTCAGGTAAAGAAACTTCTTCTAGTCACAGTCTTTTTTCTTGTTTGTTTCTGAAGAGTGAAGACTAGTCACAGTTTAGAACTAGTCACAAGAGTTGTGAACATATTGGGCACAGCAAGCAAAAGACTTTTCAGGCAACTGACCAGCAGCTCATTAGCAAGAACACATGCCATGCTGCTAAGTGAATTGACAGAGGTCATTTTCTTTGGACATCTTCTGGAAAAACCACCAGTTTGTTTGATGCTTCAGTATCTAAACTCTTTTTGTTAGTGATTAATTCAACCGGGAAACGAGAAAGAGACAGTAAAATCATGGTATCAGATCAGTTCAAGCCACATTCAGGTGGCATAACATCTGACCGAGAGACGAAAACAAATACAGTTATTCCACCGTATCTGAAAATAATAGCAGACTTATCTCTCTGTCCCAGTACGATGAATTGGACTCATTTGAGAGTGATATTTGCAGTAATGGACAACGGTTGGAAAGAGCAGAACAAATCATTGCCATCCTTTCAACTTTCTAACCATCGTTTGAATTGCGAAAAAAAAAAAAAGGTGTTCCCGTGCCTGAAGAAGTTGTGAACAACTAGCTTTTGCAGATACTGCACTGCCATCTCTCTCTAGAAGATGTGCAAACGTCTTTTCTTTCTCTTGATATGCCTGGACAAAAAAATGGAGACAGAAGCTTGAGCAAAGAGCAAGTGATCATCAACTGGCCTGTTCTTTATCAGGAACACACATGCCATATTGCCATGCTTCAGAGTGTGTTCTTTTCTTTGGACATGATCTGGAACAACAACTGGTTGATTTCTTATCCATATCCGTATTATGGACTTTGGCTCTACACTGTGGCCACAAGTTTCCTGTCTGATTCTTGGCGTGCTGGCAGCATCGGGATGGATCACGTTGTGGGCAGTGTATCAACTAGGATCAGAATTAGTGTTAAATATTGACGTTATGTTTGCCCACATCGTGTTTCAATAATCCCATCAGTGACTCATTATGTCGGAAGCGAGTAATATAATAGTGAAGGAGACATCAGGTTTAAGCAGGTGATGAATTGTGATCAAGTGACGCAGCTGACAAGGACAAGCCATCAGAATATTAACAACTCGGCCACTTTTCAAGCGGCTGTCAGTAAAATTTATCTCTAAAATATATCATGTATGTAAAAAAAAATTGTTTCATGTATGAATTAGAGATCGATGAACTTGACCATTACTCTTTGGAAATTGGTATACAATTCAGTGGAATTTTCTCGTAATAAAAGGGTAGGAGAAAATGACAACGGCTAATGACGCTGGATAAGAGGGGAAATGGGAATGCGTGGCATATTATCTTTGGAATCATCTTTTCACCACGTTCAAGGTAATTTCTTTGTTATCCATTAGACTCCGTAACAGAATTGTTCTTTTATCTTATGACTGGGGAAGGAGAAAGCGGTGGTAAAGTTACAATTTCACTTTCACATCGCAACTTCAGAGCATAATTCACCGTAATCTACTAATCTGATAAGCACCGTCCGGCATTGCATCTATTCAGAGATGGAGACAAATACAGGAATCGGTCGTTTTCACCGTAGCCTTATCTGCAACCATGAGCACAATCATGCTGCTATTAATGAACGTGCAGTAGATTCCTACGCTAGTTTTGGTGACAAAAATTATTGCAGGGTAACCGTTTGACCACTCATCAGAACGGTCTGAAACTGACACTCTTGGTCATTTGTATGTATTCTAGATTGAGCATTCAACATAGCACAGAGAGTCAGCATAGAGAGTGGAGTACAAAATATGTTGTTAAATGTCCAGCTGTAGACTAAATCCCTAGCTAATTATGGACCACAGTAGCAATGGATCTTGGCCAATTTCCATGAAGAAAGTATTCAGGCTAGAGGTAAGTCAATGACACAGATAACCAAGCTAACAGGGAATATATCAAGTGAAGTACTACCGAATCCCAAAATCAAAATTTTGGCATTCAAAATTTATTCTAAAATATACTCTCTACATCCTAAAAGATTATACTGTGCAATTTATTAGTGCGGAAAGAAAACAAGAAGAAGAAGAAGAGAGTATTATTGTTTAATACTCACTCTATCTACTTTTGATAGTTATATTTTTAAATCTGAAAAATTTATTTTTGATAGGCATATTTCAATCCAACAACCTATCCTCTTAATGACTTTTTCGGATTTAATGCGTGACTCTCCATTCCTCCACACAAGATTGGCTACATGGGCATCGAGAAATGTAAATATTAATGAATCGTTTGTTTACAAGGAATGACTAGTAGTATATTTAAATGGATGATAAGTTGAATTACTTATCCTTGATGATGACTTGCCAAGATGAAATATGACTATCAAAAGTAGATGGAGGGAGTAGATAGCTACAACGAAGTACTTAAAGAGATCTAATGAACCATAATCTTAAAGTACTTTTTTTTAGACAAATTCTTATCTAAAACTGTAGTATTTTATGAGGGTAGTAACAATATTTCCTATTCATTTCAACTTTTCTTAATACATGTGCCCAAGTCCAACTCTAAAAGATGCTACTTTTTTTTTTACGAAAAGAGTATATGTAAAAATATGTGGATTAATAAACAATGCCAGCCCGAGTATTTTAAGTCAAGTAAACCAGTTTTGAGGTTGCTTCCAGGTGATTGCATAAGTATGCACATTTATTACATGTTCTTTTTTCAGAACTGTTTGAAATTTATTCTCTCCATCTCAAAAAAACTTTACTTCTAGTCATTCTTACACAAATTAGTGTGGAGACATAACTATAGTGCCCTTCATTAATATCTTTGGTTGTACTCCCTCCATCTATTTTTTATAGTTATATTTCATCTTGGTATAATGATCAAGGATAAGTAAACAAGCGATTCATTAATATTTACATTTCTTGATGCCCATGTAGCCAATCTTGTGTGGAAGAATAGAGTCACACATTAAATCTGAGAAAGTCATTAAGATGATAGGTGGTTGGATTGAAATATACCTATCAAAAATAAATTTTTTATATTTGGAAATATGACTACTCCCTCCATCTACTTTTGATAGGCATATTTCCAAATCTGAAATTTTTATTTTTGATAGGCATATTTCAATCCAACAACTTATCATCTTAATGACTTTCTTGAATTTAATGCGTGACTCTCTATTCTTCCGCACAAGATTGGCTACATGGGCATCGAGAAATGTAAATATTAATGAATCGCTTGTTTACGAGGAATGACTAGTAACATGTTTAAATGGATGATAAGTAGAATCACTTATCGTTAGTCTGTATGCCAATATGAAATATGACTATCAAAAGTAAATGGAGGGAGTACATATTAGATGTTGATTGTCTATAGCTCCAAAAATAAAGTTTTTGCGGGGCAAATTTTTAACGCTAAAATAAAATCTATGTGGGACGAAGGAATGGAATTGACCGAAGACAAACCTTATGTATTTAGGGTTGAATGTGTTGTATACTAGGCAATTCAATAAACGTACTCTCTTCGTTCCATTTTAAGTATTATAGCCGTGGGTTTACATGTCCAACGTTTAAACATCTGTCTTATTTTTTAAAAAAAATAAAAATATTAAAAAAAATCAAGCATAAAATACTATTTATGTTTTGTCATCTAATAACAATAAAAATAGTAATCATAAAAAATTGAAATAAGACGGACGGTCAAACGTTGAACACAGAAGCTCAAACTACCCTTAGAATAGGACGGATGGAGTATTAGTTCACTGTGCTTAAAAATAAAGGTGGATTTTCAGGAGAATTTCCTAGCAGCTGGCCGGTTTGGCTTCAGAAGAAGTAAAAGTAAAGAAACCTGCCAAATGAAATATATGATCGAATCTGCTCAATTTCTGGAACAGCGACAAGGCCAACCAGCCCATTTCCATATAGCAAAACCTGATAGATCTTTCAGAAGATACCAATGGGCTAACTTGTGAACACTGTAGTAGACTGACTAGCACTTGAGCTCATAGTAACAAGACTGACAAATTTGTGATTTCAAGTTCTGTCGACATCAAATTGCAGAAAATTCATAGAAAAGTGAAACATAGTGAACATAATAGATGAAAAATTTTGGTATATTGATTTCTCCTTTTTTGTTCTATGTACATGCCTATTTAATTTCTTATCCAATTTGTTGATACAGTGAATGAAAAAGAAGTCTGTCTACTATGCTGTGTGCAAGTCTAAACGCGTCTGATCTTCACTGGGAGCCCACCACTGATGGACGCGGTGAGCCCCGGCACGAATCTTGGCGCGGCGGCGGCGCTGCCGCCGCACCGGCCATTCTCGCCGACGACATCGACGTCGAACGCCCTCACGACGGCGACGCTGACCGCCTTCATCTCGGTGATGGCGAGCTCCTTGCCGAGGCACACGCGGAGGCCGGCCTGGAACACCGGGTACTTGAAGAGGCTCTCCGGCACGAACGCCCCGCCGGCGCCGGTGAGCCACCGCTCCGGCCGGAACGCGTCGCAGTCGGCGCCCCAGATGCGCGGCATGCGGCCCATGGCGTAGGGGTGGTACATGACGCGCGCGCCGCCGTCGACGTAGGTGCCGTCGGGGAGCACGTCGGCGGCGGCGCAGAACTTGGAGTCGAACTGCACCGGCGGGAACAGCCGCATGTTCTCGTACAGCACGGCGTGGGTGTAGTTCAGCCGCTTCAGGTGCTCGTAGCTGACGGCGGCGCTATCGCCGGCGGCGGCGCCGGCCTCCGCGCGCATGGCGGCCGCCACGCCGGGGTTCTTGGACAGGATCATGAACAGCGTGGTGAGCGCGGAGGACACCGTGTCCCGCCCGGCGAGGAGGAAGCTGACGACGATGTCGCGGAGGAACTTGTCGTCGGCGGCGCCGCGCGCGTCGTCGCCGGAGGAGGCCATGAACCGGGACAGGAGGTCGTGGCTGTTCGCGACGCCGAGCTTCCGGCGCTCCCGGATCATCGCTGCCGCGAGCCCGTCGATGAGCTTGATGGCCTTCTTGAGCTCCCTCTCCGACCCGACGTTGAGAAACCGCTTCATCTTCCACAGCAACGGCGACGCCGCCGCGCCACGCATGGCGGACAGCCGCGACGCGGCGTCGAACGCGTCGGCGAGCTCCGACACGGGCATCTCCCGGTCGAGGCAGCCCGGGTCGAGGCCGAAGGAGATCTTGCAGATGGTGTCGAAGGCGAAGCGGCGGAACACGTCCTGCAGGTCGAGCACGGCGCCGCTGTCGGCGGCGTCGGCGAGCACCGGCATGAGGCGGCTCTCCACCTCCTGGGCGACGATCTTGTACGCGTAGGATCTCACGGCGACGCTCCCCAGCTCGAGGCTGGCCATCTTCCGCTGGTGGCGCCACGCGCCGCCGTCGACGTTGAAGATGCCGTCGCCGAGGAGGTCGCCGAGGAGCGCGGCGAAGGGCCTCCCCTTGGGGAAGTTGTCGAACCGCGTCTTGAGCATGTACTCGACGTTCGCCGGGTTCGCCGTGACGGTGCAGCCGAGGACGTGGACGTGGACGGTGCCCGTCGGCGAGCGGCGCAGCAGGTCGGCGTACCAGTCGCCGAGGTTGGCGAACTCCCTCCTCCACGACCCGGCCAGGTAAGCGCGGCAGACATGGCAGCCGCACCACGGCCACCGCCTGAGGAGCAGCAGCACGACGCCGAGCGCCGCCACGCACAGCGAGGACACAAAGAACGCCGCCGCCGCGCACCGCGCGCCCCATGGCAACTCCACCTCCATGGCGGCGTCCATGGCGAACGCGGATCAGTTACACTCGACAATAATAATCAAAGAAGCGGAAATCGAGCGAGCGAGAGAGCGAATCGTCGGAGGAAGAGGAAAATGTGGAGCTTGTGTTGTGTGGGAGGGAGGAGGAGTCAAGGAGGCCATGGCTTATATACACGCGTATGGAGGAGGAAGACGCACATGGGACACGTGCGCTAAATATTAAAACAATTACTAATTCTTCCACGCAGCACTGGCATTGTATTTTTGTCACGTGTACACCTGCTCATTGCCCCCAGCTCATGTTGACCACCTGTATGACAGGTGGGCCATGGTAACATATTTTTTTTGTGTGTGGATAGCTAAATTTAGTGTACTGGAGATATTGAAATGTCGTTGATGTGTGATATCTCATTCATATCTAAAGATTTTTGGTTCATTGGTGTGAGATCAACATAAGAGTGAGCTACTGAGCTAGCTTGTTTTTAGAGACTTTGTGAATATTTTAAGCAAGAACATTTATATTAGGAAAAGATGCCAAAAATAGATAGCCACTTCTGGAAAGAAATTAATCTCTCTTTTTTTTTTGAGAGAGAGGCCGGGTACATAAGAAATTGTCCACCAATTGTGGGATATAATTATTTAGCATGGCTAAAAAGGAAGCAACAATAAGATTCGTAGTATAAAGTAACTCAATTCCACCACATGAGAAGGGAATAAGATTTGGGAAAAACAGCAAGAATTTAGCCTATAGTTCCCATTCCAAATAATTCAATTGCATATATTTGTTCTGCCCCGAAAAAGAATGTTATGTTAACTAGTCAGAGAGATTAAGCAGGAGGGTTACAAGATTGCTATGCTGTCTTTCATTAACGCGGAGAGGAAAAAAAAAGAGAGAAAACCAAGGAGGAGGGATTAGTATTTGGTTGGATGGCTAAAATGAGAAGAAAGATAAAATAATACTAAAAGAGTTCCGGTGGACTCTACTTTAAAAGCACGCCTTTTATGTAATACTAAAGTAAATTTTTAGGCTAAAATACACTCAGTGTGTACTATAAACACAATCCAAAAGGCATAATCTAATATGAATAATATGAGACTAACAATATGAATACATGACTTCACCTATCAGGATTTAAATCCTAGTGCCCACAAATATTACGCACATACATGTAGGTTTTTCAACAGAATTTTAGTGAGAACATAGATGTAGCGCTAGTTTCCATCTCTTAAAGCATATGTTCGGGGATACATTCGTAGATGCGTGTGAGTGTAATGTTGTGTGAATGTAATGGTGTATGCGTATAAGCGCATGTGGTGCAATTAAAAAGAAATTGACTAAATAGCAGCCATATTCAGTTATATTCACCGAAATGACGGCTTCGATCATCTACTCCAGCAACTAGTAGTAATAATTAATTACACTTTGAATTTTGTACACTGAATTGAAGACAGGGAGGTGTTAATTGGGTGCTGAATTGGTGGCTTTTTCGTTGGGGGTGCTTGCAGGGCTAGATCACCGGCGCTTTGGCTGCCATGCATTTGAGTCGCTTAATTTGACTGCCATGCATGCATTTGACTAGTGTGTGTAAGTCGAGGCTCGAGAGTGACTCGATCGTGTGATAGAACAGCAGTCAGCGGAGCCCGTGCCGTAAGTATGTGTACACTGATTTTTCTTTTTACCTTCAATTAAAAACACGGGTATATAAAATTATCGGAATACTTCTATATACATACAGCTTACTTCATCTCAAAATATAAGCAACTTTAGGACCTGTTTTGGGGAGCAAGATTCTGACAAGCAGCCCCTGAGAAACTAGCTAGCGAGAATCTGGAGAAGATGGGAAACCCAGCTTCTGGCTTGTTCATTTTCCAGATTCTGCAGCTGCTAAAGGGTCTGTTTAGGGGAGCTTAAGATTCTGAGAAGCAGCTGGTTAGAAGCCAACTTCTGAGAATATAGAAAAGCTGGTTTTCCAGCTTCTTGCTTCTAGTTCATTTTCTGGATTCTACAACTGCAGCTTCTCAAAATCTGGACCAAAAGTTAGATTGTTTGCGGGAGCTTCTGATTCTGAGAGAAGCTGCAGCAGTTAGAAGCTCCCCAAACAGGCCCTTAGATAGATATAACATATCCTTATTATTATAAATTTGGAAGTGAACCTGTTCAAGATTCATAGAATATATCTTATCTATCCAAAATCTCTTATATTTTGCGATGAAATAAGTATATATATGTAAATGACGAGTCAAATGAGTACTCACTATAAAAGAAATGTTCAACTGACACGTATTATTTATTGGCTGTTGAAACTGCATTAGCGCAGTCCATAAATATAATAAGCACTTTAAAACATTAATATGTTCTTTAAGGGCATGTACAATGATTTTTATGATTTTTATTAGCGGTCTCTCTTTATTGTCATGTAAGCATATTTTATGACGTGGAAGAGAGAGGAAGAAGGAAAGAGAAAGATGGTTGCTACGCATAACAACGGCATAGAGTTTACTCTTAGCATTTTAGGAAATTTTTCGTTGCATTGAGTCTAATAAAGGAAAGATGACTAGTAAAAAAATATTCTGGTACATTAATGGTTAAAGACCGTATTGTCTTAACTATTGTAACGTGATAGTCTCTAATTAATATAGAGACCATACTTGCCCTAATGCGCTATTTTGTTCACCGAAAGTTTCGTCCTATATTTGATATACATGTTTCACAATAAATCTTGTAACAACATTCGTTAATCTTTTTTAAAAATATTTCTATTGGTAATTAAAGTTAAAAATATTTAACTTAAAATTGTTTGAATATACTTATCATATTTGTGGATAGATAGTGTTAACGACCAAATTTGGTAATGTAAGTATCAGAGATGGAGATGGAATCAAAGTAGAATTCGAGATGGAAATCGATTAGGGAACAGAGTAAGATCGGCTGAAGTCCGAATCGGTTACAGCTAAGATCGGCGGAGTTCGAGTCAGACGAGGTTAGCCGATTGAGCTGAATCCGACAATACAACTTGGTGTACGTCAACGGGTTGAGTTGATATGCTTCAAGATGATTGCCACGCATGGATAGAGTCCTGAGAAGGCAATTGTATCTATTAATTAGGATATTTTATGTGATTTCCTTAGAGATATATTTAGGCAAAAGTCTGCCGCAAAGACTTATGATATCTTAGAGTTTGTTAGAGATAAGAGTCGTGTCCAATATAGACATAGTTTGTAATTCTCGGGTATAAATAGACTCCGAACCCCATGTAATCAATTAACACACACGTTCAATACAATCTCGGCGCATTGCCACCCTTTTTGCTTTCGTTTTGTTTTGACGAGTTCTTACTTTCGGGTTGAGCTGCATCGGTTTTGATCTTCAACAAGAGGTAAAACTTGTTATGGCGGCTTGCGTTCTTAGGATTAGTGCTTTCATCTTTATGATACTCTAATCTTGTTTATATAATCCGTCGAGTTATCATATATCGTAGGTAATCTATAGCAATATCGTCATCTAACCTACAATCAGCTAACATCTACTAGTAGAGGTCAGCCGATTAGGTTAAATATCGATGTCGGTTTAGATTATATATGATATCTACCACTCTATGAAACTTCCAAAGGCTTGATTGTCTAGATATTATCCTTATTTTCATACTTATAACTGCATCAATTATTTGATCTTATGAGTCGTGATTAGAATCTCAATCTCTAGCCTGCTTCTTGGTTGCCGATTAGGGTAGTATCGGAGTTTCAGCCGATCTTACCCGATTTAACTATATTTGCTTTATATGCTTTACTGACATGTTAAATCTGCCCTTTATGTCAAAATCTCATTGCATTTAAGTATATTAGGCTTTTGTTTGGTATATTCTACTTACTTTAATATCTTAACATAGAGTTGCATCAGAGTATTAGCCGATACATGCTAGATCTATTTGATCGGCTATGCTATGAATATATATAGTCTTGTTGTTAGTATATATTTCAATCTAAGTGATTTATACTGTCTCGGCATGGCGACCGATATATCCCAATCACTTCATTTAAGTATATATCGACATAAGGATTATATATTATTAATATCTACAGCCGATCGAGTAGATTTGGTTCTTTATTATCTATTTATAACTGCCGATCGATGTATATATGACATCGGCTCAAAGATAAATGATATGTCATTGGCACTTAGCTGATCGGCTATCGTTTATAGATTTAACCACGGTTTCTTTGTCTCTATTTCTTGTTGATTGCAGGATCAAATCAATTGGCACGCTAGCATACCCAAAGGCGAGTATTGGACCTGCACTGGAGTTAAGCAGATCTCCCAGGTCTCGTGTTTTTCATCAAGAGATAGTATTTTCATCTAATCATCCTTTTTGAAAAACAAAATGAAATTGATCAGTTCGTGTCTGATTTGATTGTTCCAACAAATACAGACACAGATTCGTAACGTGATTAATTATCGATCACCATGGATATCGTGCATGTGATTAATTGAGCAGATTAGGTATGATTAAATTGCTCGATCAAGATCCGATCGGCGAGCATATCATGCATGTGAGCACATGCATGCATGTATTATTCTCATATGCACCGTGCGTATGGAAAATGGAAAACGATAGTTACCACTATTTCAAATTTAAAACAATTTGTCACTTTCCGCTGGTATTGGAGGCTTCCAAACAATGGGCTAGCTAGCAAGTTACTAGCAGCTTGGAAACTGATAATGGTTTTATTGCTCGTAATTTACTAGTACTGCCACTGCTTGCGTGATTGCTTACATCATCACCATTTCACCAGCAAAACCACCACAGTTTCAGACATAAGGGTAGTCCCAACCCATAACACTAGATATGGTTTCCATAAACTTCACATCATCAAGAAACTAGTACTAGACACTACTCTTCCAATGCAAACACCACTATTCCATACTTCAATTTAATGCTACTTATCTCACATGATATTTTGGATGTTGTATAGAAACCATGTCTCATGCAAGACATGGTTTCCTTCTCTTTTCTCATTTATTCACTTGCCACATCATTTTTTTTAAGTGATAACTTATTTAATGCTATGGACAATATTTTAGTCATTATACAATGTGCAGTTTGCTCGATCTCTGTGCAGTACGTACGCTAGCTACTAGAACTAGTGACGCAGCGAATTCATTTTGCATATGACTTATTATTAGTTGGTTGTATCTTGATGTGAAACTAAAAAAAAACTGTATATTTATGCACTGCAAGTTGAATGGCCGCGAGTGTCATGGACCAATTTGGTTTCAACAACAGTTCATACATAAATATTCTAGTATAGCTGCTAGAGTGCTAGTACAAATTAATATGTTAACACTATGCATGACTAAATGGTCAACATGAATACATGATTACGTCTTTCAAAACATGGTTAATGGGAGGGCATAGTTTGGTGCCATGTTGCATCTACCTTGTACGGTCATTCTATTAGAAAAAACATAGCTTGCAATCGTTATATTAGTTTGAGCCATATATCAAAATTACTTAGCTGATTTTAGAATAATAGCATGTCTCATTTGGTACACATGGAGTCCGTGGAAGGTTTTTTTTTTCTCAAAATTTACTACATGATATTCAAAGTTTTTTATGACATTTGCTCATAGATACCGTAAAAATGTGTTATACAACCCAAGTACACCTTAAAAATTAGCAATTAATAATTTTTTAGAGGATACCGCAACATTGTTTTATTATTTTTTTGACCAAATGTACGGATTCATACATATGTCCAAATTTAATCAAAACGAGAGATGAAGATAACAAAACATTTCGATTTTGCTGAATCTTTGTCGACACATTTTTCATTGGAAATCACTCGTTTTTTCAACCCTCCAATTTATGGTGAGATTCGTGCTAATTAACATCCAAAAAACTAAGGCAACTTACCACCAAACCTCGGGGCGGTAGGATTCAATCTCACGATCAGATGCTTACCATGTGCAGCGCTTGGCCAATTGAGCATGGAGGAGAATTTGGCTGTATATATAAAACAATATTTAGATTGTAATATAAAATTATGTTATATATAAAATTACAGTTCTATATAACTAAAATTACATTTGTATAAATTCAATTGATATGACATATAAGTGCACTGTAATTTTGATAAAAATAATCCGTAAGTAAATATGTATTTGTTATTTTCTTTAAAATATAAAATTACAGTCCTATGTAACTAAAATTACATTTGTAAATTCAGTTGATATGACATGTAAGTGCACTGTAATTTTGATAAAAAAATAATATGCAAGTAAATATGTATTTTTTTACTTTATTTAAAATACAAAATTACAGTACTATATAATTAAAATTACATTTGTAAATTCAGTTGATATAACATGTAAGTGCACTGTACTTTTAATAAAAATAATTTGTAAGTAAATATGTATTTGTTATTTTTTTTCGTAGTCTGTTGGATGTAAATCTAAGGGTAGAAAAAATCTGGGTGAATTTGTTTTTTTTTTGTTAGAAATCACCCGACAAATGTATAGGTAGTTTCAAACATTTTACAGTGTGGAACCAAGGGAGTATCTAGAAAGGGAGGAAATTTCTAATTTACTGTACAGCTAGCTATTTGTCTCCTATAAACTTTCACAATTAACCTAAAACCTCTCGTATGAATACAATATACAGTGCACTAGTGCACGTATATATACATATTGTTACCCAAACAAAACAACAAATTCGACTTGTACAGCTGAGCTAAAAACAAAAAAAAGAAAGAAAGAAAGAAAAAACTATACCTGACAAAATATACGTACGCGCTTGGGTAAGCATCACTGCATCAGATCGAGAAAACAGCTGCATCAGATCGAGTTTTCTCTGCATCGATCCAGCGCCGCTACGTTGTCTGCGCCTTGAATACGCTAGCTATAGATGATTTGATCGATCGAAACCAGTTGGCGCGCCAGAATTCTGCACGTTTAATTTGTTTGTTCGATCTCTCTTCTCATCCTGCCGGCTGCCGCGGTTTTCGAGTTCAGAGCCCAAACAATATGCAGTATTGCAAAGCTAGCGGCCGGTGATCGGTTCAGCTAGCTCGTACACTGCACTGTGTCGTCGTAAGGTAAATTGGATGAGAATATATATGCATGGCAAACCTGAAAAACTACTGTTGAATTAAAAATGAAGATATGAGATTCGTTCACGTTATCACGAGTAAACATTTCTAGTAGGATTTTTACTCATGAGTAAAATTTTCCTGAGAGTAAAATTTTTACTCATCTTGATGTGGATGAAACTCATACGTACATTTTTCGATATAACGGTAGTTTTCCGATTTTCAATCCATACGTGGTTTGCATTATATATTTTTCCATGAGAATGTGCCTATAGCTACCAGCTGTATACAGTGAACTAGGGACGTTGAACTTGATGAAGAAATTTACAATGACGTTACGGATGTGATGACCATGATACAAATGGAAAATAAGATGGCTACAACACAATAGGAAAAGCAGTATAGAATACGGGGTACATACGTAGACACCTATTGTGAAGATCATGACGGACTTCTATTTGCAGTGGCCACCACAGGAGTAATAGCAGATGGAGGCATGGGCGCCACTACTGCTAGTTTTTCAGACTCAGCCTGGATTGGATGTATAACAGGAGCAAAAGGTTCTCAGAGCTTATCCTTTAGCTTTGTTTTTTCTTGTATAGTTTGTTTCCTTACTTGTACCATTCATTTTTACTCTTACTATATTAAATAGGAAAAAGTACGAATTACCCCCTGAATAATCGCGACAGTACGAATTACCCCCCGAACCTCAAAACTGGACATTTGATACCCTAAACTATTGAAACCGGATAAATTACCCCCTTGGCTCAACCCGGAGTGGTTTTGCTCCTACGTGGCATACACGTGGCGCCAATGTGGCAATCCAATTAGAAAAAAATAATAAAAAAACTATGGACCCACTTATCATACTCATACCTCACCCCCCCCCCCTCTCTCTCTTTTCTCTCTCTGCCGCTGGGGGGCACCGCGAGCGTGTCGGGGAGGGTGGGCGGCGACAACGAACGCGAAGCACGGGTGTCGGCGACGTGCGAGATGGAGCTTTGCAGGAGGCGGACGGCAATGAGGAGGGCCGTCATCGCCGCTCCTCCCTTCTCCCTCTCCTTCTCTTACGACTCCCTCCCCTTTCTTGCAATGTGGTGGTGGTGATGCTCCGGGCAGAGAAGGCGGCGGCGGCGGCGGCGGTCCAGGTGAAGAAGGCGGCGATGTCGATATTGGTCCGGAAATAGAAGGTTGCGGCAAGGAAGGGCGGGCGGTGGACGCGGCGGGGAGGGCCGCCACCTTCACAGGAGCGCGAGCACCGCACTGTGCGTGCGCCATGTCTCTCACTCTCTCCCCCTCTCTCTCGGTCCGTTGGGAGGAGGTCGAGCGGCGATGGGAGGTCGGCGCGCAAGGGCGGGTGGTAGGCGCTAGCGGCGGGTTGACATGGCCGTGTCTCTCTTTGTCCTCGGCGCAGGTCGAGCGGCGACGGACGGTCGGCGCGCACGGCATTGCGCGGGGCGGGGTGGTGGGTGGCGGCGCGGAACGCGGACCGCGGGCCATGGGCACCGGCGAGGAGGGCGCTAGAGGCCGGCGGCGGGTCTGTGGCGTCGCGGACTCACGGAGAGGGTGCGGGAGGCGGCGGGCTATGGCGAGGAGGGCGATCCCTCGCCGGTGCATCCTCCATCCACATCTGCCCCCCTCCCCACTCCCTCCCAGCGGCAGCTGGATGCTGTCCGCCTCCTCCGCCCATGCTTCTCTTTGGAGGCCACCGATCAAGATCCACCACCTCCTCCTTGCTCGGCTCTCCCGACGGCGCCACACACACAGAGAGAGAGAGAGAATGAGGGGGAGAGAGAGACGCCTGCCATCTCCAATGTCCTCGGCACCGCCCGCCGCCCGTCTCACCCTTCCCACCGCGCCCGCCGCGTCTTCCCCGGGAGGACCCGTCGCCTGCCGCTTGCCTGAGCCGAGAGAGAGAGAGAGAGAGAGAGAGAGAGAAGGAGGGGCGATGATGACGACGTAGCCTGCCTCCTCCAACGCCCTCCTCGGTGCCGCCCGCCGCCCGCTGTGCCATTCCCGCGCTCTGTCGCCGCCCCACGCACGCCCACCACCTGTCCGCGCGCCGCCACCGCCGCCCACCGCCCATCCACACATGCCCGAGTGAGAGAGAGAAGGGGGGAGAAGGAAGAGGGGTAATGACAGGTGGGCCCTATATTTTCTTTTATTTCTTTTTGCTGATTGGATTTCCACGTCGGCGCCACGTGTATGCCACGTAGGAGAAAAACCGCTCAGGATGAGTTAGGGGGTAATTCGTCCGGTATCAATAGTTCGAGGTTTAATATGTCTGGTTTTGTGATTCAGGGGATAATTCATACTATTGCAATAGTTTAGGGGGTAATTCATACTTTTTCCATTTAAATAAAATTGACATACTCTTAAGTGCTTGTTCTTTAAAAAAATGCATTATGTTTTAGTTCTCTCAGTTGATCGCTTTATCTTTAGACAACATATATTTGCTAATGTACTCTCTCCGTTTACAATTATAAAAGATTTCGGGATTTAAAATTCGTACACAAATAATATACACTAGAACGGGATCGCTTATCTGTGATGGGCTGAAAGCATCATCACTATCGGGTAAGGCCCCCGTCACTGGGCAAAGGTTACTGATGTGAGGAAAAATCTCAATCGGGTAAAAGCCCGTCACGGATGGATGTTATCTCAATCGGGCTCGGGCCGAAAACAAAGCCCGTCACAGATGAGTATGACCAGTCAAACCAGCGTAGTTAGGAGCCCGTCACGGATGACTAATCTCAATCGGGCACACCACTAAGCCCGTCACGGATGACTAGTCATCTCAATCGGGCATTTAGATAGAGGCTGTCACCGATTGGTTTGACCCCACGTGTTGAGTCAAACGAGTTTCGGCTCAGATCACTTATCTCTATCGGGCTTACTCTAAAAGCCTGTAACGGATGACTTAGCTCTATCGGGCTTATTCTAAAAGCCCGTCACGGATGACTTATCTCTTTCGGGCATTATTAATATGCCCGTCAGGGATGAGTTTGGAACAAAAAAAATAAAATTTTATAATTTGGCTAGCCTCAGGCCTTTGCTAGCCATGCCCGCTGCAAAAATTGACAGAAGCACATATATATAGTCTCATTCCCAGCATCACAGCATTCACAGCCAATTCACAACATTTATATTCCCAGCATCACAGCATTTTCATTCCATCACAAAACATGCATTCACAACCAATTCACATCTCATTCACATGTGTTTCCATCACAACACATGCATTCACATCACATATACTCCCTCCGTTTCACAATCTAAGGCTTTCTAGCATTGGCCACATACATATAGATGTTAATGGGTCTAGACACATACATATGTCTAGATTCATTAACATCTAAATGAATGTGGCAATGCTAGAAAGTCTTACATTGTGAAAAGGAGGAAGTATATGTCATTTACATCCTTTTTTCTCTCCAAAACCGCCGACATGTATCAAAACCTGCAAAACTAAGTTATAAATTGGAACAATTTTATATGTAACTAGAAATGCAAGTATATACAGAGACGAGCTACCTAGGACTTTACTCTGAAGAATATAATTGTATTACAAAGAATATTTACAAAAATCAAATGTTTGTCGCATATGCATTGCAAATGTTCTGCCATTCCGAGACGAGCTAACTAGGACTTCACTCTAAACATCCCTTTCGGTGATAAGATATCATCTAGTATGAATTGTGCTATCTCCTCTCTAATGATTTCGAAGTTGATTTCCGGAATCCTTGAAATAAATTCCTGCATGTTCGGCGCCAACTTAGTCTACATACTTGTAAATTTGTCGTCCTATGTGTGTATAAACAATTGAATTACACACCTCAGGGTCGAGCAATGTCACCTTTTCTGTGAAGCTCCTCATGTTATGGCAGACATGGAACCCGCACTGGTCGCCAACTTGTTGACGTATTGGGAAGTCTTTCTTGTGACCAAGTTTGGGATGCCCATCCTTATGCCTCCCGCCTCTTGCCACGTATTGGTCCCATGCCTCGTTCAAGGCAGATTCGATTAGGGCTGTCAAAAAAGCTCGAGGCTCGTGAGCTTCTCGAGCTTGATTCGTTATGAGCTCGATTCGAGCTCGGCTCGTCTAAGATTCAAACCGAGCTCGAGCTTGACTTTAAGCTCACGAGACTGCCGAGCCGAGCTCGAATAGCTCGGCGAGCCTCAGCATCTAGCACATGTTCCTTCTCCTGGATATTTCCTCCCCCTCTCTCTCTTAACTCGTTTAAATTCTCTACTAGTACTGAGCACTAGTATTGCCAGATTCTCTATTAGTAGTACTGAGCACTAGTACTGCCAGTGGCAGAGTGTATTTGTTGTCCCATTTCCCAAGTCCCAACAAGAGCATGGCTGGTAGTACTAGTACTACTACTAGTGTGCGACTGTGCGGCTTGCATAGGAACACTAGTATTACTTTTTCCTATCTAATCATGCATCACAGTTCCAGTATTTTACTACACCAGATAGGCTTGAGAAAAGCTTAAAGCTCGAACGAGCCGAGCTCGAGCTCGACTTCAAGCTTGCGACAAACCTGGGCTCGGCTCGAGCTCGACTTGAGTCTATAGCAAGCTCGAGCCTACACATTGAAGCTCGCTCGAGCTCGGCTCGTTGACAGCCCTAGATTCGATGGCCGACTAATCGTATATTTCTGGCTTGATATTGGAGTTAAGGTAGTGTACCCGGCTCCACTTTGGCGTTATTACCAGAAGAATCCAATGTCGCTTGCGAAATTATTAAATTGCCAGTTACATACTACAGTTGTACGCGTCGAGTACTTAAGCATAAGTACGGTACACGCTTATTGTTGATTGTAGGCACACATAATGAAGTCCTTGTCTTGACGGGCAAATAAGCAGTCCTTGATATAGCCCACCATGTTTTCTCGATCGTTTTTCAGCGTTGTCTCGTTGACGACAGCTGGATCGAGTAAGGTAACATGGGTCGCTTTACGATGGACATGCTTCCAGGTTAACCTACGAGCAAGACAAGAGTCAGGGTAAGCGTAATTTGTGGATAGTCACTACCATATCGCGTACCAAGAAATACTTATAAGGAGTAGCACTTAAGGAGGTTGGTGTCGATCGCTCGCAGCCTGTAGAGGTCCCATAGATCTTTGAAGTCTACGGCGATAAAGGCAGTAGGCCCGAGGAACGGCTGACCATCGTGCTAGTTGTAACGCCCCGATTTTCGTTCGGGTTTTAAAATCATTAAATAATGCATTTTCTAGAAATTAAATAAAAAATAAATCAATTTAATCAAGTAAAATAATGGGAATAATAAAATTTTCCCTTAAAAATCATTGGCCGGGAATATTTTGTAATATTCTTTGTGCCCTAATGTACTCTCCGGAATTTTCCGTGAATTTTCGGAGCTCGAGAAATAGTTTTAATAGCACAAAGATCATTGCATCAATTAAAATAAAAAGAAAACAAATAAAATTTCCCCTCTTTGTCTTTGGGCCGCTTTCGGCCCAAGATCTTCTCCCCCTCCATCCTCTCGGGCCCGGCCGCCCTCCTTTTCCCCTCCTCCCTTCTCTTTGGGCCGTCGGCCCGGCTTGCCCCCTCCTTCGCGCAAGTCCGCTTCGCCTCCCTCATCCTCCCTCCTCTCCCCGAGCCGCCGACAGGTGGGCCCCACCTGTCGGGGTCACCCCCAACCTCCAGCCCGGGCCAGCAACTGCCATGGCCGCCCAAGCCGCCCTCGTCGCCGCCCCTCCCCGCGCGCCTCCCGGTTCCCGCGCACGTGTGGGCGCGGTCCACCCCACGTCCTCTCCTTCCTCCACTTTATCCCCCATTTTCCCCCAAAAATCGGCGCCGTTCGAGCCCCACTCGCCCACGTCGCCGGAGCTCCATCCGCCGGCCATTGCCGCCCGTCCGGCCACGATTTCTCCTCCCCGAGCCTATAAAAATGATCCCCGTGCCACCCTCCCCCTTTTCCCCAATTTTCCCGAACCCGCTGTACTCCCTACCGCTCTCCCCACGTTGCTCCCGCACTCCGCCGCTTTCCGGCAAGCTCCGGCTGCACGCCGCCGTCGCTGTAGCCGCTGCCGCGCCGCGCCGCTTGCACCGTCAGCTCCGCCGCGTCGTGCCGCACCCCGGCATCCACTCCGTTCTCTCCTTCCACCCTCGCAGCACCATTCCCACCGCGAGGCCGAGCTTCCACCGCCGTTCGCCGCCCCAGCCGCCCGCTACTGCCGCCCTAGGGGCCGCAGCGCCGCGCCGTTTGTGTCGTCGGCATCGCGGTGCCGAGCTCTACCCCGGCCTCCACTCCGTTTGCCCTCTCCAACCCCGAAACGCCGCCGCCACGTGCGTCATCCCTCTTCACCACCTCTCTCCGCCGCCGCCGCCGACTCCAGCCGCGTCGCGCCGCCGCTTCGGTCGACGTCGACTCGCGCCGTTGCCTCCCTCAGCTCCGCAAGGACGAGGAGGACCTCGGCCGCCGCCCCTCTTCGCCGGAAATCCGCCGGAGCTCCTCCTTCCTCGGTCGCCGGTGAGCTCTACCTCTTGTCATCGCCATCGGCCTTCGTTTCCAGTCACCCCGCATCGGTCCTCCCCTCCCTAACTCCCTCTTCTCCTTCTGAAGGTCAAGGGCGACCCCGTCCGCCCTCCGTCCTCGCAAGCCGCCATTGGGCAATCGTCGTCGCCGTCCTCTTCCTCCGCGTCGGCCGCCGCTTCCGGTGAGGATCTCTCCTCCCTTCCTTTTTTTTCCCGTCCCCCTTTCTTGCCGACCGCCGCCTCTTGGGGTGCGTCGCCGTCCCCGTGCGCGCCGCTGTCCTGCGGCCGCCCGCCGCCGTTCTACGTCGCCGGCTGCTGCAGCCGGTTGCCGCCTCCCCCTTGCCGCCTCCCGCCTCCCCCTTGCCGCCGCCGCGCCATGTCTCGGCCAAGCCGGCTTCATGCCGTGCCCGTGCCCTAGCCGCGCCGCCTCGTGGCCGTCCGATTGGCTTTGGGCCGATCCGGGCCGTCGGTTCCCGTGGACCGGCGGTGGACCGCCTCGGTGGTCCCGGTCCACGGTGGACCGGCGCCCTTGTGCCGCTGACCGGTGGGGCCCGCTTGCCGGCGCCGCCCCTCCCCCTTGATGACGTCAGCGAGGTCCATTTCCTTCGTAAAAATAAATAATAATTGCGCAATAAATCGAGTTTAATTCTAGAAATTCATTTAAATGGCTCGAAACTTGTAAATTTCATATCTAATTCATTCGAACTCCGAATTGAGCCGTTCAACTTGCAAAATTCATCTAAAATTGAGCTCTACATGTTTGTTTAGTTTTTATGTACTGTTTCCTTGGTTTTTATTAGAGTTTTTCCTCGTTTTGCGTGCCAGCGTGTAGTTTCCGTCGTTTCGGAAGTCCGCGGTCGCGAGGAAAAGAGTTCGGAAGATCAAAGTGAAGAAGCAAGGCAAGTCACACATTCCCCTTGAGCATGTTGATCCTAATTTACAAAGGTTTTACTGTTTGCAAATAAATATGCATGTTTTGCTAATTACACAGGATCAGGGTTTACCTATCTGCTCGCTTGTGCCATGTTTACTTGATATCTATCCTTTGTCAACATTGGGTAATAGATCGACTAGCTCATGTTACTTATGTGACTTAGCTAGAACTATATGCTTAGCCATGCTTAATTACCACTAGCTCAGTTGATGGGATAATTACAGTTTTAGACCTTTTTAGTATCTTGTTGAGCTGCGTGCTCGAGACATCTGGCCATGCTTCATGGTCGTAATTATCCAACTAAAATGCGACTGAATGGTGGGCTGTGGGTGCATGGTTTTGCTGGTCGCACCCATGGCAGTTAAGGACCGGTTCGCGGGATGCCCTGGAAGAACTTATCGTACTTACCACAAGCCAGCGTGGGCAACGGCTGGGCTTGTAGTGTAGCTTTCCCTCTAGTCGACGCATCCAGGCAAGGGTGGGCGTGATGGAGCGGGGCGGGCCCTGCGACGGCCTCTGTCGCTTCCGGATTCACCTAGGCACGAGAGGGGACTGCCCGTTGCCCGCTAGGGACGGGGGTGAAACCTGAGGTGTGGTGTGCTTGGCTAGAGGGGGTTATGCGAAGGGTCCTGTCACGGCCTCTTTCCGGTATGTCGTGGTGGCATGTCGGCGCACGGAAACGTGTCGTGGGGCTGTGTCTTGTGGGTACAGTTGTACACCTCTGATCAGAGTAAAACTATTCGAATAGCCGTGCCCGCGGTTATGGGCGGTCGACCAGATTCACCGTGATTAGTCCCATCTTAATAAATCGACTCAATGCACTGTAGTCCAGGTGGGTTGGTTGGGCCTGTTCAACGTGGTGTAGCGTTGATCAGTGGAGATTTAATGTTACTTTAATTACTCAACAGTTTTACTATTTTGCTCAATAAAATGTTTAACAACCGCCTTTATGCAAATAGCCACAAACCGTCCTTGTGTTCCCCTTGCACGTATGCATCGTTGGTGTGGCTTGCTGAGTACGGTGGTTGTACTCAGCCTTGCTATTATTCCCCCTTTTCAGAAGTGTAGTGCTTCTGAGCTGAAGACGAAGTTAGAGGACCAAGGCTCAGACCCCAGTTGAGTTTTGCCTGTGGAGTGGAGCTGAAGCCCCGCTAGGATCGCCTTTTCCGCTGCTGCTGCTTTTGTTTCGGTGTGAGGACTAAGTGCCTCTTCTGTAAGTATTTTACGCTTTATTTACGTTTGGAACTGTATATTACTTGTCGTTTTGTGTACCCTGGCTGGTCCTGGACAGGGGTTTAATACACAAAATAGTCTGGAAATTTGGGCTAAATTTCTGGGCGTGACAGTCCAACATGGAGGTCTCTCTATTCTTCCTCCTTGCGTTGGACTTCTCCATGTAGTACCCGTGCAACTCCTTGCATGCAGGGCCCATCTTGAATAAGGCATCGTCTCCGACCAATAGCATGCCCAATGTGAATTCGGCTGGAGGCTTTGGAGGAGCTACTGGCGCCTTGCCAAGATCAAGCTTCTTTGGGGCTAATGGCACCTTTATTTTTCCTCTCCCCGTTCCAGCAGCTTTTCTGCATGTGTCAAGCTTGGGTGGAGAAGATTTCGCCCTCTTGCCCTTTTGGCAGGAGGGGGGAGGTGCAGCCTGCTGTCAACCTCCATACCGTCGTCCCCAAAATCAGTATCATACTGTAATTGGAGATCTTCATCTCTTTGTTCAACGGCAGGAGGGAGAGATACAACAGTTTGATGGGGACGCGTCGGCGGCGGACGAGAACTTGGCGCTGGTCTTGGAGTTATATTGATCTCAATGCTGTGCTTGGGACATTGAATAAAGGTCCCACGTGCAGCTCCAAGGGTCAGAATCTCGTCATTAGGTGGGTGTGGGATAGTGTAGCCAACCCAATCGGGCTTCACTAAGTCCACCTGAACTTTGGCATTGCTGGCTAGCAGCTGCGCCCCATGCACTCGGGTCTTCGGGGTAGGCTTGAATGCTTGACCCTCTGCGGCAGGAATTGCAAAATCCTGGTGTCACCCTAACGGCTAGGGTACACGATGTGGGTTCCTGTGATAGATTCATTAGTGTCCTTAGTATATGTTGCAATGTATTGTGGTGCTAATACAATATATGCGTTATTAAGTTGTTTTTACCGTTATGTGGTCCACCGCGGCGGGGCCTTCAGGCTGTTCTGCCGGAGCCTCAGTTGATGCGCAGCTGCTACGCCTCTGCGTGGGGCTCACTTGTACTATGGGACCGGGAGTGGCATCGGTCGACCTATCCCTGATGCGTGCCTCCATCCGAGCCTCCATACCTAACAGCTCGGCAGTGAGCTCTTCTCTAAGCTCTTCTTTAAGCTCCTCCCGAAGTTGGGCCTTAATGCGTGCAGCTTTCTGCGCCTTGGAAAGCTTGTGCTTCTTGTACTGCCACGCGTATTGGCGAAACCCAAACTTCCATGGAACATTGGAGCCAATGCCCCTTGTTCGTCCACGGTGTTCTTCGTTTCCCAACGCTTTCGTGAGGATGTCATCCTCGCGTTTTTGTGAGCAGACCTCTTGGGAGGCCTGTCTCTCAGCATTCAGTTCGACCTGGGGTACAGTTAGGACGCGTTAGACTAGAATATGATACAACATAATAAAACTTATTCTATGTGTTCAACTTACAATTTTCTGGTACACCGCTTGATCTTCGGGATTTGGGAATGAAAGAGTTCCGTCACTATTCTTCTTCACCCTTGCCCTTGCCCAGTTCCTTGCCCGCTGGATCGGGATATCAGCAAGCACTTGCGGGGTGTTAGATTCCACTGCAGCTTCATCCTCCTTGTCCAATTCTGTCGGTTTCCCCGCGTAGCCTCTAGTGCCAAGCCGGTGCGGGTGAAGGTTCCTTGCCTGCAGATCACGGTAGGCCTGGCTTTTTGCCCGAGACTCTTTCGTTGATTTGGCGGCATGGAACTCATCCCACACGGGTCGGGTGATGAATGGGTATTCCCAAATGGTTCTGGCTGGGCGGGGTTGAGAACGTACTCCGTGACCAGCGTTGTCTTGAAATTTTTCCAACAATTCCCCATCTTGCGGATAGCCTGTCGCTTGAGTCCTGCCTCAGCCTCTGTAGGGTATCGGAAGCTTTCCTTGAACTGCCTCCAGGCTTCTTCTTTTTCTTCTTGAGGGACCAGATCGATGTGGTCCTTCAGAATAGTGAAGTTCCGCCTCCCTAGGACTCCGCATATCGTAGGGAACTTTTTGACAGCTTTCGTCGGAGCCGTCGGATATCCAACATCGTCCACCTCTGCTATGGTGTAGACTTCCTTAGGAATCTTATTTTGGGTCCTAGGATTCCGGCTCGAAGTAGTCCCAGTAGTGGTCGTCGACATTGGTTCGCCTTGCTGCGACATGTCCTGTCACTGTTGTACGGGGAGAAAGTACTTTTTAAACACAAAATTGCATCTACACACATTCTCTGATAGTTTTATATACCTCTATCTCCTACAGATAGTTCAACTCCCATATCTGCTCTATGCGGCCGTAGTATGTGCTCGATCCAGCCTGATCCTGATATGCATCTATATGGACTCCACTGTTTTGCATTGTGCTTTTCTCATCTTGTGTGACGGTGTAAAATGTGTATCTATTGATATCATACCCTTGCCATGTGTCAACATCCCAAGATGGACCCCTTGCCAACCTTTGTAATATCTCACTTGGGCCATCGGTCGACCGTGCTACACGATCCTTGAACCATTCGTTGAAGCGAGCACCATGTTCTCTGTTGATCCAAATATCTGATCGACCAATATTGTCCTGTCGGACCTTCGCTAAATGCTCCTAAAAGTATGGGGTTACTTCAGCCATATGTTGCAGCACTGCGAAATGAGCCTGCGCGTAGGAAGCTTGATCGGGAACAATTCTTTTTCTGCCAGTTGTGCCGACACCTGCCAACCTTCCTTCGTGGCGAGACGTAGGAACTCCGATAGGATCAGTCTCGGCCATGTAATCGATACAAAACTCAATGGCTTCCTCGGTCGTGTAACCTTCAATGATGCTCCCCTCTGGTTTTGCTCTATTCCGAACGTAGGACTTCAGAATTCCCATGTACCTCTCGAATGGCCACATTTCTCTCATAAAAGCTAGCCCACATATTTTTGTTTGCTTCACTAGGTGAACAGTGAGATGAACCATGATATCGAAGAAAGCCAGTGGAAAATACATCTCCAAGTGACACAGGGTACTGACAATATCGGCCTGCAACCCATCTAGGTCTTCTGGATCTATAATCTTCTGACCGATTGCATTGAAGAAGGCACAAAGCCGTTGGATCGTGTGACGGACTTGTGGTGGTAGAATGCCTCTTATAGCAACTAGCAAGATCTGTGTGATTAGCACGTGGCAATCGTGAGACTTCATTCCAACCAGCTTTAGATCCTCCAATTTAACGTACTTACTTATTCTCGCGCAATAGCCCGAAGGAACTTTAATATCTGCCAGACATGATAGCATTGCGATCTTCTCATCCTTCGACAATGTGTGGCAAGCTGGTGGGAGGTACACTCTTCCTGTCTTCTCATCTGTAACAGGCTGAAGTTCACTGCGAATGTTCATCTCCTGTAGATCGACATGCGCATTCAATCCGTCCTTTGTCTTGCCAGGCATATTCAACAATAGCCCCAGCAAGCTATCGCACACATTCTTCTCTACGTGCATCAGATCAATGCAATGACGGACCTCAAGATCTTCCCAGTAAGGTAGCCGCCAAAATATGGATTTTTTCTTCCGCATCCTCTTCTTGTCCTCCTTGCTATGTTTTTTCTTTTCTTCCCAAACTCATTAGTAATGTCCTTCACCATGTTGTGTACCTGATCTCCGGACAAATCTATAGGGGCAGACCCAAGTTCTTTCTTACCATTGAAAATTTTCTTCTTTCTTCTAAAGGCGTGCCATAGGGGAAGCCATCTCCTATGACCCATGTAAACCATCTTTCTTGATTTCTTCAGCCACCTACGGCGTGTATGTTCCATACAGTCAGAGCATCCCTTCTTTCCTTTCACGGTTTGTCCAGAAAGATTACCCAGCGCGAGATAATCATTAATGGTGCAGAACAATAGAACTCGTAGTGTGAAGTTCTCCTGACCATATGCATCCCAAGTTTCCACACCCTCTTTCCACAGAATCTCAAGGTCATTGATAACAGGCTCCAAGAACACATCGATGTCATTGCCAGGTTGTCTCGGACCTTGGATTAATAAGCACAAATATATTTTCTTTTGAAGCACAACCATGGCGGGAGGTTATAGTTCGCAATAAGAACTGGCCAAGTGCTGTGAGAACTGCTCATGTCTCCGAAAGGATTCATGCCATCTGTACACAAACATATCCTCATGTTTCTAGGGCCGGCAGCAAAGTCTTTGTGCTTTCGATCGATATTCCTCCATTGAATCGAATCCGCAGGGTGTCTTAGCAAACCGTCATTCCTTCTTTCTGTGGCATGCCAACGTACTAACTTTGCTTCATTGGGGTTGGCAAATATTCTCTTGAAACGATCAATGATTGGTAGATACCACACAACTTTCGTCGGACCACCCCGCTTTGACTTCTTTCCCTCCCCCGCGCTCTTCTTTCGCTTGTATCGAGAAGCCTTGCAGACAGGACAAGCATCTAAGTCCGCGTATTGCTTGTGGTACAATATGCAATCGTTTGGACACGCATGAATTCTCCGGACCTCTAACCCTAGGGGACACAGAACCTGTTTTGCTTCATATGTTGTCTCGGGCAATGTGTTCTCCTGAGGAAGCATGTCCTTCAGTATTCTCAAAAGTTCTGTAAAACTCTTGTCTGACCATCCACTACTAGCCTTCAACTTCATTAGGTCTAATGTTGCTGATAATTTGGTGTGCTTTGGCTTGCATCCTGCGTATAGAGGAGTCTCCGAGTCACTGACCAACCTGCTGAACTTCATTGAATCTCTCTCGTCATAGCTGGGCCATCAACGTCACGTAACATGTCTTGCAGCATATCAGGGTCCACATCAACCATTTCACCGCCCAATGGAGATGGGACAAACATGTCATGCTCTTCTTCATCTCCTTCTTCATGATTTCTGCACCACTTCCGTCTGCAGCTGCACCATCAGTACCCAGATCTTGCTCTCCATGCTTCACCCAGCATGTGTATCTCTTCATGAATCCCCGGCGTATCAAGTGAGCGTGTACTTCCTTTTCATCGTCCAACCAAATCTCATTCCTGCAATCGCTGCATGGACAACACATGTACTTGTCGTTTCTTCTTATCCTATCCTCCACTGCGGCTTTCATAAAACTTAATACGCCATCTCTATACTCCTTGTACTGACGCCTCAAGCCAGTCGTGTACATCCAACTTCGATCCATCGCTGAACAATGAACAAAATATTAGTTAACATCTCATAACATAAGTACTACTAAATTAATAGAAAATTATTAGTACCCTTTTACTTACTTTTATGATTTTCCTGTTTTTGTTTGCAAAAAAATTACAAAAATTCGCCCCCTTCAACCTCCCACCAAAATAGTGAACAGTGGGATAACTACAGACAACGGACTGCTGGAGTATATATAGTGTGCAAAGTATATCTCAATCAGGCCAAAAAAAAGTCATCTCTAACGGGCGCACACTAATCTCTAATGGGCAGAAATAGAAGCCCGACACCGATAAGAGTCATCGGTGACGGGCATTCAGGCCATCTCAATCGGGCCTTCTTTGGAGCCCGTCACCGATGACACTCATCTGTGACGGGCTCAGTATTTGGGCCCGATTGAGATAGTGGAGGTCATCTCAATCGGGCCTAACTTCGAGCCCGTCACAGATGAGTATCATCGGTGACGGGCGATAGGAATATGCACCCCGACGAGTACATCTACAACGGCAAAAATTTAGATCCGATTGAGATGACTTCGTTCTGACGGCCCACATTGCCCAGGCATATGATGGGCCGTCACAGATGAGAGGATCTGTACTAGTGATACGAGCTTTAGAGTACTGTTTTTTCGATCCATCCAACTACTGTGTATTATTATTCACTGGTAGTTGTATGACATTGCTAGGCTTGATCTTTTCTAATAGTGAAGTCCTATGAGCATTAAAGTAATTTCATTTAACTTCAAACTCTGACAAAATCTAGAATTCCTTATATTTGTGGATTTGTGGATGGAGAGAGCTAGCTAGCGCTCCACGCACCGGCCAGCGGCATGCATAATTTGCTTAATTTAATTAATTAATTTAATTTGGCGCACGATGCATTGCATCATGCATGCATGTTGGGGACTAAGCTAATGTTAGATTATTAATTATAGATGCTTGCATGCATGTTTGACTTTGTTATCATTAATTAGTGCGTACGTACTTACGTAGTTACCTGAGGGTCATGGCATCACCGCATCACCGGCCAAATAATTGATTTTAAAAAGTAGAGCTAATGATTTAATTTATAGGTTTATGTGCATATATAATATAGACATAATGCAGGTGTTGTACAAACTAATGATTAATTGTAATGTTAACACTGATCGATCGACAAGAGTTTTTGAGTGGCATGCAAGTATGATGCAACAGGTGTCAAGCAAGTAGTGAAATGGTGCCAAACCATGGAAATTAAATAGTTGGTCAATTTGGTAAGGGTGCAAGTATATGCCAAAGGGCCGGGAGATGTTTATTTTTGTAGTTCGGCAGGGATTTTTTGGGCACCTAATTTACATTGACAACAAATGCATTTTTTTTCTGTCAATGAACCCCATGTTGGGTACAATATTTTTGCCAAAAAATGGATATAATTTCAGTGATATATAGTACTACATATATAGCTAGAAAGTTCAAATAATAATGCTTCAATTAAACAAAAATTACCTATATGGTAGCTAACAACTTTAATTTAAAATTTAATTTTTTATTAATCTTCTAATACCTTTTCTATCAATTTGTAAAATTTAATTACTTCTTAATTTCAACCTTAATTTAATCGCTTCTTAGTTTTTAAAATTTTCTTAGATACCACATAGTCATCTAATAAGATTTATTTTGAAATATTTCTTTTGCTATTTTTTCCGCTCAAAAGGTTGACGCAAGGAGTGAAATCATATTTAAGGGCCTGTTTAGATCAATTTGTTGTGGCAAAAATTTTTTTGCAAAAGTTTTGGTGGCAAAAGATTTGGCATTGAAATTTTGCTAGTTGGTATTTAGATGAATGGTAACGTTTTGCCATTTTACTAGTAAAGACAGAGAGAGCACAGCTCCCAACGTACTTTTTAGGTAAAATTTGCTACTCTAGACTCCCAAATGATAAATGCTAAATTGCCAACTTTTGCTACTAGTATTTAGATCCATTTTAGCAAAAAGTGCTCTAAAACAAAACTTTTGTTATTTCAGAGGAACTACACAGGGCCTAAAAGAGAGAGGATCAAGAGGTGAATTTTTCTTTATATACATAGCATATTGTCTTTTACTACATAAAAAGGTAAAAGGCTAGGTCGCACCTTAATATATCAAGTGGAACTGTAAATATATATACTTTTATATTGCTTTCTTGTGTCGAAAGGAAACAATTCAATCATATATACAACGTGCTTGAAATTGATCACATATAGACAATTTGTAAGATGAAGAGCAACCAAATTAATGGTTGCTAGAAAAGTCTCAATATTAAAATATATACACCACACACATGTTTAATTTGTACTTGCTGGTTCAGGAAGACCTCTAGAAAGTTTACTTCTGACTTTTGGATCGATACCACCGAGTCGATCCTTAGACTTGAAGGACCTCGAAATTGCTATATAGACTTTCTCTATTTAATTGTGAATATTGCTATAGACTTCTTCTAGAATATTACAATGCATTGCATGAAGCCAGGCATATCATTTATATACATGTATACTTTCTTCACCGAAAAAGCTCTCAACTATATATATGTAACGTACATACATATAAAATATACTATATCCGTTTTAGGTTATAAGATTTTCTAGCATTACCCACATTCATATATGTTAATGAATTTAGCATATATATGTGTCTAGATTTATTAACATCTATATAAATATAGGAAATGTTAAAAGGTAACGGAGAAAGTAACTATGTAAGTACATAAATATACGTAACACGTTGTGTACATGTTGCTGGCCTGAACTCCGATCGACGATCGACACGTACATATGCCTGTTACTCTTTAATTAGTGGATATCATAATTGTCGGTACGGGGTACGTATTGTAGTTAATTAGTCCATGTGTTGTCCGTGGGAGTAATTAATATATATATCTCCAGTACAAAAGGTAGGAATATATAATGGTACTGTGTCCAGCAGCAAGAAATACTACTATAGCTTTATATATATGATGATACTAGATTAGAATATGAATACATAGCGAGGTAAATTACTAGAAAAATCTTATGCTTGATTTTTCATATTTCCAATAGTATTCAGCATGAATTTAACGGCCAGGCAATTGGTTAATTACTCACTTTTTCCACAAATATAAGCACATTTATTAGGCGTTTCCTAAGTCAAATCATTTTAACATGAATTGGCAATAGAAAAAAATTAAACATAAAGATTTAATGACATAAAAATGGTGTTGTTAGATTTATCTAAAAAAATTACCTTTGAAATAATTTATGATACACTAGTATAATGCCCATGCGTTGCAACTTTTTTTTCTAATTGTATAATATATTATCATTATGCTAATTTTGTTGCCATTTCGTAAAGATAAAAAATTTCATAATATTCTATTGTCGTATTTTTCTTTCGACGGGATCTATAGTATGTGGGGGCTAAGAGATAAGCAACTCACACTTTGTGATGTGGGAGAGTCCCACATGGTAGTTGGGTCGTGGTAGTGGTGGTAGACCACCATCTTTTATACTAGGTGAAACCCCGCGCGTTACGACGGGCATATTAGAAAAGAATAAATATGGATGTAAGTATGAAATGTTTAGCAGATGCTGCGGGAATGTATATTATACTATAACTATTTTTATTTGCAGATGATTGTTCAGCAGTAGGTGCTGGTTCAGAGGAAATAGATGGTTCAGCAGATTGCCATTCTGAAACTGAAATCCAGTGTTTCCAGGTAAAAAAAAACATGCAAATATAAAAGTAAGTTTTCTTTATATGATTACAGAAAATTGTAGATAGGCAGTAATACTATAAGCTTGAAACATTAGGTATGTAGTAATACTATATAAGAACTAATTCTCATTGTTTTTGACATTTTCTTCATCGAGAATAATATGCATGTGAGGAAGCTTATTTTTCATGTAATTCACAATGTGAGCTTGAGTTGGCTGTAGCTTGCAGAGGTTGTCAGTGGATGCTTTCCCTTGGACAGTGATAGAAATAGCTGTTGATTTGGATGCAGCAATCTTGGAAACTGCTTGCAGGTAGTTGGTGTGAATGAGTTGTGACTCATGGTTCCTGAAGAAGAGTAATATGTTTGATGATGTATAGATAGACATATATAATGTACAGAGTACTGAAATGTATGAAGCATGTTACATATAAAATATAAGTCTGAAAACCAATGTAATTAGGAAGCTATAGCTGAACCTGGATAGCGAGAACTAACCTAATTTTTTCTGGCTATTGGTCCATCTGCGTTGGCAATGAACGTAGTGTTTGTAGAAGAAATTTTGTGAAGGACAGTGGTATGAGCATTGCACATGTTGTGGTGTCGTGGGTGGTTCTTATAGTATTTCAGTGGTGATGGTGATAGGTTTGTGGTGATAACATGGATACTGTTTTTGGTTTCTCATTTATTGCAGAATCATATACGGTTAAGAATCATATCTTGAGTCTTTTATTATTGAGGATAACATATGGAACAGATATAAATGGTATATTTGAAATTTGATTGGTTTTGATAGTAAAATTGCAAGTAATGGTTGTCAAGATATGTTAGCAGTGATGGTGACAGATTTGGTGCATGTTTAAATTTCTTAAGACAATCGGTAGTATTGATGGTGACAGATTTGGTGCAGGTATAATTTTTTTAAGAAAATCTATATATGTTACTGATAAAAGGTCATGTTGTTGTAGGAGTTTTGCAATTTTGAGTAAAGCATAGATAGGAGGAGCATTGTGAAGGATTTGAAGAGTTGCACCTGGTCTTTCTGATCTGGAGGCTGTTGGTCACCCTTTTCTGGCTGCTGTAGTTGGTTTTCCTCTGCATTGGTGGAGGTTTCCGTTCTGAATTTAGCAGTCAAATTAGTAGCAATATAATACACACACAGACAGATATATTTATAGATTGAAACTTAAGGTGTGCATGTACATTTTTTTATGGCGCTTGCAATTTGGCCCTGAAGAAAATTCTGTTGACAGTTGTTTTTCCTTGCTGAGATCTACTTGTTGGGAATGAGAAAGTTGATCTGTTGCAACCTCAATAGTGTTTGCAATTGCTGGGCTGATGCATATATAATAGGAATTTAGTTGAAGAACAATTAGTATTCTAGAAAAAGAACATCTTGTATCAGTGCAGTACCTTTGCTTATCAATGTGTACCTCCTTTTCAAATTGAAGAGCTCTCTTTGCTGAAGGTATAATTTGGTTTGTTGTCTTGTCTAGAGTTGCTGTTGGAGGCTGTGAGGATGGTGGTGTAGTGGGATGTTGGTCTTCTTTGCTGCTAGTAGTTGTAGTCATAAATATAGAAATGTTAATCAAAATAGAATAAGTAAAAATGCATATGATGTTTAACCTGGAATGTTCCATGGTATTTTGCCCTTCATTTGTTGCAAATTGTTTGTTGGCTGGTTCCTGAAAAACCTTTCTTTTAGATTATAGATTGTTGGTAGAAGATATGGTAAGGACAAACATCTGTATACCATTGTTACCTGTGTATTTTCCAGATTAGGTAGCATCAAAGTTTCATTTTCAACAGGATAACTCTTCTTGAGGACATAATTGATAGTGAAGCGTGAAGAATACTTTGTATTCATAGCAATGTGAAACAGTCTTGTTTTCCCAATGGCTGTATCGAGAGCTATGGCATGTTCTGTTGCATCAATTTTCATATTCTGGGTAGCTTGAGTAGCATTGACCTCAACCAAATCCTCAGCCACATTGTAGAATGCTATTGCATCCATAGTTCCTGATTCATCTGTAATTGTTAAAGGAAGTTTGTACCTGAAAGTTTGTTTTCAGTATATTAGATTTGATTATTGAAATGTAAGATGAATTAATTAATAAGAAAAATTAGTAACATATATGTGACATACATTGGTTTTGGCATGGAATGCTGGCATTGACATCTTGGAGTGTCGGAGTTGCTATTGTATGATGCAGTACATGATTTGCATATTTTGTAGTACCAATTTGTATATGGTACTATCGCTGATATCTTTGCAATGCAACTGTATGAATTCCCTCCCTAGTGTATAAGAAATATTGAAATGATTATTTAGTAAGATTAGCAATCTATTTAGTGTTGTAGTGTGAATGGCTTACCTCGAAAGCAGAAATGGGCAGTGCTGATATTTCTTCAACTTTGTATAGCTTACCAGCCGCTTGAATTGGAGCTAAATGGTCAACCCGAGGCATTTGTTGTTGGAGAGTTGGAATATCCCATTGATAGCTTGAAGGTAGATTGATGCATTTTTTTAAGCAAATATAAATTAAAATCAGTATGAAATGAGCTATATAAGTCAAAATGAGCTTGAAGGTAGATTGATGCTTTTGATATTCGGCAATCTCTGTTATATCGGAGTCAAAATATATTTGTGTTGCTGAACTTGATGTAGCCTCTGTTTTGCCTTTTAAAATTGCAGCACATAAATGAGTAATGCTGTTTATGATAGGTGTACAAATAAGTTATTTGAGTGACTGACCTAAATAAGTCCCTGCTGTAAGTCCAGCAAATATAGCTACTACTATTTTGTGGTCTGTAGATTTCTGTAGGACAAAAGCTTCATCAAATGCCTCTCCATATTCACCCCAGAGGACTATTTCTTGTTCTTGTTCACTACAAATAGGTGAAACAAAAGGTATGAACTATTGTGTGATATACATTTGAAACATAAAAATATAATGTGTGTGATACATGCTCTTTGTTACGGATTCTGAGCTTTCTGTTTTTCTTGGATGTTGTTTTGCCAGCAATATTAATATGGCCCAACGTGGTTGATAACTCATATCAGATCTGGAGGCAGAATGTTTGAGATTAGTTGTATAATAATTAAATAAAAGAAGATAGAAAATGCAAGTATTACCTATCAATGGTTTTGAAAGTCTGCTTTTAGATGGCATCTGATCAAATGGCAGAATTCAAAACTATATTTTGGGATGGATGAACCTCTTGATTCTAGGTGATGAACCTTTGTGCTGGACTTAAACTGTAACATGTAGTTTTGGTGGTGGTAAATATATTTTTTGTTTTTAATATCAGCAGTATTGACATCCACAAACATGTAGAGAGAGCCTAAAGTTAGTGATGGACGAAATTCATTTTCAAGTTTCTTTGGAATAGTAAACTGCGCCATAGTGCCCTGCAAGATTAAAATTGCTATAAGTCTGAAACTGCATCATTTTATCAGTAATATTTAGATTGGAAGTTAGACATAGGATAAATCTTTTTTTGGTGTAGGATTGTGTACCTCCTCATCAAGAATTACCCCATCGATGCTGAATACTGTTGGTGTACTGGTTGAGGCCATGTTTTTAGCATCCCATAGTCTAATAAGTCGCCCGAAAACTTTGAGGCTTTGCTGTCCCAAATTTATCTGTTTTGAGTTTTGTTGGTGATTCCATCTATGAAAATGTTCCTGAAATAAGAGGTCTAAGGTTAGCTAGTACACAATATTATAAAACATACATTGCATAACAGAGATAATAGATTGTTTAGAAAATACCTTGGTAACTAATTCGCATAAGTGTTGATACGATGAAAAATCTCATTATATACTACATTTTGCGTGCAATGTTCATTTGATGAGCTATTGCTGTTTATAAGTATCCGCAAACCTTTTGGAGATGTTACTCGTGATAATGCAACATATAATTGCCCATGAGAAAAAACTGGAGATGGCAAGTATACACCAACTTTTTGAAGTGTTTGACCTTGACTTTTGTTAATTGTCATGGCATATGACAAACGTATTGGAAATTGACGTCGTTTTAGCTTGAATGGCCATTTAGATTGGGCTGATGTCGTTATAATACGTGGTATGTATGCTTTTGAACCTTGAGCTTTTCCAGTCATTATTTCCCCTTCCATGATGCGGGTTGTGAGCTGTGTAACAATAAGTCTAGTCCCACTACAAAGACCTCTAGAAGGATCAAGGTTACGCAGCAGCATTATAGGAACACCAACTTTGAGATGCAAAACATGGTCTGGAAGTCCATTCAAAGATATCGTGTTGAGGAATTCTGTTGGGTAGAGAGCCTCTAGAGTTGAATGGTTTGCACAACTATCATCAATAGTATCTGAACTATAATATGACATTTCAGCAGCTGTTACTTGAGCAATGATTTTGTTGTTTATTTCTGAAACAACCTCATTTGTTGGTGATAAAATTGCACGATCACAAAAATATGTTGTAATATTGCTTGGTTCATATCCTAAGTCATACACAGTGGATAGTCCAATAATTCGTTGTTCATTAGCCAATGGAGGGGTAGATGCAGATGATGAGGCTATTTCAGTTCTGTTCAAGTCTCGATGCAAAGGCCGTTGTTCTGAAGATGATGCTACATGTTGTAAAGGAATGTAGGTACAGAATTAGGTAGGCTATAACCTGGTAATTAAGTTAGGTTGGCAACGATAAATTTTACATTGCTAAAACAAACTGAAGGGCTAAATTGGGGAACCGATGTCTACCTCTATGGGCATCCAATATGAGTTTACGCTTTCGTCGTGATTCAGCAGCAGTAGCATGATCAGGGTGAGGGACCAAAATATGTGCCGGTCGACGTCTTGACCGGCGACTCCCTACTGGAAAACGTGAAGTACTTTGCCCAGTATCCATGAGCTAAACCCTTTGTTTTCAGTTCTAATCAGCAAAGCATCTGATTATATATTTACAAATATCGGAGGTAACTTATCATATTCGCAAAATGTAGGACTATATGCATACGTTGTAACTGAAATATGAAATTACAGAACAGATGTACAGTAAATACAAAAAATATAGGATGAGTTGAACAGTACACATACCGACCAATGTTATCTGCTTTTATGACAATTGCCGGGCTTCTCCTCAAGTGGTGAAACAAATGTTCTTGTATCTGTTAATAAAGGATAGGCAAAAGGAGTATAAGCTGCAGGCACCGTTATTTTTTAAGAAACTAAAACAGTACTAAGTGCATAAGTGCATAGGTATACAGCATGTGCAAAAACCACAATATATGCTCAAATATAATATAACCTGACAAAATTCATGTGAAATTCATACATTCTGGACTGACTCATTAAAGCAACCAAAACTTTTCATTTTATCACACTTTTGCAACAAAAATGCATCATAACTTAAACTATGGATGTGCATAGTTTCAAAAACAGTATAAGCTCGACGTTCCAATTTTTTAAGAGATTAAAACAGTACCCAGTGCATAGGTCCCCTGTATGGCCGAAAACCACAATGTATGCTCAAATATAATTCTGACAACACTCATGTGAAATTCACATATACTGAACTGACTCACTAAAGCAATTGCCTGCGCATATAAAGCAATTAGCATCATAACATGATAATGGCCAAAGAATAACCTGAGGATCTTCAAGTCCTATCAATTCAATTGCCTGCGCAATTCCCAGCAGTCCTCTGAATGTTTTGAAGGGATCACCAGGGAATTGAATGGGGTGCTGCTGACATAGAATCAACTCAAAGTCAGTGTCTTTCAAAACAGTTTGTACAGCAGTAGCTAACCCTTCGTCTTGGTTTCCACCAAAAAAACTTGTATCAAAAAGGCACAAAAAATATTAATAGCATGGGATGAGATCAACAGAAGACATACCGAGCAGGTTAGCAGCTTCTCGCTATGTCAGGACATCCATGTAGCAATCCTTTGGCTCCTCCCCAACTGCTCAAATAAATTAAAGTGATAGAATATATAAGTATATCTGGAACAACAATCAGTGCATATGATAGGGATTATTTCTGTAGGTTTAGAGAAACCAATTTACAAAACCTTCATACTGATCTTGCTTGGTTCAAATCACAATGTATGCTCAAATAGAATATGGACAAAATTCATGTCAAATACAGGCTTATTAAATATAATAAATTCACACACTATTTTTTCAAAAACTAAAATTAGTACTGAGGGCAAAGAACCAATTCAATTCAGACATACAAATTCAGTAAAGAAGCTTACATAAAAATCTGGCAGGGTAGTATAGATGCTTGCAGAATGGAAGGATGATGTCCAGGGAGGTATGGATCTGATGCTTCCGGATGAATGGGTGATGTCTGACGGAGACACAGGTCTGAGGAGAGGCCTGGTTGCGCTGGGGATTGCAATAGGATTATCAAAAGGTTTCGAAGAGATTTATCAAGAGAAATTGCGAGAGGCACATAAATTTTATTAACCATCGCCTCCTGTCACATAATGATTTCGGCGGTTTCTAATGTAAATGCACGTGATTAAAGGAGGGGAATGAGAAGGAGCAAGCGATTACCGTCTCTGCTGCCGGTTGAGGATGAGGGAGGGGGCGGTTGATTTCACCATTGATGGCGTCAGGGTTCCGGATGTTTCTCCCATCGGCGCATCGCTGCATGGATCGCTCCCGACGTTTCTCCCCATCGCCGTGCGCTGTCCCTACCGACAGCTCCGCGCGACCGCGCCGCACCACACCGTGCAGCGCGCTGTCCCTACCAACACCACGCGCAACCGCGCCGCACCAGGCGGTTCGCCGAACTACGCCGCCGCCGCACCAGGCGGTTCGCCGAACTACGCCGCCGCCGCTCTGATTCAGAGGTTGGGGCTAGGGAGGATGAGACACCGAACCCTAAACCACTGATTGTTTCTGCGGGCCTTTGCTGCGTGGATGATGCACTGACGTGGGCCTTTGCTGTGGGCTGCAATGCACTGATGTGGGCCTCCTTTCCTGCGCTAACATGGCCCTTCTTCGTTGCCTCACATGTCCTGTGAATGCCTTTTCATCCAACGGTTGAGATGCAATGTAATTAAGTGATCCAACGGCTGTCAATTCATGGTGACGTGGAACACTGTGGTTTGAGCTTTAGGAGATTAATTGCACTTAGTGGGTGATAACTTTATAGGAAGAAGGGATTAGTATAGATTATTGGTCAAAGTGGTATAAGAAGACAATATTGGTGTTCTGAAATGGTTCTATTTAATATTAAATTGTGGACGGAGGAAGTACCAATATAATTAGGTTGAGGTTAACTAGATTAATTAATTGATGATTGATTAAGGGTTGTTCCTTCGTCTATATATGCACATCATGAATGCAGAACCACAACTAACTTGTACTAATCATCAGCAGTTCTAAAATGAGTACTAATTAATCGCTCGACTGGATGCAATGTTACGTTTTTCTTGGAGAAATGGAATAATTAATCCGGGTATCCCTTTAGTAAAAAAAAAAAGTGCATATATGATCACCGAGCGGCCGGTTCTTGAAATTGCACGGCGAGATCACTGTTCATCAGTATCTACTAGCTTGTTGTATGTCATCAAGTGTGTAATAGACATGCATGCATATGGGCAAAGTCCAAATCAAGAGATATACTGATTCCGTACGTACTGCAGATCGATCAGCAGCCATAGCTACATATACGCAGCCACAGCCATGTCGATCGATCGATATCGTCGCGTGTTTAACTCGTGCTTGAAATCGCGCGAATTGAAGAAGAAATCGCGCTGTTGATGAAAGCGAGATGTTGATGAGGAAGAAGCTGTCAAAGCAAAGTACGCATCACGATCAGCGAAGAAGAAATCAAATCAAATCAAATGGAAGTATACTGAAACCTGCGTTGTTTAATTTGAGTTGCGTGTGGTCGTCGACGTACTGAATCCGGCGCCATTTACGCGCGGCCGCTTTTAGTTTTACCCGGCCGTCGTCGCCGCCGCCGCTGCTTTCCCGCGCGCGCGCGTCGCCGTCGAGCTCTCGTACGGTTGCGTGTGTGTTGGCTGGAAGCGCGCGAATGGTGGACGACCGACGTATATCTGAATCTCTTGCAACTTGCAAGCCTGCGTGTTCCCATCTAGAAAGAAGATCAGGATCCTCAAGTTCAGTTAATTCATGGCTTTAACTGCATTTCATTTGATTTAAAAAATATATAATATCGTTATCTTTTAAATATATGTATGATCATTTATAAAGGGAGTAGCTATATATATTTGTAGCTATAGTTATGGTAGCATACTTTTTTTAAAAAAAAATAATCGAATCATTTTTACACTATATAAATTAACTATACTTACATTGTAATTTTACTATAAATTTTAAAACTTACACTATATATAAATACATTGCAAGTTTCAACAATAATAATTTTTCTAATGCACGATGTACAAGAAAAGTAGAATTAAAAACAAATTATTATCTACTTAAATAAAGATAGGAGAGGGAGCAATCACATAGAGAAAAATGTGGTTGAAATTAAGCGAAACATGTGGTGTCATAATTCTAACAATTCTGTTAAGAAAATACGTATATAAGTACCATTTGTTTTATTGTAACTTATATCATTAAATATACTAAAATCATGACTTATGTTTTTTATGCTCGTACTAATTTGGAATAAGATAAACGGTCAAGCATATATATAAAAGTTAACATCATCATAGGTTTAAACAAGTTCTAAAAAAAATCATATGTTTAGACATTGGCTGCAATCAGTGGCAGATCCACCATGGGGTCTCTAGGGTATTGTAACCATGGGAGACCCCATGAAGAACCTACTAAAATTTTCTGTCATACATATTAGAAGATGAGGCTATAATTTTATACAGTTTGTTCAGACCCTCCTGTTAATTTTTCCTGGATCCGCCCCGCCTGCAACCGAACCTACACAACATGTCTTTTGTGCAGACATAGTGGAAGAAAAACTCCTAATCTCATAATACTATTTTCAAAAGATGAACAATGACATATAGCTAGCCCATGCAAACATGTGCCTCATTGTCGTACTTGCTCCATAAATTTCTTCGGGATCACTCTAAAATCAACAATGAACACTACTGTTCATCAGTACATGCATGCATGTATGTTTGTGCAATGTGTATGCGTGCATGTTTAATTTTGTCGGCCAAACGTGAGTCGATCGCTCTAAAATCAACAATTGCCTGGTCGACATGGGATATCTCAATCAAATCTTTTTCTTTTTTTTTCTCCATGTACGTACCTTTCATACAAAGCTGTGCTAGCTTAGCTAGGAGCGAGCTGTGTGGTTCGTACGGAGCTTGATGTAAAGGGCCAAGAGTGGCTGTCAAGTCCATATCTTTGATATCATTTCGTACATTATTATTTTTTTTTTCTTCTTCCCCAACGTAGCACATGTTGCATATGCGTATGGCCATATGGATGCTGTTGCAATTTGTTGTATGCAACTCCTCTCTGCTATATAGTCCGTAAATTGAGGGGAAAGTCATTTTGTCACTTATGACGAAGTCTCTCTTTTATTACTTTGTCAGCTAATTAAATAGTTATAATTTTTAAAATGTCAATATAAATTAATATGAGATATTATCACTTTACAAACATATAGGCCGTGTTTAGTTATGTGGCCAAAAATTTTTTTGACGTATACATGCACATATTTGAAGTATTAAATGTAGACTAATAATAAAACAAATTGCAGATTCCGCTTGTAAACTACGAGACGAATATATAAAGCCTAATTAATCCATCAGCAAATGTTTACTGTAGCACCACATTATCAAATCATGGCGTAATTAGGCTCAAAAGATTCGTCTCGCAATTTACATGCAAATTGTGCAATTGGTTTTTTTCGTCTACATGTAATGCTCCATGCATGTGTCCAAACACTACCATATACAAGTTTAAAGTTTGACTGTGAAAGTAAAATGTATCGGGTTAAAGTGAAACATGGTACTGCTTTGTCCGTTCTGCAGTGTATATATCTTAAGTTCTTTTCTTCCCATGCATGCTATGGTTGTGTTATTTTCCCCTTCTTTTCAAACTCGCCTCTCTCATTTTCTACATGTACGTTTTTCAAACTGCTAAATGGTGTGTGTTTTTTATAAGTTTTATATATGAAAGTTGCTTTAAAAATTATATTAATCTATTTTCAAGTTTTTTAGACTAATAATTAATTAATCACGTATTAATAGATAACACCCTTTTTTATGCGGGGAGATAGAGTTCCTCAGCCTATATACTCGTTTGACAGATTGCACAGCCCAGCAATCTGGCTGGTCCTAGCTAGCACATCACTCGTGATGCAGATTCAGCCTCTCCAACTTTACGTATAAAATGATAAAATTTACATCGCGTGCACTGCAGCATAAAGAGGAGATCACAACACATGCTACCATGACCAGAACCTGTGTATTTGTTTCTTTTTTATGGCAGAAAAGCACATCCATCTGCAGTATTGGATTTGTGTTCTACATGCAACCACGAGCTATCGCTGAGAGAGCACCAATGCAAATCAGATTTTGGCAGCTTTTTCTCATAAACAAATGCAAAAGATGAGGAGGAGATCGATTTAAGGCTTATTCAGAGTGTAACAACCTGTTCTTATTTGGACCGCACCCAGCAGAGCAGAGGAATGAAGGCACATCGGTGCCTCCTTTTAGTCTGCATTTTGGTCACTTGATCCTCAATTTACACATGTATGGTAATTAAACAAGTGGAAGCAGCAGTTGTAGGTTGTTTGCATATTGTGCTTTTCAACAATAAAAAATCTTCTCAAACCAGCGTGCAATTGAACACTCCCTCCATTCTAAAATAAACAATCTTAATACAGAATATAATATACCTTAATACTACGAATCTGACAAAAATATAATATAATATACCTTAATACTACCTTAAAAAATACTTTCATAAAAGTATACATATATCACTTTTCAATAAATATTTTTATAGAAATAAGAAGTTAAAATTGTGTTTTGGAGACCGAGTCGCTATTTTAAACGACTTCTTTTATGAGTATGGAGGAAGTATTTTTTTTATGGAGGAGAGCAATTAATGGACAATGGGTGGGACTTTCAGCCGAAAAAAATGAGAGTGGCCGTCAAGAGTAAAACACCTCCCTAAGCAAGAATGCTTCAGCTTTCTAAACCTAACCGTTCCTTGAAAAATATTTGCTTCAGAAAAAGAACGGATGCATTGCATCAGGGAGTTGTAAAGTTATAGTCGGCTGAACACTACCTAGCTACCAAATCGCAGATGCTCCAATTCCATAGCTAGCTTTTCACCCTTGCTTCCGTATTCTGTAATTCAATTTCTTCTGCCAAATGAATTAATTCTAGCTAGGCTGCAATTATTCTAAAAAAAGGGGGAAAACTATCCTCTTCTTTTTTTTCCATACTACTGGAATAAACAACTGAGAAATTAACCCTTGTTATTTAGCGGCGTGTTCTTTTTTAATGAATGGAAGAATATAATGGAATATTAGTGAGACATGCTCCTTGATCTTCTAAAGAGTGTGATTTTGGTAAAACTTTCTCTCTGTGTGTGTGTATGAATTTCTTAAAATCTTTTCAAAATATACTTTTTAACCTTATAACAGTTAATTCGTCAGTTGTACCCAAAATCGATCATCCGGCCATCTAAGTACTGAGGACAAAAAAAAAAAGAAAAAACCATATAAGTAATCACGCATGCCATGACGTACGGTAACTGTAAAGACGTCATTTCATCTTGGGAAATGTCATTATACAGTAGAAAAACCTGCTGGTCGATTTGACGCTTTCTTGTCAATTTACTCTCTCCATTAAAAAAACCTAACCATGTACAATATGATGTATAATAATATAATATAACGAATCTAGACATATAAAGTATGTCTAGATTTGTTGTACATAATTTGATGTGTCATATTACCAGGTTGTTTTTTATGGAGTAGTACGTACTCCTAATACTACAAATATAGATATATATTTGTTTAGATTCGTTATAATATAATGTGTCATCCAGTTTTAGATTTGTCTTCTTGTGCGACGGAGAGATTATATGAATTGGAAGGTGTGCTGCAATGTGATTAATTTGATAATACCTCCCGACTGTCGTGACCAACAAAGAAAAAGATGACTGCGCACGTTTTGAATTTGAGCAGCGTCAGAGACATGGACATTTAGTGTTAAATATTGAGGTGATTCCCAATTCGTGTTTCTCTAATCCCATCAGTGACTCAGTATGTCGGAGCAAAATACTCTATATCAGTGCTGTGTTATATTAAAATATACAGTATATAATTATAAAATTGCTGGTTGACGTAGGAGAGATGTCTTTGATTAGTGGTGACTAGCGTGCCAGAGAGACGTACGGTACGCCCTCAGTCCCTCTAGCTAAATATAAGCGATTTTAATTTATTTTTTATACTATCTAGTATTAAATGAGTGATACTAGTTGAGAGAGAAGTGAAATTATTGGAAGGTGAATGGCGTAAAATTACATGAAAAATTAAAGTGGGATAGCTGGTAGGAAACTATATATCATAGAGTGCTTATATTTGCAGAAGTGATATATTTAAGTGCTACTGTACTACGGGATTCCGTCCGAATAAAATAATACTTACGAGGTCTAAGGTTTTGATATTGGCTAGTATCAGAGGATAGGTACAAGTAGTAAGGAAGGAAACTAGATAGATATGAATCAGGTTGCTAGTGAAGAGAAAGAAAAATAAAGTTTGATGCATCCCACCACTGGCAGCAATTTAGAAGACGAAGAGATAGTAGGGGACGGCGAAATGAGTATCTCCGACTAAGAAGGAGACCACCAAATCTCATCCATCATGGAGAAAGCTATGTCAAAACTTAGATTGTCTTTACCACCACGAGCGCGCCAAGCCTGCCGACCTCCGCCTTCCACTCGTCGGAATAGAAGGGAGAGAGGAGAAGAAGTCCCTTTCTTGTGCATGTGCTCCTTTGTGAGCCCTCGACCTTGCGGCGGCGACAGTGCCGACGTCAACACCGGTGAAGGCTTCTCTTGGCAGGCCGAGCAGTGGCGTACTTCGTCTCCGTGATTTCCTCGTGGATAAGAAAGAAAGAGAGAGAGAATGACAAAATGGATAGGATAGAGAAAGAGAGAAAGATGATGGGTCGTTCGGTAGTGGTGGCCTATACCATTCATTACTTTTGGGACAGAAACCCAATAATTAGTATTATGGTATTATTTTAGGATAAGGGAGCATATGGATGAACTGAACACCAGTTTCAAATTTTAAAAATCAAAATAAAACTTTGGAATCAATCAATTTAAGCCGTGAACTGTCTAAAAGATCACCCGTGTGACGGACTCGACAATCCTTCGTTTTTTTAGGCCCACAAGACCCGCATGGATCATGATGGGCTGTGTCAATCCCAAGGCCCATAACAACCCACCAACAGATTTGGACCCCGCACGGGCCAGCTTGTAACACATATCAAAGCTGTGCTACACAGCATACGCTTCATTACGATCATGTAACCCCAATTTCATTGATCCACCATAAAGACATAAACTGCATCACTAGAACAAAGCAACAGTAGTATGTATATACTTGTAACGTGTCATATTTTTGTGCTATGTTTGAATTACAAAATTCTCAAAAATAAATTGTGCAACTGTGTGAAAGCATATAGATTTAGGCTTTGTTCTACTACAATTCTTTTTACTGTACCGCAGCTAACAGGCACAATATTTTGTATTTTTAGCTGCGGCAGTGCAACGGCTGTATATAGTAGCCGAACAGACCCTTAAGTCAAGACAAGGGTCAACACTCCATTTCTCAAATCAAATTCAAATTATTAGTGTAAATTTGTGCATTTGAATGTTCAATTATCATGCGTGCGTGGTTTGAAGTTAATTGGAATTTTTTAGTGATTGATTTTGAATCCATACTACATCAATTTAATAAAAGGGACTATCTACATATAGATCAATAAATTTTCTTCTATTTTTTTCAAATGTTAATATAATACGATAATTATAGTGTAATTACATTGTAATTTACATATAACTATATCGTAGTTATAAATATTTTAGGGAAAATTGCTCAACGTACGTATAGCAAAATCGTAAATAAGTTAAACAAAATTTATAGAACCAAATCGTAAATAAATTATAAACAAAATTTATAGAACCAATTCCCAACTGGGCCTAAGGAACCAGCCGGCCCTAACTAAACTTGGGCCAACCCCAGATGAGGCCACACCGGCCGAAGTTCCAGCCCACCCTCATCTTCCCCTCCCTCACTCGCTGACGCGTGGGGCCAGCGCCCCAGGTGTCAGCTCCTCATTGACGTCAAACCTCAAAATGGTAGCTGGAGCCTGGAAGGCGAGTTCTTTACCTAAATCTTCATTACGCGACTAGCTAAGCGAGACCAAGTCGATCTTACTCTTGTGTTTAATTAATTTATACGTAGTACTATATGGATATATCGTACTAGCAGAGAATCTAGAATTCAATTTTAGATTACTCCTATCTCATTTTTAATATATGACATCGTTGTGTTTTTAAGATATATTTAACCATTCGTTTTATTAAAAAATTATTATTAATTATTATGTAATAATTATTTATTTTATTGTGACTTGATTTAACATCAAGGGCATGTTCAGATTATAGCCAAAATAAACTTTAACAAGTTTTAGCAATACCAAAATTTTGACAGGATTTCTTATGTATTAACCAAATTTAGCAACAAAGTAAACCAAATTTGGCAACTTTGCCAAAAAATGGTAGGGTTGAAAATTGCATCACAGACCCAAATATTTTTAAGCATGATTGAAATATTTTTTATATTAACAAAAAATATTAAATAAGACGAATGATAACAATTCAACGCCATCGTACACTTAAAAAAAAGGGGATATGTATATTTTAAAACTTAGAACTGGTGTACTATAGGCGCCACCTGCTACAAATTAACTTTGAGTACTTAATGATGTAATTTGATCCACACGTTTAATCATGCCAACAAACGCCAATAATTAAGCTAAGCTAATAGACCAGGTCATACTAGCTTGCACAAACACTCCACTTCTTCTACCCCTATATATTCACCTCCATGCACAATTACTCGACCATCAAATCTCAAGTGCAAATTATATCTCATCATCTTAATTCATTCAAGATCGATGGCATCGTCTCTGCTCGCCGCGGTCGCGGTGGTCATGGCGGCGGAGGCGGCGACCGTGTTCGTCGGAGCGGCGTCCGGCGCCAGCTACACCGTCGGCGAGCCCGGCGGCGCGTGGGACACGCAGACCAACCTCACCGCCTGGGCTTCCACCGTCGACCTCCGCCGTGGCGACCAGCTCGTGTTCAGGTACGACGCGTCGGCGTACGACGTCGTGGAGGTGACCCGCGCCGGGTACCTCTCCTGCTCGGCGGCGAGCCCCGTCTCCGCCGCGCTCCGGACCGGCAACGACGTCGTCCGGCTCGACGGCGCCGCCGGGTGGCGCTACTTCATCTGCGGCGTGCAGGGGCGCTGCGCCGCCGGGATGAAGCTGCAGGTCAGGGTCACGGACGCCGGCGCCGGGTGCAACAACACGTTGCCGTCTCTGGCGCCAGCGCCGCCCGGCGCGCCGTCGCCGGGCATCACCATCTGCTCCGGCGGCCCGCCGACGGTCATCATGACCCCCGGAGTTATCTCCTACGGCGCAGCGCCGGGGTCTTCAGCAAATCTCAGCTCCTCTCTACTTGTCGCCATGGTGTCGCTGCTGCTTGGCCTCATCGTTTTTGTCTAGCTAGCTTAGCTCATGGCCTCATGTTGCAACACCTTAATTTAGCAACTCTGAAAGCACTGTTGAACATGTAATGTCTCTGTTCCAAACATTCATGCAGATAAGTTACTTGCATCAAAAAATGACTGAATTTACGATACTGTTGACATAATGTAATGACTGAATTTTTTATAGATTTTTTTTTGTTAAAATTGTTAGTTGGTGTGCCCATATAAAACATATGCCACACTTCAGGCACAAACCTGGCCTTAAGCTTACTAGTGTGTTGGCGGCAAAATTTCCCACTTCTTTTTTGGGACAATCTGAAGTGCTCAACATATAACATGCGTTTCCTACAGAGTTTTAATTTCATCGATTCATCGCCAAAAAAAAAAATCATCAACAAAATCTGCAGCAATTCATACTCGATAAATTAAAGCCATTCGCCACTTGATTTTCGGATGGTACAATCAACCAATTATTGAGCAGCTAAAGGCAATGGATCATACAAAAAGACTTTCTCATCCAAGTGTGGTAGCAAATCAAACATTCTCTAGCTAGTAGCCTCTTGGTTAATCCACAACGGTTTCATCTATCTCAGCTAGCTATATCATTGTTCTTTTTTCTAGAAAAAGATAATGGTGAGTTGGTGACTCACGCACACTCGATCAGACACACACATAACATGGCGCATTTTATTCCTCCTAATCAAACCATAGCACCACATCGAGAACTTGAACGTGTGAAGTAATTAATTAATTATCTTTGATACAGCTCGTTGATCCGGCGAGGTTAATTTGTCTTAGCTCCAGCCAGGCTCTCCAGCACAACGAAGTCGCGAACAGTGGCATGCTGGTCGTCGTTGCGGTGCCATGTCCAGATGGCCTTCGTCTCGCTCACGATCCTCAGCCTCCCATGCCCGAAGCTCATCTCCCTGAACTCCGACAGGTGCGCCAACTCATGATCCTCGATGAACCTAACAAGAATCAATTCGTCAAGATATATAATATCACCGCTAATTCTTTGAGATAATTTTTGGAGTATTATTTCAGATTATGCGCATTGTTGTCTACTTGTCAGAATGTCCGTCCACGTTGCCTCCGTCGCCAATGGTGATGTACATCGGGCCCTGGCTGTTCGCCTCGTTGTCGTAGATCCTCGTCTTGTAATCGATCATAATCCCAAGATTAATTACATCAATTAAGAGTAATTGAATTCTATGTATGATGCATGATGAGTTAATTACTTGAATTGCATGATGAGTTAATTACTCTCCCGTTTCATATTATAATTCGTTTCAACTTTATTGTCAAAATTTTTGAAGTTTGTTCAGATTTATAGAAAAATATAACAATATTTTCACCACACCACAAAACAAACATATCATAAAAATATATTCAATATTAGGTTTAATAAAACTAATTTAGTTGTCAAAATGAGTCAAAATTTTAAAGAGGTTTGATTGAAAAAGAAAAAATGAGTGAATTAGAGAGATGATTAAGTTTACTGTGTGCTTACGAATCGCTCGTAGGCGTGGACGTGGGCGGAGAAGACGACGTCGACGCGGGCGTCGTAGAGGAGGGGCTCCATGGCGCGGCACATCCGCTCGCCCTCGCCCTAGTGCGCCCCGTTGGTGCTGTACCACGGCCCGTGCGCCACCGCCACCACCCACGGCGTCCTCCGCCTGTTCACGCCGGCGAGGTCGCGCTCCAGCCACGCGCGCTGCTCCGCCGTCCCCTCGCCGCGCTCCTCCGCGTAGGCGTAGGACCCCAGCATCACCACGTGCGCCGCGCCGCCCGCCGCGTCGAACGAGTAGTAGAGGTTCGACGGCGACCCGCTCTCCTCCCGCGGCATCCGCCACCGCGCGTTGTACGCCGCGAACCGCGACGACGGCAGCCGCACGCCGCCGGCGCCGGCGACGGGCGGCGGCGGCGTCTTCTCCTTCTCGTGGTTGCCCTCCGTCACCATCCACGGCCGCGCGCTCGCCAGCGGCTGCACCAGCCGCCCGAACGAGTCCCACAGCGGCTGCCTCCCGTCCGCGTACGACAGGTCGCCGGCGACGAGCGCCACGTCGTAGTCCGCGCCGCCGATGTGCGACAGCGTCGCCGCCGTCCACTCCGTCTGCCCCACGTCGCCGATGACGACGAACTCCACGGGCAGCTTCGCCGGAGGAGTCCTGAGGCTGAGCTCCTTGTTGCTGTTATTTCAGCTGTGGCCCCGATATGATCCAGTCTTGGCAGTTGCAACGGCTGGAGGAATAAAATCCGTTTGAAGTTTGTTATGCATGCATGAAGTTGGCGACGAAGCTGCGGAAGGTGGCGACGATTGCGTCAGGCGAGCGGAATGGCATTTTGCATCTGCATGGAGTCCGGGAGGAACCGAGTCGTGGGATGGCACGATTTTAGGCCTAGGATTCCTCTTTCTGTTTCTAGAGTATAAGTAGCAATCAGTTCATTTTTCCCTTTTTCGTCAGTTAGCTGTGCTTGGAGTTTCTGTGCCGGACGGTTACAGTTCGCCCGGAAGGTGTTCGATCGGAGTTCTGCGTTTTTCGCTAACAAGTGGTATCAGAGCACTCAGGTTGAGGGCTGATCTGACACCATGGCGTTGGTTCCGGCGGGAGCGGGAGCGGATCCAGCGAGGGGGAGCTCGGGGAGTGCTTTCTCCTACCCACAACTCACGGCAACGAACTACACCAGCTGGTGTATTCGGGTTCAGGCGATGATGGAGGACCAGGGCGTGTGGGACGCCATCGAGCCGGCGGCCGGGGTGGCCGTCGACCCAAGAAGGGACAAGAAGGCGAGGTCCCATCTGCTGCAGTCCCTGCCGGAGGACTTGCTGATGCAGGTGGCGAAGAAGAGATCGGCGAAGGAAGTGTGGGATTGCTTGAAGACAAGGTTCGTGGGCGCGGACCGCGTTCGCGAAGCGCGCTTGCAGACGTTGAAGGGTGAATTTGGTGCCATGGTGATGGAGCCAGGGGAAACTCTGGATCAGTACGCGGGCCGCATCACCGCGATGAGCGTGCGTCACTCGGCGTTGGGCTCGACGCTGGGTGATTCCGCAATGGTGAAGAAGCTGTTCGACACGGTGCCGGAAAAATTCGTCAGCCTCGTCGCAGGTATTGAGCAATTTTATGACATTGATACTATGCCATTTGAGGAGGCAGTGGGCCGGCTTAAGGCCTATGAGGAACGCCTGCGGAAGAAGAAGGCCGCAGCCGGCGGGGTCACCGCCGACGGGCAGGTCCTGCTCACTCAGGCCGAGTGGGAGGCTCGTTTCAAGAAAACTGGGGGAGAATCCTCATCACCGCACAAAAACAAATCAACCGGCGACAATGGTGGGCGCGGCCAGGGCGGTCGTGGTCGCGGCAGAGGTCGTGGCGCAGGTGGACGCGGCGGCACGCCGCGTGGCGACTCCGGTGGTGGCTCTGGCGGCGGAGGCTGTGATAAGAGTCACATCAAGTGCTTTAACTGTGAGGAGTACGGGCACTACTCCAACCAGTGCCCTCATCCGAAGAAGAAGAAAGGGGAAGCAGCTCACTTGGCACAGACGGAGGATGCCGGACCTGCTTTATTGCTCGCAGTGACAGAGGACGAGCCAGAGCGCGCGTCGTGCGGCTTGGTTGTGCACGAGGAGCGCGTGTGGCCCAAACTGCTGCTGGCAAACGCTGTTGAGCAGGCTGGCGATGTCTGGTTCCTCGACAATGGCGCCAGCAACCACATGACTGGGGACCGCGGCAAGTTCCGTGAGCTGGACGAGTCGATCACCGGGCAGGTGAAGTTCGGCGACGCGCCCACAGTGCAGATCAAGGGGAAGGGTTCGATTCTCTTTGCATGCAAGAACGGCGATCAATGGCTCATGCAGGACGTCTACTACATCCCTAGTCTGCAGTGTAACATGGTGAGTTTGGGCCAACTCACAGAGTCGGGGCACCGCGTGGTCATGGATGATGATGTACTCGAGGTGTTCGACAAAAGGCCATGGCGGCTGGTGATGAAGGTGAGGCGCACAGCGAATCGCCTCTACCGAATTGAGTTGAAGCTGGCGCATCCCGTGTCCCTGCTGTCCAGTCTTGATGACCCGGCTTGGCTGTGGCATGCACGGTTGGGACACGTGAACTTTCAAGCCATGAAGCTGTTGGTGGACAAGGAGATGGCGGGAGGAGTTCCGGCGATCGTTCACCCAAACCAGCTATGTCAATCCTGCCTGGTAGCGAAGCAGATCAGGGCGCCATTTCCGGTGGAGGCGCACTACAGGGCGGAGGAGCCGCTCGAGTTACTGCACATGGACTTGTGCGGACCGATCACACCAAGTACAATGGCTGGTAATCGCTATTTCCTTTTAATTGTTGATGACTATACTCGGTGGATGTGGGTGTTCGTCATCAAGACCAAGGACCAGGCACTGGAGGCCTTCACCAAGTTTAAGCCGCTGGCCGAGAACACGGCCGGCCGGCGCGTCAAGACGCTGTGGTTAGACCGGGGCGGCGAGTTCCTGTCTGGGGAGTTTGCACGGCTGTGCGAGGAGGCGGGGATCCAGCGGCTCTTGACAGCGCCGTACTCGCCTCAACAGAACGGCGTTGTGGAGCGACGAAATCGCACGGTGATGGCCATGGCGCCATCCCTACTCAAGGGGATGTCTGTGCCGGGCAAGTTGTGGGGGGAGGCGGTGCGCCATGCGGTGTACCTCCTTAACCGCCTGCCGACGAAGACGATGGGAGACCGAACTCCGTTCGAGGCATGGACGGGGAGAAAACCACAGCTCGAACACCTGCGGGTGTTCGGTTGCACAGCGCACGCGAAGAACACAGCGCCACACCTCAAGAAGTTGGATGACAGGAGTGCGCCGTACGTGTACCTAGGCGTGGAGGAAGGTAGCAAGGCGCATCGCCTGTTCGATCCGCGTTGCGGGCGAATACACGTAAGTCGTGATGTTGTCTTTGAAGAAAAACTTGCTTGGCAGTGGAGTGCAAGTGCAGGGGAGCAGAACTCAACCGAGTTTGAGGTTGAGGAAGGCGACGGCGAGCACCTACCGAATGAAGCAGACCTGGGGAGCTCGGTACCGCAGTACTGGGCACCGTCGTCAGGCAGGCGCGCCGGCAAGGAGCTGGTGATGGAGGCAGAGCAAGTTTCACCCCCTGCAAGCCTGGCAAGGTTGTCACCAACCTTGCCGAGCACGCCCACGCCCGGCTCTTCATCGACACACTCTGCCGGGGTGGAGGCGTCCCCAGTCTCTGCCGGTAGCGCGGAGAGCAACGACGGGCCGGTGCGGTACAAAAGTCTTGCTGAAATCATGCAGGACGCCCCGCGAGTTGACTTGGTGGAAGATGAACACGACGGAGAGGCATACCTTGCGGAGACGGAGGAGCCGTCAGGCTACCGTGAGGCAGCCGGCCAACCAGCATGGGATGATGCAATGAGAAAGGAGATGGAGGCAATCGAGAAAAATGCGACGTGGGAGCTGACCACGTTACCTGCCGGGCACAGGCCGATTGGACTCAAATGGGTGTTTAAACTCAAGAAGGATTCTGCGGGCAAAGTGATCAAGCACAAAGCTCGACTTGTTGCAAAGGGATATGTGCAGAAGCATGGTGTGGATTTTGATGAGGTGTTTGCACCAGTGGCAAGGCTTGATATGGTGCGGCTGATACTTGCCCTCGCGGCAGATCGCCGTTGGCAAGTACACCACCTTGATGTCGAATCGGCATTCCTTAATGGTGAGCTGCAGGAAGAAGTCTATGTTGTTCAGCCAGAGGGTTTCGTGAAGAAGGGGCAAGAACATCAGGTGTTGAGACTGAGCAAAGCTCTGTATGGGTTGCGGCAAGCACCACGGGCTTGGAACACTCGGCTTGACAAAAGTCTGAAGACACTCGGGTTTGTGCGGTGTGCACAGGAACAAGCAGTGTATATCAGAGGAAAGGGAATAGATGCAGTGATTATTGGAGTATATGTTGATGATCTGATAGTGACGGGAGCTGATCCAGGAGAGATTCAAGCTTTCAAGCAACAGATGATGGGGGAGTTTGAGATGAGCGATCTCGGTCTCCTCACCTACTATCTGGGGATCGAGGTTGATCAAGGAGAAGAAGGGATCACGATCAAGCAAGCAGCATATGCTAGAAAGGTGTTGTCGCAGTTTGGAATGACTGAGTGCAATCCAACTGCAATTCCCATTGATCCTAGAGCAGTGGTGCAAAAGGATGCTGAAGGAACGCCTGTTGATATCACTGAATTCCGTCGTGTTATCGGGTGTCTCAGGTACCTGTTACATACCAGACCAGACTTGTCGTTCGCTGTTGGGGTGGCGAGCAGATTTATGGAGAGACCAACCACATCTCATCTCAGGATGATCAAGCAAATACTTCGATATTTGAAGGGCACAATTGATTGTGGCTTGGTGTATCCTGCGGGCAGTGGAAGACTGGAGATTACTGGGTACTCAGATAGTGATCTCGCTGGGGACACGGTTGATCGTCGCAGTACTGGAGGTATGGTGTTCTTTGTCAATAACAGCTTGGTCTCGTGGAGTTCACAGAAGCAGAAAACGGTGGCTTTATCGTCTTGCGAGGCCGAGTTTATGGCAGCCACAGCAGCAGCTTGTCAGGCGTTGTGGCTGAGAGCCTTACTGAGTGAAGTGGCGGGCATGGAGGAGAAACCAGTTAGGCTGTTTGTGGACAACAAGTCTGCAATTGCGTTGATGAAGAATCCAGTTTTCCATGGGAGAAGCAAGCACATTGATACCCGCTACCATTTCATCCGTGAATGTGTGGAAGGCGGGCAAATTCTTGTTGAGTTCGTTCGATCCGAGGATCAGCGGGTAGATGGAATGACAAAGGGACTGCCGGCAACGAAGTTGGCAACGGCACGGCACTTGTTAGGTGTTCGTTTGATTGGGCCACGACAGAATTAAGGGGGAGATTGTTGCTGTTATTTCAGCTGTGGCCCCGATATGATCCAGTCTTGGCAGTTGCAACGGCTGGAGGAATAAAATCCGTTTGAAGTTTGTTATGCATGCATGAAGTTGGCAGCGAAGCTGCGGAAGGTGGCGACGATTGCGTCAGGCGAGCGGAATGGCATTTTGCATCTGCATGGAGTCCGGGAGGAACCGAGTCGTGGGATGGCACGATTTTAGGCCTAGGATTCCTCTTTCTGTTTCTAGAGTATAAGTAGCAATCAGTTCATTTTTCCCTTTTTCGTCAGTTAGCTGTGCTTGGAGTTTCTGTGCCGGACGGTTACAGTTCGCCCGGAAGGTGTTCGATCGGAGTTCTGCGTTTTTCGCTAACACTCCTCGCCGGCGACGACCTCGCCGCCGCAGCGGTAGTAGTACGTGGTGGCGTGGTGTATCGCGCCGGACTTGTAGTCGGAGTAGCTGTACGTGGCGTGGTCGCCCGTCGCCGACGCCGTGTACTCCCCCGGAGACGCGCCGTACTCCACGACGGACGGCGGCGAGCTCCGGCCGTCGTCGTCGTCGGTGACCCAGCAAATCCTCATCCTGTTCGCCCCCACCACGGAGATGTGCACCTGCTGAGGATGGGTGGCCGGCTTGTCGTGCACGGCTGACACCAGCGGCCTCGGCGGCGGCCGGACATAGTCGTCGTCGGCATTATCGTCGCCCGCGGCGCGTGGAAGCGTCTGGGAAGCGACGCCGTCGTCCATGAGCTTCTTCCCAGAATTCGCCATGGCGCCGCGACCAAAATAGTTGCGCGCTCTGCAGAAGTGCAGATTTATAGTGCTCGCCCAGAAGTGTGATGATGATGAAGAGCTTATAAAGGTTGCATGTCGTAGGTTTAAGACGGTTATACAACTCTTTGTAAATTATGGATGGTGATTCACAAATATATTTCAATAAATGTATACTCATATCTTGGTTTTGCTTTTTTATTTTGTTAGGTGTGTTTCATTCTATTTGAACTATACTCTTTGTTAGAATACTCTTTGTTAGAGTGATACTTTGTAATAATTGGTTATAACTCTATTGAGTAAAGGCTAACATTCCATTAAATAAAAAAAAGCTGGACCCAAAAAAATTAAAAGGACTTGAGAAATGAAAAGTGTTGATATATGTTCTTTGTATCTAGTGGTAATTAATTAAGAGGTGATAGTATACTTTGGGAAGAAAGTGCGAAGAAGTAGCTGGAACAAAATATATATAGACCAATGTTAAGTTGGGTCAAGACAAGATTTCACATGTGCTCTGTGGGCAATACTAATTAATATGCATCCATTTTGTCATATCGACCAAACTACTCCATGTTTGAGAGCATGGTTATTTATTTGAACTTTAAAAGTTATTAAATTTAGTTAATTTAACTTTTTTTAAAAATCCTTTTCTATATTGTTCAGCCTTAACTTTTGATCGTTATAATTTGGATTGTTTAACAGTATAATAATCTTACTTTAAAATTGGAGAATTTCTTTATTGCGATCACATGTCGAAATAGGCATAGTGCTTGCTATGCACCACTTCTAGACAAATGAAACTTGTTTCTAAAAACAAGGTGAATGCCTAAAGCGATACATAAATACTTCATTGAAAGGGAGTGGATCTAATCTCTCACCCGGTTATATTAACCCAATAAATATGCATGATTAGCATAAACGTACATTGATTTTGCTGCTGTCCTTAGTGCCCAGCCGTCTAATTCCACATGTTGCCTTGTCGTACACCCTAAGAAAGCTTGATGCGCAAGGCAATATTGTTTGATCCCACAGCAGAAAATATTATACATTAACAGGGCGACTTCTGTTTGACTAAGGAGTTAGCTTTATCTATTTTATCCAAATCATTTGTGGATGTTAGTCAAAATTAATAGGTACTATATCCATCACAAAATAAATACAACCGTGGATATCCATGTCCAACGTTTGACTGTCCTTTTTATTTTAAAAAAATATATGAAAAAAATAAAAAGAATAGTCACACATAAAATACTAATCATGTTTTTATTATCTAATAACAATAAAATTACTAATCATAAAAAAATTCAAATAAGATAAGTGGTCAAACGTTGGATATGAACAATGCAAAACTGTACTTATTTTGAGATAGAGGAAATACTCCCTCCGTTTGACCGTTTCTTTATACTATAAATGCTTTAATTTTTTTTAGTTAAACTCGACCAAGTAATTTTATAGAAAAACATAGCAATATTTTTAACACAAAATAAACACACTATAGCTTATGTTAGATTTAATGTTAGACTTAAAGAACCTAATCTCTGGTGTTCTAAATATATGAAAGGCATTAGGTGGTAATTAATACAAGTTCCAACCTAGAATAGATGATCACAAATTGAGATATATCTCAAGTTAAGTTACCTCCTACTATATAGTAGGAGGTAAAGAAGTTAAGTTACCATCGAAATGACCTTGGTTTATCGTTTGTTTTGGGGAAAGTCGAGTGAGAGATGGATGAGCACGGGAAGAAGAGGAGGGGGGGGGGGGGGGGGAGATATATAAAGTCCCATACCTCAAAGCCAAGGCAATAGGGCTGGAGCTAAGGTTGGGAGCCTAGCATTTGGTGCTGAGGTCATGCCATGTCGGCAAGGAAATCGGTGTAGGGCCCACATGGGCACGGGATCAACGTCAACGGACCTAGCGCTAAGCTTGCGGTTTATTTTTGGCTGAAGTATATTTGCGCGATTCAGTTTTGAAATGACCTTTTGAAAAGGGACAATTTATCAAATTTTCAGGCTTGGTTCATTGTTTCCCAACCAAAACAAATGGTGGATAAACTGGGCTTTTTTTTAAAAAAAAAATCCTGCTATGTAAGCACACAGTTCCTACTCTCGGTAACACACTGATTTTTACTATGGCCCTGTTTAGGGGAAGCTTAAGATTCTAGAATATAGCTTGGTACGCAGCTAGCTTTTGAGAATTTGGAGAAGGTTCTAGTTTATTTTCTAAATTTTGTGAATACAATTTCTCACTTCTCAGAATATGGATGAAAAACTAAACTATTTGGGGGGCTTTTGATTCCTGCCAGAAGCTCCTTCAATAGGCCCTATGGCTATGCTAGTTGTGCCAATATCTCGGTTTGTTTTTGTTCATAGGTAAAAAAGAAAATAATCAAGTCCCGGAAATTCCAGTTCTAAAATAATTCCAGGAATTAGACTTTACTCAAAACCCCCACACCACAAATTTCCTATATATGAGTTTGAATTTGTAAGTCGGGCCAAAAAACTAAAAATCCTTTCTAATCCTCTTCATTTGACCCCTCTAAGTTAATTGGATTCAAACATTAAAAATTTAGACCCAGTTCCCGAATTTCGTTTTAATTCATCTCGTATTTCGGAATTCCGTACCAAAGTATAAGTTCGGAATATATTTGCGAAGTGAGCGTAACTCAAATGGTTAGGTCTTATGGTGGAACCTAACCATCCGAGTTCAAGTCCTAGACTTGACACAGGTACTCGCATTTACAATTAATATTATTTCAGTGGTTAGCGATGTACCCATCAACAGCGAGACGCCCGTGGTGACTTCGTCAATCTTAAGATATACATGCCGATCCAATCTTTTGAAAGTGCTAATAGAGGTATGGTGTGCGTGTGTGCGTTCATAGGAGTAAGTATGAGCATGTTATAAGCGTCCGAGCCCACAATAACTGCTGCAAGAATCATGATGGGCCTTTGCAGCCCCAAGCCTGATATGGCCCAACTAATAAAGGCCTGCATGTCAGTTGCGAAACCAATAATGGGCCAAGACATAATGGAAATTTAGTTCTTCAGTTTGAGGCTTTCAGCCTAGGAAATAAGTTCACTATAGGTCCCTCCTTTCTGACATTGAGTTCGAATCACATCCCTGAACCGCAATACTAGAAATCTTGACCCCTAACTTATAAAACCAGGTTAAGTTAGGTCATCCGGCAATATAAATGGTTGGTTTCATTGACGTGGTAGGTTAACACGGTCTACTCATGCGGATTAGGTGCTTATACGTGGAAAAAAAAAGTAAAAGTGGGTCCCACATATCCTCAATCTCCTCTCCTCTTCTCTTTCCCCCTCCTCTCATTATCTCCATCTTCTCTCGGTCTTCTTCGTCCTCTCTCCGTCTCTCCCCTCTCTTCCCTATCTCTTTCCTGCCCGGTAGATGGGTAGGGTGAACGGGTAAGGAGAAGGGCAACGGGGAGAATGGGCAGTCGGCAGGAGAGGAGAAGGGTTCGGGCAACGTCACCAAGCTTGAGCGACGGGAGACGACGCCACGGAGCCATAGGCGAGGTCGGACACTCATCGATCGTAGCCAAGGGAGAGGGAAAGGTTGCGCCTCATCTATGATCGGCGGTGGCAACAACTATGGGAAGAGAGGGGAAGAACGAGGCACCACCGGCCGCATCATGAGAGGGAGAGGGGAGAAGGGAAAGGAGCACTGTCAGCCGCATTTGGAGGTGGTGCGCACTGCTTGCTCACAATTAGGTTCCTCCATAGATGGCGTTAACTCCCAACGCCCCCCTCCTAGTCTAGGTAGCAGCAATGGGGTTGTTCTGAATTGGTGCCGTAGTGGAAGACGGGGAAGAAACGGCGGCTAATGAGGCGACTACCAATGGATGGTTGAGATGAGGTCAAACCGCAGCAATCCTATAATATCTGAGATTGACATGAGGTCAAGCCCCACTGATCCATTGTTAGTTGTTAGGGATATTAATTCTTCTTGTCGGCTCTGGCGCTGGCTCTTCGTCACTATGGCCGCCGCACCACCACCACCACCGGTCAACTGGTTAGACCTACCGGCCGACATGCTCTGCGCCGTCTTCACCACGCTAGAATTCTCAAACCTGCTTCGTTGTGGCACCGTTCGTGCCACCTGGCTCACCACCGCACGCGCTCTCCTCCGCTACGGCTTCTACTCCCACCCTGAAACCCCCTGCCTCCTCCTCCGTCGCCGATGCCGAGCTCTGCAGCCTCGCCGACAAGACCACCTATGCCCCCTCCTCCTTCCCGGGCCCACCCATCAGTGACCGATACATCGTCGGCTCTGCTATTCCCATCAGTCATTGCCGATGCCCGCTCCGAGCTCCACCTCCTCAACCTCATCACCGACGATCAGATTTTACTCCTCTCCGTCACCACCATTGAGTAGGTAAACCCCATTCTGAAAGACGACGCCGGCAATAATGTCACCGCCTATAACGTCTTCTTCTACGACACCAATATCCCAAGAAAGTAGTACATGATTCCGGCAATCTACCAGCTCGACGAGCTCCACAACTTCATCTACATGAAGGCAGTGACATCCTCCGACCCAGCGACTGGCGATTTCACCGTCATGCTCATCCACAATCCTTACATGCAACTAGATCATCAGACGAGCAATGGAATAAGATCACCTTCCACAACAACATTCGCTTCTCCGATTGCATCTTCGACGACGGCCTCTTTCTACACCATCACTTACCACAGAGTGGTTCATCTCATCGACGTCAGTCCGGATTCTTCCTACGTGAGAGGAGTGATTGTTCAGGAGACTTTACCCATGATGTATCTTATTGTCTACCTTGCTCGATCCCCGAATCATGGTGATTTTATACAAACTAGGAATATAGCCCGCGCATTCGCGCGGGCATATATTATAGTTTGTGTTTCAAGCACTATAACGACAGAATATAAACTGGAGAACATTTCCGGAATATAAATCAGAAAGGAATTTCGTACAAATGTATGGGCATCTTGTTTGTTATTAAAAAAGGAATAATACATCACTATATATATACTGTAAGGGAATTTTGATTATCCTAAAAAAAGAAATATATTTACCCTAAAATACATGGGAGATTTTAATATACTACTAATATGATAAGAATGCCTCTTAGATTTAAATAAAAATCCCGATTTCTGTGTATGAATCACTCATCAATTCTTCTGAATTATACATATCCGTGCGATTAACTTTTGGTTTCGATGTGCAAAAGCAAACCATTTCTATTGAAAGCATTTCTATAATGAATTCCTTAGGAAGATTTATAATAAATGGAATATAATGAGTTGTGATCAATCAAATATTGCTAAGTCCTGGTATTTACTACCGCTCGGAATTAAATAAAGGAAGTTCTAGCTACACCAGGACTATAGATAACAGAGTGGGGAGGAAGATCTTAAAATTGTAGATTAAAGGCCGTTGACAACAAATATGTCCGACACCGATGATTTTTCCTGATTAGTATTTCTTTCCAATTCTACTATGTACGTGTGCATGTTTTCTTTTTATTTTTTAGCTTTATTTTTTTTCGATCGTATATGGCGTAGGTCTTTAAATTTTGTTTTTTGGTAGGGAGACGATCGTATGACGTAAGCACGCTATGTTTTTTTCCGGGATAGAGATTAGCAGCGTGGGAATTTTAAGAGCTCTAATCCAATATTTAAAATAATGTGTCACTAATTTAAGTGACAATTGAAGATTGGATACTTTTCTCTTTTTTTACTCTAAATTTCTAGGATTACTCAATTAAAGCGCCACGTGACGATGTATGAGCGTTTGCATGAAGTTTAATAGACTTATAATATATAATAGAATAGATAGATTCAGAAGATGGTTTAAAGAATATTGATTGGATATTTATTATAGATCTTTGTTTAACTAAATATATTTATATTTGTGAAGTAATATATTTTATCAAAAATTATATTTTAAAGACCGCTGATTTTTATGGATGTATGTTTTTTCTGTCTTTTTTTATGTTCATGTGTATGTTTTTTTTTTCCAGCAAGATTAGGAAAGATAATGTACGTTTTGTACGTATGGAAAGAACAGCAGTAGCATTTGTATCGTACAGACTCATACGTACGGACAGTAGTAGCGCCTGTACGTTATAAACATGAGAAAATTATTATTTTTTAGTAATAGATCTAATATAATTGTGTAAATTAATGGGTCCATCAATTTAAATAAAAATCAACGGAACGGTAGATAGTGCCATGTGGCGACTTAGGAGGATTTATAGGAGTGCCACATGGCGGCTTAAGAATGTTTGTAGGAAGTTTAATGGACTTTTAGTATATAATAGATATTCAGATTGACAAGCTCGTTGGAGATGGATCAAACGGTGACACGCACTACTGAAATTTATGTGCTCATGCTTGATCTGGATGATAATTAAGGACAGGTTTGTCGACTATGATTTAGGGGACAATGATGTGTTCATCGGCCGCAATTACATCGCCTGCCTTTCTACAAAGGATTATCCGGGGTTGATGCCAAATCACATCTATTTCACTGATGATGATGAGTGCTCGCTTCGGGCCTTTAAAGGTACTCCTAGGGATATCGGTGTGTACAACTACGAGGACGATACTTTGAGTGAGGTTGTGTCTCCTCAGCCATGGTTGAAATGGCCGCCTCCCATTTGGATTACTCCCAGCTTCAAAGACTTCCGAAACACGTGTAGACAATGAAAAATTTTATGGTCCTTAAGATATCAGGTACCTCTTTTTCAAGATAAATTTTGGTACTTTGTGATACATGAGGTAACTAAAAAATATGGTATCAAAATTTATATTAAAAAATATGGTATATTCTCAAGTACTGTAAAATAACTGGTGGATCATCACAATCTTCCCTATAAATTTGTAAATTTTGTTGAATTCATTTAGATATTATTTGGACCGTGAAATAATCATGAATAATCAAAATCTTCCCTGCAATATTTTTTCGATTTATTCAATCTTATTGCTTTAGATACTTCGCACTATGTGCTTATTATATTAGCTAACGGACTGCTCGATTTTTATATTTTTGCATGGGGCTACTGGATTTTGTATACAACTCTTATTTTTAAAAATTTTTACTCGACAAATACAACTGTAATTTATATACAATAGTTTTGAAAAAATCAAATTGGATTTGATATACAACTCTCAACATATTTTTCATAGATACAATTTTTTTTACCTGATAGGTTTATATGATTGGGTTATGTATACAACTCTCTTTTCTTTCCATAAATTACAAATATAATTGTAACAATCAACATTTTTTTTATTTTTCTATTATTAATGTTAGAATTTTTAGGTTCTAAAGGACATCTTTTTTAAGCTATCTTTAGATAGATAGATAGACAGACAGATAGACATACATATAGATAGATAGACAGACAGACATATAGATAGATAGATAGCTTTTTTTTTTATAGAAAATGGATTAAAATCTGGCCTCTATATCTAAACTGGATGTACAAAACCATAGTTAGATATAGATAGATAGATTATATATCTGAATCAGTATTTTTTAGTGACGTGAAGAAGTAGCTTCAATTTTTTTTTGGATACGCACAAATGAAATTGTTTCGAAAATTTCTAGTTAAAGAACAGTTAGTAATGCTTTCATGCCTTCGTTTTGTGTTAAAGATTCTGAACATGGACAAGAAAGACGAATGCATCGAAAAGAGCATTATTTCCCATTATATATATTTCAAAGCAAACACCATCTCCCATTATTGTTTTCGATAAAACTGCAAAAACCAACATGAAAATATGTTGTTCTTTTTGTAATTAAGACATGATACGTGTGTTAACTGGAACTTTAATTCTTCCAATCTTCTATGCAATAACATCCGGTGTCAAAAGATCATCTGCTGATGAGGATTAAATACACTATGATTATCACTTATCATGTATATATGGTGATCCAATTATGCTCCTGGAGCACGCAATAAGTTCGGCACGGGGAAATCTTTTCGGTTTTGCAGAGTGAGAACCTGACAAATTTTGCTGAATTTTGTCAAGAGAGTACTGAAAGGATGAAGTCACCGTACGGTTCAGAGAGAGAAATGCCTGCAAGTTTAAGCAAAGAACGTTTATCTTTTCGTACTTGGCTTTGTATGTGGCGTACTTGCAGATCTTACCCTATGCATAAACATACTTATCCAGCTATCCTCTTGATTAATTATCTAATTAAGAGCATTTCAGTTTTTTGGGAGATCCTGAAAAGGAAAACACGGCAACGACCATCGTTTCTATAAGAAATAATCTCATGATCAAACTGCCTTCCTTCGTTGACCACAGAAATTATATTGTTTAGCATGCTTGATGGTTACTTATTTCAGGCATGGTCGGCAGCTAAATACTAGAAAAAAAAACATAATTAATGCTCCCTTAACATGTTGATCATATTATTAGGCAGCCAGCAAGGACAGTGTTCTATATATAAAGTACAGTTGCATGTGTCTCAATTCTCAAAGAAAAGCAAAGTCGTCAACTCGCCATACCAAAATGGAATATGCTTAGCATAATAAAATTTTCATAATCATCATTATCTTAAAAAAAGAGAAATATTTCATAGTGATGGTCAGATGGACACGTGGCAATTGCTTACATTGTCCAGCCAAGCATCCGACAGAAGAGCATGAGCTTCTCCGAGCTTCCCCATTTCTGCACTCAACAAAGCCAGCCTTCTCCTCTGTCTCTTTTTTCTTTTTCTTTTTTTTTTGTTATGAAAATATTGATCGGTTTCTGTTTCTTAAGGGAGCAAAATATTTGAAAGACAAGTCATCCAAAGCTGACGAAACACTATATCCAGAAGCTTGATTTGCAGCTGAAATGCATCCAAATTTGGACGACATTCGCTCACTCACGGCAGGCTATATCTATTTATCTATCTATATATCATGTACTTTCGTTGTCCGCATATATAGATTAGATTAGATTTACACGGCTTTATATATCTATGCGCCTCTTGTTGTGTCATATCGACTGATATATATAGTTCTTTCTCATCTTGCATGCAATTGCAACAAACTTGTCCAATATCGTCGACTGATCGATTTTGGCGAGAGACGACTTTTGTGAGCTTGTGAGTTGTGACCATGGCAATGGCGAGCGTAGCAGCGTTGCCTCTCGTCGTCCTCCTCGCCGCCGCCGTGCCGCTGCTGCCGCCGGCGTCGTCACTGGCCGTGACGTCGACGTACGTGCGGCCGACGGCGAGGGCGACGCTGTCCGTGCTCCACGACGGCGACGGCCGGACGCCGCAGCAGGTACGCTCTCTCGTTCGATCGATCGATGTCCATGTCAGATGTTTTTCCCTTTCTTTCTTTCGCTCGTTCGTTCGATTTCAGAGGAATCTGAAAATGTTTACGTATATGAATGCTTCGACCATACAGAAAGTTGAGTACTTATGAGTTCTTTCTTGGTGCTCAATCATGAGTAATACAAAAAGTTACTTTCTGTAAATTTTGCTGATAGTGCAAGTAATCAGCATGCATAGTCAATACAGTAATCCTGACTCCTGAGCCATCCTTCATCCTTTTATTTTTTTTTTCTGTTGGAGGTTCTCAAAAGAAATATTTCAATTATCTGCATAGTGCATACACATTAAGTTTCAACATAATCTGTGTTGAAACAATTTTTGTTCAGATTATATGTTATTCATGTTGTCATAACCGTCAATGAACATAACCGGAAAATGATTTTTTTTTGTTGGTACTGCATAATGCTTAATCTCTCTTTCTGAATGAAGTTTATATTTCAAGTCATTTCAGAAAAAGTGGTGAGGGGTCTAGAGTCTAGACGGTTCTATTAGACAGTTTGCATGAATCATTTTCATGGTAGCCCTGATACTACTTCAAAAATATGAGAAACAAAGTTGGACCAAATTTTCCTACCACATGTTGAGTTGGAACAAAAGTCAATTGCAAATATGTGCTTCAATCTATTCAGGTCAATTTTAACATGAGTGGATTAGCAACTGAAACTTGTGGGCACTGCACCCATGCCCAAATTTTTTTAATAAGCTCAATCATTTATTACCATTGTTGTCCCTGCTAGCTAATATACATGTATGGCTCGGTATATATGTAATAGAGTTAAAATAAAACATAAACTATAGTTGTGTTGCTGTCTTTCTTATGAATCATCAAGTTAGCTAACGAAATAAGCAATAGCATCGGCGTATTATTTGCCAGTAGAATGATAGCCCATGAAATTGCTGAGAAAAGAAAAGTGAAATAATTAAAGAAATATGCTAATGAATTGTGGATTGCTATTTAGCCTGAAATTGATGTTCATGTACAGCTCAGTAGATTGCAAAGTCATGCCAGTGAAGGTGATCAATATCATAGAATCTGAGAGGAAATTAAACTGATTTCCAAAGAAAAACCTCAGAGAAGCAAGAACCCAGTTTCTTCCTGAATCTGTGTTCAGAGAACTCAATAGCTGCTCTGAACAAGATTATAATTTGTCTATCAGATTAGTACAGTTTTTGCAATAGTTTTGCAATAATGAAGTGTATCTTCCCAGGAACGATAAAATTACCCTTTTGCAATAGTTGACAAATGATTTGGCAATTAACAGTAGCTAGCTAAACTTCATTTGGTAGTGAGATTGACACATTTTGGTGAAACTTTCAGGTGCATATATCAGCTGTAGGCTCTGACAAGATGAGGGTGACGTGGATCACCGACGACGACGCGCCGGGCACCGTGGAGTACGGCACGGTCTCCGGCGAGTACCCCTTCTCGGCGGCCGGAAACACCACCACCTACTCCTACGTCATCTACAACTCCGGCAACATCCACGACGTCGTCATCGGACCACTGAAACCCAGCACCACCTACTTCTACCGCTGCAGCAACGACACGTCGCGCGAGCTCTCCTTCCGTACGCCGCCGGCGAGCCTCCCGTTCAAGTTTGTCGTCGTCGGCGACCTCGGCCAGACGGGGTGGACGGCGTCGACGCTGCGGCACGTCGCCGCCGACGACTACGACATGCTGCTCCTCCCCGGCGACCTGTCGTACGCCGACTTCTACCAGCCGCGGTGGGACACGTTCGGCCGCCTCGTGGAGCCGCTGGCGAGCGCGCGGCCATGGATGGTGACGGAGGGCAACCACGAGGTGGAGAGGATCCCGGTCATCCACCCGCGGCCGTTCACGGCGTACGACGCGCGGTGGCGCATGCCGCACGACGCCGGCGCGTCGCCGTCGGGGTCCAACCTCTACTACTCCTTCGACGTCGCCGGCGGCGCCGTGCACGTCGTCATGCTGGGGTCCTACGCCGGCTACGCCGCCGGCTCGGCGCAGCACCGGTGGCTGCGGCGCGACCTCGCGGGCGTCGACCGCGCCAAGACGGCGTTCGTGGTGGCGCTGGTGCACGCGCCGTGGTACAACAGCAACAGGGCGCACCGCGGCGAGGGCGACGCCATGCGCGCCGCCATGGAGGAGCTCCTCTACGGTGCCCGCGTCGACGCGGTGTTCGCCGGCCACGTCCACGCGTACGAGAGGTTCGCGCGGGTGTACGGCGGCGGCGAGGACGCGTGCGGGCCGGTGCACGTGACCGTCGGCGACGGCGGCAACCGGGAGGGGCTCGCCACGAGGTACGTCGACCCGCAGCCGGCGGCGTCGGCGTTCCGGGAGGCGAGCTTCGGGCATGGCAGGCTGGAGGTGGTGAACGCGACGCACGCGCTGTGGACGTGGCGGCGGAACGACGACGACGAGGCGGTGGTCGCCGACGAGGTGTGGATCACCAGCCTCGCCTCCAACCCGGCTTGCAACAAGAAGGATTCCATCAGCTTGTATTGATGTGTGAGAAGATAGGATGACGATAGGTAGTGTGATTGTCTTGATGATTATACTACTTGATAAATCTCTCACATAAATTATATAGTACTCCGTATATGGCTAATTTGTAAGTAATGATATGAAACCATATTTTTATTAGCAAAATTAATTTATAAATTGATTGGACTACTCCCCATTTCGCATAAAAAACGAATCTGGATCCAATGTGGCATATTCTAGTAGTATTACGCACCTGCTCCACCGGTGGCGCATTGGCGTCTCCCCGGTGACCACCTTGCTCCGGCTCTTCTCGTGCCTCCTCTTCTCTCCTTTCTGATCCCGCTCCATTTCCCCATATCCAGACTTGAGCTCGGTGATGGGGATGGGGCTCAGTCAGTGGCGGCGACGAAGCTTGATGTTGTCGACGAGCTCCCCAAGACTGGGACGGAGTCGGCCGCCGGATCAGCCCTCTATGCCGCATCATCCATCGCACCGGAAGGACGAAAGCAGCATGCTAGCTCGGGTAGGCTATGGCGGAGCTCAGCGCGGTGGTGTCGGAGCTCAAGAAGAGGGTTAACTGTGTGGGTGGCCTGGATGGAAGAAAATTCGGTAGGACAAAAGTCCTACACTGGTAGGAAAGACCTTGGGCCGTTTTGATAATTTAAATAGTAAATATGTTAGTTTGGTTTAAAGCCAAATAATTGATAGTGCCCATATATAATTTGGCCATATTTTAGAATCTTTTTCACCATACTACTAAAATTTGTCTCCATATTGGTATCAAACCAAATGTACCAAAAAAATTGGTAGTGCTAAAATTTGCCTAGATTTTGGCACTACCAATGAATAGGTAAGGTAGAGAACCAAATAGGCCCTTTGTTCAAAGCGCGACACGTGGAAGACACCAATCTTAAAGCAATCCCATCCTCTTCTTCAACCTCACAAGCGTTTTCTCCATTCTTTTCTTGGTCTGCCCATCTGTTCACCGCTGCCCCCATCAACCCATGCCCATCTGAATGGCCTTGCCGCTACTGCTAGACCGAACTGAACGAAGAAATCACTGATTTGATTTGTGCCGTCCGCCTATCCCGCATGCGTACTGGCAATCGTGCCGAACGGGAAGGAAGACAACTGATAGACTGCTTGTAGGTAACACGTGTCACGCTTTTAAACGAAGTCTTCCCCATAAGCGTAAGACTTCAGTCCTACCAAATTTTCTTCCGGCCTGGACGGTGGCGTCGGGCGAGCAGCACGCGCGTGAGTGAGGGGTGACTGTGCGTGCAGCTGGCCAGAAAATACATTGGTCTATGCATGGGTCCAATAGCCTTTTGGATGTAGAATTGTAATGGCATCCTTCCAATTAGGTGAATTGTGATGCTATTTTTCAAAACATGTAAATTTGTAATGGCATGGATCCAATTAACCCAAGAAAAATATATGTGTTTGAGAAGAGAGGAGAAAAAAAAGAAGATCAGGAGATAAAAACGAGGCAAGTCATTAACCCATAATTAGAATCTGTTTGGCAGAGCTTTAGCTCCACTTGTCATGAAGCCAAAGTCCAGAAAAATTGTTTCAGTTCCACCCAAAATATAAGTATAACTGACTAGAGTTTTCTCAGAGAATGACCTAGAGATGTGAAGCTGGATTTAGACTGCTCCACAACTCTACTCCAAACCGAGCTCTTGAAGCTAAATTTAGGAGTTGGAGACCTACTAAATAGACATTTTAATTGATTATTAATTGTTTTAAACTTAAAAAATAGATTAATATGCTTTTTAAAGTAATTTTTTCTATTTAAAAATTTAAAAATGCACAGTTTATTAGTTTGGAAAGCGCGCGTGTAAAAAGAGAGAAAAATAATACGAGGATATATAATACTTGTACTATTGGTGTATCATTGAGTTACTGTGGGTATCGTCAACATGTTTTGTGCAGGTACTATGACTCCAAAACACTCCAATGCCGTCGTGTGATGGGCTACAGCAATCCTGGATTAGCGTATTCTTTCATGTGATACCCTGGTTAACTAAACTATGTGTCACTTGGTTTTGAAGGATTTGATGAACATGGAAGATCCCAAAAGGTACTCGCAAACAGCTTAAGCAACATGATAGGAGTAGAATAGAAGGTCAGGCATGATGGATCACGTGAAGCTGGACTGAAGTGCCTTCGCCATCAGTGTGGCGAAGATACGAAGAATTCCAGCATTTTTTATCTTCCTCTTCTTCAACCATTCAATACTCGTAGTATCCCTTACCAGTAATATGACAAATAACATACTATGCACATATGGCAGTGTTCGTTTCTACACGAAAAATAAAGAAAACCATTAACGCATAATTAATTAATTTTTAAGTATTATAAATTTGAAAATTTTATTTCATATTTTAAATCAACTTTCATACTCTCTCCGTTTCATATTGTAAGACATTCTGTTGATGGATATATATATATATGTGTGTGTTTAGATTCATTAAGATCTATATAAATATGGATAAGACTAGAAAGTCTTATATTGTGAAACGGGTGAAGTATATAAAGTTTTCTCACGGAATGTACCTACTTAAAATCATGGTAATGAAAAACGAGGTAAAATCTATATCTTAATGAGGAAAAAATTAGATTCATATTACTATCAAATTTACGTACCCAGTGATTCTTTGAGATTACGACAGTCGACAGAATATCGCTGGATCAGTTCACCTCCCAAACCTTTGCCTCTCACTCACACAAAGTGCAAACCATATTTTCGTCAGTCTACTTCTGGGAATTCGTTGTGAGCGTGCGCCGCAACCAACCGTTTCTCACAACAGCAACCACTCACCCAACGAACCCGGCCCCTGGGCCCCACCGTTGCAGCCCAACCACACACCGACCCCACCTCATCCCTGGCCCCACATGTCATCCACCCAAATCACCCACTTGGGTCGGGGTGGGTCCCACCACATCTCTCTCTCTCTCTCCCTGGCTCTGATTAATTTCTCCCCAACCCCACTCACTCGCCGCGTCGGTGACCACCACCACTCGAGCTCTAAATGGCAGCCGCCACTAGATCTCGCCACCATCACCGACGACGGCGACCTCACCGCCGCCGGGGATGAAGCGCCGCCACCTCCCGCCCGTCCTCGTCCTCCTCCTCCTCTCCCTCCTCTCCCTCTCCTTCCGCCGCCGCCTCCTCGTGCTGCAGGGCCCCCCGTCGTCGTCGTCGTCCCGCCACCCCGTCGGCGACCCCCTCCTCCGCCGCCTCGCGGCCGACGATGGCGCCGGATCCAGCCAGATCCTCGCCGAGGCGGCCGCGCTGTTTGCCAACGCGTCGATCTCGACGTTCCCCAGCCTCGGCAACCACCACCGGCTGCTCTACCTCCGCATGCCGTACGCCTTCTCCCCGCGCGCCCCGCCGCGGCCCAAGACCGTCGCCCGCCTCCGCGTCCCGGCCGACGCGCTCCCCCCCGACGGGAAGCTCCTCGCCTCGTTCAGGGCCTCGCTCGGGTCCTTCCTCGCCGCCCGCCGCCGCCGCGGCCGCGGGGGGAATGTAGCCGGCGTGATGCGCGACCTCGCGGGGGTCCTCGGCCGCCGGTACCGGACGTGCGCCGTGGTCGGGAACAGCGGCGTGCTCCTCGGCTCCGGCCGTGGCCCGCAGATCGACGCGCACGACCTCGTCATCCGCCTCAACAACGCGCGCGTCGCCGGGTTCGCCGCGGACGTCGGCGTCAAGACCTCCCTCTCCTTCGTCAACTCCAACATCCTCCACATCTGCGCCGCCCGCAACGCCATCACCCGCGCCGCCTGCGGCTGCCACCCGTACGGCGCCGAGGTGCCCATGGAGATGTACGTCTGCCAGCCCGCCCACCTCCTCGACGCGCTCATCTGCAACGCCACCGCCACGCCGTCCTCCCCGTTCCCGCTCCTCGTCACCGACGCGCGCCTCGACGCGCTCTGCGCGCGCATCGCCAAGTACTACTCGCTGAGGCGGTTCGTCTCCGCCACCGGCGAGCCGGCGGCGAACTGGACGCGGAGGCACGACGAGAGGTATTTCCACTACTCGTCGGGGATGCAGGCGGTGGTGATGGCGCTCGGCGTCTGCGACGAGGTGAGCCTCTTCGGCTTCGGCAAGTCTCCCGGCGCCAAGCACCATTACCACACCAACCAGAAGAAGGAGCTGGACCTGCACGACTACGAGGCGGAGTACGACTTCTACGGCGACCTCCAGGCGCGGCCGGCGGCGGTGCCCTTCCTCGACGACGCCCACGGCTTCACCGTGCCGCCGGTGAGGTTGCACCGGTGACGGTGACCCCGACGTGGGTGTATGTGTAGCTGCTGCTGAATTTTGTTGTAAAATTGAAACTGATTTCATATTCGATACGTAGAATCCCATTGTAATTTGTAAATCAGGGGGAATGGGAGGAGATACGGACACAAGATGTGTGTCAGATTTGGGAGCTTTGTAAGGAGAAATGTAGCTCAATTTTGTTGTGAATTCATTCGAACCATTGCAGTGAACTTGTTGATCATGGAAGCGCTTATTGATTGTGAACTTGTTAATGATTTTTTTTTTTTTTTGGTGGTGATAGATCTTGCTTAGGTATGAAAATGATCAGTAGCTGATGCTACTAATAACTTTAACGTCTTTGTTTAATTCTTCCTTAAGTAAAGGAGAGTAAATATTCGGGTCGGTGGGCGGTCTCCTATCTGCTTCTGTTGTCGATTTGCTACTCTCTTCTAGGGGAATATTCTGGTTGTAGTATAGTACTAGTAGATGACCGAAAGCTAATAAAATGGTCAATAATCCAGGAAGAAACAACGTGATGACCCCTTGCCAATTGCCCATCCCTTTTCTCTCTTTCTCTTTCAGATGCAATTGCCAAACCTTTACAAGCTGCTGCAACTTGATTTATAATCATCAGACTGCTAACTGCTGAAGATTGTTTAAGTAACACAATGTTTCTTCTTCAGTACTGACAAGTTTACACTGATGCGGTGCCATTCTCCCAAGTTGATCTTGCTCGTGCTCGTAAAAGTATATCACTAGCTAATGTGTTTTTGTTCACTGGGAATTGCACCTATCCTTGGTATTACCTTCTTGTATTTAAATTGCACCTATCCTTGGTATTACCGAGTTAGATCATGCTCTTTTCTGTTTAAGATACAGATTTTATCTCGGTTTCCGTTAACATGATTTTCAAATTGCTAAAAGGTAATAATTATAAATATATTTTTTAAGTTGGTAATAATTAAAACTCAATAGGAGTGCTACCATCATCCATTTCAATTGACCTATTTAACTACTCTCAAGTAATGCATGCAAAGGATGCATACACATGCATTGTGCATTTGTGCTCTTGTCAGGGGAGATGCAGAATCATCAGCTACCAGCAGGAAGTCTTGATCACAATTCACAGAAATGGGGTGCTCGTATCTATACTTCTATAGGCGCCATGAGATCTCCCTTTACGAAATTGCAACGCCTTGACGCCAGCTTCAGTCGTTCGGTCATGATGATGTGTGTGATGCAATGCAAGACGGACATACACATCCAGTCATACAGATGGAGTTCAATGCTGCTACAAGGTCAACATGTCAGATCAGACCAAGAATCCAAATCTCGAATCCAAGATTATTCTGCCGGTAGTAGGACCTGCTGCATCCATCCCTTGCCTCAGATCAGAAATTCAGATGGAGTAGTATAGTACAGTAGTACGGAGTACAAGTCTACAAGATTCATGCAAACCAACAAAAGAGCTCGGTCATTGGAACCATCTCTGAGCAGAATCTTGAGTAGTTTGAACAAATTTCTGTATGCTATATACATATTCTTTTATGGGAATTGCTAAATTCTCAAATATCACTCAGTGCAGATGTTAAAATGTCTGTATAATCTATTACTAGTCATATTCAATTCTTCGGGACCCAAAATCTCTCTACACACTGACAATTTAAGATTTGTACTCGCACTAATCGGTGTGCTCCAGACTCCAGTACATACGTTGAATAAGACATGCATGATGCATTGCTCACATCGAATCGTGGTGTGAACTGTATGAAGTGATGCGCCATGCCGCCATGATAGCTGCTCTGCTAGCTCTTGCAATAATGCTCATCGAGAGAGCAATTGAAGCTTGGAATCAGAAGTGATGGAAGGAAGAAGAGAAGACGTGGAGGTTGAATGCTGATCATCATTAGCTGCTGCCTTGGGACAGCAAGAGAAGAGATCTGCCCTTGCGAGATCAGATGATGATAGCAAAGACTTGACTTCACCACACTGCTAGTACTACGAGTAGGCCATAATCGAGTGCAAGAGTAGATGTTCCTTCTTGTTGCATTCGAGCCTAGGAGAAAGAGAGAAAGATTTGTTTCGTTTTCCGCGCGCATGCTTCCCAAATTACTAAACGGTATGTTTTTTTAAAAAATATCTATAGAAAAGTTGTTTTAAAAAATTATATTAATCTATTTTTAAAGTTTAAAATAGTTAGTACTTAGTTAATCATATGCTAATAACTAACCTCGTTTTGCGTATTTTTCCAATCTCCTCAATCCCCTTCTCCTCAAACACACATTCACAGTTGGGGCTGGTTGGTGTGTAATCCCTGTTTTTAATTACTAGTCTAATTAGTTATTAGTGAAGAAATTTTCCGGATAGCAAGGATGCAGGCTGCCTCACTGCTTCTACTACCTAAACTGATAAAACAGAACTTATTCTGAGTATACAAAACAATATATTCACAGATATTTCTGAACATTCTAATATAGCCACAAATCAAAATAGAGAAAATTCTTTTGATCATATGCACATTTGGTTTTCATTGAAAAATACTTTACTTGATATATCTTTATTTGTTTTAGTTATATTATATTTTTACGCATCCCCTCAATTTACATCCTGGATCACCGCAGCTTCTTGGCTGGCTGGCTGCTGCTCCCCCCTTCTTTTTTGAACAGACTACTCTGCATTTCCATCATTTGATTTTAGTGAAATGAAGTCAAATTGCTTTGAACGATTTGTCATTACTACACATCATGATTCACGAGAGAGACTCTACTGGGAAGGAAGAAGAAGCTGGAGTACCATTTCAACTTTGGAACTTGGAACATGGAAGAGGAATGATTGCGTATCTTTGGGCGAAGCAGAAGTGCGTCATCAATTCATCGCGTTTCTTCAGGGTGGGTTTGGGTGTAGTTCACACCAAAATTAGAAGTTTAGTTGAAATTGAAACGATGTGATAAAAAAGTTAAAAGTTTATGTATATAGGAAAGTTTTGATGTGATAAAAAAGTTAAAAGTTTGAAGAAACAGTTTGGAGCTAAACTCAGGAACTGCAGGTCGTGATTGACCCGCAGAGCAGATATACAGTACACAGACAACACAGTACATACGGCCACTATACTCCACGAGGGCTATAAATACAGTAGACGGCCGTCTACGGGAACACCACTGCTCTGCACACCTCAAGAACAATCTCCTTTTCTTCCTCTGCCAAACCCTAGTTCTCTCTAGCTAGCGCAGCAGCATCTTCAGATCAAAGGTGAGGGGCTACTTGGTGTTTCTTTTCTGTCTCGAGTTGAAACTGGTTCCATTTTCCATGGATCTTCGATCATCAGCAACTTTGCATTTGGCAGCATGAACACATTTCTTGGTTGCATGATCCTGCGTCACTGGTAACCGTTAGTACGACGATGCAAGAATGCATGGCTTAGCTAGCATTTGAGTCATGTCTAAGCATGCAGCAAGCGCTAGTAATTAATTAACCAGGAATTGATTGGGCATTTGGATGATTTGAGTGCAGGAGATCGAGATCGACAGGCATGGAGAGGGTGAACCTGAAGCTGTACCTGGAGAACGTGTACATAATGGAGGAGAACGAGCGGCTGCGGAGGAAGGCGCAGGCACTCAACCAGGAGAACAAGGCCCTCCTAGCCAAGCTCAACACCAACCACGCCGCCGCCTCCTCGACGTCCACGACCACCCAGCGCAGGCCACCCACCGCCGCCTCCGCGGCCGGCACCGGCGCCGCCACCCTCAAGCCCGGCAAGCAGCAGCCAAAGTGATGCATTGCATTGCATGCAATGCATGCATGCTTGCAAGGAGTCCATACTTAATTAATGATTAGCTTCTGCAATTACTCTAAGTTAGTATAGCAGCAAGTTGGTGAAGTAGCTTAACCAGATGACGCATTGGAGGAGTGGAGTATGCCTTGTTAGCCCATTCCCAACCCAATAACTAACCCAATGATTAGGATGATGTCTATAGCATTAAATAAGGTACCATATAGGATGAAAAGTGATGTGACAAGTGAATAAATGAGGAAAGAGAAGGAAACCATGTCTTGCATGAGACATGGTTTCTACACAATATCCAAGATATCATGTGAGATAAGTAGCATTAAATTTAAATATGAAATAGTGGTGTTTGCATTAGAAGAGTGGTGTCTAGTATTAGTTTTCTTGATGATGTGGAGTTTATGAAAACTATGTCTAATATTTTGGGTTGGGAATGAGCTTAGCTTGCACCGTGTTTTGGCTTGATTAGCAGCAGTACACCTTTTGTTTTTAGTACAACTTGGTACGGACTGATCACTCAGATGCTCATCACCAGTGTGGAGTGCGGACAGCTGGCGGCATTTTGGGTCAGACTTAATTAGCAGTGTGATGTAGGAGTAGTAACACTCAATCAAAGCTTAATTTGTGCTCCTAGCTACTAGCGGCATATATTAATTCGTACCAGTACCGTTTTCCGTAAGTTGTCCTGAATAATACTCCTACCGTCATAATTTTACATTTTAGTGCAGTTGTAGGTTATCGCTCGTTTTATTTAAAAAAAAATATGAAAATATTTTTTAAAATAAGTCACGTATAAAGTAACTATTCATATTTTATTATCTAATAATAATAAAAATATTAATCATATAAAAAATTAAATAAGACATTGGATATAAAAGTCCATAACTACAGTTAAAATAGGATAGTCAAAATGGGATGAAGTATGTGTGATAACAGTTTGTTCATACAAATGATGTTTCCAAATCAGAGTAAACGACTATACCGATTTCCCGTGATTGAGGATGAACTCATGAGCTCTCGACGACTGGTCCATCCCCGTCCCGTCGACCAGATCACACGATCGATTACGAATGTGCAATGTAGGCATGGACAAAAATTAAATTTAAAAAGTGTTTTGGAGTCCATTTATGTTTTTTTCCAGCGCGTTCTATTTTTCAGTCTTAACTTTTAACTTTGAAACCATAAGTAAGTAGGTAAATAACACAACTAATATAAAAAGCTTTATAATTCTTGCTCAAATCAATTAGAGCCTTTACTCCTTTATAACCTGGAGCCAACCAGGCATTCTACTCCTATAAAAATGTGCCGCAGCTTACGAGAAAATAATCGGAATGATTTAATATAGAGCTAGCTAGATTTTAAATATATATACAGAATCACGTTCAATATACAAACCATTTCTATATTGGTCAATGATGTTTCTGCAAACATTACATTGTACAATCCTTCTACTTAACGGACAATTTCTACTACTCCATAGTGAGTCGTGGTGGTCTCCTTTTTTCCCTTTGTAATTAAATAATAGATCTAAACAAATTTCCCATGAGCTGAGAAATTTCCAACTAACTGTGTTTTTTTTTCGGGGAAAAGCACTCAATTACTCAGACACGGGTATGAGAAATCCCAGGGTTTTCTGGCTAGCTTTATAAGATGACGTGCTAGTTGTTGAACACCTCACTCTTTTTATTTATTTGATTTGATATTAGATCATCTCCTAATATTCGTGTTTTTCGCTTTTTATTTACTTGATTTGATATTAGATCATTCTCTAATATTTGTGTTTTTCCCTAATATTAGTAATACGACTTATCCAATGGTCTGAAACTCTGATGTTTGTGTTTTCCATTTTATTTACATGATTTGATATTATATCATTCCCTAATATTCGTATTATTCCCTAATATTAGTAATACAACTTATCCAATGGTCTGAAACTCTGATTTGTTTTTTTTTCTTTTCTTAAAGGTCTGAATCTCTGAATTGATAAGAGAGTACCACGTTTACTAAGTAGGCAGCCTGCTGTTTTTTTTCCTTTTCTTAAATGTCTGAAACTCTGAATTGATAAAAGAGTACTACGTTTACTAAGTAGGCAGCCTACCGGGCAACCTACCATGTCTCCTACGTCATTTCCCAACAATCTGCACCAACAAAATCTAACAAAAAAGAAGAAAAAGAAAACGAAGACATCGAGACAGACATATCAACCCAACCACCATCAAGTCCCCGGCTCTCTCTACCACGTCTATACGCGTGCAAACTGCAAAGCATATATACACCTGCACTGCAACTGCATTGCATTGCACGTACCCAACTGATCGAAATCACACCACCAAGATTACCATTTCACATTTCACAATGGCAGCCGTAGAAGCAAACGCCGCAACCTACCATGAAATCACCACGGCCACCATCACCACAGCCGCCGCCGTCATCGCCGGAGAGCGGCACCAGCTCAACGCCGGCGGCGAGGACAAGAGTATTGCGATGATCGTGACTGACGACGATGAAGATGACGAAGACGACGAGCTGTTCGAGCTCGACATCGCCCTCATCGACCACCGTGACGGCGAAGAGTACACCAAGCGCCGCGTGACGAGCAGCGGTTGCGCTGCTGTCGCCGCCGCCGCCGCCGCCGCCGCCGGCGATGACGACGACGACGACGATGGAGAAGGCGGCGGCGACGCGCTCCTCGCCAACTGCCTGCTGCCGGTGAGCTCGGTCAGCAGGGCGGTGCCGGTGACGGCGAGCAGCAGCGTCGTCGTCGTCTCGTCGTATCCCGTTGGCCGCCGCTACCACGGCGGCGGTGGGTGCGGCGGCGACGACGACGACGACGCTAGCTGGAGGTGGAGGAAGTTCTTCTTCACGTCCAGCGGCGGTGGCAGGACGCGTATTGGCCGCCACAACAGCAATAACTCGGCGAGGTTCTCCTTCTCAAGATTCCAAAGCTTGGCAAATTTTCAGCGCTACTGATGAACGAATATGTTCTACTGATTCAAAGGGGGAAGAAAGAGAGACGAAATTTGACGTGTATATATAGCCGATGTACAGATTGAGTTTCTGGGATTGAAATTTTGTACTCCTAGCTAACTAGGTATGGTACCAATTATCAAATTGTGCACAATTTTCAGTTGTTTGGAATTAAGGGCCTCTGTGATTTTACTGGGAAAAATTTATGTCTAAAATTTAAATTTGCCCGGCAACTGTAAAAAAGATATTCTAAATGTAAATTTAAATTTAAACTTAATGTAATTTAAATATCTTTTGTGGTAACCGCCAGTTTATGAGCGTGATTGACCATTCAGGTCAAGAGAAGAGAATATGCGGTGGTTGACTGGTCCATATGTGGCCAGTTGCATCGGATGCCCACAAATCTCGAATTTTTTTTGTTAAAAGTTTTACAAAAATAATTTTTCATTTTGAAAATTGACAGAAGTGGTTGCCTACCGCCCTCTGGGAGGGCGATTTTTAAAACTCGCCATCCCAGAGGGCGGCGAAAGTGACGTGGCAGACGGCCGTTCGCTCTCGGGCGACGGCCGTCAATGAAATTTGCAGGCGGCCCCCTTGCCGCCCTCCGCTAGGGCGATTTTGTACTGTGCGGGGGGCCGCCTGCAAATGGGCGGCGGGGGGCCTGGAATTTTGCAGGCGGCCCCCTTGCCGCCCTGGGAAAGGGCGATTTTATACTGTGCTTTGTATTTTTTTATAAATATCAATAGTTATCAAATCTTTTTATATTGAAAACTATACAAGATTAAAATCTCCAAGACTGGTAAAATACAATTTTATTATTTTTTAGGGCCTATTTGGAATGTTACCGTACAAATATTTTGTTAGTGCTAAAATATAAGCAAGTTTTGGCACTACCAAATATTTGGTAAGGTAAAATTGCATTTGATCATATTTGGTTTGCTGCCAAAATGTAAAATTGTAGTGAAGAATGTTCTACATAATCTCAAATCTAGATTACGTATTACCAATGAATAGGCTTCAATCGAAATCAAACACAAGTACTATTGAAATTACCAAAATATTGGTAGGGCATGTTTTTGGTAGCAATCCAAATAGGCCCTTAGTCTTACGCATACAAAAAATCAGCACCATAATTAAACATTGTAATGATACACGGTACAAATTTGTCGATCCCGACGAATCAAGCATGCGGTAACCTATCGGCCCCTTGTAGGTCGGTTAGAATGCATTGCATTCTCGTGGTCCTTCAATCGTTGATACTCTACTTGTGTTTCTGACTCTGTTATCTTCTGGCCATGATATGATGGAGTGACATTGTCGATCCATCGAGTAAATCCACACATCCTTGGATTGCCCTGTAAAAATAGTAATGTTATTCAGTTTGGGTAGTAATTTTGTGCAAATCATAGCGGATTTTGTAAATGGTTAGACATACAACGAAATCGTTGTCTACATTGGGGCAGACAAAATATCTCCTTCCAAATGTTTGTTCAGCAAAGGATGTAGCCATCTGGCAGCGATCTCTGCACCCACACTTTGGACGCTTGGACCATTTAGGTAACCCTAATGGATTGTTCCTCCAGTCTAAGCTTGCAATTTCCACCCGACGTTCGTACTCCATCCAAGTATGAATGAACTGTATGGTCGGTTCAGGTTGCGTTATCGGCCCGCCACTTGAAGTAACTCTGACTGTGTCAATCCATTGTACGAATTGACATTTCCTTACATCCTCCTATGTACATCCATTTTGGGATAGTTAAGTTAATGATAGTACTGAGGAGTGATGAAAAGAATAGTTGTAATTACCACGAAATCATCGTCGACAATGTTTGGACACATGAAACACCTTTGTCCTCGAGTTCGGTGCCTTACGGACCTTATGACCTGACAACGGTCACCACAACGACACTCCGGACGCTCACGCCATGTGGGGAGTCCTAGGGGATTTACGTGCCATTCTAAAGCCTCAGCAGCAATTCGACGTTCATGCTCATCCTTCCGCCTTAGGTAGTCCGATCTTGTTTCACTACGTGGGTAAGCACGTGTTCCGTCGTTTTGTGGGTTCTCCATGTCTACCCACTCGATGAAGTTGCACATTGGACGATATGTCTGCGCAAGATGTTACAATTGTGTACGAAGAAGTTAGTTTTTTTATCCATTTGAACTTCGAATAGATGAAGCATACCTGATCAAAGTTCGCGCATTGGAAGAATCTCCTGCCCCGAGTTTGTATCATGAGGGAAGACTTGAGTATGCATCCATCCCCACAATCGCACAAAGGACGGTCACACCATGGTGGAAACCAACCAGCAAAAGGATCGCTTCGCCAGTTGAGACGCTCAAGGAATGGCGCTTCCATTTTTGTGTGTTGTGTGCTAGTGGGAAAGAAGATATGAAGAGGTTGCCTTTAGATTGTCAATTATATAGCGTCGTTTTCACTGCAATATATGTGAACTCAATGAGATACATTATTCATTAGATGTGACAAGACGATCACGCGTGGGCGTGATTCACTTTATGTCAACAGGGAGCGCCGAAAGTTGATAGTGACAACTCGAGCTGCCGCTTTTCATGTGTGCTGTTGTGGATTGTGCGCGCTACTGGATCTGACACTACCGTGAAGCGCCGAAAGTGTGTTGTCGTGAGCATAAGTTGTTCTAGCACCATACGAATGAAAAGAACTATGTAGATGAGACAAACACAAGTAGTACTGCAGTAGTAATAGCAAAAGTAGTACTGCTTTACAAGTTTGTAAGTCAAAAGAAACGGTCACATAAGGACTGAAGAGGTAGAACACTACTGACGAGGCCTCTTACCCCTGTCCCTCCTACCCTGCGCCCTAATGTGCCCCTCGGAGTACGTGAGTCGGTCCGGGGGTACGGCACGGCCAACCCGTCCTGCCTGTACAGGTGTGACCTCTGGCTGCTCCTGAGTGTGCGCCTCTGGAGCTCCTCCAAGCTGAGAGGAGCCTAGTACGTCGTGGTGGTGTGCACCGTGCAAGTCGTCGTCGTAGAACTGGCTAGTAGGACCAGTCCTACCGGCGTGAGACGAAGAGGCCCCAGTACCGAAGATCCCGGCTGCAAATCCTGCTGGACAAGGACCATCAGTTTCATACAGGTATTTAATAGTATTAATAAAAAGTAAAGTACCGTGTGGGCGAGGGATCGACGCTCCGTGAGAGGAAGAGCTGGCGAACGCGCCCGAAGAGGTGGCGAACGCCCCTGCGGAGCTCGCGGAAGCGCCGGTCGTGCCTGCGAACGCGCTTGAAGGCAGACGAGGTCCTGCGATGAGGAAACGTGCAGTTAAAACATGGTGACATATTCGTGCAAAAGCTGAAACAAAAATGAACTAATCTCTGGGCTGAACTGTACCGTGCGAAACCGGTGCTGTAGGTCGCACTGCTCCGAAGCTAGGGGCGCTCGAAGGCAAACGAGGTCCTGCGAGGATGGAACATCAAGTTACGACGGGGTGATGTTTTCGTACAAAAACAGAAACAAAACTTAAGAAACCTCTGGGCTGAGCAGTACCGTGCGAAACAGGTGCCGTAGGTCGAGGTCCTGCTCCGACGGTAGGCGCGCGAGGCCGTGGTTGTACCGGACCAGCTGGAGGTACGACGTCCACGGCGCTGCGACAGGAGAAGACGCGCATGACCGCATGCATCTTCTCCTGCATCCGGTCGAAGGTCACCCTCTGCTCAACGTGAGTCAAGTGCAAACCTCTGTTCAACCTCACTTGGACTGCGGTGATATCGGCACTGATATCCCGTGCGGCATCAGCCTATGCAAGATGGAAATAAAAAATTCAGTAATTGTCCTATATTATGCAAGATAAATGAAATAATTGTAAGAACTAATACAAATTCGACGTACCCCCACGAAGTAGTCTCGGTCACGGTGCGTGGGATACGCGTCCGTGACAGCGGCAACGTGCGGCTCTGGGGCGTCTGGAGTGAAGGTCACACGCGCACGAGTGCGAGGAAGGTACCAGCGAAGGTAGTCACGGTAGTTCTCCTCCGTGTGTGGGAAGAGCTCGTTGATCACCTCCTCTGTAGCTAACACCCAGTCGTCAACGTACTGCTGTACACGTAGAGCCCAAAGTGCGCCTGCTAGCTGTCCCCGTCGAGTCAACCTGTGAAGAGAGGTAAATTATATGGCTCGATGCAGTAATTATCATAAAAATTTAGAAATGAACAATCCGAACTCACGAGTGGTCGGCAGGGAGGACGGTCGGCTGCACGTTGCCCGGAAACACCTGCCTAAGTCCGAACTGTCTCATCACACGCTGCGGGCAGTGAGGCTCAACGAAAATGTCGAACACCATCGGCAGGATGGTGAGCCAGTAAGCCTGGTCGCGTGTGCACAAGGACGAAAGTCCTAGCGGTGCTCTCGCAGCGACGGCCTCTTCTGTGTACGGCTCCCAGATGACGTCGCTCGGCTGGAGACGGTCAAACTCGAACACGAAGTCCGGGTAACCTCGTCTCACCTGGACGTGAGCGTAACGACGCTGCAATAAACATGATCGGAATTAGACATGTTATGTGAAGAAAAAAAAGAAGACGACTGATAAACTTATAACGCAGCAAAGTTGCACTAACCCCACGTCGACACCAGTAAGTCCCCATCGTGGGACCGTCCTTTGGCCACTGCGCGCTGCGACCAACCCCGTAGGGTGCGCTGTCCACCACTGGTCGACCTATGGCAAACCTCTCGGCTGCCCAAAGCTGAAGCAACATAGGGCAGCCAGCGATGATCGCACCCGCGTCAGTCTTCGTGCACGCCTCACAGAGGGCACGGTACGTGGCTGCTAGCACGGCAGAACCCCAGCTCCACTGCGGCACGTCCTGTGGCTGAGCATCCGCGATGGACCGTGCGTAGTGGACCAGCCGGAAGTCCACAGCGTGCCCGTGGGTGCTAGTGAACATCACCCACCCGAACAACCACAACAGGTACGCCTCAAGGGAGCGTCGGACCGAGTAATCATCAGCGTCAGGGTGCAGAAGGTCCGCCTACAATTAAGAATGAAATGTTAGTACAAAACACTCTGTTGATCACAAATAAGCATGTATGATAATAACAACTTATTTACTTACAGTGAACTGGAGCAACCAAGCCTTGCTAGGCCCGACTGTAGAGTACGGAGGAAGGGTGTTGACCGGTCCTAGGTGTGGAAGGCGCATCACCTGCTCGAAGCGCGCAGTGATATCCTCCTTCCACCCAAAAACACCGTCCACGGGACCAACTGGTGCTCCCGCCAGCGGTAGCCCGAGCAGGTACGACACGTCCTGCAGTGTCGGAGCAATCTCCCCACAGGGAAGGTGGAACGTGTGCGTCTCAGGTCTCCAGCGGTCTACCAGAGCGGCAAGGAGTGACCGGTCTGCATCCCACCGCTTCGCTGGGTCACGGACGTCCGCCGCCGCCTCAACAAGCCTACAAAGTGGTAGAAGGCCTGCCGCACGCAACCTGTATAGAGCAAACTTCAAACATAAGTACAACACAAAGCAAAGTTGAGTTGAAATGTGAACATACGCGTACCAAGGAACGTGACGGGGGTCGACACGCAACCACTCGCGCGACGTGCGTGGACGGAAGGTGCCGAGCTGTGCACCCTCGACTGCTGACAGGAACGAGCGGTGGTTCCTGTCAATCCCACGGTTGAACAGCGCCGGTGTGTCGTACGCCATACCTGCATCAAATAAATTGATCAGAAACATATAAATAATTAGTTCAACATAAGTAATAAATGTTCATAAGCGAATTACTAACACATATTAAACAAGAGTACAAACAAACAAAAGTGTCACCATACGGAATATTTCTGATTACAACAATAACTGCAGTTACACGATATGAGTACTTAGTCCGAACACTCATCACGATAACATTATGATACAACACCGAATAGTTCGCAATACTACTAGTACAACAATAGTCGGAGGTACTCATTACAACAACATTCAATTGAAATTACACGATAGAAGTATTTAGTCCGAACACTCATCACATCACAACAGCATTTTATTTCCTAAATCGATAGCATTGTTACACCATGGAATCGCCTGCTGCGCGACGACGCCTTGGCCTTGCGCGCCTGCTTGTTGTTCCTTCACCAGGTGGTCGCCTACCATCACTTGCCTGTCCAGATGGACTAGCATCTGCGCCGCTTGGAACTTCTGCATTCTTCGGGCATTTCTTGTAAGTATGGCCGTGCAGATCACACTTGCTGCAGCGTAAAGTCCTCCCACCTGCTTCTGACTCATCCATATCATTTCTGATGCGTCTAGTTTGGCGTCGTCCCTTTTTCACCCTTAACTTAGATGGATCTGGAATATAAAAAACTTGGGCACTCAGCGTTGTGTAAGATCCTGAGATCCCGAACCCATATATCTCCTCACTCCATGTATGAAAGATTGCTTCTTTCCTGAAATAATTTGAGACGTACACATTGGGAGATATGCCACAATCACCGGCAGCAGCAAGAACGTGTGAGCAAGGAAGGTGATGAAGCTTCGGCTTCATACAACTGCAGGTACATCCACCATCCGCCTTCAAGACACATTCCTGCACGGCTTGCTTGCGATAGATACCACGCCTGCTCCTATCAACACACATTATTTCATACCGATGCACTTGTGTGCCTTGAGCAACAACTCTATGTCTCCGTGCCTTTTTGATTTTATCTTCCATGTACTTTGTCACTACGTTGCCAAACACTATGTTGTTATCGGCCATGGACGGACCAATTTTCTTGTATCGATCCCTAAAGTAGGCTTGCGTGCCGTGAAGGATGAATTCAACAATAGCAACCAATGGAAGTACCCGAACTCCTCGCATTACCTAGTTGTACACCTCTGCCAAATTGGTTGTCATTATGCCATACCGAGATCCATCGGTGTCGAACAATAGAGACCACTTCTCCTTAGGCTCATTCTCAATCCACTGAGTGAAATTTCTGATGGACGACCCTGACCTCCTTCTCATTGTTGGTGGGTCATCATGTAATGCACTAAGAGGTATGGGAGGCTCGTCACCTTCAACTTGTGGTCTGCGAGATTGCTCATCTGTTTGCTTCGTTGTCAACTCATCCAACTTGTCCCACAACTCATTAAATTTCTTCTCTTGGTTCTGTGCACAGAGCCTCTTAAAGAGCTCCATAAGATGCTTGTTCTTGAATTGCTTGTAGAAATTTGCACCCATGTGACGCATGCACCACCGACTCCGAACATCAGGCCACTTAGCTGGAAGTCCCTTCTCATCCCAACCGTTCTGCAAGTAGTCAATAGCCCGCAACATACCCGCATGACGATCATGTATAAGGCAAACGTTGGGCCTCATACGCACCACTGCAATGTGCACTCTCTCTAGGAACCAGTACCAGCTTTCAGTGTTCTCACTCTCTACAAATGCAAAAGCCATAGGTAGAACCTGGTTGTTCCCATCACACCCAATTGCTGTCAATATCTGACCTCGGTATTTACTTGTCATAAAAGTTCCATCTATGCATAGAACAGGTCGACAATGCACAAAAGCATTGATGCAAGCACCCAATGAGAAAAAGGCTCTTTGCAGCACACTCTTTGTTCGATCATCAACCGATGTAAATGTATGTAGGTCATAGTAAGTATTATTATTCCTCTGGGCAATGGTGGCTAACAAACGAGGCAAATTATCATAAGAAGCTTCAAATGTGCCATACCTCATCTCAATAATCTTTTGTTTGGCTCTCCAGGCCTTTGCATAGCTTATGGTGTACTTGAATTTGTTCTCGATGTGCCTAATAATTGATTTTGGTTCAAAGCCAATGTTACCAACAACACTGCTATACATCTCACTTGCCACAAAAGCTGAAGTGATGTTTCGGTGATACTTCTCCACCCCTTGTAAGTAGCACTTGTGCTCGGTCACAATGGTAACTTTCCAATAATCATTCCATTTACCCTTATATGCATGGACACGCCACGGACAATCTTCCTTCATGCACCTCACTTCATACACATAATTTGTTGACTTGACCACCCTAAACTCTCTCTGCAAGGAAACTGCCCAATGCTTCACCGCCTCCTTCATCTCATCCTTATGAGCATACCTTGCACCCTCAATTACCTCGTTCTCCTTATACTCCCAGGGTACATGATCACCCTCTGATATAACAAGTCCAGAGAAGTCCTCATTTGCCCAATCAGTGGCCATTACATCACCTTCCTCATCGGATGATGCGTCGTTGTCCGCTTCCTCATTATCCGAATCTTCCCTCTCCATTTCATCAACAATTATACCGACTCTCTCCCCCTCATCCGCCATGCCCATGGCCTGCTCCTCCCTTGGTTGATTTTCCTCATTTTGCATCGATGGTCCAACAACATCCCCTGCATTGATAGGACCCTCTACATCTTCGGTTTGCATTGAAACATTTATATCTTTCTCTTGTACCGACACAAATATAACAAGGGGCCATGACCGTTCAAAAGCCATTTCCACATACCGTCTCCAAGTAGCAGTGCTGTCCATCGGCATTAGTTCCCAAAAATAACCTTCTGTTGCACGACTCACTACAACTGATACTGACATTGCGTAGACTTCTTGGTCTATTCTAAATCCTCTCAACAACCAACTATAAATTGACTGAAATGTTCTCTCCGCAGGCCTATCGATGCCCTTAGATGTCATTACAAAATCTGACAGATCAACACCATCTGGACCAAATCTAATATTTCCTTCACCGTGAACTATCTGAAATGTGACCTTATTTGACATTGTGCCTGATGAAAACAATAACTACGTTAACCTCGCATTTCTGTACTACGCCCTAAGTTACATTCTCTACAATATTATTCTCCAAAATTCTAAAAGTAGGTTACATTCTCCAGATCAAACTAAACTACATCTTACAATTAACACTACTGTCTATGTCTCAATTCATACTATTATATTCTATGCTCTGGATCTACACATATGTGCTGTGTGCTACAGATCTGCTAAAATATATGGAACTAAAACTAAAACGCAACATATATACTCAAACATAACATATTAGTACAAATGCAAAAGATGTATGGGAGCAAATCAGTGATGAAGTGAGCGAACCAGCAGGGCTTCGCCGCTCCCCTTCTGCTGCCCTCCCCTCTCTCTCTTTCGTTTTTTTTTGGATTTTTACTGAATATAATGAAATTTCAGAGAGAGGGCTGGGCTTTATAGGGGGGAGGCAAAAATCGCCCTCCCCCAGGGCGGCAAGGGGGCCGCCTGCAAAATTCCAGGCCCCCCGCCGCCCATTTGCAGGCGGCCCCCCGCACAGTACAAAATCGCCCTAGCGGAGGGCGGCAAGGGGGCCGCCTGCAAATTTCGTTGACGGCCGTCGCCCGAGAGCGAACGGCCGTCTGCCACGTCACTTTCGCCGCCCTCTGGGATGGCGATTTTTAAAAATCGCCCTCCCAGAGGGCGGTAGGCGATTACTTCTGTCAATTTTCAAAATGAAAAATTATTTTTGTAAAACTTTTAATAAAAAAAATTCCACAAATCTCGGCGGCGTGTAGATAGGCCGAAATCTCGGCCCATCTACATTTGTGGGCCGAACCAAATGAGGCCTCAATTGCAAATTTACAATGTGCGGCCCAAGCCTACTACTCGTAGAAATACGCTTGTTGAATAAGTACGGTGTACGGCGGCGTGTCTTTCTCTCCGACCACCTCGCCGTCGCGGCGCCTCCTCGGCGACCACGCTGCCCGTCGGCGGCGGCGGGATATCCCCGGTAGATGACCACCCGGTGATCGCCTCCGCAGGCCGGGGACGAGTTCCACGGCGAGCCAGGTGAAGCGGGTGAGGATTCTCTCGGCCTCGGCCTCGGCCAACCCATCCCCATCTGATTTTACAGTTCACTGTTACTGCATCATTCTGTTCTGCTACTCTGCTGCTGGTCCGACTGTTTCTGTGCAGGAGATTTGGGATTTCCAGCAGATTACACGAGTATGCTTCAAATTTCTCATCATGTTGTGCTAATGGGGTACATCCTGATTAGCAATTGTGGGGGTGGGGGGGGGGGTACACTTTTGTTTGTGTAAATTGGGATTAGATCCGAATCCAATCTGATTTCTAGGGAGGTTGAGATTTCTGAAACGATATTCATCTAGAATCAAGCTCTTAGAGGGAAATGTTGTGATTCAATGGGAAAAGGGGAAATAGTGGAGGAGAGCTCATAGCCTGATAGTCAGATTTTTTGCAAGAATGTGTACATGCTACAGAATGGATTATTGCCGGCCGTTTGGATGTTCCTCTGGATCACCGCCAATTTCTTATGGGTGTTCCTCTGGATACAATGGGTACATCCCTTTTATGTCATGTTTTTAGGAATGTAGTAGCAGGCTAGCGGCGCTGGTGCAATACAGTTAGGAGGGTCTTTGTTTGTCCTTCTACAAGGTGACACAGCAAGATCTAACAAACTTCATGTCCAGCAGATCGCGTGTCAACAAAAGTGCACATCTTGTGGAGCCAGAAAGTGCATTTGGTGGATAAAGCTTTTTTTGCCAGCTAGCCCCTGTATCAGTTATAGATTGCTAATATTTGCATGTGAATGCACTGGTATTTATCATGACTCTCAATCTTCTTACAAAAACAATCCATTACTTAATTTTTGATACGGGAAACAATCTGACACTGATACAATCTGTCAAATGCATTTGGTTTATTGTAGATTTTCTTGAGGCAAATGACGTAATGATGAAGCCTTGATCCACAATCTAGTGATGTGGCAGATAATGTAGACGACAGGAGAAACTATTGGATGGTTTTTATTTATCACAGCGGGGATAATGACAGCTGGAATTTTTTAGCGTCTCCTGGCAGCAGTCTCTCTCTGGGCATTGAAGTAGACAGCAGCGACAGGAAGGCCAAGTTCGTTCTCCTCAGCAAACTGGCGTGTATTGAAATGATCCCTAGAGGATGGCACAACTACAGCCTGCCTACGCTTCTGCTTGAAGAGCACAAAAACGAACCTGTGGATACCAATGCTGGGCTTTGGGCTCTCATAGCTTATGATTTCCCGTCCTGCAATTCAAATGCCAGACAGATGCATATTAAGAACAAATGCATGCAGAGCATGGAATGATCTAGTGCAGGTTAGGGAGAGGACCTACCAAAAGAGGCATCCGTTGTTCCAGGTATATCAGTTACAATCCTGCATAAATGTTAAGGGTAAGATTTACTGATTTGTCCACACCATGGTCATTATATGTTCAGAAATATATTGTTTTTTGGAAGAAATGTTTTTCTTAATAGAAATATATGATGTTTTGGATGAACACAAGAAAAATATGTGGTATTAGACTACTAGTGCCATATCCATCAGAAACATAAATTTTATAGTGAATCAGTAATCACCAATTGGACACAAATGTATAGATTTTGGATGTATAGATTTTGGATAAGTGTTGAAGGTTACCAATGTAGGTGTTCCCTTAGATATGGATCACTAGGTCCTGGCACATCTGGGTCTGTCATAACCTGAAGCATCCCGAGTTATGGTTAATAAGGGGGGATAAGTATGAAATGCACTGTAAGCTAACTATGGAACTCCCAGGATAGAGTTAGACCAGTCCGTACCAATGTGAAGAAAGAACGCATATCACCCCCTTGGACCTCGACTCTTGGTTTAGATACAACTGCTGATGGGTAGAACTCATGGCCATTAAAGACAAGCTTGTTTGAATTGTAGGTTACTATCATCTTCGTACATGGGTTGAATGAATCAATAACTTCTCCGATCACCCGCCCAACAACAAGAGGCTCCACAGACCTAGACATGGTTGGAGCCTTGGAGGGACAGGTAATTATATTTTCCGAAATTAGTGCTCTGGCTAGTTGTAAATGACAAAACCTAGTGCACTTCAATGTGCCCTTGGTTGCTTATTGGGCATTGTAGAGTGATGAGCCTCTATTTATAGTGGCAAGAAGCATGCTATCCATGCTCAAAAGAGAACACGAGGCATGCGTAGTAAGTGTTTTAGGTGGTTATGCTGTGGAAGTAATTGAAAAGGCTACAAAAAGGATCTAACCACTTTTTGCAAGACAGCCAACCAAGGGCCTTGTTTCCTCTGTAACAGTTCCTGACAGAATCTAATAAAAAGCAATACTTCATCTACCTTCTTTCAAGTTGTAGACTTGTAGGGATATATGATAGAATTTTCCACCAGAATCATAAGATATGTACGAATGTGCATATTTGTTTGATCTTATTTATACATATTCCTCTATTCCAGGCCTTCTTTTGATTATTTCTAATTTTATATGCATGTCCTGAAGATTAAGAAAGCATTTTCCTTTTTATTTGACTGAAATTAAATGTTTTAAAGTAATTTTATTTTTCTTGTTATTTTGAATATCAACACTGGACACAAACTTGACCATTAATTTTTCTCACTATATGTTAGTAATATATTGATATGACAGGTTTTTAATTGTCAGTCCTATTAATACCATTTTACATGACAGATCCAGTTACCTCTTTTTTATCATAGCATGATCTAAATCTTACTAGGATAGATTGCAATGATTCTAGATTATCATTAAAGAAAAACAGAGGGAGTATCATAGATCACTACCTATGTTATTTCTTTATGAAACATAAGACACTTCAGGCAAGGAGATCTCTGAAGATTATGTTGCTGAATTTATGTTATAGTGGTGGGAAAAGGTGCTCATGACCCTATATGTAAGGCCTGCATGACAATGCAGTCTGCAGAATTTTTGCACACTAGCAAATTGTCATTTAATTTCTATACTTTTCTAAAGATAAGCAGATGAGCTATTATACAAATTTCTTTTTTAGTTTTTTGGCAATAAATTGACAGATGGATTTAGGGGATGGAGCTACAAATACCTTACCGAAAAGAAATATGCAGATAAAATTTCCCACTTTTAGGAAGTATGCAATTGTGGATAAAATGAGAAAAAAAGAAAAGAAAAGGGACTATAATCCTTTTTTTTGGGGGGAATACGCAAGGAGCGCATTTTTTCCATTAAGAGAAATAAAAGTTATTTACAATGAAATGAAGAATAGCAGGGGACTGAGACAGGATACAAAGCACAAAATCAAAGGCCTATGTCTTGCGGTCTGTTTTGGCTACCGAAATCCCTTCTGAAGAACAGAGCAGGGATGGCTGAGTTCGCTTGATGCCAGAGTGTCGCCTCTGCCACCATTCCCTTCACAATGTCCACCCAGGTCCTTTGTTGTTGATTGAAAATCCGGCCGTTGCGTTCTTTCCAGATCGTCCATGCTACGAGCGTGACCACTGTGTCAAAACCCCGCCGCAGAGGCTCTCGAATGGTCATTCGGCTGCTGCAGAGCCATTGGTGAAATGAGAGTTCATTCACCGGCAGACACTCAGGGTGCCCAATTGCCCTCAACGCCCACCACCATAACTGCCTGGACTCTGGACTATAATCTTCTGGAGTGATGCCTTTCACCTACTCCCCCATCCCAAAAAGAATCAATGAATCTGGACAAACACTTGTCCAGATTCGTTGTCCTAGGATAGGTTATCCTAAGTTGATTCTTTTTGGGGCGGAGGGAGTAAAATACAATTTATTCTTGATTGCTAGATTTGATGTTACACTAGGGAACAATAAAGCTTGGCTTGCTGAGATTCTTATCCTACTGTTTTCAATGACCTTCTTTTGTTATCTAGGAGGCAGATGCACTCAACACTATCTGCGTGGAAGCCTATCAACCCCCAATTGTTTGTCGTTAGCAGCCTTGTTTGTCTGGGTAAGCTTCACGTAGCTTCTTCTTTTTCTGTTAACGAAAAGCAAGCTATTGAGTTGAAATGCTGTTGGAATTTTTCTTCTCAAACTGTGACACCAACTGGATTATACCATTATTATCTGTTTATTCTCTTCCTTGGAGTGCTATGGCAGCACAGCAAGGAACAGAATAAAGGAATGAGGTGCAGCGCCGCCCTGCTGCCACCACTTCATCGTGTGGGGTACTGTCTAGTGCTGAGATCTCACTTCACTGATAAAAAGATCATAGGTTCTTCTTGATTGAGGAATTAAAAATACTTCTATATTGCCATAAGTAGTGTGTAGTGGAGCCAAGTACAGCCTTTTGCATTGTGCTCTTTTGGTCTAGTGCTATCATATTTGCTTGACATTTTGTGCAAGTAAAAATACTGTAGTCAAGTACACCTTGGCAGCATTTTTCTACTCCTAACGCCATAATATTTGCTTGACACAGCTGATTTAGTGGAACCTCATAACTGTTGGCTGTAACTAATGGTAACTTATCTGTGATGTAGACTAGTAGTGCACCTTTAGCTTGGTGTGCTGACTTGTCACTAGTGGTCAGGACAGGCGTGCAAGGTCAGCTGTGAGTTACCATTGTATTTCTTAGACGAATATTTCTTCAGCTGTTTTGTAACAGGTAATTCTCCAGTAGTCACAGAAGATTAAAATTGCTTATCAATATTGTTCTGCTGTGCTAATCGGTTTGTATAACCCCTACACGCCATAAGCACTTTCCACTTCCATGCAGACAGTGATGTTTTCTGTTTGCTGTCAAAATTGTTATTAGGTAAAAAGGAGACACCCACTGAGCCAGAAGATGCACAATGGTATGCTACCTTATCTAATTTTTTTATGACTAAATTGCCTGAATTCATATTGGTGGGAAGATCATTGTGGGACAATGCATGTAGGAAATCAGATATTCAGATCATGACAGGGTGACTCTAGAGGAAGCCATGCCCCAAAGAATCTCTATTAGATTAATGTGTCGCCGCATGATTGAGTATGAGTCAGCTCACAAGATTACACTCCATGTGAATTTTGGCTATCTTTTTTGTTTCTTTGAAATTGATTTCAATTCCGTTTATCATTGGTGTGGTCAATGGCCAATAGATACTATATCATAGGTTCCTCCAATCAGTAAATGCTGATAATTTTCAATAGGTTCCTCCAATCCGTAAATGCTGATATTTTTCTTCTTCCAGAATAATATTTCATTATTCAATTACCGTATCCTGATGCACATTTCACTTGTTCACCCAGCTCCAGAACTTTGGCAGCAGTCAGTTAACTACAGTCGTTATTGAACTTCCTTTGTCTATACTAGTTTTCGGAAAACTGGCCGTTTCATGTTGCACTCGAATCCAAAAGTATGTTTTTTTTGGTTGACGATCTGCACTAGCTATGGTCAAGTTTTATGACTTTATCTCTTTATTCGAGTGTTTGATTGACAAAATGTGTGAAATGTTACAGATCTAAAATCTAACTAGACATCCAGTGACCGTATTTCCTGCATTTCTTGCTTTGCAGAAGGTGAACAAACAGATTTGCTGCTCAAATTCAGAGCACTTCGCACAAGTGAAAGAGGTTGTTGCTGGTTCAGGTAATCAGATCCCAGTTTTGGGCCGTATATGAGTCCATGACAAGTCGACATCGATGAGAGATCTTTCCATTTCAGTTCTTCAAGCACTCTACCAGCTTGGGAAACATCAGTCTGGTTCAGTTTGCTGTCAAAACTAGCCATATCAAAATTTAGTAATGCCAAACTTTGATATTATTAAATTTCAGTTGTGTTGTATGTGTTTGGTTTGTGCCCTCACCAAATTTTCAAGTGTTTTTATGAGAGGAAACTTCTGAAAATTCTAAAGTTGGGTAGAGTGGCATTAGTATGAATATGTTTAGCCAGCATTTGGTAATATCGAAATTTAGAAAGGATGAAAGCGGTAACAAACCGAACAAGCCCATGGTCCCAACTCCCAAACTTTCATGAGTGAAGAAAGGGAATAGTAATTTGTAAAAAATGTATTGACTGCTGGTGAGGATATCTTGTTCTGAATGCCTGACACCAATTGCACGCCTATGCTTACCTGCACTGAAATGCGACATGACGAGGCGTTCTTGATGAAGCACAGGATGAGAAACACAAGAATGCAGGACAGCTGATGGCATGCTGTCCAGCGCAAACTGTCAGTACGCACCCAGATAATGGTATTTTCGTAACATCAATGAAACAGAAAAAAAAAATTCAAGCTATCTGCAAAACATAGTTGAAAATAATTTTAAAAAATGGATTTTCATCCTTAAAGAGACATTCACTTGTTTCTTGTAATTGTATGCCACCTAAATAGTCAAAAAAAATTTAAAATATTTGACAACATAGATTAATATGAAAATATATCACTCCACATATATGTAAGGTCAAATTTAGTTACAAGTTGCAATAAGAGAACAATAAACTAAAAATAGTTAATGTACATTCGTATTTATATTTGTTATAATTTATAAAAGTTAAATTTAAACTTGCATGTTTGTGGAATGATATATTTTATATTGACTATCTTATCAATTTTTTTAAAAAATATTTAGGTGAAATGTAAAAAAGAGGGAATATCTACTCGGAGAATAAAAACACTTTCAAAAAAAGAGTATAAAATTATGCGCGTGGACAACATTATGAAAGGAATAAAGTTAAGTAGGAAACCTGAATGCAAACGTGGTTGCGTGGCATTGGCAGCAGCTCCTCTCAGGCCTTACCAACCAGAGCATCATCACCTCTACATATCCATTTTCACAGTATTGGAGATATGTTCTCAGCAAGACAGCAACCTAGAAGTAACTTTCGCTCTATTGATGGAACTTAATGGGTGTTTAGATCTAAAGTTATCACATCGGGTATTATTTAGGGTGTCATATGCGGTATTCAAACACTAATAAAAAAATACTAATTACAGAATCCATAGGTAAACAGCGAGACGAATTTATTAAGCCTAATTAATCTATCGTTAGCAAATATTTACTGTAGCACTATATTGTCAAATCATAGAGCAATTAGGTTTAAAAGATTCGTCTCGCAAATTAGTCATAATCAGTGCAATTAGTTATTTTTTAGCCTATATTTAATACTTTATGCAGGTGTTCAAACGTTCGATGTGACATGGTGCAAAATTTCGGGGTGGGATCTAAACATGGCATAAGAACAGAACATTCACAGCATCAAATTACATCTGCAGAGAGATTGCTCGCTACATGGATTGTCGTGCGAAAAGCTTAGACCAAACGGAGTGTCGATACACCACGACAGTGCACGAATGGTGGGAAGCGACAACAAACATGGAGGATGTGCCAAAATGCATGTGCTCCTAGGAGATTTGGAAGGAAAGAAACGAGAAAATCTTTCAATACAATGAGCTCTCGAAATACTTACTGCTCAAAAGCGAAGAAATTAAAATGCTTTACCTCTACGAGGTACCCACTACTCGGAGTACCCTCCCACCAAAAGAAGATGTGTGGTTTGGTGGTTCGACCAGAAATGCTATGCTTACGCACAAGACTACCCCTCTTCCTGAAAGCTCTATAGTTTTATTGGCAAAAATTAAAGAGAAGGTCAAAACATAGGTGCTAGTAAGAGCAGTGTCTATTTGTTTTGCTGTTTAAGGATAACCCTTTTACAACTTTTTCATATCAATACCTGTACAGAAATTTACTTCAATTCTATTCAATTGAAATTAGCAACTTGCCGATTCACTAAAAAAAAAACATTTACAGGATATAAGCAAATATCTCAATCTAGATACAACCATGTGGAGGCAACAGTTTATGTTGCTTACAGCCACAGATCACAGGCTCAAGCAAAGAATCTCAATTAAATAAAGAAGCAAAATAAAGTGACCGCAATGGGTCCATGCAATGATGGGTACAGACTACCAACTGAGTAAACAGCAGCCAACATTGCATCTAATCTGCACAGCCACAGGGCCCTGGAACTCTGGAAGATAGCTTCTTCTTCTTCTCCATTGCCATCTATCACCTGAGCTGAAATCAAGAACTGGATCTAGGAGAAGGTCATGGTTCCAAGGATACTCATCGTTCTCCTGGTTGTGCTGCTTGGATTGGCATTCCAGGCAATTCTCCGACCACCACCTCAAAAATTGTGTGGCGCACCCGGTGGACCTCCTGTGACATCTCCAAGAATCAAGCTCAGAGATGGAAGATATCTTGCTTACAGAGAAGATGGAGTTCAGAAAGACAAGGCCAAGTTCAAGATCATCAGTGTCCATGCGTTTGATTCCACCAAAGACTTCCCCTTGCAGGTTTCTAAGGTAAATGCAAACATCACAAACAGTTAGATTTGACAAAAAAAAAATCTTCTTTTTTTTGTCCATGTTTTGTTTTAGATTTTTCATGCTTTTCTGAATTGATTGCTTAGTTTGTCTGTCGAAATTCAGGAACTGGTGGATGAACTGGGAATCTACATTGTTGGTTTCGACAGAGCAGGGTATGGGGAAAGTGATCCGAATCCTAAGAGGGATGTGAAGAGTGAGGCTTTGGATATTGAGGAGCTTGCTGACCAGCTCGAGCTTGGACACAAGTTCTATGTGTTGGGAGTGTCCATGGGAGGATACTCAATTTGGGGATGCCTTCAGTACATACAAAACAGGTAAAGACTGAAACTGCAATAAGTAATAATGCTAAAATGGTAGTAGTGCTCTCGGTCAAAAACCATATGTGGCTTGACATTTTCTCGGTTAAACTTTTGAAACTATAAGGGTGAATAGCTAATTTAGTCCCCGAAGTTTCACCGAAGACTCAATTTAGTCCTTCACGTTTCATTTTGTCCACATAACTCTTCTAAATATTTGTTTTGACTTAAAATCATCCTTGGGCCCACTTAATATGCCATATGGCTATCTCTAGTCAATATTTCTATTAGAAAATATCCCTTTTGCCCTTAATTTGTATATAACTATATACTAGAAAAGAGAAAACCAAGATGAATAAACAACATTACAGATGTATTTACCATTATTTCAACATATGCACATGAAACTTAAGCAATTGCTATCGTATACATTTGCTAGTACATAATTTATTTCCGTTTTACATAATTTACTAAGCGTTATCTATAAAAAAATCAAGCATACAATTTTTCTCTTATATATGCGAAAGATGAGGGGTATAAGTGTCATTTATCAAGAGAGTTGTTGGTTAAAGGATAAGTTTGAACTAAAATGAAAACTTGAAGGACTAATATGGATAGATTGAAACATTAAGGATTAAACTGAGTCTCTGATGAAACTTGGACAACTACTTTGACTATTCACCCAAACTATAACTATCATTAAAAATTTTGATACTACTACTTAATTTAGAAATATAAAAACGACATGTGTGGATTAAAATTTAGTCATAAATCTTATACTATTAATTAGATTTTAAAAACTTGTCTTAACAAAAAAGCCTGATCAACGTCCATAAAGACAAAAAAAAAACTGATATTTGCAAGAGATGAGCATACACAAAATATGAAGTGTGTACCTATGTGCAGGCTTGCAGGAGCTGCCATGGTTGTGCCAATTATCAACTACTGGTGGCCTTCATTCCCAGCTGAGCTGTCCAGGCAAGCCTTCAAGAGGCTCATCGTGCCAGAGCAGAGGACACTCTGGATTGCACACAACATGCCATCTTTGCTCTACCCGTGGATGACCCAAAAGTGGCTCCCTTCTTCTGCGGCAGCCATGCGCCACCCTGAAATATTCAGCAAGCATGATTTGGAGGTTCTTCAGAAGATGATGGCAATGCCTCTCATTGAGGTAAAATCAGAGATTGTTTAACCCTTATGAAGCACCCACTTATGCGTTTTTAAGAATGGTTTTGAATGAATTTTGCATTATAGTAGAATTCGAAAAATCGCTTGATTTAATTACACTAATGTGGTCGAGTTTGGGTACATGAAAAAAAAATCAAGAAGAGAAAATAAACTGAAAACTGGAATATGTATATGCAATTAACCTAAAATAATGCTATCACAAACCATAAATACCACTATCGGTTTAGATTTGTTTTTTTAAAGAGCAATTGTTTGGAATGTTGACATATATATCACTGATTGCTTCTTGATTTTTCAGAATAAATCTAGGCAGCAAGGCATTTATGAATCAACACATCGTGATTTACTTGTTGCTTTTGGAAAGTGGGAGTTTGATCCAATGAATATTACCAATCCATTTCCTCAAAATGAGGGTTCTGTACACATCTGGCAAGGTTATGAAGACAGGTTGGTGCTGGTTGAGCTGCAACGGTACATTGCCCAGAGGCTTCCTTGGATCCAGTATCATGAATTCCCTGAAGGAGGACACATGTTCATGCTGGTAGATGGATGGACTGACAAAATCACCAGAGCGCTCTTGGTTGGAGAACAGCTCTGAAGTCTCATCAAATCATTGTGTGCTTGTTAGCTTATCATCGATAGCCAAAAGTTAAAATTTCAAACTTAATTCTAGAGTTGATTTTACGTTTTCTATAGGATACTCGCTCCGTTTCATTTTCATCTTAACTTTTTTCTTATTTAAACTTCTTTAAGTTTAATCAAATTTATAAAAATAAAACAAATTCCCTTAATAGAGAGTTTCCAAAATATGTGGGTTTTTTTTGAAAAAAATATTTTAATTCACTGTAATATTAGATTTATAAATAATAAAACATTGTAAATACACTAGTGAAACATCTTTTGTAGAAAAAAGAGGAGCAGAAGTGGGTGGGCCCAAGTAGGCATGTGGGGGAGGGGGCACGGGGGGAGCGCCCGATCCGGCTCCCCCCACGCCGGGCGACCGGCGAAGAGCATTTCCGTGAAGTGTGGATAATCCTTCACTGGCAAGCACATCGAGTAACTAGTCCCAATGAACAATGCATTGTTACCTATGTCATCGACGTCGTCAAGGATCTTGCTTCTTGTAGTCAACCTTGTACACCCCGATTCCAGTTGTTCGTACCTCCTTATGCTCGCTATCTTCATCTTCTTCCGTGACTCGCAAGACCTGCAGGATGTCACCTTCCGTGGTACGTACAATGTAGAGGGTGCCCAATTCAGCCATGGTCGGCTTGAGAATCAGTCTATGGGTGAAGGAAGAAGAAGCACTGACGACATCAATGGCGTGGATGGCGCCGTGAACGGTCTGGGCGTAGAACACGCCGTCGTGGTAGATGCAATCTTCGAACCACTCACACTCATTGTTCCCCATCTTGATCCATGTCCACTTCTTGTCGCCGGATCTCGCGAAGGAGAGCTGAAGATATGGGTGATGGATGAGCATCACCGTGTAGTCGTCGTCGCGCGATGGGTCGGAGGAGATGATGGCTTTGAGGTACAAGAACTCCCTGAACGTCTCCGGCGGGTGCGTCACCGTGTGCGCGTCGTCGTCGTTGCTGCTCCGGTGATCGCCGCCGCCGCTGCCGTCGTAGTAGACCAACTTGTAGTTGTTGAGGTTCCCGGCGTCGTCGTAGAGTGGCCTTACGTGTTCGATGGTGGCGACGGGTGGGAGGTCGAGCTGCTCGCCGGTGGCCGGGTTGAGGAGGTGGAGCTCGGAGCGGTGGTCGGCGGTGACGAGCCAGCCGTGGGATGACCCGACGATGTGGCGCTCCGCGATGGACGGGTCCGGGAGGGGGACCGTGTAGGGCGTCGTCTTGTCGGCGAGGCTGTAGAGCACGGCGGCGCGCGGGCCGGCCGGCGGCGGTGGTGTAGAGGAGGCAGGGCGTCTGCGCGCGGGAGTAGAGGCCGAGGCGGCGTATGTCGCGGGCGGCGGCGCGCCAGAGCTTGCAGACGGCGGCGGAGCGGAACAGGTCGGGGAACTCGAGCTTGAGGAGGACGAGGCTGAGCACGTCGGCCGGAAGCTCCGACCAGTCGGCGGCCGCCGGAGTGTCCATGGAAGTTACAGATCGATTAACTAGCGTCGATGAAAGCGTGCCACCAGATCATCCGCTAAAATAAATTAAAGCAGCGCAAATCACATCGGAGTAGAAACCGAACAGGTTTCGCACGAAATACAAGCCCAACACGGCCCATCTCGACCTCTATCGCCCTCACACGAGATAAACCTCTCTCTTCCGCAGCCCAAGCAGTAGACAGTTACAGAGTGAGTTTAGCATTTGCTTGTCAGTAAATGGAATTACAGGTAAACAATGCCCATAACAACACTTACACAATTACTGATACAACAACAATTACTGGTACACAACAGCTACTTCCTCCGTTTTATAATGTAAGTCATTCTAACATTTCCCATATTCATATTGATGTTAATGAATCTAGATAGATATATATGTCTACATTCATTAACATCAATATAAACGTGAGAAATGTTAAAATGACTTACATTGTGAAGCGGAGGAAGTACCAATTACTGGTGGTCCGTAAACTACTACAGTATGCCAGAATCTCAACCAGATAAACAATCGCACAGCGACGATCCAAACAATATGAGCATTGTTACATATCTGACAAGCCAATGCATGTGCCAGGTGCATATGCAAAATTGTCAGTGGTACAAGCATTAATCATTTCAACGAATCATTGTTGACTTTTACCAATAGAAACCCAATATACTGTTGTCCAAATCTCAGTCCCAGATGTTCTCAACATGATCAAGGGATTCCTATTACACCTCATCAAAAGAGAAGATCCATGGAGAACTGTTTCTTCATGAACACGAGACTAAGGATTTTTTTTTTTTTACAAAAAAAAAGGCAACATAGAAGGAATGTGTAGTATCTATTAATTATCTGTCTGGAAAGAACCCAACTTCTTTACTCAAGAGAATGTTCCCCAAGCCCCATTTTCCTTGCTGATTGAAGACAAAACAAAAATATGCTGCCTGAGCACAGCTAAATAATGAATAAATAAAGAAGGAAAGAAAGTGGCATGAAGGGGTCCATGCAATGATGGGAACAGACTGCCAACAGAATAAAGTACATCCAACATTGCAGGATTTCCCCTCCACAGGACCTGCAAGACAGCTTCTTCACAATTGGCACCCCTTGCCTGAAAGCAAGCACAGGATCAGGGAGAAATGGTTCCAAGGATTGGCCTGCTGGTTGTGCTGGTTGGATTGGCCTTCCAGGCAATTCTCCATCCGCCACCTCAAAAATTGTGTGGCTCACCAGGTGGACCTCCTGTGAGGCTGTGACATCTCCCAGGATCAAGCTCAGAGATAGAAGGCACGCCTACAAAGAGGGTGGAGTTCAGAAAGACAAGGCCAAGTAGATAATCGCAGTGCATGCATTTGATGCAACCAAGGACTTACCCTTGCCTGTTTCTAAGGTAAAGGCAAACAACAAATACAGTAAGATTGGAAATTCCTCTTTTTGTATGGATCAAATCTACATAGAATTGCAACATTGATATTTTTTTCTTTAGTTCACACTTTTCTTAACACATTACTTTGTCTGTCAAAATTCAGGAACTTGTGGATGAACTGGGAATTTACCTTCTTGCTTTCGACAGAGCAGGGTATGGGGAAAATGATCCAAATCCCAAGAGGAATGCAAGGAGTGAGGCATTGGATATTGAGGAGCTCACTGACCAGCCCAAGCTTGGACGGAAGTTCTGTGTTGGGAATGTCGATGGGAGGATACCCAATTTGCGGTGCCTTCAGTATATACCAAACAGGTAAAGACCGAAACTGCAATGCTGTACCATCAATGGTATATGTGACCCTTCACTCTCCAGAAATGTAAAGATACAACTACTGTGTGCAGGCTTGCAGGAGCAGCGTTAGTTCTCTGCCAATTATCAACTACTGGTGGCCTTCTTCCCCCGCTGAGCTATCCAGGCAAGCCTTCATGGGGCTCATCGTGCCAGAGCAGAGGACACTCTGGATTGCACACAACATAAACTTCCTTGCTCTACCTCTGGATGACCCAGAAGTGGCTCCCTTCTTCTGCGGCAGCCATGCATCATCCTGAAATATTTAGCAAGCATGATATGGAGGTCCTTCAGCACATGATGGCGATGCCTGTCATTGAGGTAAATCAGAGATTATTTCACCCACATGAAGTGCTATTTAATAGAACATTAGAACTACAGATAAACAAATGCATCGGCCACATCCTTCAAAGCTTGCTTGATTTATACTAATGCGGTCAAGAGAATGATAACTTTACATTAAAAAATAGTAAGAGAAAAGCTTTCAAAATTAATATTTATATCAAAACTAACCTAAAGAAAAATGTCCCAAACCATAAATACTACTTGTTCAGGATGACATATCATCGCTAGCTCTTCATTTTTCAGAATAAATCAATGCAGCAAGGCAAGGATATGAAAATTGGGAGTTTGTTCCAATGAATATCACCAATCCATTTCCTCAAAATGAGGGTTATGTACACATCTGGCAAGGATACGAAGATAGTTGGTGCTGGTTGAGCTGCAACGGTAATTTCAAAGAAGCTTTCCTTGGATCCATTATCATGTAGTCCCAGAAGGAGGACACATGTTCATGCTGGCAGATGGATGGACTGACAAAATCCTCAGGGCATTCTTGGTTGGAGAATAACTCTCGGAGGTCGGAGCTGTGAGCCTGTGGCTCTCACTGAAGATGCTATATTGCTATGTAGTCCTTTTTTCCAAGTTTATTTCCGATAATATCAAATTCGGCCCCATTCAATAGATGACAGACCATACTGTCACATTAAGCTATTAACACTTTAACAGCGAATTGGGTAATGACAATTGAAAACAGGAAGCCTTGGCGCTTGTCTCTAGCTTCACTTTGGTTGTTTATGATCTGTCACAATGCCTGCTTCAGCTTTCAAGTACAGAAGGCAGGTAAAGAAATAATGCTAAGATAAATTTACGCAGGTCAATGGATATTTTTAAAAAAGAATAATCAAATGCAATACAATCCTATAAAGCAGTACCTGAATGGTACTAACATAGTAATAAAACTCATGGAAACCACTTGTGTTTCTTGAAATGAGTAAGAGTTTGGGTGACTGCACAAATATAGTACCTGTTAAGATTTTTTTTTTCCTCTGCCTGGTAAAATCAAGTTTCATATATTCCAAATTTGTGACAGACTGGGCATTCCTGTCATTCCTGATACACCCAACAGAATTAGTCCATAGTATTTTCAAGTGCAGCAATAAAATGTTTTCAATACCAGTGACCAGACTACCAGACAGCATGAGCCATATGGCTTAAATCAGCCCAAGAAAATAATTCATGATGAGAGTGAATACACTTATAAGACAACAAAAAGGCAATCATCACAAAAAGATCAGTCTAGATTCTAACAAATCAATCAAATAATGAAGACCTCATAGACAATAGAATCCACAAATGTAACACTTAGTTCCTTTCTTTATATAACACAGCTAAAAGCATGTTCGGAAACGGAATGACGATTTAACTACTTCAGAGCGCACTTCTGGAAAGAGCGAAAACCAAATCGAAGAAAGGCAGGTGTCTACAATCTGACCGTATTGCATTAATCAACAGAGTAGAATGTACTAGGCAATACTAAAGTAATTACATCAGTAAACATATATTAAGTATTACTTGATCTAGGTTCTGGCATCATGAATGTCATCAACTCATTAGCATGCAATTTTACATCTTTTTCACTGCTATTAGATATACCACTACCCACAAAGTACATAAATTTGCAAAAGATCAAGAATGAATGTCAGAATGAAGTCACTACTTTGAATTTTGCATATGGTAAGACCAACATTCTGCAACAAGTTATGGTCCATTATGTCAAAATGATACAACCTTCAAAATTAAGAAATGAAACCAAGATAATGTATCTGTTTACAATATATGGTTAAAATGTCAAGTAGACAACAGTTACACAATCACAATCCTTAAAAGTACTGTAACTCAACCAGATAAACTTTTGGCATTGGAGAATCAAACACCTGAGTACCTGATCCACAAGAACTGATTAAAATGCAATAGGGAATAGAATTCAGAGATGCATGGATTGATCATGTTGTATACATGTGTTTTGGATGGATCTGATCGGATACAAAAGTACAAATGACAAATTCCTGAGAGCAAAATAAAATATATTTATCAGTAGCACTTCAGAATAAACAGAACAGAAGAAAAATGCATGAGCAGATGCTTCAGATATCAGGGTTTCAAGTACAGCGGATTAACTTCCAAACCAAACGGCTTACCTAGGTTTACAGACACAATTACGATTATGACTTCTTGGAATGTTTCAAGGGGCAATAATTCGATGGAATCTAACCACTAGTGAATGAAAAACATACTGCAGATTTGTACTACACAACCAACCTCTAGCAAGCTGTGCAATGATTTGAGAACACAGATTAAGTGGAATACTAATCACTTGTGTGTGTCAGCAAATTAAAGGGCCTCTCTGCTGTTGTAGTCTCATAAGCAGACCATGTCTTGCTCATCTCATTATCAGTAGACATAGAATTTTCAGCCAAGATAGTTTAACATTAAAAATCAATAAAATGATCCAAACAATATGAGCATTGTTATATCTGACAGGCCAATGCATATGCCAGATGCCTATGGCAAAATTGTCAGTGTTACAAGGATTATTCATTATTCATTTCACAAAATCATTGTTGGCTTTTACCAATAGGAACCCTATATACTATTTTCGAAATCTCGGTCCCAAATGTTCACTACCATTCAACTTTTTTTTTTGAGATAGTAGGTATATGGGAGACATAGTCAAGAGATTTCTATTACATCTCATCAAAAGAGAAGAACAGTGGAGAACATCTGTATCTCCATGAAGCATGAACATGTGAATAAGGAAAAAAAATTGACAAAATTTAGCCAACATAGAAGGAAATGTTTGTATCAACTATCTATCTGGAAAGAACCCAACTTCTTTTCTCAGAGAGTGTTCCCCAAGCTCCATCTTCCTTGCTCTGATCGAAGACAAAAACAAAAATATGCTGACTGAGCAGAGCTAGATAATGAACAATTGTTGCAAAGAAATATGCATTTATGGGATGTCCTTACAGGGATTTCCACCAAACAAGTTCACACGGTCCATCTTTCTCAAGGACCTGTCTATGCACCCAAAACAACATTCTCCATGTACTGAATTGCATGTTTTGACTGGCCTTCATCAAATCCCTTAAACAAGGCATTATGTGTGCAGTGATCTGGATGGATACCATGCTGATGCATTTCAGAATACAGCCTTATAGCCTCTTCCCAGTTACCTTCTTTGCAGTTCCCATCAATCAGCAAAGTGTACGTGTATTTGTTTGGCGACAATCCTCTTTCCAGCATCTCATGAAAATGCTGATAAGCTAAGTTAGTTCTCCCCATCCTGCAAAGTGCATGTATGAGCACATTATATGTTACTTCATTAGGTCGCACTCCTTCCTCCAGCATCTTTTGAAACCAACCATATGCTGAGTAAAGATTTCCTCTTCTACAGTATGCATGAATGAAAACAGTATAGGTCACAGCCGAAGGTGGCAACCCACTTACAAGCATTCCATCAAAAATATCCCTTGCTTCTCTCAGACGCCCCCTTTCACAATGTGCGTGAATCAAGCATGTGTACGTGATGCAGTCAGGCTGTAAACCGTCACTGACCATCTTCATCCACAACACATAGGCATCTTTCAAGTTACCAGATTTGCACAATCCATCAAGGAAAATATTGTATGTTACTGTATCAGAAGAAATTCCTCTTGAAATCATCACCTCTGTCAGCTGAAATGCCTCAGAAGTAGAACCTAGAATCAGCTCTGCAGAAATCCTTGTATTATAGGCAAAGCAATCTGGCTGCAAACCTTTGCTCAACATTTCATCAAAGAACTCTCTTACCATCGCAAGATTCCTCACTTTACGAGACCCATTCATGAGAATCGTGTATGTAGAAACATCAGGCTGACAGCCCTGCTCTACCATTTCCTGCTTGAATCTCCTAGCTTCCTCTAAATCACCTAATCTACAATAACCATCTAAAAGAATGTTATATGTCAAAACTGATGGGGCTAACCCCGCACGCTTCAAATCACCAAATAACCAAAGTGCCTCCTTCAAATTCCCTGCCTTACAGTACCCATTTATTAAAGAATTGTATGTAATCAAATCTGGAAGTAATCCCATTGCTCTCATTTCCACAAACTTCATCCGAGCTGCCTGCACATTACCACTTCTAAACATTCCATGAATAATTGTGTTATATGTCACTACCGTGGGTACAATGCCCTCATTCTCCATCTCCAACTGCAATGCTCCCGCCTTTTCAACAGAACCCCTTGCAAAATACCCAGTAATAAGTGGATTAAACGTGAAAGCTGACGCTTTCTTGGACATCCGCATTCTGTCAACCAGCTGAGCTGCCTTCTCCAGCTCACCTTTCCTGGCCAACCCATTGATCACCACATTGTATGTGACATCACTCGGCAAGCATCCACCAGGCCGGGCCTCCATCTCTCTGAGCAACTTGGCAGCCTGATCCACCCTACCCTCCCTGAAGAAAGAATCCAACAACGTGTTGTATGTGACAATGCTCGGCTCGATTCCAAGCTGAAGCATCTCTGCGTACACAGAGCGCATATCATCCCACCTGGCTTCATCACGCAGCGCACGGAGCACGAGGTTGCATTCCTTGATGAAAGGGGGAACTCCGTGGTGCGCCATCTCACGGAAAGCGGCAAGGCATAGCGTCGAACAGGTGGAGGGCGCGAGGTCGCGAGCTCGGCATTCGGTGGAGAACTTGGTGGACAGGCGCAGGAGGAGGTTGAGGAGGTAGTGGAGGGAGACGGTGGTAGGAAAGGAGAGGAGGAGGGAGACGAGGGGGAGGAGAAGGCCGAGGTGGATGGCGCGGACGGAGACGGGGTGGGCGGCGTGGAGGTGCTTGGCCTCGGCGAGCGGGACGAGGACGGCGGCGTACGCGGAGGCGCAGCGCGGGAAGCCGCGCGGGGTGGCCTCCGCCCACCGGAACAGCTGGCGCGCGAGACCCGGGAGGCCGCGGAGCGCGGCGTGGACGTCGCCAGCGGCGAGCACCTCTCGGAGCGCCTCGGGTGGTGGGGGATCAGACGCGAGCAGCGACGCGAACGGGCTCTCCTCTGTCCGCGGCGGGGGAATCAGCGCCGTCGACGAGGAGGAGGAGGAGGAGGAGGAGGAAGCGAAGCGGAGGCCGGAGATGGCGGCGGCGGCGGCGGACGCGGCAGGAGCTTGGGATTTGCAGGGGTGGATGGAGAAGAGCATGGGTTAATGTTCGAGTCCTCCCCGGCGGCGCCTCGCCATGAATGGCTGCGGCGGCGGGCGGAGGCGGCGCCGGCGGCGGGGAGGAGTGGGGGGGAGGAGGAGGGAGTTCGATGCGGTTTGTAAGATGGTCGCGTGGCCTTCTCCTCCGCACACGACTTAACCCAGAGAATTTTCTTGTAATAATTCACTTCTCTTTGGGCTTTTCTGTAAATGGCGCAAACGCACGTTACCTCTTAGCTGCTCCCTTTGTAATACTCTATCTTATTTTTCACTTTGATCTATTTGGCACAGTTGTATCTAAAATAGAAACGAAGGTGGGTAGAGCTCTCTCACAAAATAAACTAGAGAGATGAAGCTGAATTTAGGAGTTAGAGCTCTACTAAACAGGCTCTTTGTTTTTACTTCAATCATCTGTTTTTTTTAATGGAGTTTTATGGCTATATTTAGAATGCAACACACTCTAGGAAACTTTACGAACTTTTATTTCTTTTTTTTAGGAAATAGGACAAGTGGCCAAAGTTGAAGAATAAACACTTCGTTTCAAAATATAAAGAATTTTGTTAGTACAAGCTTAAAATCCCTTGTATATTGCTTATATATTGGGATGGTTGAAGTACTCTAGGGTCAAGTAGTATTTACAAACAGAGCTAGTTTTTTTTTTTTCATAGATATGTTTGCGTTGGTAGACGAATGGATAGGATAGTATACCAGTGGATGTATTGTAAGCTCAAGTTGTGTTTATTGATTGGAAGTTGCTAAGATACCTTGAACTACAATAATATGCGGGCACATTACACGCTGAACTGTACTCCAAAATCGATATAGACATCAGGATTTGAGCCGTAGTTTCCAGCTTTCAATCGCAATCTGGCATGGACCAAGACTAAAACCACGAACCCACAAAGCCATGTAATGTATGCATATCCTTGTGATTTCGACAGGTTCAAGCGAATTATAGGAAATTACAGACAGCATCCATCAGGTGATGGCCTCCCAGTCCCAATGTGATTCCTCTACTACTGTAGGAACCAATGGTGATGATAACGGGCCATATTGAGCTGAATCTCCCGGATCTGGCCCGATTTTAAATGCATCCTACGTAAAGCATAATAAACGGATGCATTTTGGGGACAAATGTACCACGTTTTTTTGTTCACTACAACTGAAAAATCAGCACAATGGGCTTGCGGAAAGGAACTCTAAGCCCGAGTTTTCATAAGAATCAGTAGCTGTCTTCATCTGTCTCGGGCCTCCGGAGGTAATAACGCAAGCAATTCACGAGCACCTATATGATGGCATGTTAAGAGATATATAAGTATGATGTTGCTGAGATGACCAAAGATTTTAACAGAAAGTAGTAATCAAGGCATTGCAATACCTGAGATAATGAGCTGTTCAATTTTGCACCTCTGTAACTCACATGGAATTTGTCCTTTGCAACCAAGCCCTGAATAAAACATCACGTATGAAGTAAGGAAGGGAGTTGACAGAACAAGGGGATTTCATAACAAAGAAATAGAAACATGGCATACTTCAGTATCTATCTCAGCTGATTCCACATCAACGTTCACGTCAGTGATGATCTTGACTATTTCCAGAAGTAGACCAGGCCGATCAGCTGTCTCTATGTACAGCATGCTGCACATATTTAACTAATATCAATGAGGAAGACGGATGATGAACATCATATGGAGCAAACAGAGAAGCAAGGCACATGTTATATCAGATGTGATATTGAGAAACAATACATGCATTACTAATAATACGTAGACATGTATCAAGCATGAACTATTAAATGATGTGCATAGAAATTCAATGATTTACAGACTCAAATTACCATGAAAAAATTCTACCTGTATAAAACTAGGGAGGGTTGGGGTCACAGTGTTATACAATGCAAAACTTCAAACATCTTATAATAGATTCAATGTCTTTGCACAAATCTTGGTGGACTTTGGATTGGTAGGATAGGCATGAACATACATGTATATGTAGTTGTGTTTCTCAAGTTACTTCTACCGGTTGCATTCATAAAGTATGCTATCAGGTCCTTGTTTTGTGGAGAAATTAGTAACGATAATATGAATCAGGAGTCCTTGTGTGCCTTTTTTTTCCTCTAACACATAGGAGAGCTGCGCATCATTCTATTAAGAAGAGAGGGAGTCTAGGAAGACTCGTACAAGCCCTTAAGGACCAGGGTTAAACACAACAAACAAAAACTAGAAGAAAATGTGTGTGCCTATTTTAAAGGTAACTATCTAGCCGTGCACTTGTAATGCCCAATAAGTGTTCAATTATACAATCTGTGGACATGTCACATCCCACTCCTAAGCAAGGCATACTGAGATAAGGAATCACGCTAAATAAATTGTATATAATCATTATGGCTTAGTTGGATCAAACCTTCTTTTAGGTCCATCATCTTCAACAATTACATGTGTTACAACATCAACATCAACCTGAGAGTTTAAAGAACAAATAAATCACGTTCATGCTAAAGTTAATGGAATACAAAATTTAACAGCATAACAAAACAATCAGGAACCTAACTTTTTAACTGTGTTAAAACAGAGGAAAACACATAACTTTAAAATTGATGCTTGATAACAGAGCATGGGTGGTGAACAAGCAGAATGAGAACATCCAATGAACTCACCTTCTTCTCAGGAGCTTTTATTCCAAAAAATTCACCCATGGCTAAATTCTCACTTGATTCCTGCATGCATATCAACAAGACAAATGAGTTAGTTTGATACTTTGATTCATAAAAACAAGAACGGATCCAAAATTACTAACAGTAGACGTTCTAAACAAAAGTAAAAGGATGTGACGCTTGGAACATACAGGATGATACTGCAGAAGGTTGTTAATAACTGTTAGCCGTATCTTTTCCAATGTGTCAGGGTCCTCAACTTTGCGCCCCCTAGATACAGACAGACGAGGGGGGAAAAGATAATATTAGACATGAAATTATCCAAATCACCAAAACAATATAAGAAGCATGATAGTTGCTAATTGTTTTAATCTCGTATTTTGTTTAGTGCACATGTAAACTATTAGTATGGTACTTTGATAAATATCCATTCAATGAGAAATCACATGGCAGCAGAATGCAAATGGCACTGATACTATGCTGACATTGTGCAATCAATCAAAGTGTGGCAACCAAAAGAATAATGCACCATACATATGAATACACCCTCTACTTCTCCAAATATAAACTAAACAGCATGACAAAATGCAGCACACAGAAAGTGGCGTGCACCCACGATCGCATGATGTGGAACTTTGTTTGTGTGACAGCTGATTCAGTTGACACACTTCCTTTCGTCACATCAAGGCCCAGGTCCTTGAGTGCCTTCATCTGCAAACAGTGAATACCAGGACAAAATAATTTACTGATACAACAAAAATTACTAATTACAAAATATATCTTAAACAAGATCAGATCAAATAGAGCACCCATAGCATAGGAAAATTATACCGTGTCAAGTAGTGCCCCCAGACGGTCTCCAAAACTCAGCTGCACTATGGTTGCATCACGGTCTGAGTCTTGATCTATCAGAACAACTGGCTGTGGAATTGCGTCATCAGATGTCTGCAATATTTTTCGGGGGAGAAAAGGTACATGGTAGAAAAATATCATTAGCTAAATATGTTCTAAAATATTTGAATGGTAGTAAGCAATTTAAAATAGCATATATGAAGCAAAAAAAAAAGTAATGTCAAAACAAAAATAATAATAATCGGACTAAATGGAAACAATATAAGTTCTCATGCAGATATTGAAATGTGAAGCAACTCTTCCCGCGGACCATGTCTACAACTGAACTGACTTCACACATGTCCTCAGATGAACAATTGCACTGTAGAACTAATTTGCAGGCTGGGTTGTTGGTCCAGATCTCCACTGTTTAGGAAGACAACTCTATCCTTCGTCACTTGAATTTTTGTTTTTTAAGTGGAACAACAAAGCTGAAGGACGTGTCGCTGTGAAATGTGTGTTTCCATATGTTCCACTAAATGGTGGTGACATGAATGGAAAATCAATATGTACATACCGTCGAAGAAGCACCCAAGACATCAGCCGAGTTGATAGATTGGCAAAAAATCCTACAGTGATGGCATTGAGAAAAATGATTTAGAGGAGGGAATGAACTTAGTTCAGGACACTGATGTACTACAAATAACCACATAATTAAATAGCAACACTAGAAATAGAATCACATTATGCATTTCAAAGTTAGCACCCAGCCACTCAGTAGACATTGGACTGACATATCATGAACAAAAGTTACAAAGGGAAAATAAGGATTGCACAGTTGACTGCTACTAAGTACTGATTCTGTCCCTTTACTGATGCACCAGCATTCAACAGAAAACCCTTAGCTGGATAATATTTACAAAGCACACAGATTTCTTTAAAACGATCATATAGTGTTTACAGATGGACACGTTGAATAGAAAAATATAGTTTTAGAAAGCTTTATGCCACAATTCCAGTGCTAAAGCCCACAGAATCCAACACATGTAACAATAGGCCTTCACGGGTTAGTAAATGAAAAGCCCATCGTGTAGCAAATCAGTCCTCTCATGTTGTTTATTCATTTATGACTTGTGAGAAATGAGAATCAAAGTGTAGGTAGAGTTCTAATTTGTGTCAATATGGCCTTCAAACAAATCCGCACACTGTGGCACAAGTTCTCCATGTAAAGTTTCTTTCGAGTGAACTAGGGATTTGAAGCATGAAAGTAATATTTTTTTTCTTGTTCATTCCATTCATTTTCCAACTCCTATTGGTACTCCAATCAAATGATAGAGATCTTCTCTGACATTCAAGTTCACCTAAACATGAACCTCACTACCTTAGTGAAACTGAGACTAACATGGATATTTTCACACCGGGTGAAACTGCACCTTAGTAACGCAAGATATATAAGTGAGATAATATATGTAATAAAACAATTGCATCTCAAGGTACTAGAATTTTATTTTTTGCGGGGAAAAGTACTACTCACTCCGTCCCATAATATAGCAACCTAAAACTGGATGAGACATTTCATAGTACAACGAATCTGGACAGACTTGTTGTACTATGAAATATTTCATCCAGTTCAATGTTGCTGTATTATGGGACGGAGGGAGTAGAATTTAGGATAATAGTTCTTGTCAGCTGACAAGTACAACGTTTTAGGGAAAAAAAAGTAAATAGTGGAATCCGTGTACAAACAACCGCAGGACAATATCTGTGCTTACCGGTAAGGAATCTGTCAAAAGACTATTAGCACAACCGCGATTTCTCCAAGCCTATCCAAAACAATATCAACCAATTCAGTCTATCGAGACGACACTCCAATAGTCCAATCCTACCGCACATCTCCCGACACGGCGAACCACCCCTCCCTCGTCATCGATTCGAATCAAACAGCCGGACGCAACGCGGAGATGCCTAGATCGCTCACCTCGGGGCCGCGGTGGCGGCCAGGACGACGGATCGGGGGAAGTCGTGGAGGCGGAGGAACCCCGGCGACACGCGAGCCGAGTAGTACGGCGGCACGGCGGCGGGCGCGACGAGGCGGTGGGCGGCGGCGGCGGCGAGAGCCATGGCTGGCTGGTGGTGACACTCGCTGCGCGCACTGCGGCGAGGAGAGGTGAGATGAGGTGAGGCGGTTTCTCTCTCTGTGTCTGTCTTTTCTGTCGATTGCTCTGGTCGGGGCGGTTGGGCGAGGAAGTGGATCTTTTTGCTTATTTTTATTTTGTTTTTTTTAATCTGCCACTTGGCTGCATTATTGGATTGGATGTGCCCTTTTTCTTTTCTTTTTTATTTTTTTTCCCCTGCTGTTGTGTTGTTCGTCAGCTAGGATTTTTTGGACAATGGTTGTTGCAGTTGCCAAAATTTTCCTTGAAATAGTTTTATTTTAATTATTGGTTGCCTTGTCTGGCATGGGAGTATGAAGCGTCTCTTTTTTTCTCTCATTCTAGGTGACGCCAGATGAGGGTGATGATTCATTCACTCATTCGTTGATTCCCAAGAGTTGCAAACGAAATTGGCATGCTTACTGCCAGTAATAAAGTTGAAGACGTGTTGATGAAACGGAAGTGGCTCACTCTCTGTTTGTTTAGGAAGATGGGCCGGGCTGAATCACACGTTAGTTGGAGGCCCGTCGGGGTATGTAGTCCATGTACTCCCTCCTACTCAGAACAACTCAGAATAAGTTTATTTGCACCTCCCGTTTATCTCAAAATAAGTTTACTTTTAAATAATTATTATTATATCCTAGTTTAAGAAAGTAAAGAATAAATGCATTTAAATTAAATAAAATGAAAAATAATTGTATTAGGATTTGATAAAGTGGGGGTATTATAGTATTTTTAATATGTTTTATTGGTATGTGTAGATAAATGAAAAAATGAACTTATTTTGAAATAGAGAGAGCAGTTTTCACATGGAATAGAAATTTGTTAGAAATTAGTACAGTTTTCTGTTACATGATTATAAAAAAAAGAAAGGCTAATAAAAAATATTTGGAAAGGCTAAAAAACTGTCGACACATTTTTTCGTTAGAAATTTGTTGATTTCTGATCCATTAGATCAACTTTAAGATTCGTGCTATTTTAGAAATTAGTACAGTTTTCTGTTACATGATGAGAAAAAAAAGAAAGGTTAATAAAAAATATTTGGAAAGGCTAAAAAACTGTCGACACATTTTTTCGTTAGAAATTTGTTGATTTCTGATCCATTAGATCAACTTTAAGATTCGTGCTATTTTGGTTGACGAAAAAAAAATTGTGCCATGCACATGCAAAGAATCGAAGACCTCCGGTTGCTTACCCAGCGGCAATAACCAACTGATCGAGAAAACATTTTGGCTTGAATTGAAATTACATACTAATTACACTTAAATTACATACTATTTAAATATATAATTTAGAGACTTACATATGTAATTTTAGAACATACATTGTAAATACACTAAAATTGCATATGTAATTTAGGGATAAATATATACTAACTATTTTTTTTTTGAAAAATATGACATCTAGATATAGCTACTCCCAAAATATTTTAATGGGTTAATGGTTAGGGTATTTACTATCTCAACCTATACTAGGCTTAACACTTGTACTTGTCTAGTCTAATAGTCCCGTACAAGGTCGAACTGTTTTTCTGTAACAATGAATTTGATGATTAGGAGCAGTGGTCACATGATTTGATAATTAGTAAGTATTGGAACCTTAGTAATTTCTATTCTGGATTCGTCACTGGCTAGGGGTGGGGTGATATGAAATTTGAATGGGATTCATATATTTTGAGCGAATTGCAGATTTTTCAAAATTGTTACGGGTAGATTTGTGATGAAAAACATTCTTATATTATTATACATTTAATAGCTTTTACAAGAAACAATTAGAAGAAAAATAGTAATAAAACGTATGCAGTGCAGATATGTCGATGTTCAAAACACAAGAAAATAAAAACAAGGGAGATAATACTAGGTTTTACCGGTGTCACAAATTTTAGGACCTATAGATTGTAGCCAAAATAAACCTTGCCAAAATTTTGACAATTTAGCAATATTGCCAAGTTTTGTCAGTATTTCTTATATATTTACTGAAGTTTGGTAAAAAAAAAACTAAATGTATGTAAATATTTGGTAAATGGTTTAAAATGACATCAATCTGAACAGCCCATTAATTTTAAATAGTACTAAAAAAATTTACTGAGAAATAGAAAAAAATACAGTGAATGGCCAAGATGCCTTTCTTCCTCCTCCATTGATTCCTCTCTTGGCAAATGAATGGCACACCACTCTTCACGCACCTCTGCTCCCCTCTGTTGGTTTCCATCAGAAAGAGGGAAAAAAATTTCTCTGTTGGCCTCCGATCTGCCATGCGAGCCACGGAGGTTGGCGTCGTCTCCTCCTCCTTCTCCTCGCGCGCGCAGCCGTCGAGAAGACACACGGCTCCTCCCCTGTGCGGTCTCACCTCCTCGCGCTGAATCCCCTGCTCCCCATGTTAGGTCCGCTCCTGCTTGGCTGATGCTGCCCGTTGCTGGTTCTTGATCCGTCCTGTTTGTTACATGTTCCAGTTTTATGGATGGTTTTTTTTTGGCTGATTCGTTGTTGGTGCCTTCAATTAATTAGTACTGCTACATTGTCATGCCCTGGTAGTGACGCGAAATGGCATTTTTTTTTTCTGTTTGCAATTTTGCGTAGTAGCATGATTGATGCTAGCTAGAACATTTTATTTAGGGGTGAAAATGGAGCGGATATTATCCGATCCAATCCGCTCCGTATCCGTCCAAAGTGAGGATATGGTAAGGGTTTTTAGATATCCAACGGATGCGGATTTTAACATGCGGATGCGGAGCCAGATGTGGTATCAACGATACCCGACGGATGTGGATTATCCGATAGGTTGTTTGGCCGATAACCCGCATTTCTCAGGCCATAGCCCATTTTATATGGGCAGCCCATGTAGCCCATCTACCGTTAACCTAATCCAATCCCCAACATGCCTGACAGCGCGTCGTCTTCCTAGGTGCGCCACCCCTCCTCCTAGCGCGCCGCTGCAGCCTGCTGCTTCTAGTGCCGGCGCCGCCGCCGCCGCATCCAACCAAAAGCAGCCTTTCTACTATTTCTAGCACCGCCTCTGCCCTTGCCGACGCCGTCGCCTGCCGTCCCCCATTCCCCGCGTCAGCGCCTCCTCCAGTGGGGTCCCCGTCCACCGTTGGCCCGTCGCGGCGTCGCCAGCGCCCAGCGCCTCCACCGTCAGGTACTATTGTTTTCTTGTGATGATGAATAATGACTGAATGAGAAGTGAAGTCTGGATCCTTGCATGTTGGCGTGTGCAGTGTGCTGTATGGAACTAGTTCATATTAGTTCGTGTTTGCAACTTACTAAATTGCAAGAGTAATGGTAGTACTGTATGGAACGGAACTTTGTTAATGTACTGAAGACTTATATTTTTAAGCAACGCCGCAATGAACTGAAGACTTGTATTATGTATTTGCTGGATGTATTTTGGATTATTCAAGCTCTTAAGCACTTGACAATCTGCTGTATGTGTTATATTATCAATTATGCAAGCTGCACTTTACTAGTTAAGCAAAATTATATTATTGATGTGTTTTGCCTAGTTTTTCCTAGAGAGCTGAGATCATAAATCATGTTCAGATGTTTTGTCATCGTATTGCTGCGCTCTTGTTGTATGGATTGAATACAAACTTAATATCCGACAATTTTATTCCGTTTCCGAACCGAGTCCGCACCGAGTCCGTACCGAATCCGACGTCCGAAATAATCCGCATCCGCACGGCATCCGCACCCGCTTTAAAAATATGGTTTAGGATATGGTATAGAAACTATCCGTCCGAATCTGTTCCGTTTTCACCCCTAATTTTATATGTTCTTGTCTTTTTAAGCAGTGGCACTTGCCTCATTGCCTGCATTGGTCAAGCTTACACCACTTATGTAACTGTTAATTGATGCTCGCTGCTAAATTGGTTGTAAATTTTGCTTTATAATCCATATCAACTGTTACGAATTTTCCTGAACTATCCATGTCTGAATTAGATGTAATTCAAGACTATACATGCCAAAACTACCTTTTGTTTTTCGCCGTTCTGTTGCAAGAATCCGCTGATGCAAATCTTGATACAGATCTGACCTTCATAATCCAAAATAAGAGGTTTTAGTCAAGTGGGCGATAATGGGGATATCCAAGGTGATTGGCATCGCTGGAACAGCTCTTCTGGTCACATCTGTTGGTATGTGGAAGATCGGCTTAAGAATTGTCGCAGTTCCTTTTCTAGCCACCAGTACTATTGCCTATATCGTCGCTGTTGCATCCCATAATTCCATCAACATACCTTGGATCTTGGGAAAGAACTCAAAAGGGAGGTTTCCAATTTGGTCAAGTGTACTTTTTGGTCCTTTCTTGATACTTGCTCGAGTATATGCAACTGTGAAGAGACATATGAGGAAGGAGGCTGTGTATAACATGATCACTGAAGGCGTTTATCTGGGAGGATGGCCGTTTATGCTGAAGCATTTGCCCCCAGGAGACCCATCTATTATTGATTGCACTTGTGAGTTGCCAAGAAGTGATTTTGTCCCAACAAATGAGTATCTTTGTATTCCTACTTGGGATACAAGAGCCCCAACAATATCCCAAATCGAATTTGCGGCACGCTGGGCATGTGAAAAGAGAGCCAAAGGGAAACCAGTTTATGTACATTGTGCGTTTGGTTAGTAATGACCTATCTCTCTTCCTATATTCTACCTTTTTTAAACGTTGACACAAGGACTCTATAATCTAGTTTTGTACATAACTGCAGCTGCTAATTACTTTTGAGTATTATGTGTGCATGCTTATGTTTTGTGCATGACTGCATCAGGTCATGGAAGAAGCGCTTGTGTCGTGTGTGCAGTTCTAGTAGCATTGGGCATTGCTGAAAACTGGAAGGATGCAGAAAACATCATCCGGGAAAGAAGAAAGATAAAAATGAATGCTGTTCACCGGAAAACCTTGGACGATTGGTCAAAATATAGAGCTTCTCAGAAGAAGGATAAATAACTGTGAGTCGATTGTTCTCATATGTACTTCTGTGATGTTTAAAGAATGCTCAAAACACATTAAGAGTTGTATTGTTTAACATCTTAAACATTTTTAATTGGTAAAATTGCTGTTTTGACAATCAAACGCTTATGGCAATCGTTTGTTGAACATGAAATCCAACCATCATTAACTTCTTTGATATGCTTGCTAGTCATATGCCTTAAAGCCTTATATGCTAGCAACTTCTGTAAAGGTGTGGCCTTAGACAACTACTATTAGAAATTTAGAAATTTAGCATGCTTTTAAAGGTTGCTACTTCATCCCCCTCTCCTACTAGTTCAACTGCTGCAAAATACTGATTGCAGCAGAATAACCAAAAGTACTTCAGACTCAACAACAATGTGTGCAATATCAGACTTTAGATGAGTTGTGTACTCATTATGGTCATAAAACTGTAACTGAAAATTGTTTCTGTTCCTTAAATAGTACTACATAATTTTATCTTCATTTCTAGGTAGTTTAGACCTGTCTTTTTCTGGGGGTCAGATTCACTTCTATTCTATTAGATAGCTTTTAAATTCAATACAATATGTTCTGGCACTGGTAGATTCTGTTCCAACTTTTAACTACTCATTAACTTTAGAACTGTAAAATCAACCCTTTTATCAATCGAAGGCACTGTTTTCAAAATGATGGGCTTCACGGGAAACATAATTTGCCATGAAATCACATAAATAAGTAATATTTCAGCAACAAAATCTAGCTAACCCCTTTTTGTTGTCACTGGACAGGACATTAAATCATTTGACATCTCAGGCAAGTTACCATGTGAGTTCTATGCAATCTGGGTTCTGAGAAATCTTCCTAGTTCTGGAGCTTGCATTGTTTCCCAGTTCATATCAGTGTTTCCCACACGCGTCAGATTACATCCAAAATTTGTTCCCAGTTTTGCTTACTTCTGCTCCTACCTGAAGGTTAGTCTTCAAAGTCCTTGTAAATCAGAAAGCTGAAAATTGGCTTTCAGATGGTTGTGCTGCTATGCTTAGCTCTCCACAGTTGCCTTCATCTGCCACCAATATCCTACAGGCAAATAAAGGCTCCAGCTATAAATATATGATGGATGCGTACAGATAAATAGCACTACAGCTGCTGTCCTATTATTCTTTTAGACCTTGAATTTGGTTAGTTGGCTCCTGAAATAGTTGAAACATGTATAGAAAGGGACAAAATCCATATCTACTCCTTATTTTGTACACCTTCACATCATTGTGTTTTATAATAATCTTTTTTAGGATAAGGGACTACCACTAGTTCATTGGTGTAATGACCTTCAAAATCATGATAAAATAAAGTGCATGCAGCATGTATGATGTGCAAAAAAAGTTTGCTAGCTTTTGACTCTAGAACTCCAGTGGTCCTTTCCATGCTGATTTAATAGGGTGCATTCCTTATATTTTTTTCGTCTAGTAAATGGTTCAGTTATATGTACTTCGAACTTTCCAATCAGAGATTAAACCTTCAACAACTACAGGTAGGGGGCTTATCATAAAATAAAGAAAGGAAAAAGAATTAATTGCAGGTAGGACTAGAACATGGTGCTTACTCTCGGGGATGAGAAGCCCAGAGGGAGCTGAGGGCACGGAGGCGATTATGGTACTCGCCAATTGCCAAGAAACATCGAGCTGCCTGCCTAATTGTCAGAATTCTGTGCATCTGATGAAGAGTCTGTTGCCTCAAGTTATCAGCCTGGAAATCCAATTTGACAGTTGTGGTTTTAGTACATGATGAAATGGTCTCACTCTTGGCACTAGAAAATTGAAAACTAGAGGAGATACTGGTAGTAAGTTTGTTTTACTATGCCATACTATAGTTAATCAGATAAGCTCCAAAATAAGGATAATGTCACATGTTTAGGTGACCATTCTTTTCTTTGTATGATGTAGAGATAACATCTCTACATGTTGATGCCATAGCATATTACTGTAGGAAAATTTGTTAACTTTTCACTCTTTATTAATTAACATGTTGTCATGTCGCATTATTAGAAGGATAAAAATGACTGTTTTCTGCTCGACTGTCAAGTGATTGGATTGCTCATCCAGAAAGTTGAGCCAAACAGGGAGAGTAGGATCAAAACTGAACTAGGGGCAGCCAAGCCAAGGACTTTACCTGTATGACAAAGCCTTCAAGGTTGGACAGCTTGCCCAGGGCAAGGGCCATGTAACCCATGAAGCTCCCAAGGCTGGCTTCGTCGACCACGGAGCCGCCATTGGCGACGGTCTCAGCTAGTGACTGATGCAGCTGCTCCAGGCCCTGGGAGAGAGCTTCCTCTGCCTGCTGTGATGATTGCTGAAGGCTGCAGATGCCAACCACTTGCTGTTCAGTCAGGGGGTCTAGCCGGGGTGCCACTGTCTGCATCAACATCAAGAGTTTGTAATGAAATTAGAAAATTACACTTGTACTTAGAAGATGAGGTCAGATTTAGCATGGTTAAAACTTGATTTGGCAAATTTGTTCTGCACATTGTGAACTGTGAAGTGAGGTTCATGTTTGATGTCAGATTGTCAGGTGCATTTTCTGATGGAAACTAGCCTAGAACTTATCATGATCAGATGTGAGGTTATGACTACATATATACCTTGAGCATGTTTAAGCATGATATAGTAAAAGTTCTGCACATCATGACCCGTGCAGTGTTGCTTCATGTTTGATGTTACTCCAGATTTTCAGGTGCATTTTCTGACGAAAATGAGCCTAGGCTGAGCTAAACTTAGCTCTTTTCTGACAAAAGCTTTCTTCCATTGTATTGTTTAGACCACTTATTTTAAGTATTCGTTCAGTTTATTTATCAAAATATTTAATTTATCCTATAATTAAGTAGGTAATCCGCAGCAGCAATCGGCTCAACAATCTGTTTCAATAATTAAGTAACTTCATATCCAGAAAGGGGGTTTAGAAATGAGAAGAGGATCATGTCTAACTTCACTCTAACTTTGAGTTCTAACTGAGTTACTGACATGTGAGCCCGTCGAGTAGAAGATGCATATACCAGTGACTCACGTCACATGAAAGTAAGTTGGAGGATCTCAATCCTCGTTAACGAGGCTATGGCTATGTATGTATGTAGGTATACCTTGAGCAGATCGGACGGGCGGAAACCGGCCATCCAGAGGAAGCAGCGCTCGGCGGGGGTGGCCCACGTGCCAGTGATGAGGTGGAAGACGTCGGCCTTGGCGGCGGCTGCTCTGAGGCGGAAGAGCTCGTCGTAGTGGGCCAGGGCGTCGTCGACGATGGCCCTCAGGTCGCCGTCCGGCAGGTGCGCGTGTAGCCCGCCGTGCAGCTCCGCCATCCGCCGCCCGCCGTCCTCCAGCCACCGGCCGTACTCGGCGTCGAACATCGCCGCTCCTGCCACAACCAAATGGACAGTAATAAAGTAAAAACATGCATACTGAATTATTACTGATCTGATGCAAATCCTATATGACAATCAAACTGAATTTCACATTTCAGATCAGTAGATAAAAGCTACATAAACATGAGAGATTGATCAAGTGAAGGCAATGCATTACCTGCGCTGGTGTTTCCACCTGGTGATCCTCCCAGCAAGAGGCCCTGAACCAAGAAATTCAGATTTTACTGCATTCATGATCCTACCTATAATGTTTAGTAATTAGTTCAGAATGCAGAAAAAAATTACTACCTGGGAACGAGCTCTCTCGAGATCCTGCTCCATCTGAGCCAGCCTCAACTTGCTGCTCTCAAGCTGCTGGATGTAAGCCTGCAAATTTGTATTTTCGACAGATTATGCTGTCAGAAACTTATTGGGAAGAAGAGATTCAATTCTGAACAGTTCAATTTCTTTCTATGCAGGTATACAGTACTGAAATTCTCATGGAGCTAGCTAGGCTCACCTTCTTTCGCAGCCGGCTCTTGCGTGCTGCCTCTCGGTTCTGGGCTAACCTTCTCATTATCTGATCACACCAACACAAGGGAGTAAATAATCGTCTCAAACTCATGCTTGAAACAGTCATTAATTAGCTTTCACTGAATTGTTCTGTACGTACATATACTTGCATGAGCACACATCATCATCATCAAGCTATCCAATTAATTAAGCATCAACAGGGAGTCTGAGAGAGCTAGGAGAGTAGGATTAACCTTTGGATCAAGTGTCTTTGTCATCCTGTGGTCACTGTGAGTGGAACTTGCTGCCATCTTCTGCATGCAATGTGGACATGAACAAGATATTGTTAATTACAAGATGCACTTTAATTACTACAGTTTTGTGCAGTTAGAAACTATACAAGATAAATAGAAAAATAGTGATGATATACATGCTTATGTGCCTATGGTGCAAATAAAATATACTAGTATGATCTTTGGATGCACGTTACATCAACCAGATATAAAAAAAAAACAGCAATGTATATGGGTGGAAGCCACCCACTCTAACAACAGACAAAAATATTGTTCTGCTTTTTTGTTTATGTTGCTGTCACGCCCTAATATGCAAAGTTCTCTTTCAGTTAAGCGTGAGTTAGATATAAATATTGGGTAATAATTGTTCATCCAATGTGATCTTGGCAGTTCATCAATTGGCCAGAAGGAACCTAAAGCACCCCTGATGGCCAAATTGCCATTGTTCAGGTATCAGTTGGTGCAATTTTTTTTGGACCATACTTTGTGCAAGCTAGAGACAATTAACATACTATAAGAATGCATACTTGTCGCCTAATACAGCACATAAGCTAGCATGCACAAGTCTAACATATCCTTTTCTAGACTTATCTGCTCCTCTTCTTTTTCAAATAATGAAGAAGATAGAAATTTGTAGTGGCAAGTAAGGCTAAATGACAAGAAACTGCATGGATAATCACTAAAGTGATCATATTCTGCATCTGATTCTTCAGAAAAACGCTGGTCCATTGGAACAAGTTGGAACTTTCTAATGTAGAGCCAAATAATACACCTAACTTGTTGGGATTGGTGATCTTGGGAGCAGCAAGATCTTAAATGACCCTGAACTCTTCTAGTACTACTCCATGAGCATCTTGAGTTGTGGGCTAGCTACTGACATGACACCAGACTAGGGAACAACGCATTGCATCTGCACCACTGCATGGCTTTATTTTCTTCTCACGATGTAGGTATATGCATGATCAGGAATCAGGAGATCCATGCAGAAGCAAAGACAATATGAGCACCTCCAAGAACAAGAGTTTACTACACCAAAACGCATCAAGAAACTCAAGACCAAGAATTACTACACCAAAACGCATCAAGAAACTCTAGTGATTGATGAGAATGCAAACCTTGTGCTGCTTCTGCTGCTGCTGTGGGATCTGATCAAACTGGCTCGCCATGTCGGCTGCTGCTGCACCCTGATCGCCGTTGTTCTTGCTGCTGCTCTCGGAGTCCGTTGTGTCTGCCGTCACATTTGAACATCCATCCTACAGAACACAGCTGTAACTTTGCCTTTGCTTTGCAAAAATGAAAAATGCAGTAGAGATCATGCTCAAGTTTACCTTTGGTGTTGGAAGAGAGCTCCTCATAGGCCAGGATGGGAAGATGTCCAGTGTAGCAGGAGGCCTAGCTGTTGCTGTAGCTGCAGCAGCAGCAGTGGAGAAGGCTGCAAGAAGATATCATAGGGGAGGAGGAGATCAAGAAATGCATCCAATCCTGCAACTGCAACATCAGAGAGCTAGTAGCAGCTGAAGCACTGCATTGGGATCACAAGGGGCAAGTGGGGGCCCATATGGCAGTGAAAGGTGGACTGGAATTTATTCCCTTTGAGGAGCTAGGAGTACTGCACAGACTGTGTGCTTTGCTTTGCTGCCATGGCAGGGAGCTAGCCAGAGCTGGTACTATAGTACTTTGGAGACTTGTTGCACTCTAGAGAGAGAGATGGTGATGATGATGAGAGGAGAGTCACAAGGCAGTCACACCACTACACACAAGGTGACAAGAAGCACAACTGCCACTCCTGCTATCTGTAGCTCTTGCTTTGCATTGCATGTGGTTTGGCTAGCTACAAAGTTTTTGCTGTTCTTTTTTTTTTCCAAATGGATTTGCATGGTTGCTTTTGACTACACTGCCCTAACCTCTTGGGAAAGTTGGCTCACTGGGTTGTGCGCTTTTGTTCTTGGTCAGAGAGAGAGAGAGAGAGAGAGAGAGAGATGATGTTGTGAGTACGTACGAGTGGTGTGTCCATGGTGAGAGGTGGTGGTGGTTGCAGTTTGTTGAGCCCTCCTCCTGAGTGTGGCAACCTGATGAACAAGAGCTTCTTCTAGCTCTCCAAAATAATCAGCGCCACCTCCACCTCCTCCTCCTTGCTCGCTGTCAGTGTCAGGCCAATGCAAATTAAGAAGGGAAATTAAAACATGTAACATGAGATCAACAACTTTGTGGGAATAAATTTGTTGACCAGAATGATCTGAAGAAAGATTCATGAAGAACAGTAATGAGAAAGCAATATGAAAAGAACAAGCTGAGAAGAGTTCTGATTCAGCAACCGATGCATATAGCACTCTTCTCCTGAACGTGAAAGAGAAGCTCATGGTTCAGAACTTCAGATCATGTTTATCTTGCACAGTTTGCACTTTGCAATCACCAGAGAGAGAGAGAGAGATCATAGAAAGAGATATTGGGAGAGAAGGAGACAGAAAGATGAAAACGAGATGTTGGGAGAGAAGGAGAGAGAGGATGATGATGAACTGATCTTACAAGAGGTTTGCAGAAGTCATGGAGTTGGGCAAGGTGGTGCCATGGAAGCCATAGCCAAGAACATGATGAGGATTCTGCCCTCTCCTAGCCTCTCCCATCCTACGAGCCACAAAACCACAGCTCGATCTCCCAGTATCTCCAAGAATCAGAACGAAGAGCTAGCTCAAATTTCTTGGATCTACCTCCACAAAGAACAACAAAAAAGAAACAAAGAACAACAAAAAAGAACATCATGATCGCTTCTACTGTACATGCTAGTATGCTACACGCCAGATGATGTGAAGAATTCAAGATGAGAAGAGTCAAAGAAAGAAACATACCAAGATTGTGGTCTCTTGTGATAAGCAAGAGCCAAGAGCTACTATAGCAGAAAAGTGACCGGAGTAGTAGCTAGCTAGAAGTGCAAGAAGCAAAGCTTGACCGTTTCTTGGCTCTCAGCTGGAGTAGCTAGCTGTTCTTGGCTCTTGCTACTGCTGCTCACTCCTACTCTTGAATCTTGATATGGAGTATCTGAAAGTGTAGCAGCTTCACCTTCCGGTCTGGGGCATGCTAAGCACACAGTTGATGGAAAGATCTTGTCCTTCCTTTCTACTATGCTGGTTTTTTTCTTCTTTCAAGAGAGGAAAGGAGAGAGAGGTCTAGGTCTTGTCTCTACTTGAAGGTGTTTTGTCATGGAGTCTGCCACAGGAATCCCTGGCTCTACACTCTTATCATCTTGGAACTGACTTCTCTCTCTCTCTCTCTGTGTGACTGGTCCCAGCTGCACTGCAGATGCAAGTCTAATTTCTTCTGGTTCATGCATGTGTAAACCTTATTTTGCCCCAGATAATGAATGGGATGTTGAATTTGGGTTCAAGTTGTAGTATTGATCAGTACTACTATTTTTTTCAATTGTTAATGGCTGTTGACAAAACTTGCAAGTTACTATGCACTGGTGTAGGAAGTACATGATCCTGTTTGCAAAGAAAAATGATTGAGATTAACCATTTTGCTACCGGATTGTTCAATATTACAAGCTATGTATGTGTTATTCAGACTTCAACGGTGCATGCATTTCATCTGATTAATCCACACTCTCTTCGATTCAAGATTGACTAATTTACACCGACATATAGTTTATTATATGCAAAACCGTAGCTTTCGGATAGCATTTAGAAATGTTAACCATTCTGACCACACAATAATCCTACGTTGATAAACGCTTCTCTCACCGTCTCATGATTTGTATGTACGATCTTATCGTTATAGCTCTCTAGCAACTTGATTGCAACTTTGAATAATCTATTTCTCATTTCAAATCGAAGATAAAATAATTGAACTATCGAATCATTAACATCAATAGTACCGTACAAGATAAAACTGAAAAGAGGAATAGAAAACCAAACCTTTAAAGAAATCTTCAGGTTAAAAAAAAAAGTATAGAACTCTCTATATATATTCTCCATTATTAATATATATCCTGCATTTAATTTGCTTGGCAATATTCTCCTCTGTTAATGCGTCAACATCCGTACCTTGTCAAAATATCACCTAAACCCATACCTGGCCAATCATATCCATTTCACAATATGAAGATCGGCTAACTTAATCAATTTGGAAGTTGATTGTTACGTCTAATATATCAATGACGCTAGTTTAATTAATTTCCTAATATGCTCACCTATATATATACTTTTTGAGTTTTCGTCACGATATGTACAATTAAGAGCAACTCCAATAGAATGGCCAAATTGCTGGCCAAGCTAAATTTTAGCAAATATGGGGGGAACATACCCTTCAACGGCTTCTCCATCCGGTTAGCGAAGCTATCTAGATGGCCAAATCGCACCCTTCATTGGCCAAACATGGAAAGTCTCTCTGCCTGGCTATTCGTGGGCCCCACCACTCCCCCTCCCACCCCATCTCTCTCTCCCCCGGCTAGAGCAAGAAGGCGGCGACGGCGCCGCTCGTGAACGGCAATGGCTAGAAACCGCACGACGGCGACAGCATGGAGGAGAGATGTGCCGGAGCCAGCCGCGACCGCCGCCGTCGTCCGCGCCGTCCCCGGCCCGCAGCGACTGTTGCCGTCGTCCGCACCGTCCCCTGCACCGTCCCCAGCCGCGACCGCCACCCCCGCGTGGATTTGACCGGGCGGCGTGGATTCGGGGGCTGTTGCCAAGGTCGTCATCGTCACGAGCCGCTGCCGCTACCACCCTTTGCTCAATCGCCGTTGCCTCGGGGAGTGCTAAGAGAAGAGGAAGAGGGAGAAAAAGAGGAAGAGGGGGAGAAAGATGAGGAAGAATGGATATAGAGGCTGACGCATGGGTTCCGCTATCATACACTCAAAATAGAGAGGATGGATGGAGAGGCTGTTGGAGTAAACAACATATTTGACTTGACAAATGAAATGGAGAGTTGACCAAATAGACATTTGGAGAATCGAATTTACAGAGAGTGTTAGAGATGCTCTAAGCTAGCTTTATTAATAGTCCATTTCAATAATGATTACTACCTCTTTAATTGGACCGAGGCTCCTGTAATTGGTGTAAATGATGTACTCCCTCCGTCCTATAATATAAGGAATTTTGGTGGGATGGGATATATCCTATTAATTACTACGGATCTAGACAGAGAGATACAATGAATATGAGTATAGAGTATGTATTTATTGCACTAGGATGTATTGTATTCTAGTAAGCGAGGTTAGTTTTTTTTGGTGGAGGAATTAGCTGTCATGCTGCCTATGAATTTTAAATTTTGATTTTGAGAATAATTTTAGGCAACGACAGCGGCAGAGGAAAACCTAAAACTTAAAATCAAATCCTATAATCCGACGCAGTGCTAAGTCTCCGTACACCCTTATTCAAGGTTGACTACCTACTGTTATTTGACTATTTGTTATTAATTGTTACTACAAATTTTGGGTGAAAATATACAAGAAAGTAGATATATTTTGTTTTCTTGACAATGCATGTATATATAATCAAATTATACATCACCAACTTTATCACAATTTATTATCATTACTGTTACATATTTACTACAATTGACACATATATCTAGATCTATCGTAATACTCTACCAATTATTTTCATCATATCAAATTTCATCTAAAATTACTTCTATATATTTTCATAGCAACACGCATGGTATCTTCTCGCGCGTATTTTTAATGGTGAGTAGGAGCTAGTTGGGATGAGTGCAATGTCCCTTTCATTTTGCACTTGGAGCAAAAAATCAATTAAGTAAATTAACTACTTTATGCTCCGCCTAGCCGCCAATCAAACAGATTTATTTCTCCCCTTCACCCACTATATTTTTCCTAACAATGATTGGCCCAATAAAATGCGCCAAAAACACATGACAAGAGAACCTACTAATAGCTAGGAGTAAGGTAACTGAATAATTCATTCTTATTTTTCTTTTTTGGTCTGCTAATTGACACACATCTCATAGCTAGTCTTCAAGTGGCAACTTCGGGGGCATGCCTAATAAGACAAAAATAGAAATAGTAGTTGAACTCCTATATAAACGACTTTGGTTTTTATTTATGAGAAAATCGATTTTGGTGGTTAGTGTCTGGCTAGCTTCTATGGATTGTATAATTATTAGCTGTGGTCTTATATTAGACTAGTGGTTTAATTAATTATGGCACATGGGCTGAAAATTTATTAAACAAGTAGAGGCACGCATCATGCATGCATGCGCATGACAAAATGATTATGTCATTCATTCTGCTAGCTAAGCTAGCTGGAAACCTCAAACACGTACTCGGTCAGTCCCAAATCCCAATATACTTATTTGTTGTAGGTTATTTAAATATATAGATTAAGATTTGTTTGAAAAAGACTATACCGTTTATTATTAAATGATGTACATATATATATATATATATATATATATATATATATATATATATATATATATATATATATATATATATGGTCGGAAGTGAGAGGGTTTGTTAGGGGCAGAATGGTATGAAATGATTGATTTAACAAATTATATTTTAGAGTAACAACTATTTTAAGATAAATTTCAAATTTTAAAAGTGCATTTAGACAACTAATTATTTTGGTGAGTAATAATAATACAATTAGAGATGACTAACAACTTACTTAGTATGAGTACTGAATGAATGTTAGCATCGGTGAAACGAAGTTAAAGGCAAAACCTCTAGGCCATCTCGAAATACAACTAGCTATTATGTCGCGGAGGTAGTATTCTACTAATATGAGATTATTATATGAAAAAAAAAATCAAAAAATACATTGATAAGCATCCAATTTCAAGAAATATCATCGATAAGTACGAGTTCTATAAAATGCACTGTACAAGCGATTTTGTCTCATAAATACCATCGTCGTTAGGGTTCTGTTAGTAATCCTTCGTTAAGTATTATAGGATAAACAATACATTTAACAACGTGGATGGATGGAACCTTAACAACGATAAAATTTATAAGATAAAATCGCTTGTACGATAGTATATTTATGGAACTCGCACTCGTCGATGGTTTTTCTTAAATTTGGTTGTTTGTTAATGATATTTTCTGGATGTTCTCTATATGTATGGGCTCATTAATAACGGCACTGTATGAGTGACAATGAGAAACAGCGTGAGAGAATCTGTATGAGATGACGTACGCGATATTCATATACAGGCATTGATACAAACTTCTACGCAGTAGCTAGTGTTGCTGAATCTAGCTTGGCCGTATACTCCCTCCGTTTCAAAGTACAAAATTTTTTTTTGGTTAGGTAGAACACAACTATAAATCTAAACATATTTCTTTTTCCAGATTGATATTACTGAATATGTCCAACCAAAATCTTATATATATTGGGACAGATGGAGTATACTAGCGTCCACCGTATTTTATATGTCGCCCACTGAATTAAATATGAAACTCTGAAATATTCAAAGACGTCATCGGGAAGTGTGTTGTAAGTCAGAAATTATTTTGAGCCGGGGAATATTAGTTTAATTTCATACGCCTCTGTTATATTTTGTAAAGTGTTTTTAATTTTGTCCAACATTAAACTTCTCTATTTTCATACTAGTGGGCCGGGTGCTTTAGCTTATACTGTCACAGAGATATAAAAGCCTATCTTAAAATTTGTGTTTAAGAGGAGGGGAAATGAGAAAACTAAAAATATATGTAAAACGAGATAAGTTATTATTGCATGATTAATTAAGTATTAATTATTTTAAACTTAAAAATATATTAATATGTTTTTTAAATAAATTTTTATTTTAAAAAACACACGATTTTACCGTTTAGGAAGTGTACAAGTGAAAAACATCATATATCCCTATTGACACTCCCACCTCGCACTCGTGACGCACTCGTGACGACTCCGTACGTCAAATCCTTCTCCACCTCGTCAAGGCCACGGCGATGCCACTTCCATCAGAGCCCCAAGATGCCGACCCTCATATATATATGGGCCCTTATACATTTAACCTATTATCTAGCAGAAAATTAATTTAATCCCTTAAAATATATGTTGGATCTAATATGTATCCCTTAACAGCAAAGCTATGTATAATGACTCCATCAATCATCAATACCGGTTTAGTATGCCGGGCTTCTCAAATGGTTTGGATGACAATATTTTGCTTTGTGTGGCGCACATTGATCTAATCTCTATCCTACGTCTATATTACATTATAAGACCCATGTCTCATCCTCACCTTGCTCTCTCCTAAGGGCATCCTCAATGTTAATCACACAACAACTATAAGATGTGACCTACATACATATATTTTTTACTTATAGTCACTGCTACAATGTTTAAGTTCTTCTCTTGACCTTAAGCTAGGACCCACTAGAAAAAATAATCTTTATTAATCCTTTTAGCATGAAGGATTCAAACAACATACATATTGAAAATACATAACGTAACTTTATATTTCTTATGGCTAGCTCTAAGATTAAGGTTAGCCATAGCAATATTCTCTTACAAACACACCTCACCATGCATAAAGTTGAACTATAAATATTAGTTTATTGTTTATGGTCATCTTTACAGGCATATTGGAGATGCCCTTACACACTTTGAGAAGCAGAGGGTATTGGAAACAGAGAGGGCAGGAGGGTGACGGTAGCAGCGAGCCGAATCGTAGAAGAGCGGCGGCGGCTCCTCCCCTCTTCTCTCCTACCGTTCGGTTGGGGCACGGGCCGGTGCGCTTTTCTCTCCCTTCCTCCTCTGGTCCTCCCTCTCTCTTTTTTCTTTGAGAGAATTTTCTCAATTCGCTCCTTTGTTATGTCAGATTCTCTTTGACGAATTTTGTCAAGTTCCCTTGGACCAGTTACAAGGACTTGAACACCCAATTGCACTTTTGTCTTCTGAAGGTTAAAATCGAGACATGCAATTCCTCCTCCCTCTCTTGGCTGATTGTATACGTGCCTCTGCGCCATGCCTGATTGTATACGTGGGTTGAGCTTTGCTGTGACTTTGTGATGTCAACTTTCCAAATGCTGATTTTTAGTAAAATTACGGTATTGCTATAAATCTGGCGACCCATTTTTCCTCAAATCTCAGTCGAAATTGCTATGGGGATGACACATAAGAAAAATCATCATGGAGTTGTTTTAACGGTTTTTAGCAGTTGTAGGAGTGGTTAAATTAAGTCGGTTTTACATTTTCTTATCTGGCCTAATTAGCTGACCCTTTGTTTGGATCAAAGTCATTCTTAAAAGTACACCTGGGCCTTTCTCTTTCACAAACATTCTTGAACAGTTGCGTACGAGTTGGGCTTTTCTTTGTACAGTTATAGGAATAAGTTCACTTGAGGTCCCTTAACTTGTCAACGAATTCGATTTTCGTCCTTCAACCGAAAAACCAGATACAACGGATCCCTCAACTATCAAAACCAGTGTAAAGCATGTCCCTCAACGGTTTTAATGGTGGTTTCCAGTGTAAAGCATGTCCCTCAACGGTTTTAATGGTGGTTTTGGCTGATGTAGTGCCTACGTGGCTGGTTTGACTTGGTCCTCGTCCTACGTGGCGGTGACGTGGAACTTGAAATAAAATATAAAAATTAAAAATAAAAACAAAAATATAGGGCCCACATGTTAGTAAGACAAAAGGAAAAAAGAGTGGATCCACCTGTCAGTGGGTCCCACCATCCTCTCCATCCACGGACGACTGGACGACGGGAGACTGGGAGAGGGAGCGACCGGCACCTCCTCTCTCTCCCTCCCGGCATCCTTCCTCGCCGGCCGGTGAGCACGCACGGAGAGGAAAAAAGGCGCCGGCCGACGAGGGCGGCGGAGACGGCAGCTGGCCGCCGCCCGCTGCGCGCCTCTTCGGCGGTGAAGACGTGCCCGTACGAGGACGTGAAGTTATGCCCGTGCAAGGCCATCCTCGTCGAGTACTCCCACGGCGGCGGCCACCATCACCACCACCCGCCGCCGCTGCGGCTCAAGCAGTGACGACGACGGCGACAACGAACTCTTCCGGGCCGGCGTCCGAGCGACGAGCACAGCGCTCTGAGACGTAACCGACGGCAGCGCGGCGAGCAGCAGCCAGCAAGAGTGTCGGTGTATATAAAGACGACGAGCATGTGTTGCAGCTCGTCGTGGTAGTAATTAGTGAATAGAGAAAGTCGTTTTCATTTCAATTTCTTTCGCCCCCGTTTTGAGCCACGGAAAATGCACGTTCATAAGCCGATGAGCTCGTCCCCCCTCTCTCTCTCGCTTACCTCGGATGTGTCTCACCGACACTGCGCCGTGGGTGGGGCACTGGGGCTCGACGGCAACGGGCGGTCGCAGCCCGCCGAAGAGGCGCGCAGCGGGTGGTGGCCTCACCGACCGGCGCCTTTTTCCCTCTCCATGCGTGCTCGCCGGCCGGCGAGGAAGGATGCCGGGAGGAAGAGAGAGGAGGTGTAGGTCGCTCTCTCTCCCAGTCTCCCGTCGTCCGTGCATAGAGAGGATGGTGGGACCCACTGACAGGTGGTTCCACTCTTTTTTTCTTTTGTCTGACTGACATGTGGGCTCCATATTTTTGTTTTTATTTTTTATTTTTATATTTTGCTTCCAGTGCCACGTCACCGCCACGTAGGACGAGGATCAAGTCAAACCAGCCACGTAGGCGCCACATCAGCTAAAATCACCATTAAAACCGTCGAGGGACTGTTTTGCACCGGTTTTGATAGTTAAGGGACCCGTTGTATCTGGTTTTTCGGTTGAAGGACGAAAATCGGATTCGTTGACAAGTTAAAGGACCTCAAATGAACTTATTCCACAGTTATATCAGAACGCCTCCGGCCCATGTATTTCCTTATCTCCTCTTAGTCATTTCTCCTGCCGTCCGGAAGGTCGTCGCCTCTCGTCGGACGATGCAATTGCAAGCCGAGCGCGCGGCAAGACGATGGTGCTCAGCTGCCATACGTCGTCGTGCCAAGACGAGGACGCCGGCGACGGCGAGCTAAGGCCTGAAGCGGATGGACGAGAAAGCCTATAGGCCTTTGCAGACTATCTATACATTCTTGTTGCAGTCAGATCACAAATCTCTGTAAGCATCTTGTTTTGTCGTCAGAGTTGCATCGAACAGAATTAACAACGGGACAGACGAACATAATTTCAGGCACCATATACATGCTTCTCCTGAACTTTTGTAAAATCAAAGGTGTTTTAATTATTATTCTGTGATGAACAATTGACATAAGAGACTATTGGTTTTGATATTTGGAATTTATTTACGAAGTGGTTTTAGAGATGATTAGATTTGCAGGTGTTTCAGGTACTGCTGTTTTTGTCTGGACCGGTCAGACCGGGCCGGTGCGGCCGGTCAGACCGGTGGTATATGCGCGGTCAGACCGGCGCAGCCCATGGTCTGACCGGCCGACTCTGTGTCGGTTTTGGTTTCGGGTTGTTTGTTTGGATATCCGTGATTGTTTCATGCTTATGGCTTTTAGATGGATACTATGCGTATGTAATACTGTTGTTTGCTACTAATGAGTCAAGTTGGAGATAGCTTGGTCTCGGAATATGGTTTCTTTGTTTGTTCTATGTGTAGGTGACTCGATGTCTCGGGAGAGTATTTGCGGTGATGGACCAAGAGTCGGCTTGGGGATAAGACGACGTCCGTGGTGGTCAGAGACCATGCGGGATACTTAGGCTAGAGTTGATGCACGTGGTTGGTGAAGATTCCATATGACATACGATGGAGGTATTGTATGTGTATGGGATGCGGAGTCGAATTTGGAAGGAGTCCAAATTTGGTATGATTGGTTTTGGAAAGTTTGTTTCTTGTACTATAGGATTTCCTAAGGTGTTTAAGACTTCTAGTATGAGTTTGGTTCGTAGCTTTAGGTTGCCTACCTCGGGTATAAATAGAGGGGGAGCGTGAAGCTTCCCAGTATCGCTTTTGAGAGCAATTGAGTTGAGAGTTGAGTTAGGGTTTCAAATTTAGTCAAAATTTTTGTAAGGAGTGCTGTTGGTGCACTTTGTAAACACAGAGGGAATCAATAAAGTCGTCATCCACTTTAAGAGTTCTTTGATTTGTGTTTCACCAGGTTTCGACGGTGTAACACCCTGAAAATTTGATTAATAAAAACAAACTCTAAAAATACGGACCTTCAAAAACTTTTTAAATAAATTGCATCATGCCGATTTTATTCACCTATGTCATTGGATTTTGATCTCGGAATTTATTAATCGCGAATAATGAATAACTAACTAGGAATAAACCATAAAAATCAAATTGGCTAAATAAAGATTGGGTCAGGATAGAAATAAATAAAATATTATCGCGACCTTAATGGTAATTGTCGATGGAGCAGGAATTACACTAATTAAAAATTCAAATAAATTATATAAAAATAAAATATGAGTAATATTAATCTAGGGTGAATTCATTAGTTGAGATAACACAATTATAGAATCAAATTTGTATAGGAAATAGACTAAAATGGGAAAAATTGGAAAAGTCACTATTCATCGGCTGCCAGGTGTTTGATCGTGGTCCCCTAGCCCAGCCCCTCCTCTGCCGCACGCGCCGCCCGCCCATCGCGTCGCCGAGCCGCCCCGAGCCCGCGCCGACGTCGCCACCCCTGTGCCGCGCGTGCCGCCGCCGTGTCGCCGCGTCGCCTCGAGCCCCGCGCAGCCGTCCCGTCGCCGCGTCGCCGCCCGTTGCCGTCAAGCCCCGCGCCACGCCGTCCTATCGTCGCCGTCACCGTCGCGCCGTCGCCGTCGCGTCGCCGCGCGCCGTCGCCATCGCCGCTGCCGTCGCGTCACCTTGCGCCGCGCGCCCACCACCTTGCGCCCCGCGCCCGTGCCTGTCGCGCGTCGCTCGCCGCCGTCCCGTCGCGCCGTCGCGTCACCGCGCGCCGTCGCCATCGCCGCCGCCGCGCCGCGCCGCCGTCGCATCACCTCGCGCCGCGCGCCCGCCATCTCGCGCCCCACGCCGCCACGCCGCCGTCGCGTCACCCGCTCCTCCCCTCTCTCCCCTCTCCCCCTTACCTTTCCCCCTCTCCCCTATAAAAGCTCCACTTCTCCCCTCCCCTCACTCCATTCCCTCCTCTCCTCTACCCACTCCACCGCGCCGCCGCCTTCGCGCCACCGCGCCGCCGCATTTGAGCCTTCGCGCCGCTGCCCTCGGTGACGCCCCTTTCTTCACAAAAGAGTAAAACTCGTTTGTGAAGAAAATAGTTAAGAGTAAGATGAAAATCGTACAGAGCTTTGTAAACATAGTGTTTTTATTTTTGAAAGTATTACTAAATGGGAATTTCTCCCTTGGCCAACTTAGAAAAGGGGTGGGGCACCTTTTGGTCTTTTCCTACAGTCGTATGGCTCTGATACCACCCCCGTTTTTATAACAGGAATCAATCGTGTAAAAAGTATCATTTCCCTGGATCAAGTAGTCTGGTACATACGAATTCATACCTGAAATACCAAGTGCACATACACGAGTGTCTAGTACGAATTATTACATCATAAGCCCGCAGGCATAGTTTTAAATCATCGGACCGAGCGGTCCGGAATATATCCCAAAAACAGAAGTAGATAAGGCAGCGGAGTTAAGGCAGCGGCACGCCATTGCCACAGGCAACGACCGTAACTAAGACCTACTGAGCGCCATCGTCTTCATCACCCTCCTGGTAGTAAGCGTAGGGGTCCTCTGAAGCTTCATCTCCGACCTCTGATTAAGTTTGTATATTGCAAGGGTGAGTACCAACCGTACCCAGCAAGCCACCACAGCAACAATGCACATGATAAAGGGTATTCAAGGAATGGCTATGGTTCTTTTGCACAAAGCAAGTTTTGTAATTCTTTTCACAAGCCTAAGACCTAGCATAGACTGATCAAGTTTTAATACCAGTGTTCGCATTAGACAACGACGGTTCTGTCCACCATCCATTGTGATCCCAAGGATAGCTTCCCGCCATTGAATCGTCATGGTTTTCTGAGGACGTCCACCTTCCCGCCTCTCAGGAAGTGGCTCCATCAGCATAGAAATCATTATACAATATCCCATCCCATACAAGTTAAGAATTTAGAGTCTAGCCAAGTGTAATACATGTCCTGGTGCTCAATAACCGCGAGCACGGCTATTCGAATAGATTTGGTTTACTCACACTGCAGTGGATGTACACTTTACCCGCACTCCGCGACTGCCCAACACATGAGCCTCGTCCCAACACATGAGACGCGTCACGGCAAAGCTTTTCGATAACCTCGCATTGGCAGTACCCGCTCCATGAACTTCAATCCTCATGCACTCTAGGCGTCCATGTTTCTAGCAGTGAGAGGAGTTCTGGCGCTCCCGGGAAAGAGAAGTCTCACACACATATTAAATTATGGTTCAAGTTAAGTTCTCTCACACACACTCATGGCAGTCCTACCAATGGCGACACCGATGTAGGGCACGCCTCTCGGCCCTACCTCAACGGCTATCCCACCGTAGTGCACCTGCCTCACTCAGGGGTGAACCATCTATGCAGGGATACTGCCTCCGCTCGGCTATCTAATCCGCTAGGTCTATACCCATTCGAGAAGTACGGTTGTACGGGGGTCGTTTCATGCTTAACTTCGTGGCTCGGTCCTTAATTGACCGGGGACGGTACTAGCCTTTTCCGGATACCACCCAAATCCTCCGTCCGCCCCAGTCGAAAACAGTTGTTTAATTTTATTTCTCCTTTCACAAATCATGTCATCAACATCATGGCAATGTGGCGCTCATGTCTCCACATGCCGCATCTCAATTACCTTCCCAAAGGTAATTGCCCAAGCATATAACTTTTGATAAATATGAGTATGCATAAATCTAGAATAGCATTTCTAAGCATTTATCATAGTTGACTAGGGACTTATACGTAAATCATGGTTACAAGGATTTAAGGGTAAACAATAATCAAGTCATGGCATAATCACAAGTAGAATGTTCATCATTGCATGCAATTTTATTTGTAAACAAAATAATTTTACAAATGGGATCAACATGTTCAAGGAATAGTGATGACTTGCCTTGCTCAAAGTCTTGCGGGTCTTGGCCTTCGCTTGGATCCGCAACTCCCTCGGGCTCTATAGTTACGTGCGAAAATTGATTTGAATTCGGTTAGGATTCAAATAAAAATCCAAGTAAATCCAAATGGAAGTCGAATGCGAAAGTCGATTCTTTTATATTAACTTTACTATTCGCGAACTAGGGCAAACCCAATTTCGATTTATATATCCTAAACTATTTTGCGGGTATAAATATTTTATTAGCACAAGTTTTTAATTTAATTAGCCTGAGTATTACATCCATTTAATAGGTTAGAAATTTCCATCGCGGGCTAAATATCGGACAAAATCCAAAAATTATCTTATAATATTATACGATTTAATTTAGTCTATGACTAAACGATTAAATATAATATACGTCTAAAATTCCTAGTGATTAAATCCGAATTTCTACCGTGAATCGATTACTTATAGAGATTACCCAAAAATAATCTATAATAGTCTATAAGAATTCATCTAATTGTTTAGTTCTTAATTACATTTAAACTACTACCGCGAATTGATTTCTTATAGAAATTACCAAGAATAATCTATAATAATCTATGATTATAGTATTATTTTGCAAATACTACACTTTAGTTAATCCTATAATTAACTCCTAATATTTTAAATATCCTAAATCTCCTCCTAATTTCTTATTTATTTTCCTTTTTCTTTTTCTCCCTTTCCTTTTCTTTCTCCTCCCTCCCGGCTTCTTTCTACCTCTCTCTCTCTCGGCTCTTGCTCACCCAGGCAGCGATGGCGGTAGACACGAGGGGGGTAGGGAAGACGGCTCACTGGCGGCGGCGGCGGCGGCGGCGACAACGGCGACGGCGACGCAGGCGACGCGGCACCCGGCGCGGTGCGGCGTCACCGAGGGCAAGCGGCGCGGCGGCTCAAATGCGGCGGCGCGGCGGCGTGAAGGCGGCGGCGCGGTGGAGTGGGTAGAGGAAAGGAGGAGGGAATGGAGTGAGGGGAGGGGAGAAGTGGAGCTTTTACAGGGGAGAGGGGGAAAGGTAAGGGGGAGAGGGGAGAGAGGGGAGGGGCGGGGGACGCGACGGTGGCGCGGCGCGGCAGCGGCGATGGCGACGGCGCGCGGCGACGCGACGGCGCGATGGGACGGCGGCGAGCGACGCGCGACAGGCACGGGCGTGGGGCGCGAGGTGGTGGGCGCGCGGCGCGAGGTGACGCGACGGCAGCGCGGCGCGGCAGCGGCGATGGCGACGGCAAGAGGCTCGGAGCGACGACGGCGACGGCGCGACGGCGACGACGACGATAGGACGGCGCAGCGCGGCGCGGCGCGGGGCTTGACGGCGACGGGCGGTGACGCGGCGACGGGACGGCTGCGCGGGGCTCGAGGCGACGCGGCGACGTGGCGGCGGCACGCGCGGCACAGGGGTGGCGACGTCGGCGCAGGCTCGGGGCGGCTCGGCGACGCGATGGGCGGGCGGCGCGTGCGGCAGAGGAGTGGCTGGGCTAGGGGACCACGATCGAACACCTGGCGGCCGATAAATAGTGACTTTTCCAATTTTTCCCATTTTAGTCTATTTCCTATACAAATTTGATTCTATAATTCCTAATTTTTGCATTTATGAATTTTACTAAATATTTGTGTTATCTCAACTAATGAATTCACCCTAGATTAATATTACTCATATTTTATTTTTATATAATTTATTTGAATTTTTAATTAGGGTAATTCTTGCTCCATCGCAATTACCATTAAGGTCGCGATAATATTTTATTTATTTCTATCCTCACCCAATCTTTATTTAGCCAATTTGATTTTTAGGGTTTATTCCTAGTTAGTTATTCATTATTCGCGATTAATAAATTCAGAGATCAAAATCCAATGACATAGGCGAATAAAATCGGCATGATGCAATTTATTTAAAAAGTTTTTGAAGGTCCGTATTTTTAGAGTTTGTTTTTATTGATCAAATTTTCAGGGTGTTACAAACCTACCCCCCTTAAATAAATCTCGTCCCGAGATTTCTTACCAGTTTTCGAATAGATGCGGGTATTCCGTCCTCAAGAATTCTTCGCTTTCCCAGGTGGCTTCGTCCTCAGTGTGATTACTCCATTGTACCTTGTACATACGCCACACTTTGCTCCTAGTCCTCTTTTCGGCTTCATCCAATATCCGGATCGGGTGTTCTGGATACGTGAGATCATTGCTAATGTGAATCTCTTCCAGCGGAGCTTGTTCTTCCGACACTCATAAGCATTTCTTTAATTGAGATACATGGAAGACTGGGTGCACATCAGCGATATTCTCTGGTAGCTGTAACTGATATGCTACTTCTCCCCGTCTAGCCGTGATTTGGAAAGGTCCCACATACCTTGGCGCTAGTTTTCCTTTGACCTTAAACCTTTTCATGCCTCTCATCGGAGAAACCTTTAGATAAACATAATCTCCTTCCTTAAATTCCAGGTTTCTTCTTCGAGTGTCGGCGTAACTCTTTTGTCGTGATTGTGCTACTTTTAGACGGTCACGAATCAGGCGAACCTTTTCCTCGGCTTCTTGGATAATGTCAGGTCCAAATACTGCCCGTTCTCCAGTCTCGGACCACATCAGTGGAGTTCGACATCGTCGACTAAACAATGCCTCATTGGGTGACATCTTTAGGCTTGCTTGAAAGCTGTTGTTGTAAGAGAATTCGGCGTAGAGCAGACATCTCTCCCAGTCTTTGCTAAAATCCAGAGCACAAGCTCTCAACAAGTCTTCCAAGACCTGGTTTGTTCTCTCTGTCTGGCCATCTGTTTGTGGGTGATAAGCTGTGCTAAACGCAAGGTAACTTCCTAGGGCTTCATGTACTTTCTCCCAGAAATGCGAGGTAAACTGTGTGCCTCGATCAGATATAATTTTCTTAGGTACACCATGAAGACATACTATCCTGGTCATGTATAACTCGGCTAGCTTAGCACTGCTATAATTTGTCTTAACGGGAATGAATCTCACCGTCTTGGTAAGTCTATCCACAATCACCCAAATGGAATCATATCCTGTTGCGGTCTTGGGCAGTCCAACAATAAAATCCATACCTATCTCATCCCATTTCCACTCGGGAATCCTAAGGGGTTGCAGCAAACCTGCCGGTCGCTGATGCTCAGCCTTCACTTTTTGGCATACGTCACAGAGTGCTACATATTCTGCCACATCTCTCTTCATGTTGGGCCACCAGTATCCGTCCTTCAGATCTTGGTACATCTTCGTCCTTCAGATCTTGGTACATCTTCGTACTTCCGGGGTACAATGAATATGCTGATTCGTGAGCTTCCTTTAGAATTAATCCCCTCAGTCCACCTTGTTCGGGTACGTAGATTCTCTTTTTATACCATAGTGTTTCCTTCTCATCCATTGAGAATTCTTTCGCACGACCAGCGGCTATGCGCTCCTTCACCTCCTGGATCTTTCCGTTGTCCTTCTGGGCTTCCTCTATCTGGGTTCTCAAAAGAGGTTGAATGTCCAGGGTGTTTATCTGTCCACAAGGTACTATATGTAGGTTCAGCTGGGCTATTTCCTCCCTAAGCTCAGGGGCCATCCCTTTCATTCTCAGGTGATTGCAATAGCTCTTTCGACTCAAAGCGTCGGCCACAACATTTGCTTTGCCTGGGTGATAGTGAACCTCTAGATCATAATCCTTGATTAATTCCAACCATCGCCTTTGCCTTAAGTTGAGATCCGACTGAGTGAAAATATATTTCAGACTTTTGTGGTCAGTGTAGATATCGCAATGGTTTCCAATCAAGTAATGTCTCCAAATCTTTAGCGCATGAACCACGGCTGATAGTTCTAGGTCATGGGTAGGGTAATTTTCCTCGTGTGGTCGTAGTTGTCGCGATGCATAAGCCACGACCTTTCCTTCTTGCATTAGTACTCCTCCCAGTCCTTGCCTTGATGCATCACAATATATAACAAAGTCTTTCCTATTGTCAGGGAGAACTAGAATAGGCGCAGAGGTCAACTTTTCCTTGAGTTGCTCAAAGCTTTCCTGGCACTGTTCTGACCATACAAACTTCTTTTCCTTCTTGAGCAGTTGAGTCATTGGTCGAGATATCTTAGAGAATCCTTCGATAAACCTTCGATAGTATTCGGCCAAACCTAGGAAACTCCGAATTTCAGTCACAGATTTGGGGTTCCGTAACGGCCTCAACTTTAGCAGGATCCACTGCTACTCCACCGGCTGAGATTACGTGGCCTAGAAAATCGACTTCTTTTAACCAGAACTCACATTTACTAAACTTTGCATATAATTTATACTTCCGAAGTTTCTCGAGTACCAATCGCAAGTGTTTCGCATGTTCTTCCTCATCTTTGGAGTAGATTAGAATATCATCAATGAATACTACCACAAATTTGTCCAAGTAATCCATGAACACTTTGTTCATAAGGTTCATAAAGTATGCCGGGGCGTTGGTTAACCCAAACGACATTACTGTGAACTCATACAATCCATAGCGTGTTGAAAACGCGGTCTTGGGTATATCCCCGGTCCTAATTTTCAATTGGTGGTATCCTGATCAAAGGTCAATCTTAGAGAACACCTTAGCTCCTTTAAGTTGATCGAAAAGATCATCAATCCGTGGTAGTGGATACTTGTTCTTGATAGTTACTTCGTTCAGTGAACGGTAGTCTACACACATCCTCATGCTACCATCTTTCTTCTTGACGAATAACACTGGGTCTCCCCAAGGTGACGAACTGGGGCGTACAAATCCCTTCTCTTGCAATTCTCTGATTTGCTTTTTAAGTTCCTCCAACTCATTGACTGGCATCCGATATGGTCTCTTGGATATGGGGGCAGTTCCGGGTATCAGGTCAATAATGAACTCTATGTCACGATCTGGTGGCATTCCAGGTATTCCTTTCAGGGGTAGCATGGTAAATATGCCTCCGGCACGTTCGGTTAGTCTAGGATCTTGATCCATGGTTGCTCTCATATCCGATCCCCAGGGTGTGGTCAGGGTAACTTCTCTACGTCTACAGTCGATTACTCCCCTATTCTTTGTTAACCAATCCATACCTAATATAACATCAAGGGTCTGTGGTACCAAGACCATAAGGTTGGAGGGAAATACCACATCCCTAAGGCGAATAGGTACATTAATGCAAGCTGTATCCACGGCTATTTCACCCCCAGGTGAATGTACTAACATTGATTGCCTTAGTTTAACTCTGGTCAAATTGTGTCGTTGGCTTGCTTTCAAAGATATAAATGAATGCGATGCTCCTGAATCGAAGAGAACTTTAACTGGAGTGGAGTTGATAGAAAACGTACCGATCAGTACGCCCTGGTCTTCCTGTGCCTCTTCAGCTCGAATGTGGTTAACTTGCTCGCGGCCAAATCCGGTAGCGGTCCTGTTAGTCTGCGGAGTCCTGAATAGACCTCGTCCAGCAGCAGGGGTAGTAGTCCCGTGAATAGCCGTTGCATTAGCTCCGGTGCGAATGGGTGTCTTGTTTGGATGAGGACATTTGTTGGCGAAATGCCCGTACTCTCCACAGTTGAAACAGCTTCCTGGCCTCACTGATCCAGTAGCGGCCTGATGTGGGGCAGGAGCTCTGTTCTGAATGGTAACCGGCCTGTGGAAATTGCTGGATGCGGCAGGACGATTGGTTGTCACCACTGTTGGTTTCCATACTGAGGAGGTTGCCCCTTTAGGACGCTGGGGTGCGACCTGAGGCGGGCGGTTCATGGCAAGCCTCCTTTTGCGATTGTGCTCCACAACCTTCCGGTCGTTTTCTAGCCTAACGACCTTATTGATTAGACTCTGGAAACTATCATGGTCCTGTCCAATCATAGGCCCGCGCAACTCGTCGTTCAGGCCTTCGATAAACTTATCGATCTTTTCCTCCTCGTCGGCTAGGTCTCCAGTTGCGTAACACGCCAGTTGAGTGAAACGGTTCAGGTACTCTTGTATAGTGGTATTCCCTTGTCGTAGCCTCCTGAACTCATTCTTCTTCATTCGCATCACGGCAGCAGGCACGAAGTTGTCACGGAAGGCCGTAGTGAACTCCTCCCAGTTTGGTTCTCCAGCATCTTCTTCTCGGGCTTCTTTGTAAGTGTCCCACCAGTCTCCGGCTGGTCCTTCCAGTTGGTTCGCTGCGAAGATCACTTTATCGGCTTTGAGATTTCTCGCCACTTTTTGAATGGTCTTGATATGTCTATTTGGGAGATGAAAGTTACATCTATTTAGGAGCCCGTTAATATGTCTACTTTGACTTTGGATTCGCTTTACACAAAACTGAAAACACATGAGATGAACGTTCTTTCTCGTAAAGTTGATTCTAAGTAGTGCTTTGGTTTCTTTCTTTTCTTCTTTGGATATTGATGCTTCTTCATCAAAGCTTTATTTAATGCCACATCCTTTCGCTGTGAAATATACTTTCTTAAAATTACACTTGGGCCTTTCTCTTTCACAAACATCCTTGAACAGTTGCGCGTACGAGTTGGGCTTTTCTTTGTACAGTATCATAACGCCTCCGGCCCATGTATTTCCTTATCTCCTCTTAATCATTTCTCCTGCCGTCCGGAAGGTCGTCGCCTCTCGTCGGACGATGCAATTGCAAGCCGAGCGCGCGGCGCGACACCGGCGGTGGCCGCGATGGTGCTCAGCTGACGTACGTCGTTGTGCCAAGACGAGGACGCCGGCGACGGTAAGCTAAGGCCTGAAGCGAGCGGATGGACGAGAAAGCCTATAGGCATTTGCAGACCATCTATACATTCTTGTTGCAGTCAGAAACAAATCTCTGTAAACATCTTGTTTTGTCGTCAGAGTTGCATCGAACAGAATTTCAGGCACCATATACATGCTTCTCCTGAACTTTTTGTAGTTTAACAAAGCAACACTAAGTGTGCCAATTCCTGGGAAACTATTTTAATCCCTCGAGGGGATGTTTCCTCGTTTGCTCAAAAATCATCTAAACGGTTATAAAAAATTCTGAAAAAATTTGACAACATTCATACAACATATATATACAACTTCACAAAATCTTAAGTCCAAACTCAACTCACACGTCGAGATATAAAAAAGATAAATTCAGCGTATGAATAGTAGCATACTGTTTATATGTAAATTTGTCTTTTTTGTTTCTCGATGTGTAGATCGAATTTGAACATGAATTTTGGTGAACTAGTACGTATCATTATACTTTACATTGTCAATTTTTTTCAGAATTTTTCACAACTATTTGCATCGAATTTGGAAGAAAAAAGTATACGAGGGGATATCTCCTCGAGGGATTAGAATCCACTCCCCCAATTCTTTGAATATAGCATGACTACAAGAATCCCAGGATTTTTTTTGACGGGTACAAACCATCAAGGATAGCATCAAAACCGCTAAGGTAACATGTTTTGTTCACCAACCGCCAGATCTAGAGACCAAGGAAAATTCCATTTTATTGGCGGCTAATGGATATGGAATTTTTTTTTCTGTCTCCCCAACAAGAAAATTGTGAACATTTCCAACTTTTAAAAGCTCCAAGAATATAAAATTATCGGTCCGGAGTGACAATAATATACTTTACCTTAGATGGTATCGAACCGCCAAGAAAATTATCAAGAAAATACCTTATTCATGGCCACTACAATCACCAAAGGAAGTATCAAGGAAATACCTTATTCATGACCGCTACAACCGCCAAGGAAACACCTTGGCGGTTCTACATAACCCTCAATAAAATAGGTGTATCCTTAGCAAGATAACGAGAGTGTGCACCCTTTTTTGATAGCCTGAACCTGTGACCAGTGCCACCCACCGTTCATATACTATCGAAGTTGTGCTCCTTATTTTAGGGCTGAGTTGCTCCCGGGATGTCTAGTACTCTGAACACATGTGGCTGGAAGGATATTTCTAAGGTGGGTCGGCAAAGCGAGTAGTAGGTATTGTTTGGCCAACTTCTCGAACTGTTAATCTTTGTTAGACATCTACACTATGTTCTGTACAATTAGGACATGTTTGGTAGAGCTCTAACTCCAGCTCTCTGGGAGCTAGAACCCAGACAAACAGTTTCAGCTACACCTAAAATGAGAGTGAAGCTGGCTGGAGTGCTATCACAAAATGGACAACTAGGGAGGTGGAGCTGGGTTTGGCTGCTCCACAACTACAATCCAGACCAATTCTTAAAGTTAAATTGAAGAGTTGAAACCTACCAAACAGGCTCTTCCCTAGGCGAAGATCATGCATTTCTTTGGAGTCCAAAGCTTCCAAATGAACATATGATAGTTTGTATTAATGGAGCCGAAGAACCGTGCTCAGCTTCTCATGAAACTGAATCAAACAGTAGATACAATGAAGAGTTTTTAGTCATAATCTCTCATGCATGAACTAAGGCATGATAAAACTATCATCTTTCTTGATTTCCAGGACCATCTTTACCCCTTCTTACATGCATATGTTTAACCAAGAAGAAAAGACAAAGAGAATCCTTGCCTCAAAATTCCTTATCTATCTAGCTATTATATACCCCTCTATCTCTCTAACATATATACATATATATAAGGACTGCTCTTGTTGTCCATGAATACATACATAAACTTATTCAATATCCAAAATGGTAAATTCATGCATGCATCATGCTTTGTTCTGCATGCAGCTAGAAAACGCTGCCTTCAGGTATGCTCTGCAGGGTAGGCTGCCACACTGATCCGCAGCTCTCCTGCTGCTGCAGCAACTCATCTGCTTCAGCTTGTTTTTGCATGAGAGACACCATGTCGTTCAGGGAGATGGCGGCAGCGTCGTTGTGTAGCAGCATCTTCTTCAGCTCCTGCTTCCTGACCACCAGCTTCACCCTCACGACGGCGCCGCTGGCCGGGTCAGCCATGTCGTCAGCCGTCGCCGGGAGCGCGTCGGAGGAGGAGGAGACGGAGCCGTTGAGGGGTGGCGGCGGCGGCGGAAGCTTCAGGATCTCGCCGTCGACGTCCATGCTCATGATCTTGATCTCCCTGTTCTTATCTTGAATCACCATGCAATTCCCCATGATGATACGACGATGACGACGGCGACGAGTTTTGCAAGGAGATTTGGGATGAAATTACGAGGTAGCTAGCACGACTGAATGATCGATCGATCGATCACAATTCGCAAGTTAGAAATGTGTGTGTTGTGTAGTATTTCTTGGCGAAAGAGTGGTGGGGGGGGGGGGGGGTGGAGGGGGAGGAGGAGTTATGTGTGGTATTTAAAGGAATTGTATTAGGAGGATAGCCACAATCTTTGGAGCATACTTCATCTCTGTGCCATTGGACTAGCCAAGTGAGCTTTGCTTACTTCATGTCATGCCTCACCAAAAGCAAGATATAGCCACTGAGAAAGTGAGAATTAGTGAAATCGACCAGCCATTTCTTTTTTTTTTTGTCTCTATCTTGTTGTCGTCGTTGACTGTTGCATGCTGATGTGCATCAGGGCCGTCCCGTGAAATTCGAGGCCAGTTGCGCTTGTCAAACATCTCGGAATAAACTTGATATGTATTTTCAGATAGATTTTACTATTGTCTTTTCAGTCTTATTCTAGTCTACTATAACCTTAATTTTAAGTACTATGATGTTGTTGAATTTTCTATATATGTTTAATAATTTGTCTTACTAAAAAAATATGAAATATATATATATATATATATATATATATATATATATATATATATATATATATATATATATATATATAAGTCATGCTTGAAGTGTCTTTAATAATAAAACAAGTCACAATAAACAAATAATATTTACATATTTGTTTAACAAGAGAATGATCAAACATATGTCCAAAAGACAACGACGTTATATGTTAAAAATGGAGGGAGTATATTTTTTTTATAATAAACAAGATAAAAAAAGGTATAGAAGTTATTAAATAACCGTTGAATTAATGGAGCAAATCGACTGTAAACTACACCGACACTTATATTTATGACAACAAATGCTTCTTCCTAGTGCTAGGCATGCATATGATCTCATTCTTCTCCATGCATAATTACATATATGTATTTAGATGGCAAAATCATAATTTTGCGCTGAGTAGAGGGGCTTGTTTGAAGATATATAATTGAATTAGCAAGCAACATACCCAGGTAAAGGGTGAGATCATAAAACATTAGTAGTAGGATACATGTGGAGCCCAACATTTGGGCAGGCCTAATCCATATTGTGCTTGCTAGCTAGCCTTTTAGAATGTAGTGGAGGTAAGAATCATTTGCACCTCTTGTCAAATCTGCAAGTGAAAATTGATTTGTGCACTGGTCATCATGTGGTTTAATTTGCAAGTGAAAGTGAAGCTAATAGAGACCATGCATCCAATGCGTGTTACTGGTCATATATATAGACAGGCCGAAAACGATCGATATGATGGAGCCTCCTCTCCATCAAGCACTAACAACCAATATAAACATTGGTTGCACGATCCGCATCATTTCAATTCAGTAAGAACGCTATGTACCCCGGCATCTTAGTTCTATTTATATATACACGTGTTGTGTTATACATGCGTGCTATTTGACTACATGAATCCAGAATTTTCTTGGCGGTCAAAAACCACCAAGGCAATATATTTTGACGGCTACCTACCAAATAATAACCGCCAAGTTTAGAGAGCCAAGGAAATCCAGATTAATTTCTTGGTTGCTAATCGTGAGGGAAAGTTTTATTAGCGGTCTAACCGCCAAGAGAACTACGGAGAATATCAAACTTTCAAAAAGCCAAGAAATGTAACCTAACCGGTCTAGACCGACAAGAACACATCTTACCTTGGGTGGTGTCGAACCGTCAAGAATATATGGTCATTGAGTGAAGCTGGAGATGATCGATTAATGCATCCAGGGCTGTGTATCCAACTATATATCCATTATATATATGGTTATTGTAATGGGATAATGCAAGAGCAATTATTGTGTTTTAGAATTCACAATGTTCGCGGTTGAGTTTTCTTCTCCTTTTAATTGTTTGTAGCTAACACAGATCACACGTTAATTCAATACTTTAGTGAATTGCACATTATATCGCATCGACCAAATATTCTCCCCGAAGTTTCCTCTTGCACCACAATTAATTAACTAATGGTTTCGCTTTCAATCATTTTTCATTCTTTTGGTTTGCTTTGGACCCTAGCTGTTATTGTTGTTGCTACTTCCGTAGCTCATTGTCCCCTTTCTCCTATGATGGTGAGTTAGCTCCAAGATCTAATCATCGATCAAGGCACCCTGCATAAGGTAATGGGGACTGAACTCTGATCCTTGATGGGTAAAACGTCCATTAAGAACAAATGAGACTCACTCACGGGGTTCCTAATGGCAAAATACTCCCCCATTAGTCCAATGCATCCTCCTTTGAAGGATGCCACTACCACACGCCACCTCGTTGCTCCCATCCTCTACTTCTGCTAACATGGTGACTGCGAAAAGGGTGCATAGGGATGGATGGTGTAGGTCAACTCACGCCCATCTCTCTAGCGGTGTGCTCTAACAATATTGTAGTGGTTCATAGGATATGAAAGAGTCAAAGCAACGGAAAATACATGGGGGTGCAATGCAAGACGATATATGAAGAAAGGAGGCGTGTATGTAGTATTGAATAGAAGAGAGAAGGCCACGGCGGGGGGAGGGGGGGGCAGTGCCAATGACTTTTCTTCATTCGGAATATATCACATATAGGAGAAGAGAATAAAAAGGCTCAAAGATAAACTAAAGGGAAGAAAAGTTTGTCCAAATTAAAAAAAAAATAGGTCAAGTAACCTAAGATAAAACTTGTTATGTAAGAATAAGTGATGACCCATATACATACGTGTAATTCACTTTTACATTTTTTCAACAAGGCTGCCGATTTTCCTTAATAGAATACAGTTTTGTATGTGTTGCATAACAGATTCATTGGACCCTAGGCAAAAGGTTGAAGCACAAGAAAACAAAAAATTGTCCTTGTTGAATGTCGATATCAATTAAAGAACACGTCCTTTCACGCACATTCTAAACCCCACTATACTTTTTATGATCCTTCCTGTACTTTTCTTTGTTTATACATTTGCTTTTGTAGTGCTCCCCATAAAAAACACTTTAATCAAGATAAAAGCTTTGTTAGCATTAGAAAATAAAGTGAAACGGGGACACTAATCTGGTGATCGAGTCAAAATTATGTGAAACTAAAGCTTTAACGAGAGTGGGTTGTTAATCACGAAGAGCTCTAAGTAGCTAATTGAAACATGATATATAGACAGGAAAATACTACGAGACTGTCTGCATGGTATAGACGTAGCTAGGGTTTTGACTTCTAGATTATCCTAGAATTGATATGCAACTAGAAATAACCAGCTTTAGAAAAAGGAAAAAAAAAGAGAAACCATCAGCTTTCAGAAAACAAAATATTATATAATAGTAATCAATGAAACTTAATGAAAAGACTTCCCTTTACTCGCTCACTACTATCTCCGTCTTAAAATATAGCGATCTAGTATAAAATGAAATAAATTTTAGTACTTTGAATTTGAACATACATAAACATTAATGTAAATGTGAGTATACATTCATCATTGTAAGATATTCACACATAATTACTCCGCTATATATAAACATCTCTAGCTGAGCCGACACATACGTCTTGGTATATATTCACAAAATTATTATAAACACCTCTCTCGCTATCGATTGACATGTCATCTAATAAAAAAACCTTAACTAAAATAGCTGTGGTATAGTAAACTAAAATATATATGTGCATGTATATAGCCTTAGTGGCTAGTGATCGATGGTGCAGCATTAGAGCAAGTATAATAGGAGGCTGTAAGCCGACTAAATACTGAGATGGAGAAGAGAAGAGAGAAGAGAGAGGAGAAGCGGGCTGTAAACTTACAGCCGGCTTAGACATATAAGAACCAAGAAACTCTGTGAGAAAGACAAGTGGGTCATGTATTAATTGTAAAGAGCTACTCCTTCCGTTCCATAATATAAGACACAACTACTTTTTTAGGATGTTTCATAATATAAGGCATGCATGCATGTATACAATTTATTAGGACCTCTTCTCCATTAAATTATTACTTTTTTAAATCATTCACCCTCAAGATCTCAAATTCTATTGGATGCATGGATTATATTTATTAGGGTGATTCAAACTAGGAGATGATAATAATTGTTTCTTGGTATTTGGGTTAATGTGGGTTGTGCCTTATATTTTAGAACAGAGGGAGTAACTATTATATGGGTGAGCTGAGAGAAGGCTGCAAATAATCTTACAGCTAACAAGTTAGCTGTATTATTAGTCTTGCTCTTGAGCTAGCTTAGCTCACTGTAATATGTGCAATAAGCACTACTCCGTCCGTCCCAAAATATAGTAACCTTATGTACTGGATGGGACACATCATAGTACAACGAATCTGGACAGAGGTATATCCATATTCGTTGTAACAGGATATGTCCTATCCAGTATAAGGTTGCTATATTTTAGGATGGAGGGAGTAGCTTATTAGCCCACTCCTTTGACCTATATCTAGCTAAGCTAGCTAGCTATAGCTACTCGCCCGTTGAACGCTTTTTAACCACGCGTGCATATGCACACGCGCTGAGATCGCGCGTTTTGACGATTTTACACGCGGCTCGTTTTGGCGACGCGCGGCGGACGGCGAGTGGCCGGCAAGGCTAGTGGGGCGGCACCGCCGCAGAGACTAAGCCGGCGACGTCGCCGTCGACGAGACGATCGGCCGCTATAGCTATTAGCTGCCGGAAGACGACTGCCGTCCGTACGTCGTCGTCGTTGGTGGTGGCGTAGTACATACATATATATGCGCATGCTAGCTTGCTTTGCTTTTACTTCTCCGGTCGCCGCCTCGCCGGCCGACGTCGCCACGCGTATAAGAATTGAGAAGCTCGGATAAACTGATATAGTAGTATCTACTCATCAGAATATTATAAGGTTAATTAACAAAAGTCGATGCAATTATAATTATGAGATATTAAAAAAGACCCGACTCATTATAAGCTTCTCAATGGATAGTAGAAAAACCCCTCAAGGATTTGAACTTCAGGAACACATCGTCTTAGAAAAGTCCATGTGATCTCTCTCACTCATCTAGATTTGTTATTTTAATTTGGTGTCGCTAGTAGTTTAATTGTTGTTTGTGTAATCCTCTCCCCAATTGCCACTATTCTTTATTCTTACCTTGTTAGTTTACTCGTAATCTGAGATTTTTGGAATATCCAAAAATATTAGAAAATATCTGAAAAGTTCAGTTTCTGTATTTTCTTCTTGAAAGTTTTAAATGCCTATTCATCCCCTCTATGTGACATCAAAATATATACTATATATAGATATTATAATATCATTTTTACAAACTTATATGGTTAAACTTGAAAATAATTGACTTACAATAAAATCAAGACATCTTGAGTTTTGTTCAAAAGAAGTACTCCCTCCATTTCAAAATAGTTACTTTTTTAGATTCAAAATTTATTCTAAACTAATTATTATTTTGAAGTACTATTTTCCTATCAATCACCTTCTACTACACTTCAACCATCATCTCACTTCTATTCAAATAAGTGTCGCTATAGTCTTTTTTTTTCCTTCTCAAACCTTAATACTCCGGAGGCAGTTGTATGTAAGAAACGTCTCAATCTGTGATCAATTAGCAGTTTCAGGGGCTGAAGGGGATGTGTTGGATAGACGTGGTTACCTAGAGATCTCTGTCGAATCTCAGAAATAAAGTGCATCAGAAATTTTTGTGTAGTTCGCTTTTTATGTCGTTTTGCTCTTAACACTGATGCACGCATGCAGCAGTCCCATTTTTCTGATCTGTCGTCGTAGACTGTTCACCATACGCACGTACGGAGGAAAAATGGGGCTCGTCGCGTCGTTCTGTTTGGATTCTTTTGAGTAGCCTTGATCCGATTCTCTTTCATCCTTCGCACGTTTGCCATAGAGAGTTTGATGAGTTATATGAGGCCCGGCCGAGAGAGCATGCACGATCGAGACAGAAAATAATAAGTGGATGAACTCAGTTGGGTACTATGCACGATTGATATATGGCCTAGCTAAGGATGTTTTAAAAAAAATGAAAATATATTATTTTTAAAGAATACAGTAGAAATATACTCGTTTTAGAATAATTGGCATCATTATACCGTTGTTGCGTCTATAGGAAAGCGAAATCACTGACAGCGGGAGCGGCAGACGCGACGACAATAAGTAACGCTCTCGCGTCCTCTTCATGCAAACTTGAGACGGAATCGCGACCTCCTAATCACGACAAAGGTGATCTAATCCTGTAATTCTTTTGGCTGTAGTTATACCTGCGCAAAAAGAAGCTGTAAACAATATATTATTTTCTTCCTATGGATGTGTTCGTTTGGAATTGTGAATCCTTCTCCCAGCATGTAAAATGGAACGATGGATTAACATATGATTAATTAAATATTAGCTTAAAAAAACTTAAAAAAATAATCAATATAATTTTTTGAAGCAATTTTACTATATATTTTTTAAAAAGAAAATGCTCCATTTAACAATTTAGAAAACATGCGTGTGAAAAAGAGAAAGTAGAAGTTTGGAAAAGTGTATTATAGAACACAACCTTAAAACTTTAGCACTAACTCATGATTGTCTTGATATCTTCTGCATGCTTTATAACTATTCCCTCCATCTCATAATATAAGACATGGTCAAAATTAGCACAGTCTTCAAAATACTTAATTAGGCTATGTTTAGTTCCTGAAAAGAGTTAGAAGTTTGGGAAAGTTAGAAGTTTGGAAAAAAAGTTAAAAGTTTATGTGTGTAGGAAAGTTTTGGATGTGATGGAAAGTTGAAAATTTAGGGTAGTTGGGGGTGAACTAAACACGGCCTTAATCATGCAATAATATGAGCTTCATTTTACGTGTCGGGGAGGAACCCCTCCTCCCGAACACAACCTAGTTAAGTGAGCCTAAATATTGTTTAGGGTGTAAAGCAGACCAACACAATAGTTCGGGGTTACAAATTGGACTTTTTTTTAAACAGATTTCTAAAACCTGTTCGGTTTCTACTCCGATGTGATTTGCGCTGCTTTAATTTATTTTAGCGGATGATCTGATGGCACGCTTTCATCGACGCTAGTTAATCGATCTGTAACTTCCATGGACACTCCGGCGGCCGCCGACTGGTCGGAGCTTCCGGCCGACGTGCTCAGCCTCGTCCTCCTCAAGCTCGAGTTCCCCGACCTGTTCCGCTCCGCCGCCGTCTGCAAGCTCTGGCGCGCCACCGCCCGCGACATACGCCGCCTCGGCCTCTACTCCCGCGCGCAGACGCCCTGCCTCCTCTACACCACCGCCGCCGGCCGGCCCGCGCGCCGCCGTGCTCTACAGCCTCGCCGACAAGACGACGCCCTACACGGTCCCCCTCCCGGACCCGTCCATCGCGGAGCGCCACATCGTCGGGTCATCCCACGGCTGGCTCGTCACCGCCGACCACCGCTCCGAGCTCCACCTCCTCAACCCGGCCACCGGCGAGCAGCTCGACCTCCCACCCGTCGCCACCATCGAACACGTAAGGCCACTCTACGACGACGCCGGGAACCTCAACAACTACAAGTTGGTCTACTACGACGGCAGCGGCGGCGGCGATCACCGGAGCAGCAACGACGACGACGCGCACACGGTGACGCACCCGCCGGAGACGTTCAGGGAGTTCTTGTACCTCAAAGCCATCATCTCCTCCGACCCATCGCGCGACGACGACTACACGGTGATGCTCATCCATCACCCATATCTTCAGCTCTCCTTCGCGAGATCCGGCGACAAGAAGTGGACATGGATCAAGATGGGGAACAATGAGTGTGAGTGGTTCGAAGATTGCATCTACCACGACGGCGTGTTCTACGCCCAGACCGTTCACGGCGCCATCCACGCCATTGATGTCGTCAGTGCTTCTTCTTCCTTCACCCATAGACTGATTCTCAAGCCGACCATGGCTGAATTGGGCACCCTCTACATTGTACGTACCACGGAAGGTGACATCCTGCAGGTCTTGCGAGTCACGGAAGAAGATGAAGATAGCGAGCATAAGGAGGTACGAACAACTGGAATCGGGGTGTACAAGGTTGACTACAAGAAGCAAGATCCTTGACGACGTCGATGACATAGGTAACAATGCATTGTTCATTGGGACTAGTTACTCGATGTGCTTGCCAGTGAAGGATTATCCACACTTGATGCCAAATCACATATATTTCCACGATGACTACGGGTATTTGGTTCACCGTAAACATCTTTGTCGGGATATTGGAGTATATGATTATACCAATGACACTGCGATCGATGTGGAGAATCCTCAGCCGTGGCTGAATTGGCCACTAGCTCCAGTTTGGATTACTCCTAGTTTTACTAAAACTGCAAAATATAGTTGAGTATATAAATACGTGTAATGTTACCCTTTGTGTACCTTTTTTTAAGGTAAATTTTACAAAACTATTGATACTTTAACTAAATTATCATAAAACTATAGATTTAAGGTGATGTATCACAAAACTACAGCTTTAATAATAAATTTATTACAAAACTACAGGTTTAACACTACTAGAAAAACGATTTTTATGGTGTACCCTATAATTTTCGCTGGCGGCTATATGTAAAAACCGTCAGTAAAAACATAACGAGGGGTGGGGGGTTACGGACCACCAGCGAAAACCAATTTTCACTGGCGGTCATGCTAAGAGATCCGCCATAAAAAATTACTCTATTTTTTGAGGCGGATCTCTTAAGTATCTCTAAAGAGTATAGCTGCAAAAAAAAAAATTCGAGGCGAATATATAATCCCACTAAAGATCTCAGTCTTTCCGCCCCACCTACCCTTCTCCCTCTCCCTCCTCCTATCTTCTTACACTTCTCTAGATCCACTCTTCCCTCCTCCTCCCTCCCCACCGCTCCCCACCGAGGCGCAGCCCTCTCCTCCTCCCTCTCCACCGACGGCGCAGGCGACGGCGGCTTCGGCGGCGGCAATGGGAACGGGTGGCGACGGTGACCGGGCTCGGCGGCGGCTAGTCTCGGCGACGATGACAGCGTGGGCGACGGATACGGCGGCGGCAGCCAGTCTCAATGAGGATGACGGCGCATGCGACGGATCCAGTGGCGGCAGCCAGTCTCGGCGACGACGATGGTGCGGGCAACGGATCTGGCGGCGGACTCTCCTTCTCCTCCTCCCTCCTCCACCGCCGCCAGCTGCTGTCGCCACCACCGCTGCGGGCTGCCATCGCCTCTACCGCCTCTCCGCCGCGAGCTCGGGGCCGGCCTGATCCGGCCGCCGCAACGTTGGGGGTGGCCGGATCTGTCGACGCGACGACGAGGGTGGCCGGATCTGCTGCCGCGACAACGGGGGTGGCCAGAGCCGCCGCCAGCACGATGGGGGAGGTCGGATCCGCCGCCGCGACGACGACGTGACCGCTGCTGGGCCGCAGCCGGCGGATCCGACCGTGACGAGCTCCTTCCCGTAGAGGGCGACGAGATCGGTGGACTGGGATTGGGATTGGGATTGTGGGTTGGAGGATTGGGATTGGAACTTGACGATTTTTGTGATTTGGGATTGGGGATTTTGCGGGAGGTTTTTTTGCAGGAATGTGAAATGTGATTTTTCGATTTGTAAGTTCATTTGTTCTTGATTTCTCTCTACCATTCTCTGCTTGCTTTTCTTTCTCCTAGAGATCGATCGATAATTATATGAGTTGTTTATGGTGCATGTGATTGTTTATACCAGCAAAAAGAGCATGGGTAAATTTCTGTGGAAATTTTTGAATGGTGTCGCTCCGTCCGCCTTTTTTTTTAAACTTTGCAATATTAACACTGGTGGCTCATAGTGTAACCCGCCAGCGATAATTCATTTTAGCTGGCGACCGTCTTACGCCAAACGCCAGCGAAAATGGATCTTTGCTGGCGGCTGGCTTAAGACGACCGCCAGCGAAAATGAATTATCGCTGGCGGTCGATAACCGTTAGCGAAGATCTTGATTTTCACTGGCCTTTACTTTGTGGCGGCTCCAAATTCCGCTAGCAAAAACCCAAAATCGCCGTCATGAAAGATGGTTTTCGTAGTAGTGTAAGGCTAAGTATCACAAAACTAAAAATTTAATAATAAAATTACCACAAAACTATCGAGTTTGGGATTTAAACCCTTAGCACTAATTTTATGGTTAAGTTATAAACGTTCAAGTTTTATGATTGAATGTATATTAAACTTGTAGTTTTGTGATAAAATTTGTTATTAAATCTGTAGTTTTGCGATACTCCACCTTAAAGTTGTAGTTTTATGATAAATTTGATGTTAAAACTATAGTTTTATGATACATATATAACTTAAAAATGTAGTTTTATGATAGTTAGGTCAATATATCCTTAGTTTAGTGAAATTTACTCTCTTTTTTCGTTGATACTCAAATTGAAGCATCTGAATTCTGTTCATTTTATGAATCGATTTGGATGGAAACTTTAATTTGATATCCGGTTTGTCCTCCTATATATCAATCAACCCGAGTTCTATAATATGCTATTATATGAATTCTTTTTCCTTGTTTTGCTATTATTGTTTTCTATTCCCGCTGTTTCTAAATATTTAACATCGTTGACTTTTTAGCACATATTTGACTGTGTGTCTTATTCAAAAACTTTTATAAAATATGTAAAACTATATGTATACATATAAGTATATTTAACAATGAATCAAATGATAGGAAAAGAATTAATAATCACTTAAATTTTTTGAATAAGACGAATGGTCAAACATATTTTAAAAAGTCAATGGCGTTAAATATTTAAAAACAGAGGGAGTATTGACTAACGACCGACAACTTTTTTAAATCTATGAATTTTGTACTCCCTCCTTTTTATATTGTAAGATGGTTTGCCCTCATCTAGATTTAATAGCATCAATATAAATTTATATACATCTTATCTTAACTACTTACAAAATTGATAATTTTCCATTAGTACACTGCTGGAGAAACCCACAATAGTTCTGGTTTGCAACCCCTTTAGTTCCGGGTTGACCACGAATCTAGGTCTAAAGATGCCGATCTTTAGTCCCGATTGGTGTGTTACCAACCGGGACTGGCGCTACCTTCTTTAGTTTTTTTTTATTGTTTTTTGTTGTTTGCATATTGAATTTGAACCAAACTCAACAATAAAATCATCCACATTCATAGAAACATAAAAAAAAATCATCCACAAATTCAAATATCGAATCAACACACTCAAATTGATATCACAAATTTACAGATCCAAAGGCATCACAAATCAACAAATTCACGGATAAATCAACAAATCATCCACTTATCGACGCCGGAGCCAAAGCCAAGTAGGCCGTGCCACCACGGCGCCAGGCCGCCTTCGCTCGCTCCTCGCTGCTGCTGCTGCAAGAAAAGGAGAGGATAAAAGGGAGGAGGAGAGAATAAGTGTGAGGGATTATATCCCACATGTTGATTTTTAGTTCCAGTTGGTAATATCAATCGGGACTAAAGATAGTAGGGGTTAGACGTTTTTCGAACCGGGACTTAAAAACTAAAAATGATATTTAGTCCCAGTTAGTGGCGTTGGGCTTTTCAACTGGAAAAAAAAATGTTTAGTTCCTAGGAACGGGACTAATACGATTTTTGGCCGACCCAGTAGTGGGAACACCTTATTTTTATCTGTCAATCGTCCGATTCCCCATATATCTCTCCATAATAGCCGGCTGGGGAACGACAGGATCCGGCTGTTGATAAAAACTACTTCGGTTTATCCCGAGTTCGTTGGGATGGGAACTGAGCCGAAATCCGCTGGATTTAGCGCAAGATTGATGGAGCTTTCTTGAGGAAAGGGTAGAGGAGATTGGGAGGAACCCATTTTCACATCCAATTTGGAAAGAGGAGAAAAGGGAGGTGGGATTGGAAGGAGAGGCAGCGCCGGCTTCGCACGGGCATAGGGGTTCGGTCTGGAGGAGCGGGAAGAAGACGGCAATGTGGCATGTGGGCCCGGGCGATAGAGAGAGAGGGGAGGGACCGAGGATGGCTCCTAGACTTGCTCTGCTGCTGCTGGGCCGAAGGGGTAAGGGAGAAAGCAAACAGGCCGAAAGGAGGACGAGACAAATTAGACTTGACCGGAGAGAAGGCAAGCCTGCTGGAGAGGGACAGAAAAACAGACTTCACTGGAATTGGTCCAAGAAGGAGTTTAATTACTTTTCCATTTAAATTAATCACTGAAATGATCCTTGAATTTTTCAAAAATACCTAAAATGCTTAAATAATTCCAAGAAAAATCACGAAAATAGTTGGACACTCAAAGTATTTAACTAAATATTTATCTAGATCATTTAATGGTTAATAATTGTTTAAATAATTATTGAAATGTTCTTTATATTGTTAAAATTAATAAATGAAAATTTCAGATAGTGTAATTAATCATGGAGAATTTAATAATGATTAAATCCAGCCATGTTTTAATTAGGAAATTTTATTTCTCACATTAAACTTCACTTGTAAATTAGTGAACAAAAATCCACAAGCCCTTGCGAGAAGGAAAATAATATTGACTTGGACATTCATTTATGTTCTTCAAGGGACTACATGAATGGAAATGATGCCGGAGGTACCAGTAGCAAATTGAATGATACGGCAGAGGTGTCTTGGAAGGACAAAACTAGTGTTTCGGAGCTGGAGGATGGAAATGTTTGTTCCCATCATGGGATTGAAGAGCCTAATGAAGAATCAATGCAAGGCATTGTAATGGAACAAGAAGAATTAAGTGATTCAGAGGAAGATAGCCAGCGTGTCGAATTTGAATGTTAGGAAATGGATGATTCTGATGAGGACCAAGTTCAAGGTGTCGACCCCTTGCTGGCTCAAAACAAGGTAATATTGCAGTTTAGCGCATATCTGTTATTCTAGTATCATTTTACTGTTCATTTCTGGATGTAGAATTCTACTGATTTCCCCATTCTCTAGAATGATTTCACCAATGGCTTTTAACATATCTATTGCACTCTGTTGCTTATATCATGGAAGGTTACCTTTGTATGATTGCTTTTGCAATTTCTTGGACTTACCTGAATAAAAAAGTGAAGCGTCACATTGTCACATGTTCAATCAATAATTGGTGACAACGCTGCAATTTTCCCTGAAAGATCTCATGTTTGAACCTTTCTTCTATGAATTAATGCTTGCAATATGTTTTTTCTCCTCTTCCTTTTGACATGCTGATAGGCTGATAGCTATAGATCTTTCCTTATGCAGGAGGTTTCAACATCAGTTGGTTGTGGGGAGTATGAAGGCAGTAATAATCAGAGCCAGAACCAACAAAGCTTAGTACAGGTGGCTAAACAGGGTGCAGCAACGCAGAAACTACATAGGCTTTCTAATGCCAGACCAGCAAGAGAAAAGCTGAAGGGGGATAATGCGAAACGTACAGGATCTAGAACAAGCCAACGATCGTCCACGTCCCCTACAACTGAACCTAACCAAACGAAAACCAGAAGGCCTAAAGCAGGTACAGATGGGTGCCGAGCTCAAGTCCAATGATTTAAGAAGAAGCAGAAAAAAAAACCTGCTCCAAGTTAAAAAAAAAAAGGTATTTCCAGCATTTCGTCTCATTTGCACGTCGGCTACCTGTTTGCCTGGCCGCAATATTCTCCAGATGATAGCACGGTAATCTGCTGTCATTCGCACTTCTCTTCTGTGAACGGAGCAGCAAGATCAACATCCGGAGGCGATACCTTGTAAGTACATGTCCACTGTTGAATAGCAACTAAGCAAGACTGAAGTGGCGATCCTTGCTTCACCTCTGACACCATTGACACATTAGCCTGCCACTGGCTCGTGAGAAAGCGTTCTACTGCTGTAAAAAGAATTTGAGCAGCCGTATGGTGGGCACACACAGATTGTTGAGTAGTTAATTGCTTTTGATTGACTTGACTGATCTGTTAAGATGAGACTAAAACTTTTTAACTCTCTATCACTTTGGTTGTTTGGACACTAAATCTGCACCATCCATTCATAATCCTATGCCTGTTATCAACCTCCATAGTATGAATACGATAGTACTAGCTAAAACGTAAAATATTGTTGCTACAGTATCCGGATGATCTGAACCCTTCATTTTTAATCTAAGTGCACAAGTGCTACTGCAAAATACCGTAGTACCTTGCATTAGCAGTATAAACTGCAGAGGATCCAGATGCAGGTCTCAGCGAGTCATGTGTTGAGCCAATGTGTTAATGTTTTCGTAAAGTTGGCGTAGCGCCATGGCCATTGACGCAATGTTACTACTAGTAAAGTTGATTAGTGCATTGCTTAATTGGTTGCACATCCATTTTTCCTACCATCACATATCTTCAACCTGTACTGCTTGTTATTTAGATAGCTCACTCCAATTATATATTGCAAGCTTGTAAATATTTTTCAAGAAGGCATTTCATTCCTTAAACATTTTTCCCCAACGGAAACCGTTGGCCTGAATTGATTTCGCCTTATTTTTAGAGAAATAGCATACACAGAACAGAATGTACTACTGTGATGTATACACGAGGGTTAACGACGTTGTGAAACCGCTAATGGTTAGTTTGTGAAAACTGATACAGTATGTTTTAGCTGTTTTTTTTACGGTTTTTACTGGTTTTTGGTAAAATGGTGAGGAGCGGTTTTTAATTTAAAACGGAAAGGTAAACCCTGTGAGTACAATTCAGTCGTTGAAAGAAACAGAAAAATCATCAGACCCTCAGAGGCAGAAATCACCTGTAATACGCACATATATAAATCATCATTGTAGTATGTGTGAAGTATACATATATATATATATATATATATATATATATATATATATATATATATATATATATATCCCTATTTTTGGCATAGCTAAATTTATCCTTTATTACACAAAATCTATGGCCGTCCAGCGTAATTATGCGCTCCTGTCCACTCGTCCAACAACAACCTGCTAAATTTGCGTCTTGCAAAGATCATTGTCACGGATCACCTGTTCATATAATACTCTGCAGGGCTCCCCTCTGAAAAAAGTTGAGATTTCAGACAATTAACATCACTAGGAGAGAAATCAAGAAACAAGCTAGCCAGCAATGGTGTCTCTCCGCGCGGCCATCGTCCTCGTCGTCGCCGCCTCGTCGGTCGCCGTCGCCTTCTCTCGTACGCCACGCACCCCGAAACTACTTGCATCATCGATCGATCGATCGATCGATCAGCAATGGCGATTGATTGATTTGGATCATCATGATATGCAGATGCTGAAGGGCACGAGGGGCCGGACTTCACCTACATCGAGGGCGCCATGGACGGGCCGTCGAACTGGGGGAAGCTGAGCCCGGAGTACAGGATGTGCGGCGACGGGAGGTCGCAGTCGCCGATCGACATCAACACCAAGACCGTCGTCCCGCGCTCCGACCTCGACACGCTCGACCGCAACTACAACGCCGTGAACGCCACCATCGTCAACAACGGCAAGGACATCACCATGAAGTTCCACGGCGAGGTCGGCCAGGTGAGCATCGCCGGGAAGCCGTACAGGTTCCAGGCGATCCACTGGCACGCGCCGTCGGAGCACACCATCAACGGCAGGCGCTTCCCGCTCGAGCTCCACCTCGTCCACAAGTCCGACGCCGACGGCGGCCTTGCCGTCATCTCCGTCCTCTACAAGCTCGGCGCGCCCGACTCCTTCTACCTCCAGTTCAAGGACCACCTCGCCGAGCTCGGCGCCGACGAGTGCGACTTCAGCAAGGAGGAGGCCCACGTCGCCGCGGGGCTGGTGCAGATGAGGTCGCTGCAGAAGCGCACGGGGAGCTACTTCCGGTACGGCGGCTCGCTGACGACGCCGCCGTGCGGCGAGAACGTGGTGTGGAGCGTGCTCGGGAAGGTGAGGGAGATCAGCCAGGAGCAGCTGCACCTGCTCATGTCGCCATTGCCGACCAAGGACGCCAGGCCGGCGCAGCCGCTCAATGGCAGGGCCGTCTTCTACTACAACCCGCCGGGCAGCGCCGTCTCCTTCCAGGAATTCGCCAAATGATTCTTTCTTTTTTTTTCTTTCTTTTTTTTTGGTTTTTTGTATTTGATGTTGAGTTGATTTGATTAACATTTCGACGTATGATATGTACTATATATAATTAATTAACATCGCAAAATACTTTTCTTTTTCGAGAATACACAAAAGGCTCGCGTATCTTTGTATTAAGTGGGGGTGGGGATTACTAATCGATACTACTCAATCCGTTTCATAATGTAAGACTTTCTAACATTCTTTATATTTATATAAATGTTAATAAATCTAGACATAACATCTATTTAAATATGAGCAATGCTAGAAAGTTTTACGTTATGAAATGGAGGAAGTATATCTGTATATGCTTGGGTATTTTCCATTCTTCAAGCTTCACGCATCAATTGATATATGTATATATTTTTAGCTAATAAGGGGTAAATACAGTATGAGAGAATACACTCTATATATGTCACTAAGCTTGTTTCTGATCAACAATTTCGATTTGCTACCGACATTGTGTGTTTCTGTCAGTATGTTATCAATTGTTTGCTAGGCTTGTTGTTCTACTCTCCCGGCCAAAGAGTGCATGTCAGATTTAGCAGAACCATCAGCTAATCCCCTTCGATGCATAGCCACCGCGCCGCGCCGCCGGCCAAGGCTCGAAACGGGAGTTGAAGCGCGGCGGGGGTCGAGACTCTTCTACTTTCAAGATATAGCGGTATAGTCTTACATATGTGCCCATAGAGGTAAAGTATACGTGTATACTCATAGTAGGTAAGTGTGCACGCGTTATATGTGTCTGGGTTTGTACCATATTTTTTTAAAAAAAAAGGAGAGTATATATGTATATATGTGGCGTGCACATCTTTCGTGTAATCGAGAGAGAACAAACAATATATCTTCATTATGGCCATTGTAAATGGGCCGAGTAGGGCCAGCCCAGCGGCTACTGGCCTTGGTCCACCTTGGCTATATATATGAATGGGCCTCAGATTTCTCGGCCCAGGCGGTACACGAGCAAAGCGAGGCGTTTCTTCTTCTTCTTCTTCCTCTCTTGGTGGTGTACTGTGGTCGGGAAGCTAAACCCGGGAGAAGCCGCAGCGCAGCGAGGGTGAGGAGGAGGAAGAAGACAAGGGGAGAGAGAGAGAGAGAGAGGGAAGCAGCATTGGGGTTCGTCGCCTCCAGATCTCCGTCTCCGATCCGGCGACTGAGCTCTCGATCGCCTCCTCCCCTCCGGCAACCGCCGCCCGCTCTGGGTTCGCGATCGATACGATGCATGCACCCTGCTTTAATTTACTCCTCCTTCGTTGCTCTCTCTCTCTCTCTCTCGCTTATCCCCTATCGATTCGATTCCTTCGAGTCGATGAGCAGGTCCCCTCCGCGATCGATGCGATGGATGTGAATGCTCGCTCCGCCTCCGCGTCCGCCTCGCCGTGCGTCGTCGTGCTCGGGGACGCCGCCGCCGATGCCGCAGCGGTGCGTGCGTCCTCCTCTTCCTCTTCCTGCCTGGGGTTCGGTTGGTTTGCGATTCGATGCGCTCGTGCTCCTAGTTTTGCTTTTGCGCTCAAGAGAGTTTTTCTCTGGGTAGTAACCACCACCTAATTAACTACTCCGAGTAGTTGATTGATTGGATGATGCCGCGTGTTACATAGCTGCCTGTTCAATTTTGATCAATGCAAAAACTCGTCCGTGCTGTGAGTTTTTTTGGATTTCATTCCGTTTCTCTGGCTATTGAGCAAGACATTGTTACTAGAGGTGTTATGGTTTGATTTTGTTTTTCTCTTCACAGGTTGCCAAAGTTGATCGGAAATATGGGAATATGCTCAATGCTGATACTATTATTACTGATGTTGCTGGGAGTCCACTCCAAACTCTTTACACAGATCAATTAGCTGATGCGAAAGGTAGTCTTAAGGTTAGTTTCCTCACTCAGTTGTTATTGTTGTTTCATTACAATATCTGCCTCCTTGGCACTTGTATTTTGTGGGGAGAAGAAAATAAGAAATTATGCTTTTGGAAGTGAATCGAGTTTGTGACCAGACATTTTGCCTTTTTGGCCTTTCCCAGTCACATGCCTTCTGAAGGTATATTGTGATCTGCAACAACAATGTATGACATTCTTCTGTCCTCTGTTTTATTCAGGCAAATGCACCATGTGAAATAACTTCTGTTACAGAATGCACCTGCCCTCTAGAACTACAGGGCATGTTGAAAGAGGAATGTGTTGATCAGTACAAGCTATCTGACAGGCTGGTTGCCAAGGTAAGGTTTTATACATATTCACACCTATGCTTAATCTATTTGAGCTTCACGGGTTGTTTCAGCAGTAATTTTCTTGCTATGTATTGAAATCTTTAGTCCAGACCGGCTTGTGAAAACCAGAACTCTTAGGAATGACAACAAAATATTTTTCAGATAATTCCCAAGGTTGCAAGAGTCAAGAAACCAGTTTCCAGTTCAGAGGAAGATGCAGAGTTTGGTGTTTCTGCATATTCAGAACATGGCACAAGAACAGCGAGTACATTATTGAGAGGTACGCCCTTTTCCCTCAGCTGTTGAAGTGGATATGACTGCTGAACTTTTAAGTATGACTTGAAGCTTTTTTGATGATTTTTCATATATGTTTGCTATTGGTTAGCTACTTAGCTGTATGACACATTTGCAGTTTTAACTCGATGTATTCAATTTAAGGGGTGCTTGTTATCATTGCTGAAGAAAAATCACTGCAAATAGTTCACTACTGTTTTAATTCTTGCTGACTGTATCTACTTTACCTTATGAGTTATGATTAGTTGATAATGATGCATTTACAGTGCTTTTCTAACTTTTAGATATTATTTAACTGGATTAGCATTTTTGCTTATTTCTTCTAAATATGTTTCTCTTTCCATGTTTGTCAGTTCTTAAACTAAGTCAGGTGTGGGTTTTATTCCTGGTAATCCTTCTCTTAGTCTCTCCAGTCCATTCATTAACACATGATGGAAGTGCAGAGATTGGTACTTGTCGGTTTGACAAGACGAGTGTTGCTGCACTCTCTTGCAAACGGCCTGATGGGAAATGGAGGCCACCTTCAGTGACATGCTGTAATGCATTGCTGAATGCAATTGATCATTTGCCAGCTAGCAATGAGAGCGGAGTGTGCTGTCTGTGTCGCTATTTGCAACTAAGATACCCTAATGATGGGCATGGATTGGTATCATCTTATGTTCTATGCCAGGGAAAGGATAGGCATATTGTCACTACATGGTCTTCTTTTCCAATCACATCATGTTATACAGGTATACATTTCATTCTGTTACCTTTACTATTCTATCTTAAGGTCTGGAGTAAATTAAAGTCTCTAAATCTTTTTATGTCTTGTTTTAATCAGTGTGCAGGCAGGAAAAAACTTCATCGAGTGGTATGAGTAACCCTGTCCAGAAGGATCATCCTGTGAGAAATGTACATGAAACTGGCAATAAGGTCTTCAAGATCCCTTGGATATTTGGTTCAGTGGCATTCTGTGTGATATTACTTATTTTCCTTTGGTACCTGTGGTGGTCTAAGGCAGCATCAAATGCATGCCAACTGCAGTCCCTTCCCCCGAACCGAAGTCGGAGGCTGTCATCAGATGGCGGTCCATGGGCTGAGCGCAGGCGGTCCTCTGGGAGGCATTCATCGGCACAATTGAAGGAGCGCAGGATGTCATATTCATAAACTTCCTGAACAGTTGGAAGGATTGGAATATCTGGTTCTAAACAAGTTCATTCTTCTTTTTTGACGGGCTGTGCTTTAATTGTTGGTATGATATGCATTGTTGAGGATGTGATGGTTTTTTTGTCTCAAGGATTGCACATACGTGAACATAACAATTCACAACTGCTATTGCTTAGGAGTGCTGATATGCCAAAGAATGTTGTCTGAATATAATGGCCATGTTTAAGTGCAATAAGTCTGTGACATTGTACATCAGTTATACTGTCTAAAACCTGACAGTGAGGAGTTCCAGACCAGTGCACAAAGATACTTGCTACTTTTTTTGTGTGTGTGGAAACTACTCACTTTGTCAACATGCCCTGGCCTTAAAGCCAAAGTTCATGGCTTGGATGTCAAAAACAAGCTTAAATGATCTGACAGCTCTATTCCCTAGCATTTGGACCCCTGGGACACCTGCATCATCCGGCAGAAAAGTGGAGCAAATTACATTGTTTGAGCTTTCATAGAATGCATTTTCCACTGGCAGCTTCAAGGTAGACCTGATAAGTTTCATCTCCACTGTTGGAAAGTCATTCCAGTTTGCTGAGCCACTGTTTGAAATGAAGCAAATCCTCCTTTCATCCCATCCTCTGGTATATCCTTTGGCTTGCATTTCCTTCGTCATAGCTTTGTCCAGTGCATCAAACACCGGGGATAAAATGTATGTATCAGCAGTGCCAGAATCAACAATTGTCATCTTGGATATATAGATATATGGATCAATTTGGAGCCTGATTCCACTGACCATCATATCAAGCTGCTGAATAGCATATGCTGGTTTATTATCATAGTAGATCAATTTTGTCCACATAAGATTGATATCTCTGGCATATGGCCCAATGGTCAGTGACCCTTCATTCTCATGATCTCTGGGGAAGCAGTAAGAAAACGCGGTATAATCTGTCTGCTGAGATACCTGGTTGAAGAATGAGTAACTTTTAGTCCCAAAACCAATTATCCCAGCATTGACTCCACTGTAAAGATTATCTTCTCCACAGCCAAAGATGAAATTATCAATGCTTCTGTTGCTGGCAAGAGTGAGCCTGTCTTTCCCTAAGTACCCTACTGAATACTCTCCTGAACCATATCTTAAGCTGTAGATACAAGCATCATCCTCTTCTACACACCCATACTCAACAGCAAGATCCATGTGCATGCCATTGCAAGCCTCAGTTGAGCACCCAACTTTACTGTAAGTTGAAGAATCGTAAGGGTTGAATATCTGTCCAGCTTTTGCAGCTTGGTCATAGCATTTTATCTGACAATTTTGACACTGAACCCAGGAGAGTGTTGAGCCGGTGTCAATGGTGACGAGATTGAACACAGGTGGTGTGCCAAGGCTGATGCCCATGAAATACTTGTTCTTGCGCATGCTGTCATCGCCTATGACGGTGGAGGAGTCTGCAGGTATGTTTGCTGGGTGGATCATTGTAGATATGAAGGAATTGTTTATGTGGAACACAGGGAATGTAATGGCTCCATTCGTGTTGAAACCAATACCTGTATTGTTCAGGAGAAAAACAGTGCTTCATGAATCAAGAACAAGAACACACAAGTATGATGTGTTAAGAGTGTTTGGCTTACCAATATTAGTGCAAGTACTGCAGGTAAACTACCATGCCATGGTTGCAAAAGAAGTACTTAATCTTGGTTTGTTGATGGTTTTTATATGTTGCCTCGTGTCATAAGTGTGTTTATTTTCCATGATTCCATATTTAATACGAAAAATCCATACCTAACCGAATTGCATTCTGATGGAATAGAATACCCATGCAAATTGCAAAATAAAACTACCTTGCACATCAGGTTTACAAGATCACTTCTGACAGCAAAAGAAAAAAAAATAGTATTTCACCTGCCAAGCTTTTTTTGGGGAAAAAAAGATGGCACTTTGGTATGGCATTCCAACGTAAAGCAGAGCTTTCTTAGCTTCGATTATGAGCATAATTAACAGATTAGATGAAAAAAAAAGGAATGACGAGCGCATTTTCTGGAAGCCATAGCATCATATAGCAGTAAATTTTGAAACTTCATTTCTGAGTTGATTTTTTGTTTTACTCATCATAGTCAAGTTTTCAGCATTGGCTTTTAAACTGCTAATAACATGGATATAGAAGTTCTGCCCATAGCTTAAACGATCATAGCATAATACAGTTGAAATTAAATAATTAAAAGTCATTAACCACACATTTGACTGAATTTTGTATAACATACAAATCGCGGCCACCCATGTATACGTTTTTCATCATGTAATCGGGGAAAAAAAAAGGGAAAGATGATTACCGTAGAGTGATGAGGAGGCTGGACTAGTAATGCTCATGCACAGTAAAATTGTGCACCATAGCGAAATCACCATGACAGCCAAGAACAGCTCCATCAACTATGTCGATCTGTTCACAATGTCTAGCTAGGTGCTGAGTAATAAAATGAAATGTCTCTAATTCTCCTATTTATTATATGGGTTTTAATTAACACATGCTGCCTGACAATATGCATGCTCCAACTACCAACAATAACAGATATTTTATCACGATGAATATGCTATTTCTTTTTTTTCCTCCCCTAGAAATCCACTTAATTTCTCTACTGTTTGCCTGACACGTGGGCCCAACACGTAAAATCCTTCCTGCTCTATCTCATTCTCATCGTCCTGGATTAATTAATCCAACCCGAAAATGAATCGGATTAGGATTCAACGAACCCGAAAAAGAATCAGATTAGGATTCAACGAGGCAGATTTAAAGCCAAATCGATCGAATTTCTCTACAGAGATTGCTCGATCGATCGATCGATGATGGCTCGCCTCATCTTGGCGGCCGCGGCGGCGATGGCGCTGGTGTTGCTTTGCTGCTTTCACCTGCCGGCGGCGACGGCGATGATGGCGGATACCATCAGGTACGGGTCACCCACCTGCAGGGTGCCCCACCGGCTCGGCACCGTCATCGCCGTCGATCTCGGCAACACCAACTCCTGCGTCGCAGGCTACGGCGACGAGGCTGATGCGCCGCCGCTGTTCCGGCTCTGCATCCCCACCTCGGTCGCCTTCACCGGCGACGGCGCCGCCCTCGTCGGCGAGGCCGCCAAGAACCACCCCGCCGCCATCACCGGCTTCAAGCGCCTCCTCGGGACGAGGTTCGGCTCGCCGGAGGCGCGGCGAGCCGCCGAGCACCTGCCGTACAAGATCGTCGACTGGGGCACGATGGCTCACATCGAGGTGAACGGCGGCGGCGCGGCGAGGAGCGTGTACGCCTCCGACGTGGCCTCCATGGTGATCGCCGAGCTGAAGGCTCGCGCCGAGGCTCGCCTCGCCGGCGGGAAGAAGGTCCACAACGCCGTCGTCACCGTCCCCTACTACTTCTCCGACGGCCCACGTGAGGCGGCCATGAACGCCGCCAGGATGGCCGGCCTGACCACCGTCAGGATCATCGACGAGCCCACCGCCGCCGCCGTCGCCCACGGCCTCCACCACGGCCGCCTGCGCGACGGCGGCAACGTCCTCGTGCTCCACGTCGGCGGCGGCACGTCCGCCGCCACCGTCCTCACCTACGACAACGCCGTCTTCGAGGCCGTCGCGTCACGCCACGACGCCCACCTCGGCGGCGACGACTTCGACGCCAGAATCGCTGGCCACTTCACCCAGCTCATCAAGCGCGACCACGGCGGCGGCGTCGACGACATCGCCGCCGCGAAGCTGAAGTCGCAATGCGAGCTCGCCAAGAGGACGCTGAGCAGCCACGACGTCGCCCAGATGAACCTCCACACCACCAACCTCGCCAATGGCGCCGCCTTCTCCTTCTCCGGGTCACTGACGAGGGCGCAGTTCGAGGAGCTCAACCACGACCTGTTCGAGAAGGTCATCTCCCTCGTGGACGCGGCAATGGCGGAGGCCAGACGCGCGGCGGCGGGGTTCGACGTGATCGATGAGGTGGTTCTCGTCGGTGGAAGCACAAAGATTCCGAGGATTCGGAAGCTCGTCAAGAACTACTTCGCCGGGAAGGAGGCGACGACGGCGACGGCGAGCATTGGCGGCGGGGCGGTGGAGCCAGAGGAAGCTGTCGTCCATGGCGGTGGGCTTCTGAGCCATCCCATGGAGGATGGCTACCATTGCATGGGAGCCGGTGGTCGCCGTCAGATAGGGTCGCCAATGGATCGCTGTTACCATGAATTTTAGCTGAATTTGAAATTCAGACTCTCTTGTGTACAACTACTGTTGTATTAATAATCTTGATGTAATAAGAGATGTAGTGACATAATAGATACTCGATCTCTTCGTTTCAAATTAATTGTTCTAACTTTATCCTAAATTAAACACTTCTATCTATGTGTTTGCCTATCAATTTTTAGAAATTCATGTATAACCAGATTCATTGGAGAGCTATACCTGTAGGCCCAAAACCGTCCGAAGTTATTTTTTATGGAACTATCGTTTGGTAGTGATAATTCAACAGCACATGAATTATATGTTATATGAAAGTATTTCTCAAGCTGAATCTAAAAATTGTATGAATATTTAGAAATTTATATTCAAAGGCTCTCTTTGGCATAGTTCTTGGAGTTGGGTATTGCTAGCTCAACAAATCAAAGAATCTAGATTTGCGATTACAATGATAACGTTAAGATAAATTATTTTGATTCTATTTTAAATGAAATTTAAAATTTTAAAGCACTATAATTTTACATATGTTTTGCTAAACATCTGGTGACAAATTTTTGGGCTGATATCACTCGGATTTGTTTCCTCAGATTAGTCTCTGCATGAATTAATTAGCGGTTGTGACACGTTTCCTTCCCACGCACGTATGGTCTAGCTTGGCCCAAAATTGATTAGTACACACATCACGCGTCCATGCGGCTAGGTGAAGATATTAAAGAAATTACAAACAAAAATTGTGTCGCTGTGGGAATCCCACGACCTTCACGTCGCACAAACATACATTTCCTACTCAGGTACAATCGTTTCTTATATTTAGACGAGACTTGCGTGCTAGTTATATTACAGTAATTACAATATATTTATATTGTAGTTACATTCGTGTGATTTTAATAAAAAAAATTGTCAGGTGATATATATAGGTAGTGATTTAAAGTTATACCAAACAGAGTCAAAGATACGAATGTTTAATTTAGAATAAAATTAAATAAGATAAGTAATTTAAAACAAAGAGAACATAAATTATGGTGTGAACGGCTGATTCGAGCATTAGTTTCATGCAGTGAGACTTACATTAAGCTGTAATTAAGAAATACCAGTTCAACTCAAAGCTTATCACTCATGGATCACGCTTCTCAATGGCAATATGGCATAATATAAAACAGTTAGAAACCCAATAGCACATCATATCACTTTGGTTGTAGCATACCAAATCTTTGAATCAGTGATGTAGCACATGGGCAATTACAAATATATTTACAAGTTTTGGGTTGTTCTAGAAACCTAAGATTAATTAGGCCAATTCGAAGTGCATAAAGAAAAAGTATAAAACGATTGGTTCAAGCTCTATCCTACTAGTGAGTACTTTTGTTTGTGTGAAGAAGTCTCTGACGTTCATCACGAGTAACAACTAACGGATCACTAATTGAGTTGTCGTGTGGCTTGTGCACTGAAGTCCTTTTCTAATCTATGGTCGAACCTTTCTGGTCTTTGGTCACTTGGAGCTCATCAGTTTGGACTATTTGTTCAAACATTTCCTCCTTAACTTTATTCTTTATGATGTTGACAAGACATGGACAGTATTAATGGACTTGCAAATCGCTGAAGAAACAATGGTTATACATATTTTCGTCAATTATAAATGAAACTACCTCCATCCCAGAATATAACAACTTAAAATAGAATGAGACCCATCCTAGGACACAATGTATCTGGATATGAGGCATGTAACCAAGTATTTAGATGACTCCTTGTGTTCTAATCAAACATTTAATTTATCTCTTTATTTAAGTCTTGAATGCATAAAGACTACAAATAGGAATAACTTATTTGGAAAAACTTAACTGTGAAATATGTCTAACTTTTGTGGATGGAGGGAGTACATTATTAAAAAACAATGGGCTCTGAATTCTAAGAATTAATTAACCAGCCAGTGACCTGGTACAGTTTTCAGCTAGATTATGTCTTTTGCACCATGCTTCCTTGCTTGATGCTGTTTAATCAATCATGCCCTATGGCTACCCTGATTAATTAATACAAAGTTTATTCCAAATACTGTATCAATTATCTTCAGAGTTTATTTCAGATACCTGATATGTATAAATCATCAGAGTTTATTTCAGGCAACACCGTATCAATCATCTTCGTTTTGTTCTGATGCTCTAGCCAGTTCATAGGAGGTGACAGATAATATATGACGCAGAATGAGAACTAAAAAATAATAATCTGAAAATCAAGGTCGATCAGCCTTAGTTTAGGAACAAACCACAAAAACAAAATGAAGTTGCCCTGCAAACTTGATGGTACTACTAATCAGCCAGTACACTCTAAAGCCATGAAAAAGTGTATGTATGTTCGTTATTGTAGCAAGAAAAGTATTCTGTTACGCATGTCAACTCAAGTTGCAATGTGAACATGCCATGGAAAATTAGAAATCCACATTCCGTTCTTACGGTCAATATGCGCCATATTGCAAATTCTTCGTGCGCCATAATTAGTTTGACAATAATGTCATGATTTATTAGAGTCTTCCCTCGGCAGGTTTCACCGTTTAGAGAGGGGTTACTCTTCGCCTCACGGTAAAACCGGTTACCCCGGTAAACACAAAGAACTAAACAAAATCTATAAATAAACTACTCTTTTTTTTTCTACACTTGACCCAGTTACGCACCTAGACCCTTCCTTTTTTAATAATAAAATATAACATCCTAACCTTTGCCCAAAGAATTACAGCCAATTATTACAATCTCACACTCAAAATGAGTGAAGTTCAAATAAACTCATAAAGGTAAAACCAACCATTAAGAAGAAACAAACTAAAGATCGCTAACTCAAGACAAAGGGTACATACTTATTGAATTCTGTTTGTGAACCTCTATCCAAAATTAACAAAAAAAAATTATATAACCGTTGTCTCAAGATCCTTCCTATCAGCGACGATAATTACACTCTAGGTATGTATCTAGATATGATGCATATCTAGATATATAGTTAAGGCTTTTTTTTGGCGGAGGGAGTAATGGTAAGGAAAACCATGCTCCTCCACACATGCTTATAGCTGTTGGCAAGAGAAAAAAAATCAGCATTAGTCTCCACTCTCGATCTTGGTCTAAAGATGCTCAGTTGAAGATATGTGAGAATATTTTCCTTGACAAACAAAAAATGGAGTAGTACATCTACGTATTTTATTCCAAAAGTGCCCCCTGAATCTTCGACGAGAGGGAAAGGTGGTGTTGAAACAATGAGCAACTGGATGATCCTTTTATTTTTGTTCAAGTAAAGAGTTGTACTTTCTCCTATACGTTTCTCAAGTTAACATATCGGAACTAAACTTGTCTATCATTTAAAATATTCAGATTGGATAAATAGAAATCATATGTGAAATTTTGTATTGGAGGATACCTTTCATGATATCTCGTGGTGTTATTGGCTCACACAAACAGTACTAGAATAGAAATTAGTGGCTGAACATAGAGCATCCACAATGTAAAAAAAAATAAGTACGAAGTCTTATTAACTGATTCACGATTGTGGAGGTAGATACGTTTGAGGAGAAGGAGATTGGAAAGATACGTAAAACGAGGTGAGCAATTAGTGTATGATTAATTGAGTATTAACTATTTTAAATTTAGAAAATGGATTAATATGATTTTTTAAAGCAACTTTCATATAGAAATTTTTTTGTAAAAAATACACCGTTTAGTAGTTTGGGAAGTGTGCGCGCGGAATACGATGTGCATTCTCATCCAATCACCTCTGTTCTAATGACCAAAGTACGTCCTCAACAATAATAAAGCAATATTGTCAGGTTATATGTAATGTTGGGAGAGTAAATTTTCTCAATTTGTAGACTAGTAAGAGGGTACAAAATTAACTCTTTAGGAATAAAAGTTTAAACGCCCAAAATCACCCCTTTTAGGAAAGGGGAGTAGCATAGGGCTGAAAATCCAAGCTCGTATAAAATACTCCCTCTGTTTCAAAACATAAAAATTTAGTACTAGATTAGACACAATATAGTATTACTCCCTCCGTCCCAAAATAAATGTAGTTTTACACTTCATGTCCAACGTTTGACCGTTCATCTTATTTAAAAAATTTTATGATTAGTATTTTTATTGTTATTAGATGATAAAACATGAATAATACTTTATGTGTGACTATTTTTATTTTTTTTCATAAATTTTTCAAATAAGACAGACAGTCAAACATTGGACACGAATATCCACGGTTGTACTTATTTTGGGACGGAGTTAGTACAAATCTAAATAGTATTAAGTTGTCCAATTCGATACTAACTGCTATATGTTAATACTCCATTCGTCCCAAAATATAGCAACCTTGTACTGGATGGCACACATCTTAATCCAGATTCGTTGTACTAGGAAAAAAAGGTTATTATATTTTGGGACGGAGGGAGTAAAACGAATGGTGCATCACTCTCTCTATCACGGTGGAAGTGCCCATGAGGGCAGAAATACATTGATATTTGTGTCACCCAATGATTGGCCACAAGTAATGTGAAAGAAGGATTTTTTTTTACATGAAAGAAGTGTTAATTTTGAGTTTGATGAGATAGAACAGGCTCTTGATTTGAGTTTGATGAGAGCAGATTGCGGTGATGCGGGACCCTTGTCTCCCGCAGTCCAAGGGTCAAAATGTCCAAATCCGCGGGATTTCAGGGCTTGGAGAGTATGGCCGAGACATCGAATCGAAGTGGCTGCTGATGCTGATGCAGTCGCTTGACAAAATGGCAACTGCTGCTAGAAAAACGGTTTTCTTTTGTAAATTAATTGTCGTTAATCTCAAGGTTGTTCAGCTAATACTACCGACTAATAACAGTATGCAATGTGCCAAGCCTGGACTTGGTCCATGGACTCATAACTTTTTTTTAAGATAATATGGACTCATAACATATAATGTACTTTTCTATTTTTAAGTAGAAGAATTATGCTTTGCAGAAAAACACGATGAGCTCTTGTGCCCCCACAATATCTTTTTTTCCAAAATAATAGGGCTAAAAAGGGATAGGATAATTCCCTTCATGATATTCTATTAGCAACGAAAATAGCTAGTTCTCGATCCGATTTGCTTGGACCGAATTGAGGATGTACTTCCCTTGTCTCAATATAAATCAACTTATATACATAAATTTTGACGTGCCTATGTTCAGATCTATGGGCCTGTTTAGATCCATTTGGAATGGCAAATGGTAAATGGCAAAAGTTTTGGTGGTAAAAGATTTGATATAGAGTTGGTATTTAGATGCATCCTAAAGTTTTACCATTTTAGCACTAGAGAGAGAGAGCACGTGGTCCCGAGCACCTTTTGGCAAAATTTGTTACCCTAAGCTAGCAAATGACAAATGCCAAATTAACAACTTTGCTACTAGTGTTTAGATCCAAAATTGCAAAAAGTGCTCTAAAATGGCAAAACTTTTGATTTGGAGGATCTAAACATGCCCTATCTACAAAAGATGATTTATTTTAGGACGGAGGGAGTACAATGTATTTTCTAAAACGCAATGAATGTGGATCAGGATAGGTATTGCTAAAATTTGATAGATGTGGATTATTCGATCTTTTTTTATGCAGATCATTCAATAAAGTACTACTATAGAATAATCTGATTTTTTATATATTACTAACTGAGGATATGGTATGTATTGTTTTCTAAAATCCAATTAATGTGAATTAGGATATGGTATTATTAAAATCTGGTGTATATATATTATCCATTTTTTGTGCGAAAGTGCTATTGGATATGATCTTTTTATATTACCACACTATTTTTTAACACACAAACATATTATTTTTTAACACACAAACATATTACTAAGCAAGAATAGAGTTTAGGGGATAAACCCCGGTACATTGCCAAAAGATAAGATTTAAAAGCAAAGAGCCACCCTATTGAAATGGGAAGCTAACTGGACTAAAGGAGTAGACTTCCTGATGAAACTGAGTAGCAAAAAATGAGCAGATCGACGAGGAGCTGCGGCAATGCCGCGACGACTGTTTCCTAGAAACTCATTTGACGTACACTCCGCTTAGACGGGCCGGTAATCCCCATCGGTTGTCTCCATGGAAACGGCACAAAACACAGGTGGTTTGATGCTGAGCTGTAGATTTTGGTGTGAGCTTTACCGGACTCAGCAAAGGATCTCCACGGAGGTCGTCATTGAATCTGAGGAGCTCTAGCATCAAACTTGTCAATCGAAGTCGCGCATGTGGTTCAAGCTCAACCCGAATGACAAACTTGGCATGCTTTCTGCTAATCAGGAACAAAAGAGAAGCCAAATCCAAAGATCAGCCAACCTTCAACATGAAAGAGTTTGAGTGGCTGCAAAGAGACTTCACCATTTGATTGGACCATACAAGCTCATCTATCATTTTTAATAACAAGTCGATAATTTCTTATGAGCAGACTTTGCTACGCAAAGAATATTATCTTGGACAACTCCTTATAAGCAGACTCTACCTATGTGTCTTCATCTGCAAAACAAGATATTCTCAAATATATCAACAACACAACATATGCTATGCACGAAGAGTCCAATTAATAATATCCACATCCCCTATCATGAACCAGGTCCACTAAAATCTCAGCAAAACATAAAATCATTAATCATTATAGATAATCAAAGTACTAAAAATGAGGAGAAAAAATATTTAAAAAAAAGGCGATAATGACACGTAGGCTGGCAGCGATCCCGAGAGCACGTCCCTCCCTTAAATCCACTCACCTCGCCGAAGTTCCAATCGAAAATCAAATCAAATCAAATCCCAACCAAAAAAAAAAAAATCAAAATCAAATCCCCAAACCCCACCATCTCCATGGCCGCCGCCACCGCCGCCGCGCGTGACCTCGCCGGCGAGCCGCCGGAGTCGACGCTCCTCCGCGTCGGGGGCGAGGTCGCGTGGCCGGACGTCTACGACCGCGACGACTCGCTCAAGGAGAACACCAACCCCAAGTGCATCCTCAAGACCTACGGCGGCGGCAACTCGTCGCAGAGGTTCTCCGGCAACCTGAAGCCGACGGCAGCGCCGATCATTGGCTTGTCGAGGAAGCTGGGCCATGGCGGGGGCGGCGGCGGCGGAGGAGGAGGGTTCCGTCCCCCGGCGATCTTCCCGAAGAAGGCCAAGACCGGCGGCGGCGGGCGCACCCCGAGGGCGGCGGTGCCCGACCACGAGCCCGGGTCGCCCAAGGTCTCCTGCATCGGGAAGGTCCTCTCCGACCGCGAGCGCGCGCGCCGCCACCGCCGGTGGTCGCTCGAGACGCGGCCCCGCGGCGGCGGCGGGGGCGGCGGATGCTGCCCGGGGCTCGGTTCCCTGTTCGTCCGCCGGAGCCGGTCGAGGAAGAACGTCGTGGAGTGCGTCGACGACCAGTCTCCGCCGTCCCCGCCTCCGCCGCTGCCGCCTGCGGCCGCGCTGAGGCGGAGGGAGGAGAAGGTGGTGTTGATGACCGAGGCGGCGGCGCCGGCGCCGCCGCCGCCGCTGGGAGGGATGACGCGGTTCGCGTCGGGGAGGAGGGCGGCGGATTGGGCGGCTGAGATGGAGGTGGATGGCCACGTGGCGAGATCTGGGCCGTTGTAGTGGGATCCGGTAACCATGTGAAGAGAAGACATCATGTACATGGAAGTTTGGTTTGGTTTGGTTTGGTGTGATTTTTAGCTGGTTGTTGATGTTATCTAGTGTAAGTTTTGAAGTTTGTGTACATATTGAAAATTAGGAGATGAGAATGATGGGATTCAGGTTAGCAAACTTTGTCTAATTTTGTTTTGTTTTGATCTGTTTCTGTTTGATGTGAGTTGAATGGAGAAGATTTCAGTATTGGCATGCTTGCATTGATGATATGTATGCAACTCTGACTTTGCATGCCTAACTTTTTTTTTTCCTTATGTAAGGACAAGTAGTGCACTAGTGTGATTTTAGTGTAGTGTTGATGTGTGTATGTCTAAAAATTAGGATATGAGAATAATGGGTTTCATATTACTACCAAATAAGTCAAAATCTGTTCTTTCTTTTTCTTGTTTCTATTTGATGTAAGTTGGATGGAGAAGATTCCAGTGTTGACATGCTTTCATTCATCATATCCATGTTCCTATGATTTTGCTTCGCCTAAACTTTTTTTTCTTTCTTTTTTTTTTGCAAGGACAAGAAGTGTGCTTTTGATGAGTTGATAGCTGATTTTAAGCGTACTATGCACATGCATAAGTCCGATAGGTTATCTGTTACTCCCACCAGTTATAAATATTTGATGGACGTTACTTATAAGATGTGATTTAACTTTTAAATATTTGAAACAACAATAATTTCTCGAATATGCTTAATCTAAAATAAAGAAAATGGTAGGCCTAGATTTAACTAGGAAAATATTATCATAAAATCATAAGCGTATTATATTTTATTATTGTTTTTTAATATATATTGATAGTCAAAGTTTTAAAAAGTTTGGCTGATCTTTTCCTCGTCAAATATTTAGAGGAGTACGATTAAGTGGGGTAGAGGTATGAGCCTGAGAAAATGACTAACTACACTTCACAATGAGATGAAAAAACTAACAAGTACATTTAACAACGAGAAAATGTTGATTTCGAAATCGCTGGATTGTTGTTAGGTTGAAGGTCTGATGAGTGTGTCTGTGAAAATCGATAGGCTGACAGTAACATGAAATTGATGATTTATGCTCAAGAAACAATATGTGTATGAGAAGTAGTGTTTAGCCTGAGAAAAGAACTAAAGGACTAAGAAGTACACTTTACACTGAGAAAACGTGAATTTAGGAAAGTGTTTTCCTTATCTCATCCTTAATCTCTCTAATCCTTGCATCTCCCATGACTTTGCATTGAGTAACTTGTCGGAGGGACAAGCAGTGTGCTTTTTGGTGGTTGATAATTGGGAAGATATGTCAACATGTTGCGTGAAGATAAGGTATTTTCTAAAACGTATATTTAGATAAGGTATGAACTGAGCAGATACAGATTAAAAACTGCAACGCATAATAGTTCAGATCATAGCTAGATTCGTTAATATACAGTATATATACCCATCACTTCAATCAATACTAGAACTTGCGGCGCGCTTCGCGGCGCCCTATCAGCTCTTATTCAGTGATGTAAAAGGAGTAAATTGCTAAGAGGAATATACGAATCATATTTTAGCTGAACTGGAAGCTTAGGCCTTGCTCAGCAGGCCAATTGTTAGGAAAACAAAAACTGACAGAACACGTAGAGAAAACACTAAGCAGCTATTCGTATGATCCATGAGCATGGAAAGGCAGGTGAAAATGTTAGGCTTTAAAGCGTACATAACAGAGGGCAGTGTTTTATGTGATTAAGGCAGGCGACCACGCCTGCGAACTTCAAGAGGAAGACGGCGTGGAGCTATGGCTGGTGTACCGCCTTCAATTGGTCCGTTGTTTATATCAATCTTCAAGGGCACCCAGCTAAATGTTTTGACAATAGGGACACGCGGCCTTTGCTGCTCATATTCCCTAAGAACTTCTCCGTCGCTATCACTCCCGCTGTCTCCGTCAGTGTAGTCGAACAGCTTCTCTATATGAACCAGCACCACTGACAGAGCTGCATTGTGCATCCAACTAATGTTTGCTGATCCTCGACGACCTTCTTTAGTCTCAATGTTCCAACTTATCACCTTGGGTATAAGGTCACAATCTGTTGTCCAGGCAGCTAACTTAAAAATTGAAAGTTCTTGGATTTGGTGCTCTCCATACAACTCCTCTACAAAACAGCAACTGTCCATGAGCTCTGATATAGTTTCTTTGTTCCATGATTCTGGTGGCACACCTTCTAGCGCAAGTATAACCCGCTGGCGCAGTGGATTTATAGTGCTACCAAGATTCATCTTGAAAGGCTCAAATGTGAGGCGAGTTGCCTTGAAGGTGAACGATACCTGTTTGAAAGCTCTTTCAGACAGTTCTTCCTGCAGATCGACATCCATGAAGATGGCAATGAACATCTTTGGGCGGAAAGGGAGCAATGCGAAATCATCAATTTGACACCTGCAGACGGCGCTTATCATCGCTGATATTCTTGTTGTGGTCGGATTTCCAGCTCCAGACACCTTAACAACAACAGCTCTTGTGTATATGATGTCAGCTAGCATATGTGATATCTCCTTGCGCCTGGAGAATTTTGTTGCTAGTAATGGATGATTGGTTCCATAGGAAGAAGGGCGTTGTGGTTGCCCCACGCCTAGCTCAGCGCTCCAATCAAACTGCATCCCTAATAAAGAACATCCATAATAGTATTAGACTGGAATAATTGTTTTGCTAGGTTTTTTCTTTCTATATGTTTTATTTTCTAAAAATAGTTCTTGTTCCTATCGCCAAGCGCAGGCAGCATGCGCGGCTAGGAAAATAGAACCAGATGTATTATTACCGAAGCATCAGGCAATGCAATTACGTCGAAACAGAAGGCTGCATTTCATATAGACTGCATAGCATAGCAAGGCATAGAGAGATACCCTGGAACAGAGGTAGAGAAGAGCACCCTTACCTGTAGAAATGATGGTAGGAAAAGAGTTGTTCTTCCTCGAGCAGGAGTTCTTCAGATTCAATCTGTGAGACTCGGTGAGGAGTGCTGCGCTGTGGTCGAAGAAGAGGATCAGCTGAAATGAAATAAGTGTAGAGTGTGGGATGCGTTTTTAGCAGGTCGTGTTGTCCCTTCATAGGAGTAGCTAGTTGTGTAGGCTGGCATGTCACTCTTTAAAAAGGGAGTCAGTGTGCAGGCATGCAGCCAAGCAGGCATGGGCTGCACATTTTGCGTGGAGCGCTAGTTGTTGAAGGTTAAATAGATGTATTTGTGGTACAAATCAGTACCATGACACAATGTGATACGTTGTACGCGCCGTGCTGTGAGCATGGAACGCATTGTTGTTTCAGTAAACAGCCGTATGGAGGGATTCTAAAACCAAGCAACCATAGAATCAACATCGAGTTCGATTGCTCTGGATTATAACATTAGAACAGTCTAATTAATCTTAGGAGGTCCAGCATAGAACATTCAATGAACAGCCAGCATTCATGGTTATCACAGTGCATCTATGATAACATAGAATCCTAGCTAACTACAGAACGCATGGGTAGATGTTTTCGTGGTCCGTTACAAAAGTATTATGCTCAAAAACACACAATGAGCAACACAATAGCACAGTTTGCATAGGTACATAACACATTGCCCAGTGAAGCCGTAGCGAAGCTGAAGGCAGCATGTAAGGCCGCTGAGCCTGACGGTGTACTCTCCTGCAACTGTATCAAGCAAAAGCTCCACATTCCCACAATGCATCAGGCATTGTTGTCTCCGCTGAAATGAAAGTGCAAAATAGCTTAGTCATACAGTTTGCGAACTCCTTGTAGCACAGGTTGTACAGGCTGAGTTTACCTGCCATCAGCAGCACCATCACCACTATCCTTGAACAACTTAGCATCACCATCACTACTGGAAGAGCCTCATGTTAACAGTGAGTTTAAGAAGGACAACATGTTGCCAAAGTGGTGAATTTGTTATAGATGCGTCAACTATAGAATTACGTGTCCCCTTTTTAATAACCGGTAATATCTGCCTGAAATCACCACCTAGGACAACAACTTTTCCACCAAACGGCAGCACACTATTTGAAGGGTTATTTTCTGAAAGCAAATCTCGCAATGTTCGGTCTAAGGCCTCAAAGCATCGTCTATGTGTCATGGGAGCTTCATCCCATATAATAAGGGACGTTTTCTGAATAAGTTCTGCAAGCATTGTTCCTCTTTTTATACTGCATATGCTATTTTCGTCTATATCAATCGGTATTTTGAACCTAGAATGGGCAATGCGCCCTCTAGGGAGAAGAAGCGAAGCGACCCCTGAGGAAGCAACTGCAAGAACGATATTTCACTCAGACCTTATCTTAGAAATGAGCACGTTCCACAAAAATGTTTTGCCAGTGCCACCATGGCCATATACGAAGAAAAATCCAGGCCTCGACTCACTAACACGGCTAACTATTGTGTCAAAATTTTTTCGTTGTTCAGAGTTTAGTCGTGGTATCATCAGGTTGGCATGAGCAGCCAAGGCAGCAGTATCAAGAGCCAATTCTTCGCTGACCATTCTATTTCCAAATTCATCATATGAATGTATCGTTGACCGCGGGAGGTCGTAGTCATCTATGTTACCACCACTGTTTGCAAATGCAGAGTGTAATTCTTTAATCAAAAGAGATAGCAACCTATCATGTGGAACAACGTAAGTAGGGTTTGAGAGCGCTGTTCTAAGGCAATGCTGAATGTCATCAGTAAAGTATAACCAATACCTATCAAACAATGATCGGACGTTTCCAATAGAGCAGAACATTACAACAGTCACGAATAGTTGCCTTAACTGCGGGGAGGACGCAGAAACTACCGCCTCATCAAACAACAAATGCCAATCGTTATCATTCTCAAGAAGGCCTCTAGACTCACATGCCTGCCTAAAAGTTGGGTAAACAGTCCCTTCAAAGGTCCGAACATCAGCATAGCTTTTTGCGCCTTTAACTGTCATCAACAGCATGCACAGGTAGTATAGCTCTCCAGCGGCTGGGCTGACATAATAAATTCTACCAATTTTTTCGACTGGTGTCCTTGGGCGCCAACAACGGGCGCTATTGTCCCAGGTCCATTGTTTTGGGAAATCATAATAGGTCAGTGTTCGTGCATTTGGATGTTTTTTATTACACTCGAACCACTCTATTAGCATTTTTTTTTTTGCAGCAGGACTGTCAAGCAATTTTTTTAGGTTGGTTCCTTTTTTGTACTGAACAAAATTCATATTTGGAAGATGAATAAGCAACCGTTCCACAGCAGGAACTCTATAGTGTATGTCAAACTCGAAAGCACGCCAAAAGGCTTCACAGGTTGAGAGGAACCTAGCATTGATATACTCGTCAATCTCATTTGGTGGCAAAACAGTACCATCAACAGCCTTGTTTGGTGTGTTGCCAGTTGTTTCAAAGTATAGTTTGGTTCTATCACCACCCTTTGTTATGTACTTGAAAAGGTATTTTATCATGTTGGATTTGTTGCATGATTCAACGTTAATGTGCGCTTGGTATTTTTTCAATAGTTTCATGTTGTATGGAATGACCCATCGATTGTCAAGTTTAATTCCATTCTTAACCACATATCGTCTATTATTTCGACGCCTATATACAGTAAAGCCAAACTCATCTATGGTCGTCTCTTCTTGGAAGCCTTTAGGGAAATGCTTGGAGCAATGCCCATTTTTCATACAGACACATGATTTATTTTTGTCACCACAAGGGCCATGGATCATAAACTCATCGACTAAGGCATAGCCCAAAGGATCACTAAACACATCAGGAATTTCAGCACAAATTAGACTGTCCACAGCGGTAGCACTAAATTCGGCGTCAGCTGCTGCACGCCACACAATACAGTGTATGTGCGGGAGACCACGCTTTTGGAATTCCACGGTGTACAACACTACATGGAAGCATGGATATCAGCGGGAACAGTACTAACATGACAAAATGATATAGGAAAAAACACGTCTAGATGACATCTACCTGCTAGCACAGAATTCATCGACCTTCATGCTAAAGACTCGTACAATCATGTCAGACCGATCGCTCGGCACCTGGCCTGGTTCAAACACAAGGGCATCGTATATCTCTTGCCATTTGGAGTTGCATGTGAAGGTTACGAATAGGTCGGGCGAACCGAACACGTGGCAGACAGCCATTGCATCCTGGTAATTCTGGGCCATGTAGCGACAACCTCCAGTGAAACTTGATGGCAAGACGTACTTTTTGCCAACAGAATCACCAGATTCGAGGCCATAGTCAATGGCATCGGCAATCCCTTGAACACACTCTGAACGTAACTCAGGTTGGTGGTCATGTATAAATTTCAGCCTCGATCCCTCAACAGTTGAGTATGCATCTACACATATGGAGTCACTAAGACGGCCACAACATGTATATGGATTTGGTTTGTTTAGCCTATAATGAAAGCGATATCGATAGTATTCAAGCATTGTCACGTATCGTCGCGATGTTACAGCAATACTCGGGAAATCAGTGTACTTTATACCGAGGTGGAACCCTCGTTCACCGTAGGGGAAATACAAAGGATATTGCAAAGCCATGTAGGAAGGATGCAAAGCAGAGACTTGTCGCAGCCTATTATCCAAAGACTGGACAACCACATCATATGTGTACGCATCGTTTGAGCTCTCGCCACTATTATTCCGGCGATCTCACCACTCGTTGGCAGGTTATATTGGACTTCATCTTTAGCATTGCACCCAAGTAGTCTAAGTGCAATCTGCTCATTACCATGCTCGTTCAAACGATCTCTAGCATAGCGAAACGATTTGACCAGATCATTGTGTTGGTCGAGCATAGCGCCAAGTCCTGTAACAATTGATGGGTCAGGCTCATCGTTTGAGTTTTCTCTATCGAAAATGTTAATTCGGTTAGCGGTTTCATTCTCGGTGTCATATATGTATAGCTGAGCAAACTTGGGCTTGGCACCACGCTGAAGCAGGAGGCTGCCAATACGATGGTGCACAACACCGTTAATTTTAAAGACACATGGTGTGGTTCCATTGTTAATTGACTTTTCTACATCAGCCCCTAATGAAGTGAATGCAAAAAGCGAGTTGTAAGATCGAATTTGGCGTAAGAAACGCTTTGATCGTGCATCACCATCAAATTTCAGAAGCTTCGCTAACATATTCGGTGGGTATTTTAGTTCAAGCAGGCTGATCTTACCACCCCTACAGCAGAGATTATAGACAATCCTTCTCTGAGAAACGGCACTATCTCTCTTTACCCTCTCCTGGTACCAAAAAACGGCACCATAATAAGGACACTCATGCGAAGGGCCACCATGGTATGATCGTTCTGGGCACAAAGCTGCATTGTTTGTAAGCATTAACGACTGCATTGATTGACAGAAAGGAAGCTATGTAAGACAGCAAACACCGAGCAAACCTTTTAAGGACGCAATGTAATCCTTAGGTAAAGGCAAGATGTCATCTACTGTAGGAACGGGACCTATGCATTCGAAATCCCATGAAGCAAGCATTGGTGAAAGCAAAAATGGTTAGCAGACATAACTGGCACACTAAGCGAGCACAGGGGAAACAAAAGGTATATTTAACCATACCTTCTAGGATTTTTCTTACCAGGTGGTCTGGCTGAGAACCAGACCTCTTGAGGCGTTGTTTTTCCCTGTTTGCTGCAGCAGTGTGGCGCGGCACATCTAGTAGGGTTCTCTTTCCTAATCACAATGAGGAGAACAAAGGAGCTAAGCATAATCGCCATTGTCAGGAGTTATGGAGCCCATGGGACAACTATCGCTCAACTTACTGCTAGCGGTGGTCATGGAAGTCTGGGTCAAAGGGCCTGTGCCAGCAACAAAGGCAACCTGAGACCCCACACGAACATCAGAAGCCGGAGCTTGTTCAGGAACCGACTGCTCCACATCTATTCCAGCATTTGGCGAACCATTTGGTACCCTAGAGACCACAGGATTTACGCCGCCGAACAGAGGAGCCTGCAAAAATGCTATAAATCCCAGCTATCTGTTTGGTCAAACTTATCGATCTAACCCAAGAAGCCCTTCTAAATCAAGTTAAGAAGCACAAACCCTGGCCAATAGAAGCACGGCGTCGCAAACGGCTCTCACGGGCCCATTGAACTCGCGGAGAGGGATTACTCGTCATAGCTCAGAGGCAACAACATAGCGGATAAAAGGGGAGCTGCTTTTCGTCGTCAGATCAGTCGTAAGAAAGAGAGCACCGAACTAACCGAAAGCAATGCACAAAAGAAGAACAGAAGATCGAAAGCAGCCAATATAAAACACTATGTAATAACATCCTAAAGGCACACTCTCATTACAGACAAACTCAGCAGCAAAAAACACCAACACCCTCTAAAGGAAACAAAAGGCCCCTAAAAGTTGTGCATGTTGCTAAACATGTGGTCCTCATGAAAAAAATTGAACCATAGAGTGTTACATCGCTGGACAACACCAACACACGATAGATCTGTCGGAGCATATCGTGACTAGAACCTAGCAAGACACGCTGAGGCTGTAACAACTGCATCTACTGCAGACGCTGCTATTCTCCGGTAGGAAAGTAACATATGAAGGTTGTAATCGTGGACAATAAAGCCGTACCTAGCCTGCAAGAACCTAACAGCCCGATGCGCGACCATTTCATGCGAGTCACTTGTTTGAGCAGACGCGGAGACCCAAAAGAACTTGCTGACAATCTGGCCGCCCATGTCTTCCGATGGGAGCGCAAGCTCAACACCTGCTAGCAGCATGCCATTCCCATCTATTTCCCAAAGATAGGACACCAGCGGGAGCTGACAATGCCAAGCAACGGCATTCAACAGAGAGACAAATGAGACCCCCACATTAACCATGGCACTGCTAGATGGGGCCTGGGTGAGTGGCAGAAAGGAAGATCTGGAAGGTTGGTCAAAAACCAGCAAGAGCAACCTCTACGCAAGAGGCAAGTACCCAGAGGAGTTAAGGTTATATAAGAAGAGGGAGGTAGCCAGTACCAGTACGCGAACCTGTACGGGCCCATGCACAGTAATCTGTGAGGCACCAACCGGCATTATTTTCTCACGCACACAACATAGCAGCATGGCAGACACAACAGAGGCCACCGAGAAAAGAACCCAGACGAAAAGGCAAGGGCAAACATAAGAACAAATAGAAAGGAAAAGCGGGGGGAAAATCAGCGAAGAAAAGAGTAGCAACCTCTTCAAGCCGGTGCAGGCACACGTTGATGGAAGGAGATCAACTTGCCCTCGACCGTGAACTGCCAGCGACCAACGGGCGGTAGAGCAATGCGACCGCCTCCCCTGCCCCTGCCCACAGCAAGAAAAACGAAAGGATGAAGAATCGACCATCCAGGACACAGCACATCAAGGAAGTAACTAACCTGTGCGAGAACACCAAACCCTACACAGCAATGCTGGCGGAAATCCCACACGCAGACCTGCACAACAACCGCGCAGCGTCAAACCAACCAACCAAATCGCATGAGGAAGACATCTGTTAGCTATGGAGGTAGCAACCCACCAAGCTGTCGGCATGGTTGAAGCAGTCAGCAGGAGAGGGAAACAGCAGACCAGAGCAAAGCAAAAGCGGAGGAGCCAAACAAATCTCTCACAATGGGGAGGAAGAAGCTGAAGGCAAAACAGGACATTGCCCCATTGTGGACCCCTGTTTTTATAACAGGAATCAATCGTGTAAACAGTACCATTTCCCTGGATCAAGTAGTCTGGTACACACGAATTCATAGCTGAAGTAACCAGTGCACATACACGAGTGTCTTGTACGAATTATTACATCAATAGCCTGCAGGCATAGTCTTAAGTCATCGGACCGCGCGGTCCGGTATACATCCAAAAACAGAAATAGGTAAGGCAGTGGAGTTAAGGCAGCGGCACACCATTGCCACAGGCAACGACCGTAACTAAGACCTATTGAGCGCCTTCGTCTTCATCACCCTCCTGGTAATAGGCATAGGGATCCTCCGAAGCTTCATCTCCGGCCTCTGATTAAGTTTATATTTGCAAGGGTGAGTACCAACCGTACTCAACAAGTCACCACAGCAACAATGCATATGATAAGGGTATTCAAGAAATGGCTATGGTTCTTTTGCACAAAGCAAGTTTTTGCAATTCTTTTCACAAGCCTAAGACCTAGCATAGACTGATCAAATTTTAGTACCAGTGTTCATATTAAACAATGACGGTTCTGTCCACCATCCATTGTGATCCCAAGGATAGTTTCCCGCCATCGAGTCGCCATGGTTTTCTGAGGACGTCCACCTTCCCTCCTCTCAGGAAGTGGCTCCATCAGCATAGAAATCATCATGCAACATCCCATCCCACACAAGTTAAGAATTTAGAGTCTAGCCAAGTGTAATACACGTCCCGATGCTCAATAACCGCGAGCACGGCTATTCGAATAGATTGGGTTTACTCACACTGCAGTGGATGTACACTTTACCCGCACTCCGCGACTGCCCAACACATGAGCCTCGTCCCAACACATGAGACATGTCACGGCAAAGCTTTTCGATAACCTTGCATTGGCAGTACCCGCTCCATGAACTTTACATCCTCATGCACTCTAGGCGTACACAGTTTCTAGCAGTGAGAGGAGTTCTGGCGCACCCGGGAAGGAAAGACTCACACAGGCATTAAGTTATAGTTATGTTTAACTTCTCACATGGCAGTCCTACCGATGGCGACACCACTGTAGACACCCGCCTCGCGGTTCTACCAATGGCTGCCCCACCGTAGAGCCCCTGCCTCACACATCAAGAATCCACTATGCATGGATACTGCCTCTGCTCAGCTATCTATTCCGCTAGGTCTATACCCATACGAGAAGTGCGATTGTACGGGGGTCGTTTCATGCTTAACTTCTTTGGCTCGGTCCTTAATTGACCGGGGACGGTACTTGCCTTTTCCCGGATACCACCCAAATCCTCCGTCCGCCCCAGTCGAAAACAGTTGTTTAATTTCATTTCTCTTTTCATAAATCATGTCATCAACATCATGGCAATGTGGTGCTCATGTCTCCACATGCCGCATCTCAATTACCTTTCTAAAGGCAATTGCCCAAGCATAGAGCATTTTGATAATTATGAGTATGCATGATTCTAGAATAGCGTTGCTAAGCAATTGTCATAGTTGACTAGGGACTCATACGTAAACATGGTTACGAAGGAATATGGGGTAAACAATAATCAAGGCATGGCATAATCACAAGTAGGATGTTTATCATTGCATGCAATTTTATTTGTAAACAAAACAATTTCGCAATTGGGATCAACATGTTCAAAGAATAGTGATGACTTGCCTTGCTCAAAGTCCTGCGGGTCTTGACCTTCGCTTGAATCAGCAGCTTCCTCGGGCTCTATAGTTACGTGCGAAAATGGATTTGAATTCGATTAGAATTCAATAAAAATCCAAGTAAATCCAAATGAAAGTCGAGTGCGAAAGTCGATTCTTTTATATTAACTTTACTATTCACGAACTACGGCAAGCCCATTTTCGGTGTAAATTATTTATGAGTATAATTATTTTGTTGTCCTAAGTTTTTAATTTAATATTCCTGAGTATTATATCCATATAATACGTTAGCAATTTCTATCGCGAGCTAAATATCGGACAAAATCCTAGAAACTATTATACGATTTAATTTAGTCCATGACTAAATGATTAAGTATAATAAACGTCTAAAATTCCTAGTGATTAGATCTGAACTTCTACCGTGAATCGATCACTTCTAGATATTACCCAAACTAATCTATAATAATCTATGAGGATTCGTTCATTTGTTTTAATTATTGATTATATTTAAATTACTACCGCGAATTGATTATTTATAGTGACTACCAAGAATAACCCATAATTTATATTAAATTTTTGCAATCCTACGACGGGAAATTATTCTATAATTTAAATTCTAATTTCTAAATCTTCTACACTTTCCTAATTTCCCTCTATTTATACCATTATTATTATTTATATTTATTTATTATTATTATTATTAGATTATATTTATTATATTATTTATTTTTTTATTTATTTCCCTTTTTTCTCTCTCTTTTCTCCCTTCTTCTTTTCTCTCTTTTTCTTTTTCTCTCTTTTTCTCTCTTTTCTCTCTTTCTTTCTTTTCTTTTTTTTTCTCTCCTCTCTTTCTCTCTTTTCCTCTCCCGACCCTTCCCTTCCTCTCTCTCTCTCGGCTCTCTCTCTCTCGGCTTGTGCTCCCCAGCGACAACGGCGGCGAACCGAGGGGGGGCTTACCGACGGCGGCGGCGGCGACGACGACGGCGACGGCGGCGCAAGTCGCGGCGCGGTGTGGCGGCACCGAGGGCGGCGGCGCGGCGGCTCAAGGCGGGCGGCGCAGCGGCTCAAGGTGGCGGTGCGGCGGCGCGAGGGCGGCGGCGCGGCGGCACGAAGGCGGTGGCTCGGTGGGGAGGGAAGAGGGGAGAAGGAGGGAGATGGGGTGGGGGAGAATGGAGATGGGAGGGAATTTATAGGGGAGGGAGGGGGAAGAAGAGGGAGAGAGGGCGGCGGCCATGGCGATGGCGACGAGCGGCGCGCGACGCGGCAGGCGGCGATGTGACGGGCGAGCGGCGCGGCAGGTGGTGACGGGGCACGTGGGGCCCGAGGCGGCGACGGGACGCGTGCGCGGTGACGGGACGGGCGGCGACGCGACGGGCGATGGCGCGGGACGCGAGGCGCGAGGGCGACGGCCGAGCGGCGACGGGACGGCGGCGCGGCGGGGTGCGGAGCGCGAGGCGCGAGGGCGACGGCCGAGCGGCGACGGGACGGCGGCGCGGCGGGCGAGCGGCGCGGCGGGGTGCGGGGCGCGAGGCGCGAGGGCGACGGGACAGCGGCGCGGCAGGAGAGTGGACGGCGCACGGCGCGATGCGGGGTAGGGTTAGGGCTAGGGGAACCGCGTCGAACACCTTGCGGGCAATGAACAATGCCTTTTTCTAATTTTTCTATTTAATTTTTATTTTATTTTTTTATTATTTTATTATTTTATTTTATATATTTTTTTATTTTTATTTATTATGTAAATTTTGATTTTATAATTCCTAATATTTGCATATATAATTCTTACCCAATATTTGTGTTATTCCCACTAATAAATTCATCCTAAATTAATATTGCTCACATTCTTATATAATTTATTTAAATCTTTATTTAGTGTTAATTCCATTCCATCGCATTTAAATTTAATTGATACGAATATGTTTGCGATAATATTAATGCAAATTGATTAATATTGTTCTCTATTCGAAATCTTCAAACTCCGAAATCGAAATTCAATGGAACGGCGAATAAAATCGGCATGATGCAATTTATTTTAAAAAGTTTTTGAAAATCCATATTTTTAGAGTCTTGATTTTGTCGGTCGAATTTTCAGGGTGTTACACCCATTGATGATCACGCACGCCGGTATGGCGGACGCCGACGTTGATTGGACCTCACCTGACAGCGAGCCGGTGCAAGCGGCAGGCATTAAAACATGGCGCAGCAGGGAGGCAATCTATTTGGCGCACCAGAGCATATGGCATGTGGGACAGCGCAAAACAGCGAGCCTACCCGCAGAGGGTTTACAGAGGAGACGGTGTGTGGTCACTTTTTTTCAATGCAAGCCCAACGGAATACACAGCGGATCAAAGCAATGTAGCAGACCAAAATAGCCATGGTTCCGGTCCATCACGCATGCACATCGTAGGCCGAAGGGCTCTACTCGGAGCACGGTAGACCAGGTACTGCATATAAGCATTCGGCGGAGCACGCATGGCAGGTAGGCAGGGGCAGAGCCATGCCGTTAGGGAGTCATGCAAACTGCACCATTGGTCAAGCATGTCAGGGTGTTAAAAACCCTGTACTCCATGTGCACTGTGAACCAAAGAAGCTGCAAGTGGGGCACGCAGAAACAGGTCCAGAAACCTAAGGCAATGGACTAAGTGCAAAGCATGGATAGGACCATGAATAGCAACCCACATCCCTCCCTCCAGCATCTCAGAAACAGCATGGGCCACACGAATGGTTCAAATGTGCCCCACATAGTAGTGACAGTGCGAGTACGCTTATGGGTTCACATAACACAGCCACACCAAATAGGGCAACGTGGACACAAGTAGGTGCGAACACGCCGGCCCAAAAACGCCCGGAGCGCTGTGGTGCGAGCACTTCGCGGTTGTCTTTAATTTCCCCGATTTTATACAGATCGTCAGAAGTTAAGCAGTGTAATTAACTGAATCCCAGCGAGAGGAACGAATATATACGCCGAATAGGGTTCACCCAAAGTTTCAAACTACAACACTGCAACTGAACATCACATTCAGGTGCGTTTGTTAGACCAACAAGGGGTCGATTAAGATTAAGATTTTCGTGGCACGTTTTTTAAACTGCTAAACGGTGTATTTTGTGCGAAAACTTTCTATATAAAAGTTGCTCTAAAATATCATATTAATCTATTTTTCAAGTTTGTAATAATTAAAACTCAATCAATCATACGTTAGTACTGATGGAAATAACATGCTTGGAGACATTGATCATTTCATCAATTTAAATGCCTAATGCTTAGCCGCACGATCAGCATGTGTTGGATGAAAAGATGCTTGCATACAACAACCTCTGCTGATCGAGTCAATCACCTGAAGACTTGGTTCTCACGTGAAGAGAGAACGTGCGCTTGTGGCCGTTTGGCGGCTGCGTTTCTCACGGAGCCGATCCGGCTTTGACGCGGAGGAGCAACAGATTGAGCGTGGGCTGCTGTTCAGTGTTAGCTCTATATAGGAGTCAAGGAGACATCCTTGAAGGAAACAGAACACAACAGCCATCTACTCTGAATTCCTCTACTGCCGCCGTGTTGCGTCGCCGTCGATCCAAGCCGGCCGTGGTGCTTGTCATGCAATGAGCATCCCGGCGAGCGGTGTCTCCGAGCCTTCACCGCATTCGCACCTGCACGGGGGCGTGTAAAGGTTTCTGGGCAGCGTATTTCTACGCGGCCGCTCGACATCATCGATTGACTGCACTGCTTCAACTCGCTGATCTCCGTCGATCCATTCAGTGAGTGAATTCTTTCGTTTACAAAGGAAAGGAACCAGTGCATTTCTAATCTAGTTTTGTTCGTACCTAGTTTTGTATATGCATGGTACTGTTCATCTAGATTAAAATATTGCGGCTAGATTACCATTGTGATTAGCCTAATGACCTACTTGGCTTGGTTATTTATGTCTTGTTTGATAACTAGCATGATAGAATTTATAAGTTTTTCTTGTCCTATCATGTCGCAAGTAGGTTATGCTTGCTGTATATGCTTTCAAATAATAATGCTTGGAATAAAATTAATGGCTAAGTATGCATTACTTCCAACAAGTACCACCTCGTTTTGCGTAAAAAAAACTTAATCTTCATCTTCATCTTCAGAAGAAAAGAACACCAAGCATAATACAAATCTGTAAAACACCCTATCTGATAATTATTGTCTACTCCCATACAATGCAAAGATGGCTAGAGCAGTTCCAAAAGCAACAGCTTCGTTAGGCCTCAATTCTGTATTCAGCTCCCATCAAAGTAATCCTTGATAATTCGTTCTTGAATCTTTGGGATCATTTTCTTCCACCAATGACAACAACCTCATTTGATCAGATTCTTCTTGTTGTTCAACTCTGTTGTCATCTGGGAGGTACATACAGATCAATTTCCATTGATCATCACATCAGGCTGTTGATGATCAAAGTAAATCAATTTCACTTGAGATATATACCTGGTTGAAAAATGAGTAACTTTTACACCCTGGACCAATTATACCAGCATTGAATCCACTGTAAAAGGTAACCTTCTCCGCAGCCAAAGATGAAATTGCCTTTTAAAAGTTATCTTCTCTGCAGCCAAAGATGAAATTGTCTTAAGACCCAACTTTACTGTAAATTAAGGCTCATCAATACGAGTTCAGCCTTTGTATCTTGACCGTAGCATTTTATCTGATATTTTTTACACTGAACAATCCAAAACATTTTATCCGACACTTTTTACACTGAACAATTAATCCAAAAGAGAGTTGAGCCCAGTGTTAATGGTTGCTGTCATCACCTATGACGGTGCCACGGTGGAGCCTTCCGGTATGCTGTCATCACCAATTAATTAAACATAACATGCATGATTACTTTGATCTAGAAGGGCCACCGTTTGTGGATTAGGCTCAACACCAACGACGACATAGGCTATGAAAAAGAAAAAAAAAAGGAGTGCCAGAAAACCAACCCAACCAATCTGATGAGCCCATTTGAACGAGAAATTTCTCCATTTAACACGAGATTCAAATGCATAACTGTAACAGTTGACACAGGCCTTGTCATTCGGTTCTACTACACTACAACAACCAAGCTCAACTTGGAACGATGCTTTTGCTGCTGCTGCTAAAAACCAGGATAGTGAAGGCCGCATAAACTGTGTACTACAGAACAGCATGTGTATTTAAGCCTAAAATGCTAAAAATGCAATTTAACTGCTTCAGATAGTAACATATTACTCTGTACAGATCCAGAGGGAAATGTAGAAATTCGTGTTATCACAAACAGTTACTACACTGTATTTTGGGACAACTGTCATGCAACCCTGTAGAACATCTCTGCCGTCTCCCCCATAAGAAATGTACAGGAGAACGAAAAATGTGATGACAAGTGTATATTGACTGTAATCTATAGCTATGACAATGCTGAGTTTCTAGATGGCAAATCTACGGCTCCAGCACTAAACGAAGACGCCAGGCAAGGTTTCCTTTGTATATCATACTTGCATCACCAGAAAAACTTCACAGAAGAAATTGTCATATAAATCGCAGGTCACGTACTATTTCTCACTGCCATCCTTCTCGTCTAATGCTCCATTAGGCTTCTCAGACCTTACTGGAAGAACGCTGCGCCGCTCTTTGCCACCTGGTTTCGCTGATGCATTCCCATACCATATCATCCCAACAACAGCAAGGATCATCCCAAGGACTACCTGAAAATTCAGACCTTCCTTGCCAAAGAAGAGAAACCCAAGGGACAAGACGAGCACTGTCTTCATGTGGCCCAGGACTTGGAAGGATACAGCAGAAAACCGACCAATGCAGATGAATTGGCTCAGATTAACACCAATGGCAATGACACATGAGAGAGTCAGGAAAAACTGTGGAACAATAAAAACCATCGTAAGATGAAATGGAAAATTTGAGGTCAAATTACAAACAAATCAAGCATTGACTCAAATTCATCCATATTCCAACCAAGTAAAGTGTAACTATAGACTAATAACAAGCAAGAGATTGCACATAAAAGGAAATCTATAGACTATAGTTGTTTGAAGTTACTGCTAACAAGTGATGCTATGAAGTAAAGACTTTTGTGGTCACAAGAGGAAATGTAATGCTAGTCTAGGTCATTTGAAAATGAGTAAATTTCATAAAATCCCACATATTATGGTCCAAGTTGCACAAAACCACTGGGATTTTGGCATGTGACATATAACCCCATGTATTATAATCCTAGAGTTTCACAAAACCACACTATTGATCATTTTAACTTATATCTACCACACTTTTGAGTTATACAATCACATCTCAAATTTATGAGCGTTTTATCCATCATATAAATATTACATCCGCTTTTTAAAATTTTAATATATGAGTATGTCAAAATGGTTAACGGTGTTGGTTTGTGAAACTTTAGAACCATAATATCATGGTTTTGTGTCACATGCCAAAATTCCTGTGGTTTTGTCTAACTTCGATCAGAAACAAAACATTGTAATGAGGCTAGCCTCTTACCAAAGCAATCGATGTGAAACCAAAGTGATCCACTCTTTTGCCTGTCAACAAGAAATCTACAAAGGGCCCAACTAGCAGAAGAGATCCCGCTTGGGCTGGAGCAGTGTGGCCCAGGAGGTTGAATGAGTTCAGAGAGTACTTCCTTTGGAGAAAATGAACATACTGCAAGGAAAATAGAAAAGGAAAGGAAACTAATGAGCAATTTGTCTATAATTAAAGAAGTGACAAACAAACAAATGATTTAGGGAGTGCCAATTATTCATAACTAACAAGGACTACAGGGAACCAATAATGATTCAGGGAGTGCCAACTATTCATCATTCATCAATAAGAAGACAAATAGATAGCCACAGTTACTGTTGTACCACCATGTACTAATTTCCCCCTCATAAAAATGTTCATGGCTGCCAAAGGAGAGCTATAGGAATAGAATGCAATCTTATCTCATAGCTGATATATAAGACATAACCATACAACAAGGGTGGTGATTTTAACTTACATATTGTTGTAAAGCTGTGCTCCAAACAGCTATAACAGCAGCAGCCAGACCTTTTGCATTTACACTGACATCAGTAACTGTGCAGACTGCAACACCTATAAGCACAACCATTATGCTCAACTTTGTGTCCCGGGAGTAATGTACACGATCGAAGACAACCTCCAGGAGACATGATGCAGGTATCATGCACAGCTTTGCTATCTGAAGGGAAGAAAAAGGATTGTTTAGTAGTTGAAAGTTTAAAGCCATGATGGAATCTAGCTACTAGAACGGTCCTTTGCTAACCTGATAAAACCCCACAGAGTTCCACATCAAGCTCACATTCATTCCAACAATTGACAAGTTCGAAAAGATCACAAACTTAATCAGATCTGGTATTGGTAAGTGGGAGGGCTGGCTGAGGCCTAACCACCGAAACACGATAGTCATCAAGGTGGTTGTCACAAAATGAAGACCAGTTAATGTTGTGGCTGCAAAATACAAAACACAGTCAGTTACATGGCATCCATTATCATACAAATGAAGTATGTGTATGTTGAGGAGCAACCCATAAATCTTGTTGGACACAACAAGAAACTGGATAATATAGTGTGCTTCCACTGTTCCATTAAGGCCCTTTTAATGTTCAGCAAGCAGAGTGGCAGCTTGTGACAAGAAATTATGATCATAATTCTCATAGCAGCTAGAACAGCGTGGTTTTCAGGTCCAGCGGATACCTCATAGGTTCACTTTTAATTTGTTTTAGATCACAACAAAAACAAATCCGGCGAACTTCTTTGGTATATCGATTATCTAGAATTCAAATGATTGGAATTTGATAAAAATTACTCAAAGTTTAAAGATGCCTGTCAGTCAATTGTTTAATTGCATGCCCCAAGGAACAAACATCTGGAATCCACAATTACATAAGATCTTCTAGCATTTATTCGTTCTATACTAAAACAACAGGATACTGCAAAAACATCACAAAATATATATCTTAAGGTAGCAAAAACATACCGAAACTGAATCCATGTGTAGCCATCAGAGCCTTGTTGACCATGATGATTCCAACAGATGTGGTGATGTTGAAACTCCATGCCGCAAAATCTAGGACCCTCTTCTTGTCGGATTTGCTCATGGAAGAAGTCATTTCGCTCGAATCCTTGAGGCTTCAAATCAACACCAACACTTTGGCAGGGGATGACCTAACAAATTATTTTGGGAGGAAACAAAACTGTAAGAATTGGTATTAAGGTTAACACGGAGAGAGAAATCCTCTTCCAGATCTACAACGAGAAGAGAAGGAAAAAGGTTAAGGCACAGAGAAAAATGGTGCGCGCGGGTAGAACGAGAGGGGGGATGAGAGTTAACGAGGACGCGCGCTCACCGGAAGCACGCCGTCGGCCGGCGCCGCTGGCTCGCGGGGTGATGGATGGAGATCGGCGAACTCGCTCGCGAGTCGAGAGGCCGAGGTGGCGGGCGGGGAGAGATTGGGTTGGGCGCGGCGCGGAGGAGCCAGAGGCGAGGGTACGCGGCAGCGGGAGCAGCTGGACGCCGCCGGGCACCGCCGCTCGCGTCGCGGTGGTGGAGATCGCCGCGCGACGGCGGAGGCGGCGGCGGCGGGCCAAGGAGATTTTGCTCGTGTGGTGTTTTTTTTCTTTTGTTTTAATCTTTTTTTTAGCGAAATGAAAGCGTCTCCACATCTCCCAGATCTGACACTATGTGGAGGGGTTATTTATAGTGTGCTTTAGTTTGGTTTGAAATTTTGAATTTAGTACCAAAATATGTCCAAATTCCTCGATTAGATCGCCGTGATTTCGTTTTCAAGTAAGGTGTCAAGAAAATGCCAGCCCATCCTTCCATCATCGCAATATTGCAGGAGTAATATTTTTTTCTTTTTTCCTTTTTAAGCATTTTCTTTGAGAAGTAATAAGGACATGTTCGAAAGTGTTTGATCGATGATGGATGGAACTGAAAAATGGTACTCCCTCTATCCTGGAATATAGCAACTTAGAACCGAATATGATATATCCAGATCCTATGAATCTGGACATACTTGTCTAGATTCAGCCTGTCCAGATTCGTAATACTAGGATACGTCCTATCCGAATCTAGGTTGCTATATTATGGGCCGGAGTGAGTAATAATTATTCAAGTATAGAGATGAATAATTTAAATATTAAAAAGTTGGTTGATCTATTTAAGAAGTTTTCAGGGAAATATTAACGAACAATTCTTTTCTCAAAAAATATCGCACAGTTTACACATGCAACTATTAAACTTTAAATTAACAATTGTGTGGTTCTGTTTGTGAAAGTACTGTATGCAACAGTGTTCCGCTTAACTGGTTGATTATATTAATTAATTAATTAATTAATACGGTTGACACAACGTTGGGGTTAAGATCTGTATACTTAATTGTTTATTAATAATGTAAACACATACACCGTGCAGTTAGGGTGTCACATAAGCATGGCAGCTCATACACGTAGGGTCCATGCATCCATTATATTCAGATCTCAAATCAGATTTGGGCATGCAACCTTTTTTGAGATTCCAATCCATCGCACTCAAATCAACATTTCGTCCAAGTTACTTACTACTCCATTAACTTGTTCCTTAAAAATATGTTTGGACATGCGTATTCCAAATTGTAATTTTAAAAATATGTAAAAAAATTTTAGAACGAAGCGAGCACATTATTTAGTGCGGTTTTGGGGGACTCAGGAAAAATGACCAAGTTAATTATATATTAATTCCATTGACTATATAGCTCATGTATGCATGAAGTAAAGGTGTGATTTGGCACGCCAAGCTACGCATACAAAAGGCATGAGCAGATCAGAAGCCCACCCATGTTTTATTTGTATGGAGTAATACGAAATGTATGTTGGTATCATGCATATGCTGAATCCATCGATCGATCATCTGTTGGAGTGTTAATCGGACAACTTTAATTGTCGTGCGGGTTGTTACATGTGCAATTAATTGGCCAGATAGTAGTAGGGGTACTACTGTGTTTTTAGTCAAGTCGTGTACACTCCTGAGAGTGATTAACTATCGGCAACTAGCTTGATTACTGATTTGTCGGTGCGGTTAGTTACACTCACCAGCTAGCCATTGTGGGTTCATGGATGCACCTGATGGGCCAAGCAAGCAGCAAACCAGCTTTAGCTTTTCAGGCCCGTATGTGATTGGGCCGAACTACGGCCCAAAGTCAAAACGTATTAATAAAAAAAAGGATCCCTTCACCTAGATTTCTTTCATAACCACACAAGCATAATAGATTAATAGTATCATTTTGGTGTTAAAAGCAAAATATCATGTATTTTTTTTTAGAAACATTACGAGCGAAGACGCCTTCGAAAGATTGGGCCGGCAAATGTTAAGATTAATAACGAAGTCATCACAGTTATTATCGACGGATACATTACATATCACTTAAGAAAATAATTCGCTATAAATATGAACACTTATGTTGAGTTTAGAACTTGAACCCAGGGAGCTGGTTCCACCAGTGACATTCACTTCGAAAAAAAAAAAGCATTTCCTCTCTAAAAAGCCAAAAGCAGTGCTGCAGGCTGCAGCCATGATGCGTTTACTCAGACAGTATACGCGTACCTGCACCGACAAATTACGAACCATTAGTCCATTTGTACTCTCCCGGCCAAAGGAAAAAATTGGAAACCATTAATCTAGTTGCCAATAAGTAATCAATCTCAGGAGTGTATACAACTTAACTTTGACTAACTACTACTAACTCACACGAGATATCATCGATGATCACTGAATTCAGCAGGGTACAATATATCCGTATTATGTGAACTAGACATGGATTTTCAATGTGATCATGTCTTCCCTACGTACGCATAGCTTTCGCGTGCCGAACCACACCTTTACTTCACGGAGAAATTGACCATATATCATTGAAAAATTATGATTTTAGTTTTCACCCAGAATTATTTTGAATGACGCTTTCGCTGACGTGGTATCTACGTGACGGTATTGACTCGATCTTCGTTCCATGTGAAGTTGACATGACGTTTATGTGCATTAGAATTAAAAAAATATGTGAGACCCATTTATAATTCACACAATAATAATGTGGGACCCATTGACATCCTCTTTCCTTCATTCTTCCTCATTCATTTATCGTTCACACAATAATAATGTGTGTATGACAAATGGGTTCCGCCCATATTGTTTTTAATTCTGATACATATAAGCGCCATGTCACCTCTCGAAGACTGAGTCAACACCGCCACGTATGTGTCAAGTTAGCAAAATCACCAAGAGAGTCAAATTGCACCGGTTTTAATAGTTGAGGAGGGGCGAAATATCCGTAGGTTAAGTGGTACGAATCAGATTCAGCTACTAGTTAAGGGACTCAAAGTGAACTTATTCCTCTAGGTGGTACCTGGACCACCCTAGAATTCGGCCCACGAGGACCCCCGTTCGCGCGCGCGACGGCCCAGTGAGCTAGGGTTAGGGAGAGGCGCAGCCAGCCACAGCCGCTGGCCCATACGCATCGCTCCGTCTCCCCCTCCGCGCCTCGGCGCCGCCTCCTCGCGCCCAGCGCCGGCGCCGGTGGGCGGCGAGCCGGCGACCGTAGCCATCGGCCGGCTGCCTGGGCGCTTGGGCCCGGCCCGGCGCCTTGGCCGGCGACCGCCCCCCTGGAAAGGGAGGCGTCGAGGCGACACCGCCATTCTGCTGGCGCTGGGTCCCCTCGGCAGCTCGGCTCCTCCCCATTCGCCACCTCTCCCTCTTCTCGACAACCGACGAGCTCCCTAGCTCCCTCTCCAGCTCTCTCGCTGCCCGGCAGAGTGCAAAGGTCGGTAGTCATTTCTTGTTGGCTTGTTGCCCTATGTAGTAGTGAGTAGTCAGTAGTAGTGCTAGTGGAAATTTGTTGTTTCTCTCTTTCATTTGTAGTGCAAATTGTAGTGAGACATGGAAGATCTCCACGGTTTTATCTAGACCAAACAAATGAAGATCATTTTGGAGGAGAAGTGTATATTGGTGTGATTGACAAAATTAGCCAAGAGCTGAACAATAGGTTTGATGAGGTTAATATGAAACTGGTTATTTGCATGTCAGCATTGAATCCATTAAATTTATTTGCCTCTTATGATCGGTAGGCGTTAGCTGCTACTCTGTGTTGGTGATGTCGAGGGTTCGCGACAGGAGCGAGGACTTCAAGGAGTCCGTCCGCGTCACCACGCGAGGCCATGGGTACACGGAGGTGAGCTCAACGGCGGCGCGATTGTGCGGCTTTCTCCCCCATCTTCGCCGGAAGGTATCACAGATATTGCCTCAAGAATATTGTTGATCCATCCTTGTGTTGATTTCCTTCTGCAGTCTCAGTTAGCCGCGCCCATGTCTTCTTTCATCATCCGGAAGCCGGCCCCCAAATTATCCTTTACATAAGGCTGCAATCAAGACGGTAGGAATTCTGTCTTTGCTGCAATGTTGTGGTGAGTATTTGGTATGGTAGCTTGCTAGTATATTAATGGTTTGTTTTCGTGTAGCTTGAGAGTATCAGGGAACTGGAGAAGTTTATTGTGAAGCATAGGAAGGACTATGTTGACTTGCATTGCACCACGGAGCAAGAAAGGGACAACATTGAGCATGAGGTGAATAGTGGTTATTTGTTGATTTTTATTCTCTCTTTTCCTACGAGCATTATGGACATCTACCGTAACCTGCTATCATGTTAAAACGTACTCTGCAACCTGGTGGATGAGTTCATTGAAAAATTTGTTGAACTATTTCTTTTCCGACGAGATTACATTAGGACATCAACACTACACTGCAATCATGTTAAAACATATACTTTGCAACATGGTGGATGAGTTTATTGAAAATCTGATACTAAGGTTTGTTTGACATTGCATTGGAGTATCTTTCTTTGGTACTAATACTATTATCGCATCCTATTATATTCATACTGGTAGAATGTGTGCATTTTTTTGGGCAATTTCTGGCTATGGATTAGGCATGTCTTCTCAACCTTTTATCTGTCTAATTACTGAGACTATATTAGGTCAGTGTTTTTGTAAAAGCATGCAAGGAACAAATAGATATCCTAAAGAACAGGATCCATGAAGAAAAAGGTGGAAGTAAAACGACATGGCTCGGTACAAGCGATCAGAGCTCCCGGTTGGATTTGATAGCTCACCAGCATGGTGTGGTATGCCTTCTTATTCTTTCCATGGATCAACTATTTTGCTAATTTCCAATACAAAATGCAGTAGCACTCTTGTGTTTTCATTATCTGCACATGGAGGATTGTACCAGTAAAATCTCATTTGTTCTGATATATGTTTGCTACTTCATTTTCCATCTTACAGATATTCCAGGCATTGTTATTTGTTAATACAGTTTGTAATTTGTATATATATTTTAAACTAATCAACTCCTTATGGATAATTTATCTTCTCCCCTTGCACAAAATTATCTTTTACTGAGACAAGTTGTTTAACAGACACATAAATCTGAGTATTATCCTTTAAATAGAAGAATTGATAGGTCCAGCATTTATTGTCCTGATGAAGTTGGATGATGTGGGTAGCTGGTAGAAGGATATCCATACCTTAGTTTATTGCTATTATTGGACATTAGATACGACAAAACAGCCATGCTGCAACCATCCTGTAAAAATAGGTGAATTTGAACAATGTGAAATTTTGTTTTCTGATTCAGTGCTGCTAGTATAGGCAACCGCATGGTCATGTTGCTTTCTTAGTACGAATTTCTCTTTATGCAAATTACATGGTCATGTTGCTAAGCTGTGTGTTTTCCATATAATTTCACCAGGTTTTGATTTTGAGTGAGCGTCTTCACTCAGTAACTGCACAATTTGATCATCTTCGGACCATGCGTTTTCAAGATGCTATTAACAGAGCGATGCCAAGAAAACGGATTCAGAAGAAACGAGAAACCAAAGCTGCTGAACCATCTAAGCCAAACCTTGTATTAAAATCTGATGTTTCAAAGGTTGAAGATCAGGAGGTCTCTACTGCACCACTAAGAGTTCAAGAACAACTCTTGGATGATGAAACAAGAACTCTTCAGGTAATATTTTGGTGTATATGTATTATGCTGATGAAATTCTAGTGAATTGTCATGCATGATTAATTATTTGCATCCTTTTACTCGTATGTTAGGTGGAGTTGACAAATCTTCTTGATGCTGTCCAAGAAACAGAGACAAAGATGATAGAGATGTCAGCACTTAATCATCTCATGTCAACACATGTTCTACAACAAGCTCAGCAGATACAGTATTTATATGACCAGGTAGATAATCTATTTAAGCCAGTACACCATATCTGTTATTTCTTTCTTGTAGATTGTCTTCTTATGTGAACATACATGTAGATATTCGTGGAAAAAATATAAATGACACTCCTTTGCTGATGTACTGATAAGCATGATGTGTCTGTCATTTATTATCATCCATTGATCTTTTTATTGGGATCCATGGAACACGCATTTTCCTCATTAAATTAAATTTTCTTTTTCTGAATAACTGGCATGGTCTCTACCTTGCATTTCCCTCTTTATAATACCATCTAACGAAATACTCCCTCCGTTTCAAAATGTTTAACACCGTTGACTTTTTAGTACGTGTTTGACCATTCATCTTATTCAAAAAATTTAAGTAATTATTTATTCTTTTCATATCATTTGATTCATTGTTAAATATACTTTCATGTACACATATAGTTTTACATATTTCACAAATTTTTTTGAATAAGACGAACGGTCAAACATGTGCTAAAAAATCAATGGTGTCAAACATTTTGAAACAGAGGAAGTAAGGTATAAGATCTTTAACTGATGACTCAGGAGGTCCAATGGTGCTATATATGAAAATTGGCAAGTGATCATGTGCCTTTATCTGTGTATTTTCATTCCTGATTTCTTAGAGCACAATATATGCCTTCTTCTCAGGCAGTTGAAGCTACAAACAATGTGGAACGGGGGAACAAGGAGCTATCCCAGGCGATCCAGCGCAACAGCAGCAGTAGAACCTTCCTCCTGCTTTTCTTCTTTGTTCTTACCTTTTCCGTTCTCTTTCTGGATTGGTACAGCAAATGAAGCTTATGTAAACGCCGTGATTTTTTTTTTCTTTTCATTCTGAAAGTGGATCAAGTTATCAGTGCATCCATGTCTCGCTAGGTTTACTGGCCTTTTACGTGCAATGTATTACTGCATTCTTCATCTGAAACTCTGCCGCAAACGTGACAAAGCACGTTTTGTGAAATGGACAAGATGCTAACCATTTTATGAAATGCAAAGCTGCAATCTTACGAACGAAATGTAATTTTTGAACTTCAATACAGTCAGTCACTTTAATTTGCCTGGTTTGGGGGCATAAAATTCAATTAACCGGTGTTTACCCATTTTAAAATTTGCCATGATGATAGATGCGCTCTGAAGCCTGAAATGGTTCCATCAGTGGCATTTTATCACAAGTCTACGTTTCAATAATTCTGGCACCATCTAATAATACAACTTGCGTTGAGTACAGTAAAGTAGTAAGGGACAGGTGCAAGGCAAACCAAACAGACTTTGAGCTCAGATGGTTTGGACGAGGCAACACAGTTCCTGATATTAGGACAAGAGAAGAATGAAATGTGCTTTTCACCTCTAGTCTTGTCACATCACATCTCTATATATCAGGATGTTTATCGATACAGACCAACACAGTGTTAACCAACCTCTTTTACCATATGCATCCATCCATTAGTGTCTTGCGTTCCCGTATTTACAAAAGGAGTCCCTTCTTCCTATATACTCCCTCCGTTTTAAAATGTTTGACACCGTTAACTTTTTAGCACATGTTTGACCGTTCGTCTTATTCAAAAACTTTTATGAAATATGTAAAATTATATGACTACATAAAAATATATTTAACAATAAATGAAATAATAGGAAAAGAATTAATAATTACTTAAATTTGTTGAATTAGACGAGTGGTCAAATATGTTTAAAAAAGTCAACGGCGTTAAACATTTCGAAACGGAGGGAGTAGTTGATATCCACTACAAGCATTAACACTATAAAAAAGCATCCAGGTTAAGCCACATCATCGATAATCAATAGCCGTCGGATCAAATGCATCTTTGTTTGTTTAACTGTGCATGCCTTAAGTAAGGAAACTGCCATGGGTAATTAGGCACATCAATGGATGACCCACTTAAGTGCTCCTGGTCATGCATTGCATGCATCCCCCATATTAAGCCACTGCTATATCCCTTAACCATCTACTACTCAAATGCCAACTTTACACTTTATTATTTTAGAATGTTTACTTTGATATTTCAGTTCTTCAATTCTGTTTGTAAGCACATATTTACAAAGTTGTTTATCATCACCATAAAATCCCGCAGCAACACGGGGATATCAAACTAGTAGACAGAACAAGAGCAGGCATAGGCACAGCACCACAGAAACGAAGAGGAAGAACCAGATCTGATGCAGCGACCTCTCAACTTCCATCTGCTGTCTCCTCGCTCTCAAGGAACATGTCTATTTTGGATTGAAGCCAAAAATATGAACTTATCAATTTATTAGCATCTTAAATAGTGATAGTGTATGTTTGGATGAAGCCAAATCATTGATAATGCTCATTAACAATTTGGCACCAATTGGTAGCAATTCAAATATGTACCATGCATCTCTACCCTACCAAAGAATTGGTAGTGCCAATATGGTAAAAATTTAGCGCTACCAAAGATTTGATAGGGTAAAGGACCAAACGACCCTATAGTAACTTTAAGTTGGCAATGATGGTTTATCTTAAAGAGTACTACCTCCGTTACAAAAGAAGTACAGTCGTGGGAATCCGTGTTGAACGTTTGACCATTCGTCTTATTTGAAAAATTTATGAAAATATTAAAAAAAAAGTTAGTCACACATAAAGTATTATTTATATTTTATCATCCACTAACAATAAAATACTAATCATAGAAAAATTTCAAATAAGATGAGCGGTCAAACGTTAGACGTGAACGGTGCAAAACTGAATTTGGTTGTGTTCGTTTGGAGAACAAAGGGAGTTTGTTTGTTTCGTTTTCCGCGTGCACGCTTCCCAAACTATTAAACGGTGTGTTTTTTTGCAAAAATTTTCTATATGAAAGTTTGCTTTAAAAAATCATATTAATCCATTTTTGAAGTTTAAAATAGTTAATACTCAATTAATTATGCGCTAATGACTCACCTTGTGTTGCGTATCTTTTCAATCTTCTCAATCCTCTCTCCCTCAAACACAGCCTTATTTTGAGACAGAGCGAGTATTGACTTTGCTCACATAGGAGGAGGGCATAATAACTTGTCTTCAGATCGAGGCTGCATTTGGCACATACTTTTATATATATTATAATAATAAAAAGTAGTGGTTAAAATTGTTTTTAGACATATCTTTATAAAAACGATAAGATAATCAGCCTAGAGAAAATATTTGTTTTTTTTATATAAACTTCCCAGCAACGCATGTGGTGTGATCTAGTTTCTCTTTAATCAAATTTCCATCAAAATTTCAAACCAAACATAGTACAAATAGCCCTCAGACATCATAGGGGCAGATCTGGGAGAGAGTGGCTTTCGCTGCAAAAATAATAAGAAAAGAAAAGAAAAGAAAAAAACAAAAACAAAAAGGCCCCTCGGCCTCGCCATCGCCAGCCGCCGCCGACGAGCTCCATCCGGCGAGCAGCGGTGGCTGCCGCCGGTAAGCACCCGCCCCTACCCACGTCCGCCCGCCCCCCCTGCCTCTTCTTCTCTCATCTCCCTCGTTCTACCCGCACCTCATATTCGTTCTCTTCTAGATCTGGAAGCTGCTTTTTTCTCTGTGTCATAACCTTGGTAGTAATGCTTTGCTGTTCTTTGTTTTTCTCCCAAAAAAAATTGTTAGGTCCGCCCGTGCCGAGTGTTGGGTGTTTGATTTGTGCAAGTCTGGAGGAAATTCGAGCTAAATGGCTTCTTCCCTTAGCAAATCCGACAAGAAGAAGGTGCTAGATTTTGCGGCATGGAGTTTCAACATCACCACGTCTGTTGGAATCATCATGGTCAACAAGGCTCTGATGGCTACGCATGGATTCAGTTTCGGTGTGTGTGTTCTTGCTACCTTCAGATATCTTGGTTGTTTATTTTGTGATGATGATGTTCTATTCTAGGCTTACTCCGTGCTCTGAATGACAAACTAGCAGTATCCTGTTGACTTACTAGATCTTTGTGTAGTAATTGTAGATTCCAAATGTTTGGTCCTTTGGACATGCAATTGATCAACTGACTAACAGGCATCTGTAAACCTTCAATCATTTATTTTCGCAATGCTAGCATAAATTCCAATAATTTGAATTCTAGACGATCGACAAATCTTTAACTGAACTTGTATGCCTAACCTAATGATGCCAAAAAAGTTCACCAGACAGGCTTGCTTTTTATTTTTTTGGTGATCTAACACAAGTTAAATAAGAGCTATGAGGTATCCTCTGGACTCTCAAAACCACTCTGTTCTAGCTGCTATGAGCCTATGATCAGAACTTTCCTTTTTTTTTTTTTTGTCACAAGTTGCCACACTGCCTTCTGAACATGAAAAGGACCTTAATGGAACACCAGGAGCATTGTAACTTATCTGATTTCTTATATCCAACCAGATTTATGGGCTGCCCCTCAACATATTTCATTTGTATGATAATGGAATTATCTCCTGCCATGCCATGTAACTGATTATGTTTTGTGTTTTGCAGCCACGACCTTAACTGGCCTTCATTTTGTGACAACCACCTTGATGACTTTCGTGTTTCGGTGGTTAGGCCTCAGCCAGCCCTCCCACTTACCACTGCCAGATCTGATTAAATTTGTGATCTTTTCAAACTTGTCGATTGTTGGAATGAATGTGAGCTTGATGTGGAACTCTGTGGGGTTTTATCAGGTTAGCAAAGGATGGTTCTGCTAGCTAAATTCCATCATGGCTTCGAACTTTCAAGTTTCAAAAGTTAACGAATCCTTTTGTTCTCTTCAGATAGCAAAGCTCTGCATGATACCTGCATCATGTCTTTTGGAGGTTGTCTTCGATCATGTACATTATTCTCGAGACACAAAACTGAGCATAATGGTTGTGCTTATAGGCGTCGCGGTCTGCACAGTTACTGATGTCAGTGTAAATGCAAAAGGTCTGGCTGCTGCTGTTATAGCTGTTTGGAGCACAGCTTTGCAACAATATGTAAGTTAAACCAACCTATGTTGTACTTGTATGGTTATGTCCCATTTATCTGCTATAAGATAATACTGCCTTCTATTCCTATAACTGTCCTTTGGCAACCATAAACATTTTTACGGGGGAGAAATTATTGCATGGTGGCACAACAATGACTCTGCTTATCTATGGGTCTGCTTATTGACGAATGATGAATAATTAGCAGATGGCACTCCCTGAATCATTGTTGGTTCCCTGTAGTCCTTGTTGGTTATGAATAATTGGCACTCCTTAATCATTGTTTGATTTTGTCACTTCTTAAGTTATAGCCAAATAGCAACTTAATTTCTTTTCCTTACCTGGACGCATAGACAATGCAATTTTAACTCTTCTATTTTCCTTTTGCAGTATGTTCATTTTCTCCAACGAAAGTACTCTCTGAACTCATTCAACCTCCTGGGTCACACTGCTCCAGCCCAAGCAGGATCCCTTCTGCTAGTGGGGCCCTTTGTAGATTTCTTGTTGACAGGCAAAAGGGTGGATCACTTTGGTTTCACATCGATTGCTTTGGTAAGAGGCTAGCCTCTTTACGATGCTCTGTATCTGATCTCACTGCTATACATGTTCTAGTTTTTCCGTAGGTAATTCGCCTTGCAGTTTGGTTAGTTGTGTAATGGTGATTTGCTGCTGGTTGGCATTTTGCTGGTTCACATTCTGTAATGTTGCAAGTTTATCAAATGGCCTAGACTAGCATTATATTATATCTTGTGACCAAAGAAGTCTTTACTTTACAGCATTGCTTGTTATCTGTAGCTTCAAACAACTATAGTCTATAGCTTTCCTTTTGTGTGCAATGTCTTGCTTTTTAGTAATCTATAGGTAAACTGTACTTGATTAGAATATTGATGAATTTGAGTGCATGTTTGATTTGTTTGTATGTATTTGGCCTCATATTTTCCATTTTATCTTACGATGGCATTTTTATCATTCTGCAGTTTTTCCTGACTCTCTCATGTGTCATTGCCATTGGTGTTAATCTGAGCCAATTCATCTGCATTGGTCGGTTTTCTGCTGTATCCTTCCAAGTCCTGGGCCACATGAAGACAGTGCTCGTGTTGTCCCTTGGGTTTCTCTTCTTTGGCAAGGAAGGTCTGAATTTTCAGGTAGTCCTTGGGATGATCCTCGCTGTTGTTGGGATGATATGGTACGGGAACGCTTCAGCGAAACCAGGTGGCAAAGAGCGGCGGAGCGTTCTTCCAGTAAGGTCTGAGAAGCCTAGTGGAGCATTAGACGAGAAGGATGGCAGTGAGAAATAGTATGTGATCTGCGATTTATATGACAATTTCTTCTGTGAAGTTTTTCTGGTGATGCAAGTATGATATACAAAGGAAACCTTGCCAGGCGTTTTCGTTTACTGCTGAAGCCGTAGATTCGCCATCTAGAAACTCATCATTGTCATAGCTATAGGTTACAGTTAATATACACTTGTCATCGCATTTTTTTTGGTTCTCCTGTACATTTCTTATGGGGGAGACGGCAGAGATGTTCTACAGGGTTGCAAGACAGTTGTCCGAAAAGACAATGTAGTAATTGTTTGTGATAACACGGAGTTCTACATTTCCCTCTGGATCTGTACAGGGCACTATGCTACTATCTGAAGCAGTTCAGTTGCATTGCAGTATTTTAGACTGAAACACACATGCTGTTCTGTACTAATGGTGTTGAGCTTTGTTGTTGTAGTGTAGAATCGAATGGTCAGGCCTGCAAGTGTCAAGTGTTACAGATTAACAGATTAGTTTGGTTGGTTATCTGGCATTACCATTCTTCCAAATGATGAAAGTCAATTGCTTCGTTAGATTATCTACGTCGTCGTTGGTGATGGGCCTAATCCACAACCGATGGTCCTCCCAGATCATGTCTGCCATGCTTAATTAGTAGTAGGTTGGTGATGACAGTAATTAGTAGTAGGCGGGCGAAGCGATGGTATTTTTGGGATAAGTTGGTTTGTAAGTTTGTATTTCTTGAAATATTGATTTGTACGTTGGTATTTCTTAAAATGTCAATAGCATTTATTAGATTGGAAAAAGTACGAATTATCCCCTAAACTATCGCGGTCGACCGAATTACCCCCTAAACCCGAAAACCAATATTGCTCACACTGAACTTTTAATACCGGACGAATTACTCCCCTCGACTCAATCCAGAGTAGTTTTCTCCTACGTGACGTACGCGTGGCAACCCAATCAGTATTTATTTTAAAAAAAAGGAGTTGTGGGACACACCTGCCATATCTCCTCCTCTCTCTCTTCACACTCTCTCCGGGCACGTTTGGTTGTTTGCTGAACACTGGGCTATAGCTTTGGCTAGGCGAAACATCCCATACCAGCTATCAGAAGCTTTGCCATGGCCAGCTATTTGGTTGGTTTGCTTCGGAGGCTAGCTTTTTGCTCAGTGGCTGCAGCAATTGTGCGTTCAAGACGCGCTTGCCGTCGGAGGCGAGCGAAATCGGCTCTCCCGCGCGAGCCAGGTTTTCCTTGCCCGACGAGGCTAGCTTGCCGTCCTAAGCTAGATTAATTTGCATACCCCCGAGAAGGCGCTTGAACCCGATTCAGGGTCCATGGAGGCGTGTCTCTTGGCGTCGTCGCCCTCGTCTGTGAAGGCAAAGGGGTATGGAAATTATATTGCACTTCTGTTTGTTTTTGTCAGTAATTAATGGTTATGTATAAACAAATTCGGTTCGTATCTGTAAACAAATTATGTATGTTCCTTAAGCATTTAAATTTAGATGATAACCACATGAAATGAGAAAGAATAGATTAATTTGGATGTGTTACGATCTTGTGAGCGACACCACAGAAGTACTGAGAGTGAGGGCAATACATCCCAGTAATACGAATTTAATTCTTTGTCATTACGAGTGTTAAAAAAGTACCAAGAAATCAAATATATTCCCTCCTTTTCAAAATGTTTGACACCGTTGATTTTTTAGTACGTGTTTGACCATTTGTCTTATTTAAAAAATTTAAGTAATTATTTATTCTTTTCATATCATTTGATTCATTGTTAAATATACTTTCATGTACACATATAGTTTTACATATTTCATAAATTTTTTTGAATAAGACGAACGGTCAAACATGTGCTAAAAAGTCAACGGTGTCAAACATTTTGAAACGGAGGGAGTATTAAATTAATTCCCTAGATCATAAATCTTGTAACATATATGTGCGTAGTGTTATACATTACTTGTAAAAAGAATCATGCAGTATACAATATTTAGCTAACAACAATCAACAAAACCTTTTTACTGGCAATCACTAATTTTGAGCCTTATCAAACATCAATAATTTAGTTGTGGTTGTTCTCCCAGAACTGAGCTTGGAGCCAATCCACGGCCTTCTTATCCACTTGAAATGCCTTAGCAAGAACATCATCCGATATTGGTGGATTTGATCCAAATACTGCATTAGCAATGGTAATCGCTCCAGGGTTCTGGCTGCTAAGTGCAGCAATGGCAACTGCTGGCTTATCATAGCTTGGATTGAACTGGAAGTGAATGAGACCTTGTGGGAACACGAAGACATCACCCTTGTTAAGTGTCTTGGTGAAGAGCTTGTTTTCTCCGTTTGCTTGGTTCGATGTAACAAAACCAACATAGAGTATACCCTCAAGAACTGTTAGGATCTCAGTAGCACGGGGGTGCGTGTGTGGTGGGTTTTGTCCTTTAGGAGCATAGTCGATCCTTGCCATGGAAATGCCAAGGGTGTTGAGACCTGCGAGTTTCATCACGTTGATCAATGTAACATTGGATCCAGCCTTGCTCTTGGTTGTGTCCATCGGCTTGTCGAGGTTAGCTGCTAGGAAGAAGTCATCAACATTCACATCCTTGGCATCCTTGCAGGGGAACCCATTGACACGTACTGGATTAAAGAACATACAAAGGTCAGATAAAAGCTAGAAACAACTATATGAACAACAAGAATGTCTCGGATCATTGTCAATCCGATGTAATTGCATGATTAGTGAAGAAGTACTCTACCTGGCGAGTTCCTGTCGGCAACGCAGAAGTCCTGAAGAGGACTGGGATCAGAAGCCATGGCCTGAGTAGCGACCAAAGCGATGAAAGCTGTGAGAAGAAAGAAGTTGGAGGAGGCCATGTTTAAGTTGATGGAACTTTTGCTTGTGTAGAAGTAGTGGTCGATGCTTCTTGTATAGCTATAGTTGATGCTTTGTCCATGGAAATGATGCATCCATATATATAGGCCTCTGAGCATGAGATTATTCTGAAGTGGTCAATAAGAAAAGGCTGAGCTAGTTACTGGTTCATCTCCTCAGAAGTCTGAAATGGTCTTGAACTCTTAATAGATTGCATCTGGGGAAGAAACTATTTAATTTGATGGGTTCAAGCTATCTTAATTCCCAGTCAACAGCTAGGTTGGCCGACTAATTAATTAATTAGGTTATTCTAGCGCCTGTCATGCATGATGCATGCATTAGATTGACGATGTCTTGGCTGGCTCTGTCATCAGGTGCAGAGAAACATATTACGATAAAATTAGGAAGGTGGATATTTATCTCTCGAGAAGATTAAAATAATGATAAGATAATTAAATTAAATTAAAATATTAATTCACTCATAAACATACAAGTTTAATATAATTTCTACCTATTATAACATAAATAACTTGTGAATGTACGTTAACTAAGTACTAAGAAGTAAGAACCGAGTAGATTGACCATGTCTTCTCTATCCATGTAAAGTATACTTGGTCCCTTTCGTCTCCGCATATTCAGGCATCCATGTGTGTTACGGCAATATAACGTCTGAATGTCTGATTAATTAGTCAAGAGCTAGCACCCATGTTAATTAAAAGGGAAGTTGATAATGTCAGTATTGCAGTTAATTGCTGAATGAATATATCAACACGCTCTCTGTTGCCTGCAGCTGCCGAGACAGTTTCTAGCTAATTTTCTAGCTAATAACTAATGGTAGTTTGGTTAATTCAGTTCAAAGCTCACCAGATCATTTACATCGGCCGGCGGCTCTTCATTCTCCTGGCCAGCTGCATATGGATAGGTAGGAGAGGAGTTAAAACAAATACTAGCTTCCAATATATGGAAATATTTATCTTTTTAGCGCTTGTTATATTATACTTCCTCTGTCTCCAGGAGTCTGTTTTGCATAAAAAAGGGATTATCTAAAAAAAAGTACCATAATTCTTTTAAGTGAAAAACTCTCAAATATAACTGCAGTATAGTTGTAATATAATTATACAATAATTTTACTATAACTACAATGTAACTTGTATATAACTATTAGAAAAATATATGCAACTTTATACCTAAATTATATAGAGATTACAATGCGATTATATTGTAATTAGAATGTAGTTACAATACAACTATAGTGTAAATATATTATAGTTACACTACAATTATACCATAGATAAATTTGAAAGTTTTTTTTTACCAACAAACTTGTGATAGTTTATTTTTTAGCAATTTTCAAAAAGAAAAGTATACTTTTAGTGAAAACGCTCCACGCCGGGCATCGGATCTAGGAGAAAAAACCGGCTCCCTGCCAAATCATTCCTATCCACTCATTCAACTATTTCTCTCTCCCTTGTCTCACTCATCTCTCTCCCTTGTCGGCTATATCTGGTGGTAGAGCAAGTGGTGGTCACGACATTGTCGATGACAACATGAAGTTGAGGTCATTTACAGAAGGGGCGTTTTACAGTGCCCCCACTACTATGAGTAATAGTGTAGTAGGATTACATCTAACCGTTGATTCTCGTGGGTATTTTAGGCCTTCAATTAATTTAGGTGGAAGGGTATTTCGGTAATGTCCCGTGTTCGCAGCTATGGGCTGAAAGGCCCGAGCAGCCGTCCCCATCGCTTCGACACGACGCCACCATCGCTTTCTTCGTGCGAGTGCGACCACCATGCCGCAGCAGCGCCGCCCCTCCTCCAGAGCTTCGAAAAGCCATCGTCGTCACCCTCCACTCCCCTCCAACCTGCGAATTAAACTCCCGACGACGACGAACCCTGTGGCGACTGGCAACCTCTTCTTGCTGCGCTCCCCGCCCGCCGCCTCGCTGCCCTCCCCGCCAGCCGCTTTCCTGCCTTGGATGTGGAGTCGCCGAAATCTGAAAATGTAGTGATGCTTGTTCTGAGACCTCAAATCTGTTTTGTAATGGTGTTTGTTCTGAAATTTTCATCCTTAGTTCTGAAATATGAAGTTGTAATGGTGTTCTGAATTTTCTTTCAAAAAAAATTGAAACCTAAAGCTAAGCTGTAAATTCACTATATAATCCAGTTAATGAACAACTCCTGAATTCAGGCTTAACCTACTGAAATGCAAGTGCCTAAAGTTAAGTTTTCAAGTTTAGAAATCTGCTCTTGTACTGAAACTAGTTAAAGATCTTATGTTGTCAAGTGTCTGAAGTTTTTAGTTGTCAAGATCAGATGTTGCTGTCCATCTGAATTTTAGCAATGTCCTGAAATCTGAAATTACCTTTTGAAAACCAAAGTTTTACGATTATTTCTGGAATTCAAGTATTGAAACTCAGTTGTGATTTAAGTTCTGAAATCAGTCCTATGTTGTCAGAAACAAATTTTACTGTTTTGAATAGTTCTGACATAAAATGCTTACAAATCCTAATTTGTACTGGTGATTGTTATGAAAGTTCAAACTTTAGTTCTGAAATCTGAAAATTTAGTTGTGCTTATTTTGAAATCTCAAATCTGAAGTTGTAATGTTGTTTGTTCTGAAATTTTCATCTTTAGTTCAGAAATTCTAAACTTCAGTTCTGAAATCTCAAAATGTACTAGTACTAGTTCTGAAACTGATAATATGAAAGGTTTTACAGTGAGTTCTTGAATGAACATTAAAGATAGATAATTTTTCCCCCAAATAACTGGATATTTTACAAGTACATGAATGAACTAATTTCCTTTTGTTATGTAGAAGCATCTCATCAGTATGGGGCTGGAGATATGGAAAATGGAGGTGGAATTGATACTGATGGTAAACCCTCTTTAAAAAAACATCATCAAGATATCTGAATTTTAAAAGTTGGATTTGATCAAGAGAATGTCACCGAAATGCATTGATTTGTTTCAGAGAGTACTAAATATTTGAATAACAAATGCACTTCACTTACTACTATTTATGGATATATGTTGTTCTACAATTTTATGGATTGCTTGTTTAGAGGAGTAGATGACATGCATATATGTTAATTAATGGAGCTTCTGTTTCTTCTGGCGGGCTTCATGTTTTCTGAAAATAATCACACTGTCTAACTGCATCATTTATTTGCTATAGCTGTAACGGATGAGCAGTTGATATTGCCATATCTGAATTCAATTGTCGCCAAAGAGATCAGTGAATCCTTTTTTGTGCTGAATTTTTGACAGGCTCAGACAGAAGATCGGTGTGTTAGAGAAAATATTGGTTAGGTGACAATTAGTATCCACGGCTCATATGGATTGATGACAAGAATGTGCTCAACTCCTGCATTATATTACTGTTCAATGTTCTGAATTACGATGAGTGATCTCAGGATATTATGTTTTCAGGCTACATTGTTGCAGTGTACGCATATGGATTTTCTTGATTTTTTTTTCTACTCACTCTTCGTCCTGCTCTACTGCTGCTACTGGACAAAGGCCCCAGTTTTTTCAGATTTTTATTTTCTTTCTTTTGGATTGTTTTCTGATGGCATGGGGATCCAAATTAAATCACCCATTTTGATTATTTCCTGCAGCCGTGCTTTCAGTTTCAAGAACACTTACATTTTGCTGGAAAAGTACATATGCAGACTGGTTCTGCAGTTCTATTTTTGTAACTTCTCAGCATATAAATATGGTCACACATATTGTCGCACTCTTACGCTGACTTCTAAAATTTACAATAGTTAATACTTGATTAAATAAATTCATTTTTTAAATTTATACTCCCTCTGTTTCAGGTTATAAAACTTTCTAGCATTGCCCATATTCATATATATGTTAATGAATCTACGCCCACATATATGTCTAGATTCATTAACATATATATCAATGTGGGTAATGCTAGAAAGTCTTATAATATGAAACGGAGGAAGTAACAATTAATGTTTAATTAATCATGTGCTAATGAATCATCCCCTTTTTCATATTGCTAACATAATACTCCAAAATTGAGTTTCAAACGGGCCAACCGCAGCACTTGCCGTCTATAATTGGGTAGTGGGGCCCACTTTATACTGTGACGCTTTTCGATCTATTGGCCAACCATCCTATAAGGCTAATTTCAAGTTCGATAAGACTGGCCACATAAGGGGATGACACATGGGTCTCACTTATTATTTCGTGTACTTGCACAATGATAGGATCCAAACGAGTAATGCAGCGGGCCCACGTATCATTTCCACGCATCACCCGTTATCCTCTGTATACAGACTTGGGTGAGCCCCAACATAACCATTGAGATATAGCAAGGCCCACGTGTCATTTCCGTGCATCACCCATTATCCCCCGTACGCAGACTTGGCGAGCCTAATAAAATATGTTCTACTTTATTTTATGTGCGCATGATCGAAAAAGCACGTGTTTTTTAAATCGACCTAGTCCGGATAGAGCAGACGGATTCCGGACATAACCAATTTTGTCCTAAACTAATATTTCTAGTTTAATCTACGTGTGTACGACCGAAAAACCACTCCTTTTTTTAGTGTCGACCGGGTCCGGACAGTCCCGAATGAATTCCGAGCATCATATGTTTTTGTCCAAAAAGAATCCATTTTGTTTTATTTTATGTGCGCATGACCGAAAAAGCACGTGTTTTTTAAATCAACCGGTTAGATTCCGGACGTAACCAATTTTATATACTAAAATAATATATCTAGTCTAATCCCGTGTTAGAAAGAAATATTTGGAACCAGCCAGTCCGAACAGACAAGGATGCTTGTCCAATCGGAATTGCTATATCTGTCGCTAGATTTTTCATTAAAATATATCTGTCGCCAGATTTTTCGTTAAAAGTCAATCGATTTGTTGACCGCATGATTTACTTTGAGATTCGTGCATATTCCTTCAAGTAAAGAAAAATGTCGCTAGAGCCAGGAATCGAACCCATGACATGTCGGGTTACACAACCTTCAGCGTACCAACTGAGAAAGCAGCCACCGATAAATTCTTCCTATTATATATTTTTAACTTTCATCGCAGTTCCAGTTACACTGCAATTAAAACATATATAACTACTTGTATTTGCAACACACAAGCAAGCAGTACGAAATGAGTAATGAAGATAGTGAAGTAGTTCAAGTGACTGTAAAAGTGTTAAATATTTGCCCCTATTCAGATGGAGATAAGGATAAAATTGTAATTAATAGGGCCTAGTAAAAGAGAAGAAAAGATGACCATGTATTCATTCAAAATCATCTCTGTAACATATTCATGCAAAATTATCTCTGTAATATATTCATGTAAAATCATCTTTGTAATGTATTTTGTAGCTTCAGACAAAAAAGACAAGACAAATGCACTCAAATATTGCCCAAACTGTAGCTATCGGAAAGCAGCTAGCTCTGATCACCACTTCCACTTGAATATACCCCAGCATTGCATTTTGCTACTCATCTTCTTCCACCATGGGAATCAAAGAGCCCAAGACCTCCATCTCATCTTCTACCAGCATATAATTTCACGTGGAAAATATAACAACACAGATTTGCCATTCCACTCCAGCCCCCTTGCGTGCGCAAACATCCTCTTTGCTGCTCCAACATGCTCCCTCTTCAGTACAACATCTTGGCTAAATTTTTTAAAAATTTTCAGCACCTGCAATGAAAAGTAAATACTGCGGATGTTAAATAATATAGAGGATGCAGTCACCACCACCACCGACGTGCGTTGGTAGCCGCAGACGAGATTGAGTAATATGGGTACAAGTATGAGAACAATATGAATGCCTCTAAGCTTCATGTTCTGAACGGCATTACAAATTGAATGGAATATTACTTCAGATTGTTCACGACTATCAGTACTCCAAAGAGCATATTACTCAAATGCTGTTACATACCTGGAGCATAATTCTCTTGATGGATAGTAGGTGCCACATTTCAGTCTCAGTACCTAATGATTGGCTAAATTTAGCATGTACTCATCAGAAATTTTCATTTCAGTACATTATGGTTGTGAATTCTCGAGAGGCTACCACATTAACATAAATTGCAGACAAGCGGGAAATTCAGTCACTGATTCTACAAGATTCACAGTAGCTGGATGCAACATTGCAGATAAGTTAGCTCAACTTTTTTGCATTAGTACGATAATTTACTCCTTCAGCGAGACATGGATTAATCTATGTACTCGTAATTTGTCTGTGCAGTTGGTTGCTTCAACATGATTCACTGATTAACCTAAGGAACGACAGACAAATATTCATATTCAAACTAGGGATAGAGAACAAAAACCATTTTATTTTGAATCGAAAGAGAAGAAAAACCTCAGATATTTGGTGCAGAGGCGGTCGTTGACGGACAGAGAGCAGGTTCGCTGTCCTACTCAGCGCTCACCGTGGTCCACCCTGTTGCAGTCCTTCACCACAGCCCCGCACCATGCCCTCCTCCATCTCCATGTGCCAGCCCGTTGCCTAGTTGTCTGTGATGTCTGATGGCAATGGCCTCATCCAACGTGGTGAGGAGGAGGGAACGACGCCGAAGCCTCTGACGCCATCCACAGCCGCCGCCGCTCTGCTCCACGACCACCCAACTATGCAGCGGCGGTGGCGTTGGCAACCATCACGCAGAGAGGCGACGATGGCCGCATCTGGGGCGTCGCTCGGGGGCGGCGTCGGGAAGTAAGCAGGGGCGGGCGCCGCCGGGAGTTGGTGCGGGAGGAGGGCGGTGGGCGGGCGACGTCGGGAGCGCCGCCGAGAGGTTGGGGGTGAGCGGCCAAAGGCCTAGCTAACGCCCCTAATAAACCTAGCGTTGATATGATCCCATTAGCAATTACATATTACACCGAATCCTAATGGTGAATTTACAATAATGCCATAATAATTTTTCCACAATTACCCTTCTACTACACTACTACACCCAATACTAGATGTAGTAGCAAGGAGTTTTCACCGTTGGATCTCATCCGTTCAACGGTCCATATCGAACCAAAGGTACACTAAAAAAATCCTTACAGAAAGAATCACTGGGTTGTTGCATTGCAGCGCTTGAGGTTGTCGAAGGACGCCCGATCCAGCCATTGGAGAGGAGGAAGCCAGACATAGCCAATACTTTTTTTCTTTTGAAATTTCTGATATTTAAGCCAATGTGTTTTTTATGTTTATTTTGTTAGATCGAAATGTTGCACTAGGCATTTCAATGTTGTTTCATATTTTTGTCTTCGGTTCATTGTAATGCCGTTTCTTTTTTTTTTTGTCTCCGATTCATTGCGGATGTGTTAATGTTTCAACAATTAAATTTCATGTCTTGTGCGTAAGACCAAAATGCTTCAACCGGGATTGGAATATATTTCAGCATTTTAGTATATCGAAACATTTTTTAGTATAGCGGTGAAACATCTTTCTAAATGGGTAAAACAGTGCCCGATTTGAGGGAAAAAATCGGATTCCCGATTTCATTTGTAGTTAATTTAGCTAGTCAAAAAGGGATTAATTAAGCAGGAAGTTAAGAAACTATTGTGCCATTTATTCTTTAAGCCTAGTCGATCGAGCTTGATCTTGTCCTTCCTCTTAAGCGTGAACCGCAACACGTACGGTCAGTCGGTCACAGAGAGAACATATCCTACATGCTGCTTCTATAGAGTTGTAAACTTGATATATGGTGTGTGCACGCGCGCAACTCTGTCCAGATTCAGGATCAAATGGCCTTCGAGGGGTTCTTTAGAATGTGTGCGCGGTAAATTTGAAGGACACTTAAAAGAATTGAACTATTTTATGTGAAAATCTTGTGAAATTCTAACATTCAAAGGAGTAATAAACTCTTGAGCCTCGAGTGGTGTGTATCGTAGGTTTGAAAATACTCCCTCTGTCCCATTTTAAGTGTAACCATGGGTTTTCGTGCCCAACTTTGATCGTTCGTCTTATTTAAATTTTTTTTATAATTAGTATTTTTGTTGTTATGAGATGGTAAAACATGAACAATACTTTACTCATGACTTATGTTTTTAAATTTTCTCAAAAAATTTTCAAATAAGACAGATGATCAAAGTTGGGCGCGGAAAACCATGACTGCACTTAAAATGGAACGGAGGGAGTAAGACACTAACAAGTTGATTATTGGATTTATTGAACGGTTCACACCTATAAACCACTCACTAGTTATTGAACGGTTCACACCTATAAACCGCTCACTAAACTAGAGAAGTAATAAAAAAGTCAAACAAAATTTCATTTCTTACACAATTTGTTTGGATGTTGTTGGTTTTTTAAGTAATTAATGGTTATGTATAAAGGAATTTAGCTCGCATGTACAAACATTATTTTTAACTATAATGCATGTTACAATCTTGTGAGCAACACAACAAATATAAATATAAGTACTGAACAAGGGCAATACATCCCATGCAGTAATATGATTTTAATTATTTGTCATTATAAGTGTTAAAAAGGTACCAAGAAATCAAATATATTAAATTAATACCCCAGATCATACATCATGTAACAGATGTATACGTGCATACTGCTATACATTATTCGTAAAAAGAATCATATAACACATTTTTAGGATAATATGAAGTATACAATATATATTTAGCTATTAACAATCAACAAATCCATTTTACTACCCAATCACTAATTTTGAACCGATAAGCATCAATAATTTAGTTGTGGTTGTTCTCCCAGAACTGAGCTTGAAGCCAATCCACGGCCTTCTTGTCCACTTGAAATGCCTTAGCAAGAACATCATCCGAGATTGGTGGATTTGATCCAAATACTGCATTAGCAATGGTAATCGCTCCAGGGTTCTGGCTGCTAAGTGCAGCAATGGCAACTGCTAGTTTATCATAGCTTGGATTGAACTGGAAGTGAATGAGACCTTGTGGGAATACGAAGACATCACCCTTGTTAAGTGTCTTGGTGAAAAGCTTGTTTTCTCCGTTTGCTTGGTTCGATGTAACAAAACCAACATAGAGTGTACCCTCAAGAACCGTTAGGATCTCAGTAGCACGGGGGTGCGTGTGTGGTGGGTTTTGTCCTTTAGGAGCATAGTCGATCCTTGTCATGGAGATGCCAAGGGTGTTGAGACCTGCGAGTTTTATCACGTTGATCAATGTAACATTGGATCCAGCCTTGCTCTTGGTTGTGTCCATCGGCTTGTCGAGGTTAGCTGCTAGGAAGAAGTCATCAACATTCACATCCTTAGCATCCTTGCAGGGGAACCCATTGACACGTACTGCATTGAAGAACATACAAAGGTCAGATCGAAAGCTAGAAACATGTATATGTACAACATAAATGTCTCGGATCATTGTCAATCCGATGTAATTGCATGGTCAGTGAAGAAGTACTATACCTGGAGAGTGCCTGTCGGCAACGCAGAAGTCCTGAAGAGGACTAGGATCAGAAGCCATGGTCTGAGTACCGACCAAAGCGATGAGAGCTGTGAGAAGAAAGTAGTTGGAGGAGGCCATGCTTAAGTTGATGGAACTTTTTCTTGTGTAGAAGTATTGGTCGATGCTTCTTGTATAGCTGTAGTTTATGCTTTTGTACATGGAAATGGTGCATCCATATATGTAGGCGTATGGGCATGAGATGATTCTGAAGTGGTCAATAAGAAAAGGATGAGCTAGTGACTGGTTCATCTCCTCAGAAGTCTGAACTGGTCTTGAACTCTTAATGATTGCATCTGGGGAAGAAACTATTTAATTTGATGGATTCAAGCTTTCTTAATTCCCAGTCAACAGCTAGGTTGGCCGACTAATTAATTAATTAGATTATTCCAGTGCCTGTCATGCATGATGCATGCACTAGATTGATGATGTCTTGGCTGTCTCTGTTATCATGTGAATAGAAACATAGAGCTTATTCAATTTACTACCATTTTTAACTTTATCAAGTTTTAGTATTATTAAATTTTGTCAAGGTTACCAAATTTTAGCAAGATTTTATATGTGCTTTACTAAAACTTAGCAATAAACTAAACGTAGCTAAAATTTTAGCAACTTTACCAGAAAATGATATGGTTAAAAATGACATCAAAATGAACATGCCCATATTATAATAAAGATAGGGAGATGGATTTTTATCTCTCAAGAAGATTTAAAAAATGATAAGATAATTAAATTAAATTAAAATATATCTCTTTATAAATATACAAATTTAATATGACATCCAAGTTGTAACAAAAATAACCGTGAATGTATGTTAACGAGTAGGTTGACCATGTCTTCTCTATCCATGTAAAGTATACTTGGTCCCTTTCGTCTCCGCATATTCAGGCATCCATGTGTGTTACGGCAATATAACGTCTGAATGTCTGATTAATTAGTCAAGAGCTAGCACCCATGTTAATTAAAAGGGAAGTTGATAATGTCAGTATTGCAGTTAATTGCTGAATGAATATATCAACACGCTCTCTGTTGCCTGCAGCTGCCGAGACAGTTTCTAGCTAATTTTCTAGCTAATAACTAATGGTAGTTTGGTTAATTCAGTTCAAAGCTCACCAGATCATTTACATCGGCCGGCGGCTCTTCATTCTCCTGGCCAGCTGCATATGGATAGGTAGGAGAGGAGTTAAAACAAATACTAGCTTCCAATATATGGAAATATTTATCTTTTTAGCGCTTGTTATATTATACTTCCTCTGTCTCCAGGAGTCTGTTTTACATAAAAAAGGGATTATCTAAAAAAATGTACCATAATTCTTTTAAGTAAAAAACTCTCAAATATAACTGCAGTATAGTTGTAATATAATTATACAATAATTTTACTATAACTACAATGTAACTTGTATATAACTATTAGAAAAATATATGCAACTTTATACCTAAATTATATAGAGATTACAATGCGATTATATTGTAATTAGAATGTAGTTACAATACAACTATAGTGTAAATATATTATAGTTACACTACAATTATACCATAGATAAATTTGAAAGTTTTTTTTTACCAACAAACTTGTGATAGTTGTAATATAATTATAACTCTCAAATATAACTCTCAAATATAACTGCAGTATAGTTGTAATATAATTATACAATAATTTTACTATAACTACAATGTAACTTGTAAGGATTAAAAAAATATGCAACTTTATAGCTAAGTTATATAGAGATTAGAATGTAGGTATATTGTAATTACAATATAGTTACAATGTAACTATAGTGTACTACAACTAAACCATAGGTATATCTGAAAGCTTTTATAAAAAAATTTGCGATAGTTTTTTTTAGCAATTTCCCAAAAAAAAAGTATAGTTTTAGTGAAAACACTCCAAGCTGGGGCTGGATCTGGGAGAAAAAAACCAGCTCCCTGCCAATCATTCCCATCCACTCATTCAATCATTTCACTCTCCCTTGTCTCACTCACATCTCTCTCCCTTATCACGCACTCGCTTACTCTACTCTCTCTCTCTCTCTCTCTGTGTGTGTCTCTATCTCCCACCGAGGCTTTGATGCGGCGATGATGACACGTCACCATAAGGGCAGCCGACACCGATGGCAACTGGAGGACAATTACAGCGACGACAGCGATGAGGAGGGAAACCCATCGTGGAGAAGCAGCGGACGGAGCAAGTGGTGGTCACGCCATCGCAGCTGACAACAAGGAAGTCAAGGTCATTTATGGAAAGAATCACCGGGTCATCACATTGCTGCATTTGAGGTTGTCGAAGAAAGCCCGATCCAACCATTGGAGGGGAGGAGGAAGTCATATATAGCCGATACAGTTTTTTTAATGTTTAAAATTTCTAATGTTTAAGCCAATGTTTTTTTATGTTTCTTTTTGTTAGATTGTAATGTTGTACTAGGCATTTTAATGTTGTTTCATATTTTTGTCTTCAGTTCATTGTAATGTTGTTTCATGTCCGATCGATTAGGTCACCAACTCCGTTGTTGGCCAAATGAGATTTAGGATCAGATGGCCTTCAAGGGTTTCTTTAGAACGTGCGTGGTAATTGTGAAGTATACTCATAAGAATTGAACGATTTTTTTTGTGAAAATCTTGTGAAATTACTACATTCAAAAGAGTAATAAACTCTTGAGTCTCGAGTGGTGTGTATCGTCACCTCTACTGAATCGTAGGTTAGAAAGTAAAACACTACAGGTTGATTATTGGAGTTATTGAACGGTTCACACCTACAAACCATTCACTAGTTATTAAACAGTTCACACCTATAAACCGCTCACTAAACTAGCGAAGTAATAAAAAAATCAAACAAAATTTCTTTTCTTACATAATTTGTTTATATTATGTTGGTTTTTAAAGTAATTAATGGTTATATATAAAGGAAATTAGTTCGCATGTACAAACATTTTTTTTTATGTTTGAGACTAATTTGGATGCTTGTTACGATCTTGTGAGCAACACATCAAATATAAGTACTGAACGAGGGCAATACATCCCTAGTAATATGATTTTAATTATGTATCATTGAGTGTTAAAAAGGTACCAAGAAATCAAATATATTAAATTAATATCCCAGATCATACATCACGTAACATATGCATATGTGCGTAGTGGTATACATTATTTCGTAAAAAGAATCAAATAACATATTTTTAGGATAACATGAAGTATACAATTTTTAGCTACTAACAATCAACAAACCATTTTACTACACATAACTAATTTTCAACCGATAAACATCAATAATTTAATTTAGTTATGGTTATTCTCCCAAAATTGAGCTTGTAGCCAATCCACTGCCTTTTTGTCCACTTGAAATGCCTTAGCAAGAACATCATCCGAGATTGGTGGATTTGATCCAAATACTGCATTAGCAATGGTAATCGCCCCAGGGTTTTGGCTACTAAGTGCAACGATAGCAGCTGCTGGCTTATCATAACTTGGATTGAACTGGAAGTGAATGAGACCCTCTGGGAATACAAAGACATCTCCCTTGTTGAGTGTCTTGGTGAATAGCTTATTTTCTCCGTTTGCTTGGTTAGATGTAACAAATCCAACATAAAGTGAGCCCTCAATTACAGTTAGGATCTCAGTGGCACGAGGGTGTGTGTGGGGTGGGTTTTGTCCTTTAGGAGCATAGTCGATCCTCGCCATGGAGATACCAAGGGTGTTGAGACCTGCAAGTTTCATCACATTGATTAAGGTAACGTTGGATCCAGCTTTACTCTTGGTTGTGTCCATCGGCTTGTCGAGGTTAGCTGCTAGGAAGAAGTCATCGACACTCACATCCTTAGCATCCTTGCAAGGGAACCCATTGACACGCACTGCATATTGAAAAACATATATGGGTCAGAAACCTAGAAACTTATATATACACATTACGGATGTTTGAGATAATCATCAATTTGATGCAACTGGATGATCGATGACGAAAAACTATACCTGGTGAGTTCTTGTCGGCAACACAGAAGTCCTGAAGAGGACTAGGATCAGAAGCCATGGCCTGAGTAGCGACCAAAACGATGAGAGCTATGAGAAGAAAGAAGTTGGAGGAGGCCATGTTTAAGTTGATGGAACTGTTGCTTCTGCAGAAGTATTACTCGATGCTAGCTTGTTGTGCATATGGAGCTACAGCTAGCTGATGGTTTTTGGCCAGGAAAGGATGCATCCATATATATAGGCCTCTGTGAATGAGGTGATTCTGAAGTGGTCAATAAGAAAAATAAAAAAAAGGCTGAACTAACGACTTGTTCATCTGCTCTAAAGTCTGAACCGGTCTCGATAGATTTGCATCTGGGCAAGAACTTATTTAATTTGATGGATTAGTGGATGGATTCAAGTTGTCTTCCCAGCAACACGGTGACCGATTAGTTAATCAATTAGATTATTTTAGTGCCTGTCATGCATGCATTAGATTGATGATGAAGCCTGGCTGTGTTATACAGTATCAGGTGCAGAGGAACATATATGATAAGATAGTAGATTGACCATGTCTTCTCTCTATATATGTAACGTACGTATACTTGGCCCCTTTAATTTACTCCTTTAGTAACTTTGATCCATATGGCCCTTTTAATTTGTCAATGATCTCCGCGTATTCAAGCTTCCATGTGTGCTACATCAATATAATAAGGTCTGATTACTCAAGAACTAGCACACATGCATGCTAATTAAAAAGGATATCGGTAATTGCTGAATCGATCAACATGCTCCCCGTTGCCCTGAGACAGTTTCAACTAATTTGTAGTTTTGATTAATTCAGTTCAAAGCTCTATCACCGGCTGATCGATCGATCGATCACATCGGCCGGCGGCTCTTCATTCTCCTGGTCGATCAGCTGGATACCCAAACAGGGTTAGATAAAGAAATAGTTCCAACAATGGAAATATTTGTCCTTTTCGCGCGCGCTATATTATAATTCATCCGTTCTAAAAACATTATAGTAGTAGTTTTAACTGGTAAAAAGAGATTAGTAAAACTATTATGCCCTTTTTTTCTGTTAATTAGCCCGATCGAACTCGATCTCTTCCTTCCTCTTCAGCATGTGCTGGAGCAGAGTTGTTAACTTGATATATATAGTTCGCTTGGATAGAGATATATATATATATATAAAATCATGAGCTGCAGTTAGACGTCCGATCGTCTCAAGTTAGCATGCGAGTTTTTTTAAACAGATTTCTTATATAGTTCTTTCTGTATTTCTAAAAGTGAACGATCTTAGAAACCGATTCAAATACGAATATTTATTTTCAAAAGCAAACGAACTTAAAAACCAACTCATACACGAATGACGTAACAAAATACCGGCAAAAACATCTTCAATTTTTATAATAATAGAGATATGATGGATATATGACCAATTGAATTACGTGTAGTATATGTACTTTTATGAAAATTGCTTATTATTGTACTCTTTCATACGAGCAGAAACCAGATCTTCTAATTTTTTTTACTACAACTTAATTAGTGTCAGAGGCATGAGTTTAAGCAATGCCAGCGACGAGAACGGGCGACGGTGAATTGTTAGAATTTTCCTTTTTTCTGTATTTGGAAATTTTAATTATGATTTGTCAGACATGATGATACGTGAAACACAATTGTTTCCTGATTTATTATAATATGTTTATCATACTTTTAGATTTGCTAGTTATAAAAAAATCAAACAAAAATTCATTTGTAGATAATTTGTTTGAATTTAATTTGTTGGTTTTGTCAGTAACTAACGGTTATATATAAATGAATTTGGTTCACATCTATAAACAAATTTTATATGTTTTTGAAGCGTTCAAATTTTCATGATAATCACAAGAATTGAAAAAGAATAGATAAATTTGGATGAGTACTATGATCTTGTGAGCTACATAACAAATATAAATATTGAACGAGGGAAATGCATCCCTACTAATATGATTTTAATTATCCATCTTTATGAGTGTTAAAAAAGTACCCAAGAAATCAACTATATTAAATTAGTACCCCAGACCATACATAATGTAACATATATATGTGCGTACTGTTATACATTATTCGTAAAAAGAATTGTATAAATATCGAGTTTAGGATTACATGAAGTATACAACCTTTGGCTAATATAATAATCAAAAAATCCTTTTTACTACCAATCACTAATTCTGAACCTTATCAAGCATCAATAATTTAGTTATGGTTGTTCTCCCAGAATTGAGCTTGGAGCCAATCCACGGCTTTTTTGTCCACTTGAAATGCCTTAGCAAGAACATCATTTGAGATTGGTGGATGTGATCCAAATACTGCATTAGCAATGATAATTGTCCCAGGATTTTGGCTGCTAAGTGCAGCAATGGCAACTGCAGGCTTATCATAGCTTGGATTAAACTGGAAGTGAATGAGACCCTGTGGGAACACGAAGACATCACCCTTGTTAAGTGTCTTGGTGAATAGCTTGTTTTCTCTGTTTGCTTGGTTAGATATAACAAAACCAACATAGAGTGAGCCCTCAAGAATGGTTAGGATCTCGGTAGCACGAGGGTGCATGTGTGGTGGGTTTTGTCCTTTGGGAGCATAGTCGATCCTTGCCATGGAGATGCCAAGGGTGTTGAGACCTGCGAGTTTCTTCACGTTGATCAATGTAACATTGGATCCAGCCTTGCTCTTGGTTGTGTCCATCGGCTTGTCAAGGTTAGCTGCTAGGAAGAAGTCATCAACACTCACATCCTTTGCATCCTTGCAGGGAAACCCATTGACACTGAAGAACATACAAAGGTCAGATCGGAAGCTAGAAACATGTATATGTACAACATGAATGTGTAATCAATTTGATGCAATTGCATGATTAGTGAAGAAGTACTCTACCTGGCGAGTTCCTGTCGGCAACGCAGAAGTCCTGAAGAGGACTGGGATCAGAAGCCATGGCCTGAGTAGCGACCAAAGCGATGAAAGCTGTGAGAAGAAAGTTGGAGGAGGCCATGTTTAAGTTGATGGAACTTTTGCTCTTGATCTACAGATCCTGTAGAAGTAGTCGATAGTTGTTTTGTGTATGGAGCTATATCTGATGCTTTGGCCATATGGAAAGGATGCAGCCAAATTTATAGCCTCTGAGCATTAGATGTTTCTGAAGTGGTCAACAAGAAGATCGATCTATAGCGACTGGTTCATCTCTCCTCTAAAGTCCTCGTCTTGGTAGATTGCTTCTGGGCAAGAAACTATTTAATATTTTAATTTGATGGATTAGTGGATGGATTCAAGTTATGTTCCCAGCAACCGGTTGGCCCAGTAATTAGTTAGATTATTTTAGTGCATGCCTGTCATGAATGCCGATCTTTTTCATCTTTTTCTCGTTTCACAAGTGTACGCTTTGCAACCTGTTAAACTGTATTTTTTTATAAAAAATTATACAGTCAAGATGTTTTAAAAAATCATATTAATTAATATTTTATTTTTTAATTAATATTTAATTAATAAGTTAATCCGCTGCTTCGTTTTTTTACTGGGTGGGAAGGGTTCCGAACTTTTTAAATTACTTTTTCTAAAACTTAATTAATTATAAGTGGGTCTCTTTCGTATATTTGTTCCAAATGCCTATTAATTTTTCAATGACCCATGCATGTGTGTTATGACAATGTCTAATTAAAAGTAAAGTTGATAATGATAGTATCGCAGTTAATTGCTGAATCAACAAGCTTTGTTGCCTGCAGCTGCCTGATCAGAAAGTCTCAGGATAGCGCTTACTCTGTTTCATTTCGTTTTGATTGTTTTCCTAGTTAAATTTTTTTAAGTTTAATTAAATTTGTAAATAAAAATTTGGCAACATGTAAAACACCAAATTAGTTTCATTAAATCTAACATTGAATATATTTTGATAATATATTTATTTTATATTATGTCACTATATTTTTTTATAAACTTAATCAAATTTAAATTAAAAATAATTCAAAACAACTTATAATATGAAACAAATAAAGTAATTAACTACTAGTAATTTTGATTAATTCAGTTCAAAGCTCACCAGATCGATTGCATCAGCCATCGTCTTCCTTACCCTTTTTATGATGGCTACTGCTACTCAGCGATATCACGATAATTACTACGGTAATTAGTTGTCGTGGAAAACCATGAGGTTTTAAAAATGAGAAAGTTACCACAAGAGATCATCACGATATCTATAAGATAACCACGCGATATTGCAATTAGTCGACTTAATTTCAATCTTGATCTCCTATCCAGCTAACTGGATGAGGTTTATGATCAGGATCGCACACCTTACTCTTTGGCGTTTGAGCCGAATATTGATGGCAACGAGATTGTTCAGGGGTTATGTGTTTGATCTGCAGGCCATGAAAGGGTGGTTTTCAATATCGATGCTTGCTGATGAATGATAAATTAATCTGGCAGTGTTAAATTATTTAGAATTGTTACTGATTTATTTTTCTATTATATTGCAGTAATAATCAATTATGTATCCAATATACTTATATAGTTTATCCCACTCCCACTAAGTGTAGTTAATGATATTTCTCTCTTCTCTTATTAAGCCACATCACCCTAATTATTTCTATCCTTTGGATGATAAATCTATGGTTCAAATTATCTCTTCTTTGTTCTCTCATAAAATCTTGCAAACTCAATTATTTTTAGGCTCAAAATTATACTATCAATTTATTTTAGTTTTGATAATCATTTTACATCTTATTTGTATATATTATACAACTTAATTTTTCGCATCAACGTGACGGGGTATTCATCTAGTTTTAGTTTTGATAATTATATTACATCTTATTTGTACATATTATATAATTTAATTTTCCGCAACAACGTAATCGGGTATTCATCTAGTTAGTGCTACGAATTAATCCTTATGTGCCGCGAGGTTAGTGATGACGAACAGTCGTTGATTGTGGAAGAATTCGGCAGCGACAAATTAAAGGCCAGCCAAGAGAGAAGTTCTGGTAAGTGACGGTCTCAGGTCTGAATGTCTGATCCCGGGCCACCTGGGCCATGGTCCGGGGCCTAGGTATGAAAGCCCATAAAGAACCATACATTTTCACCATATAATTTTCTCTTAGGCCGAATAAGCAGTTATCTAGTCCGAGGCTAACCCCAAACCTATGTAAAAAGAATCCACTTCTAGATTAGTTTTTTTTATAGAGGACTAGAAAAAGTGCCCGTGCATTACAACAGAAAGAAAATATGAGAAAGATTTACATTATGCAATTAATTAAAATACAAATTTCACCATCTTTTTTATGGTGATGTTGAAGAAAATAAAGACCCATGAAAATCAAGGTGAATTCTGCACTGATCTGGCTATATGGTAGGTCTAACATCACCGTATTATCTAGTTTTGGAGTGGCTTGACGAAGCAGTCATGGTTGGGACGTTGGGACTGGCTTGTTTTGGTCATGAGACCTTCACAGATGGGAACACGTGGTCGACAAACGAACGCCAAACGATTTGAGTTGCATGTAATGTTGCTTTGTAGTTAATCGCACGAATCTCAGGAACTTGTCTTCATCAGTCATTTCATTGAATTGATCTCTATTTTGATGAGCAGCGACAACAAAATTTGAATGATGCACGGTTCTTCCTCCTTTCAGTAGTTGCCTTCTCGTGCATATAGATCAGGCAGTGCTTCTTGCCAGAACCATATATCAGTATAATTTGTATATTGATTTATACGTGCATCGGAGCATGTTTGCTTTATCCGTCAACGTGAACAGGAGCGGAGCTAGAATGAAATGGAGAGGGGTGCCACTCACTTGCTTTACTCTACTTTAGACTGATATAAGTGCCTAAATTTGGATTGAGGGGTGTGCATATATGGTGAAAATAGATTAACTATAGCTAAAAACGGATGTGGTCACGTGGACATTGTGCTGCCTCAACGGCCGTCACGCGGGAATCGGACACAGGCATGGAATCGGATGCAGGCGGGAGTCAAACTTCCTACGATTTGCTCACGAATTCGGACGACATACCAAGGCTTTGACAAAAATATTTTTAATTTTTATAATAGTAGATAGACAGAGAATAGAGAGAAGATATGGCCGGTTAATCAACTTAGAAACCGACTCAAACACGAGTGACCTACCAAAATCTCGATAAAAATATATTCAATTTTTATAATAGTAGAGAAGAGATATATAGTTATAGATTAGGTATATATAGATGTCCCGAGATATTATTTTAGCCGCTCAAAGTGGCTCTCGTCAGTGGAGCGTGCCTGTAGCTGTTTTAGTGCAAGCGAATTGGAATAGTAATGGCCTGGGCTTGAATGAAGCAACGTGGGCCTAGTGCCTGCCATCCTGGACGTGTGAACTGAGGAACAACAGTTGGCCCAAACTGAGGACTCTGCGTGCCTCGTCGTCATCCGTTTCCGATCAGGTTTTCTTTATGGCTGTTGAGAAATTACCGGAAACTATGTTGCCTTGGTAATACCGATACAGATGCAACGCGGAGTGAGCGGAACGTAACCGTGCGAGACTTGGGGGTGACGGACGAAAATACCTGCCAAAAACATTTTAAACTTTTATAATAGGTAAAGATTAAGAAGTATGATATGAATATAGAGAATTGCGTACCGCGGACGTTCACAACCATGGTCCAACTCCATATATATCCGTGGGAATATCTAAACTTGAAAGGCAGAAAATCTAAGGAGAAATCTAGCTTAGCTCCACTACACCATGGATAGCTACCTCAATGTCTCAAATGAATTCTTTTCTTTTAAAAAAAAGAAATAGAAAGGAAATCGATCGATAGCTACGACCTTCTCACTGCATCGAAAAGCTCCAGCAAGTTTACATCGATCTCTTCCTTTTTCTCCAAACTTTTCCTGTTTGTCAGTTGCAGGGTTCTTTCATCAAGGAAAAGAACAAGGGACAGCCGATCGAGTCAAGCCCTGTTGGTAGCATCTCACGTAGTACACAGTGTGACGTACAGTGGGCCAGAAAAAAGGGCATAAATGCTTTTTATTTTAAAGAAAAAAGAAAAGGGGGTATAATAGGACCAGAAATTAAGATACAAGATCATGACAGTTTCAAAAGGGTTTGAGGTTGCGAAGTAGTAGAATAATATATAATATATAAATCAAGAAGTACATCTTGCTCTATTTGTTAATTAGTGGTCGATCTAAAATTTTATATTTGTCAGTTATTAGATTAATTTATATAACGGATGAGCTAAGATTGTGTACAATGAGTACAATATATACTATCTTGATTATAATGATGTACATATTAGTTGTAAAATAAAGAAACCTTTTTGGTTGTAAAATAAAGATACTCGATCTTCGTGTGCGGTCGTGTTAAGCGGCCCGCCTGCGAAGATATATATTCGTGTGTAGTTGAGCAGCCCACACGTAAAGATGATGATCTTCACATACCATCCTAGACAGACGGGTCAGCCTTCCGCATGCGAAAATGCCTTTTGGGCTGCCTGGAAAAAACGATTTCTGTACTAGTGCCATCACATATGTTATCATATCGTCCTTCTTTTTTTTTAAAAAAAAAGGCATAGATTGTGTTCATCCTAATTGTGAAGAGGCTAGGAGCAGTCTAATTGTATTATCTTAACGTAATTGTTTTAACTCCATAAGGTTTTCTTTATGTACAATAGTTCTCTTAATTTAACTTGCGACTTTTAGTTTGATTCGTTATTTTCTATTTTTCACATGTGCTCATATTTTACTAAAGTTTAATCTCATGTACAGCAATCCCTTCGTTCCAAAATAGTTCTCTTAATCTATCCGTCTAGATTCGTAGTATTAGAAAATATCCCATCCAATTTTAAATTTTTATATTTTGGGACAGAGGGAGTACATGCACACGGGCGTGCATACCCATGCTATGTGATATCGGATCTTTTTTTTTATTTGGCATGTGCTAGTATATGCACCACAAAGGTGTACATAGGCATGGGTATGGTATGTATGCACGCACGCGTTCTAACTTGTACTCATAAAAAAACTTATCAATTTCATATACTCCTGACGTTAGATAAATATGACCAGTCGAGTAGTAAAACCATTCAACACAAATGAAATGTATTTTGACGCCCAAAAATTCCTGGATGAATTTTTAGTGCGTGTGGCCATGCTTTCTTTCATTTTCAGATAATGGCACCAAGCGTTGGGCCCGAGCTGTACCTAGCTAGCAAGAATCTGAATTAGTTGATGTTGGCATCAGACTCACTCGATCGGATTTTGTGCGTGAAATGCAGCACAGAAGATATGTATGCTTGAGCGATTACTGCATCAATTTGCTCTTGCGCCTTAATATTACCGGCCGGTCACATAGACACGTACTCAAATTAATTAATTAATTCGTCTTAGCTTGGTTCTAAGATAGACATTTCTAATTTTGACTATCAATTCATGTTAATTCATTTAGTTTAATAAAATAAAAAATTATATGGTATGAAGAAAGTATTTCACATAGTATATCCAAAAATATAAATTAATATTGTGATGTTAAACTGTATATATCTTTATCTTTATAATTTAATGATCGACTTATAAACAAAAGCTAAAACGGTAACTATTTTAAAAGAGATGAAATACTATAGTTTTGGTACATCAAAATGATATTGTAGATTATCTAATATACTAATCTAATTGTTTAACCTAAACATTACCGTCCTAATGCAGAATTTAAAGGTGAAAAACTGACAGGTTGCAGGTACCTTGAAAAACCATTAGTGCAATACTTGTTGTCTCCTCCACAATGTGTAGGGTGGAAGTAAAGGGAGCAGTTCCTCGAATCGCTTCAGCGTCTATTGGTGTAGAAGTAGTTGTAGCAGTAGCGCGGTCGAAGTGATCACCGGTTTGATTCTAAAGAGGCCTTCCGATGGCCATCTACAATACCTTAGGACAATTGCAAGTTCTCCCTCCAACACAAGTAATCAGGGTCGTAAGAGGTTTTAGGGTTTTGGGGAGAAGATGATTGTGAAATGACTATCACCACAACACGACATTGATCTCCCCTATTAATATGGTGCTAAGGGAGGAGGGCGAGTTTTGGCATTACTGATCAATGTGTTAGGTTGTGTTTCTCAAGTGAAGATTTCCAACCTCCACTCCATCGTTTACCACGTGCACACTTCCCGAACTAAACGGTACGATTTTTACAAAAAATTCTATAAATAAGTTATTGTAAAAAAATCATATTAATATATTTTTCAAATTTTTTTTAGCTAATACTTAACTAATCATGTGCTAATAATTAAAAAATGCTTTCACGATATTCCTGTAACTTTTTGTGACCTTACTAAAATCCTTTTAAAATCTTATATACGCGAATAGTATATTTTTCATCCTGGTGGATAAAAACTATGAGTCCATGCTTACTAGCATATTTGGAAACAGAGAAACGGGTTAATCTTTCATAATGTGCACCCAACTTTTGAAGCTTGGATAATTCAGTTTAAGAGAGAGATTTTTCTACGTGTGTGCAGAATGAATGACTATTTAAAATACTTAGTGTTTGATTGGTTACAACCTAAAAACAATTTTCTTTGTGGCTCTTTGTAAATAACTCTTTTTATTTATAAAATTTATACTGATCGACAAAGCCTGCCAGTCATTCACCTTAAAAAAAAAGTTATGAGTCCATGCCATACCGTGCTTCCCCGAATCAACTATGAAAGTCTGAAATGATCACTTATGAACTTTTTCTCCTTGATTTGGAACAAACTTTTTCCTATTTGCCTGGATTCACGCATGGCGATTTGACACACGTCGATCAAATATTCAAAAGCATCAAGTTCTTAATTCGTTGCGACTTGCAGCCATCTTAATTAACAAGTGTAGTTATTAGCTAGCATATCATCTCTTGCTGCGCATGCATTCTTGGTCTCGCCGCCATCGACGTCGTCAACGGTCAACGTCGTCGTCGTTGACATCGTCGTCTGCTTCGCCGCCGCCGCCGCCCACGGCCGCGGCGGCGGCGGCGTTGGCGAAGCGCAGCGTGAGGCGGCCGCCCTCGCGCGTCGCCTGGAGGAGCTCCTTCCCGGGGATCACCACCTCCATCAGCACGAACCTCCCCTCCGCCCGGAACGACCGGAAGCACACGCATGGCTTCCCGCCGCGCCCGATCGACCGTATCGGCGGCGGGAACGTCGTCGGCGTCGGCGTCGGCGTCGGCGGCGTGCCCCGCTTCTCCCTCCCCGCGCCGTCGTCCTCCTCCACGCCGTCCGTCTCCTCCTCGCCACGGCGGATGGCCTCGCCGTCGCCGTCGCCGTCCTTGACCATGTCGTCGGCGTCCACCGTGCTCTCCGTCCCGAGCCCCTCGGTGCAGAGCAGCAGCGACCACTCGGAGCTCTTGAGGCAGAAGCTGGCGCTCCTCTTGACGGCGACGTCGGCTGCGGCGGACGACTTCGGCCGGAGCAGCGCGTCCAGCGACGAGTCGTCCTTGCTCTTGTCGTCGGCGACGTCGATCCACGACGCCGCGCGAACAGGCGGCGGCGGCGGCGGCAGGAACCGGGCGGCGGCGACGTCCACCGGCTTCTCCTGGAAGTGGAGCTCGCCGAAGATCTCGGTGAAGGAGGCCGTGTCGACGAGCTTCTTGCGGTGGTGCACATGGTTGCACGCCGACAGCGCCTCCAGCAGCGTCGGGTTCTCCGGCGGCGGCTTCTCGAACAGCCGCCTCAGCGCGCCGCCGTCCGCCGCCATGCGCGCCGCCGCCACCGGCCAAGAACCAAAGCTTGCACCGGCAAAAAAAGATTTGCAGCAGAAGCTTCAGCCAAAGTGCTTAAGTAGATGTGTCACTGCGTTTACCTCAAAAAGGCGTCAGTCAATTCAGATGAGGCGTCAGAGATGGACAATTTGCAGAAAAAAATGTTCTGTATTTGTATATAAGATATGTGTGTGACTGAAAAATTTTGGGCAGGAAGAAATTTGTGTAATTCTCTGATGAATTCAGAGGAAGAGAGAGATATATAGTGAGAGAAAAAAGAAGAGGCTGAGAAAGATTCAGGCATATGTATGTGGCTGTGGAATTGGAATATTTTCTCACAAGTGGAGAGCAACTACTTGAGGAGACCTGTCATTTTGCCTGCAAAAGCTACTACTACTACTCGGTTCTGTATGACTGCCACTGCAACCGCAAGCTGCAAGCACAAGTGTTGGTGTTCAGAATTCAGGATCTTATATAAGTATTTTTGGCTTGCTTGATCAGAATTCAGAAGCTACTAGCAGGTAAAAGGTGTGCAATAATGCAGCTAGAGGAGGCATCTCTGAGCCCCATGAAATCTGTTATCTGTACTTGACACGTCAGTTGCTTCAGTGTTCTGATTCTGGAACAGGAGTTGACCTGTCCTCATGTTTGCCATGATCTTGCTGTGACTTGCTTGCATGATCCAGATGCTTTTATGTCTCTATGAAGTAAGAAGCTAGATCAATTTTCTAATTTCTCTCTGTCTCGAGATAGGGCACATATTCTTCCTCTTAATGTCAGTTCCTTTGAGGTATTTTCCTCCCTTTTTCACACTCAGTTTACTTGGTCGTATGTATTTTGGATGTAGAGGCTAATATTTGTATTATATAAAAAAAATGCTTCTGTTACCACTTCTGTGTGCGACTGAGATATGATTGTAGACCATGATGTAGTGGAAATATCCAGTGAAAACCATCAAACCCGTGAAAAAGGTCCAGTTTTCACGTATTTTCACTTATTCGATGATTTTCACCGGATATTCCCCCGTGATGTAAATTCTGATAAGATCACTAGAACAGAATTCCATTCGTTCTGTCAAAAAACAATTCCAATTTCACGTGGTGCAAGAACTGATCTGATAATGGCGCGATGATTTTCTCCAACCAGTAGTGTTCTTGTCACTGAGAATCACACCGCTGTGAAGTGATCTTGAAGATGGAATATGTAGCTGCTTTCAAAATTGACAGGGAATAAAGGATGTGACTGTCACAACAATGGAGTGCAATTCATCCCATTAACAGCTGAACAGGCAGAAAGCAAGCTGAGAGTTGCATTTCTTGGCTGCCTCTTATCTGTCTGAATTTTCTTTCTGAAGCGTACCTGGATGTCTGGATGAAATTGCAATAGATGTGTTTCTTGTTTATAATGCTGTTCTTTTTGACGATTATAAAATCTTGCCGTAGATTCAGTAAACCAAAAAGAGTGAAGGAGGGAGAAGTAGGATAAAGCTACATGATGCAATGGATGGACATGGATAAGATGGTGAGAGTTACATTTCAGATAGTTCAGTATAGGGAAATTACGATACTTTCAGTTTCAGAAACATGAGGTGGATGAATTAACACAATGTGAATTGGAATCGAGGATCCAATGTTCAAAACTTAGAACTTAAATTTTCAAACATATGAGAACAGAGTACTTGCAAACAAGATGAAAATGCAGGAACAGTTGGTTGATCCAACCTGATTCCAGAAGAATGAGAGATAAAAAGAGGTACACAATGAAATGAGAATAAACACAAGTACACAACATAATTATCCATGAACAATTCTCAGATAGCTAAGATTATAGGCATTGGAGACATTTATGTACAAGGGAAAAGCAACAGTCTGTTTGATTCACTCAGACAACAGTAGTACTCATAAACAAGATACATAAGTTAGCAACAGAAAATGATCTAAAAACACCGTGATCATGGTCCAACAAGAAATGATAAGCACATCAAAAAATGCAAAATGCACAAAGCACACAGCTCTTGGTCCTATTTTCAGGAAACAGGAAACATTGGGTCAGTCATCTACTTCACAACAACAATTTGCGGCAACTTCTGATTTCATCGCCACGCTTCGATCCGTTCAACCTTGGAGTTTATCCTGCTCACAATGCTCGCACCTTTTGATTTCTCAGATGCTGGAGCAGCACGCGTTCCAAACTGCACCTTGCCCTTTCTAGTCCTCCTACTATTCAGGCTACGGCTCCCTTTGCCTTGAAGTAAGTTCATAGCAGTAGCACGAGGAGCAGCGGCAGCTGCTGCCAGAGCAGGTTGGGAGCAACTAGTAGAGCCCTCCGTCTCCATGCTCGTTAGGGCTACATTTGCCGGGCAACTGGAATCCGCAAATTTTCCTTCAGCAAGATTGGTCTTGTTAGGTTTCTCTTCAGTGCTGTGCACAGGACTGTTCAGAAGGGGCTCCTCGCTGACGAAAGATGGACGCCTGGATCCTTCGTCAGGGTGAGAATCAAGCGAGAGGCCGGTGGTCTGGTGTCCATTTTCATCAGACGGATCCTTTTGAGGAAGAGACAAATCATCCAGATCGGACTCTTCTCTATCCTTAAGGGTTTTCTGTATTAGCATCTTGAGAAAATTCATCACTTGTACTGCATACATCAGTGCAGTCAAGGGATCTGCCATCTGCATTACATGTGCGCCAACAGTTAGAATCCACCTAATGAAATATCGGTACTATGATCGCAAGAGGATAACACATTACCTGAGTCATATTTGGTGCAAAAACCATGGCAATATTACGCGCATTCATCTTGTTTATTTGTTCTTCTTGGACAACATCAGCCATCAAATTAACAGCCCAGTCTAGTAAGGCTGCTTCAGTTGGTGGAAGGCATTTGGCAACACGAGCACAGTCCTCTTCAGACTGGCATTGCATCACCTGTTCAGGTGGGATTGAATCGAGCACCCCACTCGGGAGTTCCCTAAACCAGGCCTGGAAAATATATATGGGGTGAGAATACACCTTTGTTATCAAGTTTGTGTGACCGCACCTATAACTGCTTCCAAAAGCAAAGATTAGATTCTGCAACAGACTATTGCTGACAGCACAGCCTCAATTTTGTATGTGTTGACGAATAATAAATTGTGAAAAATATCTTTCTAAATGAAAAGGACATGATCAGGTTCCATAGAAAGTAAGTCTGGATTCTCTGCCAGGTGAAAGTAAGTCTGGATTCTCTGCCAGGTGTTTTTCTTTTTGTGAAATTCCACTAGTTCAGTACAGACAATAATCAACAGCTCTCTGAGTATTGTACATGTGATTAGGATACTGGTGATGTCAATGGAATCACATAATTCAAAATAATAGAAAGAAGCTTACTTTGATTAGACCTGCCAAACAGTGGACATCAATACCCTCTGGCACGATCCCACCATTTAATTGGTCTCTCACAAGCTCTTCTTGGCTATTCTCTGCATTTATGCGAAAAATACCTTCTGCCTGCAAAGTACAAACAAAGACACTGATTAAAACACAAACAGTAACCAATTTAAATAGTTTTAAAATCAATTAAAATCTAACAAGCCATACCCGAAGACCGCCTTGTTCATAAAGGCGTCTTTGCATCATCAAGAGAATCGTTGGGACACTGTTTCCTCTGGAATCATAGGAGCACTGCATCGATTCTGTTGAAACTCCAAAGACACTTGCACTGCAAGTAAAGTTTTAATCAGCTGACAATCTCAGATGCTAAATCAAACAAAAATTAAGCATAATCGATAATCCTCAAAATTCCATATTATCAGTGCAAATAGGTTAAGCTTGCAAAAGTTGTCATAGAATCAACCTAATGTATGAAAACAAGAGCTGAAGAGCACTTGTCAATAAGGTCAAGGCATATTTTTAAGAAACATATTTTAACAATTTATATGGTACATAAAAACATTGTTCAAATTCTTATGAGTTATATCAACCTACTTACAAATCTTTGCACCAAAATAAAAGACATGCATAAATGTCGCATTATCAGTAAGGTTGTTAAAATACTACTTCCGTATTGCTTAGCTTAACCCAAGCAATAAATTGTCCCAGGGAACATTTTCTTTTTCAGGAGCTTTGCTCGTTTCATATTCTCCAACTATTGACTGAGCACCAACTTTATGATGCAATTTTATTGACCTTCTACCAGCAATTCTTCAGTTTGAAGACTATCTGTAGGTGTTTGTGCCGCTTTATCTTCTTTTGAAGACACTAGGTTCCCTTTCTTCCATAAAGTAGAAACTGGATAAACAGCCGTTTTATCTATTCTTTTTAGATTACGTAGTACTAATGACCTGGGACTCCCAACAGAATATTTTTACTTCCCTTATTGTATCTGCCGTTTTCCTAGTATAGATGTATAGGAGTAAGTCAGAAAGGACAGCAAAGAAAAAAAAATCAATATTTCAAGCAACTCAAGTTCAAAACACAAAACAAACACATGTAGACAAATGAAAATGAAAGTACAAAGGTGAATGGATCATCCAATTAATATGGCGTGTATCATTAGTCAAACATGACACTCTCTCATAGCTTTCTAATAACAGGTGATGCCATGATACTTTTTTTATATATATTCCAATGTCAATCAACAGAACTCCTAGGACAATTTCTTCTGGTATGGTGTTTAATTAAAGGTGTCGTTTTCCTTCTTACTAGATTCGGTTGATGAAAGATAATCATATGCATACCTTTTAAGCTCTAGCCCATGAATATTGATGGGTTAAATTGGTGTGCTTGCTTATGAGTCAAACAGGACCACAATTATTGATGGGTTAAAGGAACAGGAAAGAAATACTACCGCTGTAAATGCCAGGATGAAGGAGCAGGCAAACCACATGCTACTATTACTAAGTAAATACCTTTAATAAGGTAAATATAACAGTAATTTTTTTCTCTAACACATGATCTAATTGATTTACAACAAACTACCACTACAACGGTCCAACCAGCCTTATTTGTTAGTAGCAAAAACAACAGTTTGATTACAGTACCATTTATAATTGAAGGTATTTTTTCCACCCAAGTTTTACAAGGTAGTAGTAAGCAGCTACAGAAAAATCATGCGATGCCATCAAAAAACAGTACATCTGAAGACATGATTGGACCATTATTAATGAGTGATGGAGAAAAATGTGGCACACACACTTCATCTACATTTCTAGAGTGGTGGTCCGAAGCCTAACCCCAATCATCAAGACATGCACATTTTGTCTACCACGGTTCAAATGCAGCAAAGGTTATAAAGTCTACCAACACAAAGACCAAAACCCAACGGAGTATAATACACACACTTAATTCAAACAGAATTTAAAATTCCACCTAGAAAACATAAAAAATGTCTTTCTACCAATTCAGATGAAAGCGGCATAGTCGCACAGAGTTTTTAATGAAACAAATAGCTTTTTTTTTTTTTACCACAACAGAAACAAAAACCATACTTTGCAAACACCAATGCAATCTAAATTTAGGAAACTGCTCAAATTTCTTCTTTTAAAGAACAACTTGTTTGAAGCCAACACCATTTAAATTCCAGGACTCTTTAACAAGCAGCGAGTAGTAACATTCCTACAACAATTCATATCAAAACTCCAGCAGAAATGCAAACAATGACACCCAAAAAAAGGTTTACCACTTTTTGAACACAGAAAATTAAACCTGAACTACAAACTGAATGACCTGAAACTCTGAAGAATTCAAACAAAAAAGGTTTACCACTTTTGAACACATAAAATTAAACCTGAACTACAAACTGAATGGCCTGAAACTCTGAAGAATTCAGCTACTAGCTAGTGATGAACAAGGCAGAGACAGACCTCGCACTGGGAGCGCGGCGGGGCACCTCGGGCTCGAACTCCACGGGGAGCCCCAGGAATCCATGGAACCTATCGAAGGTGACGTGCGCCACGTGCTGCACGTCCGTTGGCCACCCTATCTCCATCCCTTCGCCGCCGCCGCCGCCGTCCTCCGCGCTGCACCCGAGCAGCGACTTGCGCAGCAGCGCGAGCAGCAGCGCCAAGAACGACCACTCCTCCTCCTCCTCCTCCGATTCTTCTCCCTCTTCCTCGCGCCGTTCCTGGATTCCCAAGCTTCCTGTAGATCCCGGACTGCTGCCGCTACCGCTGCTTCTTCTTGGGAGCACGTCGCCATCGGCGGTGGCTAAATAACGCAGTGAGGAAGAGGAGGAGGAGGAGCGGCTTGCGGGTGAAGCGAGGTTGGTCGGGCCCCGGAAGAGCGCCACCTCCGCCATTGCTTTGCTTCCACCCTTTTTTCTCTTTCTTCTTCTTCTCTCTAATCCTCCGCTAATGATGCGCTATAATCTGGTGGAATGGAGGTGGGGGATTTCTCGCGATTTCTTTCTTCGGATTGGTGGAGTGGGCCAAGAAATGATAGATTCCTCTCCTGGTGGTGGTGTTCTTGGTGGCGAATTCTTCCAATTCAGGGTCGATTTCTCCCTTGTATTCTTGCTTCCGATTGGGATTTGTCGTGGGAAGGGGGATTGGTTGCGGTGGTGCGCGTGGTCCAAATCCACTCCACCACGAACGAAGTGGACAGAAAAGAAAAGAAAGAAAGAAAGAAAGGGTTATTAGCACCCGAAAAAGATCCAAATTTTTTAAGTGGGAAAAGAACAAAATCGGTGCAGCTGTTTGGTGCGAGCGAGAGAATGGAATTGGATTGAGGTGGAGTTGGATTGAAGGGAGGGTTAGTTAGTGCTGGGCTGGGTGTGATGGGTTCATCATCTCTTCTTCCTCTTCCTCTTAGGCTATAGCCATGGATGCATCGATGATGATGATGATGGCCATGGCTCTAGCTTCCCATTCACTCTATTTAAGCTTTGCCATTGAAGAAGGTGAGAGAGGCTACTCTATTACGATTTTTTAAGCTGTTTTTTTTTAATTGGCAACAAAGATCTGGGGCCCTGTGAGATTGGGAATTTGTTACTTAAGGGATTAGATTAACCAGCTCATTGCTGTGATGTTACATTGTTACGTGCATCTGGCTTGCACTGTACTTGACTGAATTTTAACTGAATGTTAGGTATTCTGGTTTTTTTCCTTTCTGAGCCCACCAAACACCATGGTTGGAAAGGCTTTTTGCTCTCTTTTTCTTACTAACTTTTAGGGACAATTCGTGCGATATATATATATTAAAAAATTAACTTTTAGGAGCAATTCGTGCTTGTCCTAGTAAAATTTGTGACAGCAGAATTGCTTGCGTTGCTTGTTTTCTAACTGGAATCTCGAACGTAGGAGTTCACAGGGATTCGGTTCAGATGAAATTCAGGTTTTGTTCTTCAGACTTGCATCAAATTTGCTGCAAATTGCTTGATGAATTGGGTTGATTAGAGTAAAATACATGGACGGTCCCTAAACTTATGTGGTGGTGTCACTTAGATCCGTCAACTTGAAAATTGCATGTTTAGATCCGTGAATTCGCTTTAATGTACCACTCCGGTCCAAAAGTGCTTTGACTGCATTTGACCGCCAATGTGGCATGCCACGTAGACAACACTTTTACTCTCAACCACCTCCACATCATAGCACGTCGCATATATCTCTTTATAGCTATATAGTGACACCAGAATCCCAAAAAAAATCCTCAAATCGTTCTTCCCTCTCATTCTTCTCCTTGCATGTATAGAAAATACGGTCCCGATTAGCAATTAACATTATTCTGCGCTCCAAAATAACCTTATCCTTGCACAACGGGCACTTGATCAACAACACCTTCTTCAGGCGACTTCAAGACGAGGACGAACTTGGAGAATCCATGGGGATGCCTAACGTGCAAGTTGCATTGCGCTGCCTCCCGCCACTAATACGGCCGCACCGTGCCACCGCTAACCCCACTACACTGTTGTCTCCTACTGGTAATCTCACCGTCGAGGCCGCTACAGCCGCTACCTCTCGGCCTCCTTTCGCTAACCTCACCATCGAAACCCTAACCAATTTAGAGGTATTTTTGGGGATTTGGGTTGAAATGCACTGGTCAGGGCAAGTTATATACGAAGGTGTATGTGGAGGGGGCTGAGCACAAAAGTGTTGCCTACGTGGTATGCCACGTTGGCGGTCAAACATGGTCAAAGGACGATTGGACCGGGGGTGGTACATTAAACCAAGTTCACGGATCTAAACGTGTAATTTTTAACTTTACGGGCTAAGTGACACTACACTACAAGTTTAAGGACCGGTCATATATTTCACTCGTGATAAAATATACAGTATTCAAATGCCCCTGCTCCATCATTCTTTGTACCAGATTCCTATTGATGGCGGCGTGTTAAATTTACACGTACTCAAAGGAATCCAGCATAGGAAAATGCAGTACACTCGAGCTGAAGCAAAGCAACCTCTCTTCCATCTTACTAATAAATTCCATGTTCTTCAGCAACTGTTCATCAGTAGTTCAGTACAGCTCACTGACTGCACAGATAAGCTCAAGATCAAATTTGGGAAGCCATTTTTGTAACCTTTACTCCATTCCAAAATTTGTGAACCCATTTTTATTACTGTCAGCAAATCTTCATCGTTTGCTCTTCAGCTTATCAAGCACAGCCAAATCCTAAATTTTAAATCTTAACTTTAGAGTTGAATAGTTGACTTTGATTTTTTTATTATAATTTATTATTTAGTGTTGGCTTTTAAGTCACTAAAAAGATATAAGATCTATTCAGATTACTGTAAAAAAACATTTTCAAAATTTAGCAATACCAAAATTTTGGTAAATTGATAGCATCACCAAGTTTTGATAAAATATGCCAAATATGATGTTGCAAAAATTACTTAGGCTGTGTTCTTCCCCCCATTTTCCTAACCCATCTCTCTCGTTTTTCGCACGCACACTTTTCAAACTGCTAAACGGTGTAATTTATAAAAAACTTTCTATATAAAAGTTGTTTACAAAATTATATTAATCCATTTTTCAAAAAAAGTTAATATTTAATTAATCATGCAATAAAACGAACTTCGTTTTACATGCCAGGGAGGAGGGGTTTCCAACCCCCTTCTCCGAACAAAGCCTTAGGTATTACTAATGTTTGATAAAAAACTAAATGCATCTATATATTTATCAATTTTACCTAGAAAAAATATGGTTTAAAATGACAAAAACCTAATCATACTCGTATATAAAAGTTTAACTTATAAATTATATTTTTATCGTTAATAAATGTTACGGTTTATAATCAGACGTGGGCAAAACGATATGATTGAACAGACGCCATGGCCAATGCTACTATTGGTTGCATAATAAATGTGAGTTTTTTCAGGTAGGGGAAGACAAGATCTGCCAGGCCATTAACAAGAGAAATGAATAAGGGGATGTAGGACTCACCAGTGCACCACCCCCCACTATGTTTGGTTGGGACAAGATCTGCTGCCACATTAACAAGAGAGATGAACAGGACATTGGATTCTCCTGCACATCACGTGCTGGGCATGTGTTTAGCCTCAGAACTTGCAGTTGCTTCAACTATGGATCACCAAAAATACCAGGTGATAGCCAGATAAAACACTTCAAATTCATATTTAGATTTTTGCAGTTGCATTTTAAATAAAGTGCTATACATTTCAGTAACCAGTCCGGCCTAGGAGACTGGTATTTTAAATCCTTGTCTTGAACGCAGCAACAGGGTTCCTAGTTTTAGAGGCAATTAAGCTTCTTGCCTAGAGGACGTACGATTTAAATTTGCCAGCCTATACGTACTACCCTAACAGCTAACACTCACAGTGGCATTTCTAATCTCAGGCTGGGGTTTTGCCAAATAGTAATTCGCTAATTAATACGCCAGCAAATTGAAAGTCGATGCGTTTAATCCTTGACAAACCAGCATGCTCTCGCGTGTGGATCAAGCTTTGGAAGAACATTCTGTTGTTTGGTGGGAATGGGGCAGGAGTCAAAAAGAGGAACAGATTGTCACACATGTACAATTGTAGGGCAGCACAAATTTACTCTAATGGCACTTACTTACTTTCAATGTTTACGGCTATTCTGCTGTTGTTTTCACTTTTCAGAAGTTGGGCACAATCACCTTTGGTTGAAAAACAGTGGCATACCTTTTGCCAAAACATTGTCCTAGCTTTAAAGGTCATTTGCTATGTAGGTTCCTGTTTTTAATTAAGGTTGTGAGAAGGAATAACTCAATGTGATAGATTGGATTAATCGCGGAGCATGTACATATATAGGTCATGTCCTTTCATAACCACTCAATAGACTTATAGCAATAAAATTGGGAGGATAAAAAGGAGTGCCCTCTAAAATTTACCGTACCATTCATATAATACCTAAACTAGTGTTTGTCTAATTTTACATATTTTTTTTAATATTTTTTAGCAACATGAAATGTGTATGGAAGGTATGAAAACAAATTGAAAATATGTTTTTTTTCACTAGTTTTATAGGAATACACACGTTTGAAAAAGAACTGATAAAAATGTGAGATAATCCAAGAAATGTCATTGACAAGCGTCCAAATCCTAGAAATGTCATCGATAAGTGTGAGTTCCAAGAAATGTCATCGTACAAACGACTTTGTCCTAAAAATGCCATCGCCGTTAGGGTTCCATCCATTTTGCGCCGTTAAGTTCTATAGGATAAATAGTGTATTTAACAACGTATAATGGACAGAACCCTAACGGCGATGGCATTTTTGGGATAAAATCGTTTGTACGATGGCATGTCTTTGAACTCACACTTGTCAATGGCATTTCTGGGACTTGGACGCTTGTCAATAGCATTTCTTGGATTATCTCTAAAAATATACCATAGTCGCAAAGCAAAGATACAAACTCACAGCGGACGCGCGACTTCGCATATTAGGGATGTGAAGTTGTGGGCACACATGTGAGTTTGCTTAGCACGGACTAGGGAGCATCCCTGCTCCGCGAGTTCACAGTGGCGCGGACCGTTCTCGCTACTTCATTGTGCGAGTTCGTTTTTCTCCCTGCGAACACCACGAATACGTCATGAGTTCACACACTTACCGTGCAAACCCATGATGACATCACGAACACGTCACAAGTTCCCGCACCCACCGTGCAAACTCGCTGCGAGTTCGCATCTCTGCTCCATGGCAACAATATACTTCTGGCATTTCATTCGAAACGTGTATATTCTGATAAAATAAAAAGGTATATTTTCAGATTCTTTTCTTGAAGATATATACCAAAAATCTTCATTTATCTCTCTCTCCCCGATTATCGAGGACATATATAATGCTAGTATGACGCAACGCAATAAGATATAATTTGAGGGCTAAGGATTGACCCAATGCAAATATATGTCATCTTAGTTAGCCAAAACTACTAGCATCCAAATACGCAAAACCAACCACCAAAACTATTTTGGGGGGTTTTATGAACAATGTTACAAGAGTTGTGGTGCGTGTGTGTGTTGGGGGGGGGGTAGATGTACGGTTTTAAAGTTTAGGTGCTAGACGGATTTCCGTTCAAAGTTTAGGGTGTACATGGACTTTCCTCTACCAACCCTTTTTGCATCAACATCAGCTAACCTATTAAGAACATGCTCATCATGCCGTCACTAGAGGAGATGGCACCGATACTGGGACCAACCACAAAGCAACCTCACGATCACCCTACTACTTCTCTCACTACCATGCACCAATGGCGACTTGCTAGGCTTGGATGGAGCCAAATCTAATGCGCTTTTGGCTGGCCGGTGGAGCGGTCGAGAGTGACCCTTTTGCCGCTGGCTTTCTTTTGACCTCCCACTACTACCTCTGGATCTAGACTCTACACGGTGCTACGTTATGTGAGAGGGCAGTGTTGGCCAATTCGAGGGAGGAGGTCTCAGAGGGAATGTGGGAGGGAGGTGACAGCTTGATCTTACATAGAGAAAGGAGAATCACCCCATAGGTCAGGTTGGGGAGCACCAGGGAAGGAGAACGACAACAAACGGGGAGTAATAATATTATTGGGCTAGCTAGAAAGGGAGGAAAGGGGGGCATAACCACCAAGGGGAGGAGGAACAACACCATAGAGGGATGAGTAGCGGTCGTCAAGTGAGTAACTAAGCACAGGCAACATGGAGGTATTTTGAGCAATATGGAAAATTTCTAAATGGGTAAAGGACGTTAATTGATGGTGACGAAAAAAAAGGGGATAAAGGTGATTATATGATGGCAAATTGTACACGTTGACCTAGTTGATGCCATTCTATAGAACTGAGCTTTTGACAATGGTAGATCGTAAAATTTTGCTATTATTGTTGTTTCATTGCAAAAAATATAGCTATAAAAGTTATATTTTTACCCATTTGGAATTTTAGAGAAAGAACACATGAACATCAAGAGGTTGTGGTTGGTTTACTTTTAAATCTGTCCACAACTTATTTTCAATTGGAATATTAAAGTTTACAATAAATTAACTATGATAACAAGATACCTAAATGGAAAATTAACCATATCACATCAGACTTACCTTCAAAGATTTGGAAAATTCCTTTCGTCAGATGGCCGACACAGCCCAACAAATTAGTTGCTCCGCCTCCCGCTGTTGTATGCCCCATCCCACTCTTCCATAGTGGCACATGCTCTCTTCGCATGCATGTACACGTATGAGCTATATTACCAAACTTTAAATGATTTTTCTCAAAAAAAAATACTTGGTAACATGGTTTTATTCGTTCCAATTTTAGTCTTTACAATAAGATGTCACACGATTGTATGTAGTATGTTGGTAAAATAAATATGTTTTAAATGTTGAAATTCGATGTTTAATGTATGAGAAGCGAATGTTTCAACTGGAATTCTATTCTATCACACATTTTAAGTTTTGATTAAAAACAAATATATTTTTGCGTGTTATAATTATTTGTGTTGTTTGTGAGCCAATATCCATGCCAAATAGACCATTTCAATTCGTATAATAATATTATAAAAGTCTATTTCATAAAAAAATGTTTTATATTGTTATGGGCCTATTTGGTTTGCATGGGGTGTGGTTCGTACGAGTCATCCTGTTTGGGATTAGCATGGCCATAGGATCTAGGATGTAGATGGCTGAATGGTGCTGTTTGGTTGCATGTATTAGTTTAACTAAGATAGGTTGGTTATATGAGATGCAACACGCGGGAGATTTCGCATGAGTTCCGATACCTATTTTGTCCTCTATGTGAAGTGTAAGGTTACATCTTTCATCTCAAAATTTATCAAATCTAATAAATATATCAATTGATTTTAGTTACATTTTAAATGTTTTTAACTATAAACTATACAATTAATATGCATGGAAAAGATGTTAAATGATTTATCACACACGTTTACAATGATTTACTCCGCCTCTCCTTGTTCCCTCGCCCCTCTGTTGCCGGCCTCTTCCCCACTCTTCTCCCACTCTGCCGCTCGCCCATCCCACTCTCCTACTCCTTTCCCACTCCGCAGCTCGCCGCTCCCCGAGTTGGAGTTTGCACTTTTGATTTTGGTCATACTTTCGGTAGCACCAAAATTTACGAAATTTCGGTACTTTTATATCGAAATTATTTGAAACTTTAACAAACTTTAACTGAGTTTAAAAAAATGAGAATTTTCAAAAAATTCGGATGAGATAATGATTTGACGGTGGGTCCTAGATTTCAAAGTGAAATAGTAATCACTTCCCCGGGTCCCTACCTCTCCTCCATCCCCACTGTCCATTGAGTTTGTGACCGGATTCATCACCGGCTGGGCCGTTCGCTTGTCACATGGGCTTCGTAGTTGGGCCAAGCCCCGAGCAAACCTACTCGGCCCGATTCACCCCACGACGGCCCACCAAGCTAGCCGAACCACTCGCCTAGTCTCGTGCCCCGGTGTTGCTCGCCCACACTCCCAACGCAAAACCAACCCTAGCTCTCCCAACGCACCGCCACCCTCGCCGCCCCCCACCGCTCGCCGGCGGAGTTCGCCGCCGCGCCGCCCCTCGGCGGTGCTCCCTACCCCGCCCGCCCGTCCGTCGCCCCTCCCCGCCTCGCCATCGCCGGCGCCCCACCCACCGCTACTCGCGCGAACGCACCGTCTCGACTAGCCGACGCCGCCTTGCCCTCGTGGGGATCGCCCCCGCCCACCTCCAGATACGCGGCCGCGGAGCCGTGCTTGCGTCCGCTACCACCCGGCGCCGATCTCCACTCCGTCCGCCCCGCTCACGAGGTAGGGTTTTGGAGCGGGAACGCTAGCTCCCCCGCTCGGAAGCCGAACGACGACGATCGCGTGATTTGAGCTGCCCCTTGCGTTCGCTCGTTGTCCTTTCTCAGGTACTCAGATCAAACCCTAACCCGATGCTTCCTTGTCCGAGAGGATCTGTGCAAGTGTGTAATCCTGGATTGAGGTGATGATAGATTAATGGTTTCCCTCTGCATGTGTTGGTTGTGTGTATGATTGTAACAGATCTGCTGTGTTGTCCATATCATTGTTGATACATCTGGTGCCAAGTCCATTTCAAGTTTACTTCTTGTATGTGTTGGGTATAATGCTTTGGTTTGCCATTTGGCAGTCTATGCACTGTTATTAGCGCATCACTTGTATGTATGGACTTCAATGGATATAGTCAGCCATGATAGATTCCCTTAATATGTTGTTTCTGCTCATCTTTGTAATGTATTTGGCTAACCTTGCAATTTGGCGGAATATAGTTAGCAAGGTCTTTTCAGATTTAATAATATAGTCTGGTACTGGTTCTATTTACTCTGTACGTCGTTCCAGCTCATATTATTAACGTAGTCGAATATATTCTGTCTCTATTTCCCGCCAAAATTCTAGTTGGAACGGTTTAATTCCAGCTTTGATAATCTGTTACTACTGCTACGTTGATTCCGTCAACTTGTCGTTTCTGCCTTCATTACGTGGCATAATTTTGTCTGAAATGATTGGCTTGGAAACTTCGCATCTAATAACATCTCTTATTGACACGTGTGACATGTTGGTTCCCATTGTATATACCATTTCTGCTCAGCTCAGCAACGATGTTGGCCAATTTTGTTAATATGATTACCTGCCATATTTGTTTGGCTGTGTCTGATTGATGCACATGTTGTATATGGACCTGCTTTAACGTAATAGTGCATTATGGTTTAGTATTACTATTAAAAGGGATGTTCATTAGCAGTTTTTATCCTCTTTGGTGGACGTAATACCTGCTGCACTTGACCTAAAAATATGTTGCTGACATGTGGACTCTACTTATCACACTTTATGTGGCTGTTAATCAGGCAATGGATAGTGCTTTTGTCTCTTGTCGGGTTAAGATTCCTAATATTTGCTTCTGTAACTTTTCTGACTGAATAAATTTGTTTGATTGTTCCTGCCCATGTTATATGATTTATTGATTGATTGGTACAAATTTTGTGATTATTCTCAAAAACCAATTCTTGCATTGTCACTGCATATTTGTTTCTTTTCTTCATTTTATACGCTATATCATGCATGTTAGAGTGAATGCCATGCATCGATAATTTCTGGTTTTATTGCAAATACTATGAAAATTGAAAAGCTCACACCTGCTTCCTTTTATCACCTATTGGATTTGCAGGCATCAAAACCCTGATTTGATAACATTAAGTGGAATTTTGATGATGGGTTTCGATAATGAGTGTGTTCTGAATATTCAAACTCTTCCTGGTGAATATTTCTGTCCTGTTTGTCGGACGCTCATATGTCCCAACGAAGCTCTGCAAACTCAGTGCACACATCTCTACTGCAAACCCTGCTTGGCTTACATAGTGGCAACCACACAAGCCTGCCCTTATGATGGCTATTTGGTTACAGAAGCTGATTCCAAGGTACTGCTATCTTCTTAAGGGAATGCTTTGTGCATATTCAGTTCATCAAGTATATTTGGTGGTAGTGATCCCTTTATTTACAACCTGATTTGCAATATGCAGCCTCTGATGGAATCAAATAAACCCCTTGCTGAGACAATTGGTAAAGTTACAGTCCACTGTCAGTATCACAAGAGTGGTTGTCAATGGCATGGTAATCTGTCTGACTGCATCACACATGGTACTACTTGTGCCTATGGGAACTCTCCTGTAGTTTGTAACCGTTGCAGTACTCAGATTGTACACCGTCAAGTGCAAGAACATGCTCAACTCTGTCCAGTATGTCCATCTCCATCATTCCTTATTACTCCCTCGATATGTATTAGCATTATTTCCCTATTCACTAATCTTTTTTCCCTTTGCATGTTATTGCAGGGTTTGCAACCTCAGGCGCAAGCACAACACACTGACAGTAGTATGATGCAGTCATCAGCAACAGGAACCCAGGCAGCCGTGCAAGGTCCTTCTGCAGTGGCCTCAGCAGTCCCTATGACGCCTGTTACAGCAGCTCCTACAACAGTACCATCCACAACTACAGCCAGAGCTGGAACAGATTCTGCTATCGCAGTTGCTTCAGCTGGTTCAACCACTGTAAGCACCGTGGCTGTGGCTCCTTCACTTCCGGTGGCACCTACTGCTGCTAGTCAAGGTCAAGCACTTGCTCCTCAAACTCCAACAGCTGAGCAATACCAGCAGCAGCTCCAGTACCAGCAGTACTACCAGCAACATTACCCTGGATATAACCCCTACATGCAGCAGTATCAACACTATGGTCAGTACCAACAGTACACACAACCTCAGACGCAAATTGCACCCCAGAATGTGGCTCAAACTCCTGCGCAATCTGCTCCATATGCTCAGCCTCAAGTTCTACAGCCCAATCAGCCCCAACACATGGTGCCATTCCAACCTCAGAATCAGCCCCACCTTACACACCTCCAAGCACCAGCAGCTCAGTCACAGTCTCAGCAGCATCCACCATTGCAGTCTGCAGCTCAAACTCAAATTGTACAAGCACAACCACAAAGCCAAGTATCTTTCCAACAGCCTCAACCCCATGCACAACCTACAACCCATACACCAGTCCCTACACAACTTGGTAGCCAACCATTTGCAATGCCTCCTACTCAAGCAACACCATCTGAAGTTCAGCCACATGTTCAACCTCATATTCCACAGCACCATCAGGTTATGGCTCAGCAACAACAGCCACAACTGCAGCATTTACCTCAGCAGCAACATCCACATGCGCAGCAGCAATCTTATCCACAAATGCAGGCATATCATCAGCCTCCTCCAATGTCTCATGCACAACCTCAGAATCCTTCAGTTCATGCAGTAACAGGTCATCAATCATTTTCACAGCCTCAGCCAGCACATCAGATGCAACAAGGTGCTCCACTGCAACGTTCCTTACATGTATCTCAGCAGCAAATGCCTAGTGCTCAGCATCATGCACTTGCACATACTCCGCAGGGCCAACAACCAACTATGATGGCTCAAGGGACTCAGCAGACACCACAACATCAGCATGTTGGGCATCATGCCCCGCGGCCAGAAATACATGCTAGCATTCCTCCACAGGCAGCACCACAAGGATTCCCTCTAAACGCACCTGCTCCCTCACAAACAGGTCAATCATACCAACAAGGAATGCCCTCATCACAACAACTGATGCATGCACCTCTCCAATCCCAAGGCCAACAATTTATGCAACAGCACCCTACTCATACTTCTGCTGGTCGGTCTATGAATTATGTTGCACCACAAGAGCAGTTCCAAAATCAATCTGGTGGTCCAGTTAAAGGTTTACTGGCAGGTGTGATGAATCAACAACCACCAATGCGTATGGCCTCTGATAATGTAGGAGCAATGTCTGAATTGCATGGTGCTGGACAATCTTTTGGGCAGGGCTCTTCGTCTTTAAAAAAACCTACTTCGGAATCTGAGAAATCAGAAAATGCAACTAATGCTACTGGCAATACAGAAGTAAGTGGGAAAAATGGAAGTGCTGAATCAGCTCTTGTAAATCCTATTTCATTGGATGGGTCAGATGGTTCAGACAAGGGGAAGGGGAAAGGAAAAGTTGACTTTTCAGCTTGGGAAAGTAATTCACATGATCCAGATGCTCGGGGAGGCAAAGGGACTAGGTCTGGTATATCAAATGATCTTGTGAAAGGTGGATCATTACAGCAGGCACCACAACATCCTTATGGACCTGATTCAATGCTTCCTCAACATATGCGTCAGCCTGGGCATATGCCGTATATGCAGGGGCTGCCAAATCAAATGAGGCCACCTAAACATTCATTTCCTGAAAATAGTCGGCCTCCAATGCAACAACCATTTGAAATGGCACCTAGGGTGCTTGGTCCAAACCAAAATCAGATGCAAATTTCACAGTCCATCAGACCTGATGGTGCTATGGTTCGGCCACCGATGGGGGCACCAATGCCTGGGCTGCATGATTCAGCAGTTCCTCCTTTTGCTCCTGAATATGTTGGTCAGCCTCATCCTCTTGGTAATTCTCTGTAACAAATCTAATATGTATGTATGTGTTTGCAAGCATATGACCAAACTTCCATTTATTCAGGAGCTAAAAAGAACAATAGTGTTGGCAATGGACCACATGGAGGCTCAAGGGCTTTATTTGAAGGTGGATTCAATTCTTCACAGAAACATTCCAAGTCATTTGCAGCAAATCCTGGCAGAAACAACGTCAGCCACAAAGATTTTGAAGATAATATGAAGCAGTTTCCAGTGCCTACTCACCTTGACGGTGAAGGTCATCAAAGGGGTCCTAGACCTTTTGAAGGAGGTTTAGGTAGACCTGATGGTTTTGCTGATATATTACCTGGAAGGCCTCCATTGACAAATCATCCTGCTCCATTTCCTATAGGCTTCGGAGAAGATTACCCAAGGAAACCCAATTCGACTGTTAGTTATCCTGACTTTATTTCGCCTGGTGCAGAATTTGGTCATCGTGGTATTGATGGAATACCTACTCTTAGAAATGCAGGTAAGGATCAGAATCACCTTCATCCTTTTCATCATATTTCATAAATGGCGAAAAGTTTAGTACACCTTGATCCTTTTCATCATATTTCAGTGACTAATGGATTAAAATGAAATTTAGGTCCATTTCTTCAAGGGATGACAGGCGGGCCTGGAGGTTTGCATAAAGATCAGCTAGGCTCTAGTAACTTTCCTGGGAGTGGACACCATGATTTTGACAACTCAGAGTTCCCTCGTACTCGATTCCGTCCTGGTGATGCTTTTGTGCCAAGAAATCTGCACGGTGGTGGTTGGGGTGGTGGCCAATTGCATGGCATTGAGCCTTCTGACTATGGCTACAGAGGTCACATGCATGCAGATGATCCAAATATTCCAATTGATTATTCTCGGCATGGTTTTCCAAAAGAATCTGCCCACTTTGGTTCGGTGGGTTATTGGTGTTTCTTTCTATAATATGCTTTATCTCTTCCCATATGATATTGCTGTTACCTGATGTTCTGTTTACCCGCTGAACTCTTGTTTGGTGGTCTTCTCTATAGGGTGGACACTTGAGAGATGGAGATGTCAGTTGGTGCCGTATATGCAATATTAGCTGTGGTACAGTAGAGAACCTGAATATACATGTAGAGACCAGGGAACACCATCAACATGCTATGGACATTGTTCTGAAAATGAAGGAAGATGTTGCAAAGAGGAGAAAGAAGTGAGTATACTAGTTTTAATTCTAACATACTTGGTTAAGCATTGCCCATCTGTGGTTTTAAACTCTCCACTTCAGTTCCTTCAGGAATTCTGGTGGTTCCAAGTCATTCAAGAAAAAAGTACCTGGGAAGGGTAGCTTTCGTGGAAATAGGCGTTAGAACTCCTGTTATCTTGTTCCTTGGAGACAGGTGTCGGAAGGTATGCTTTGGTGCTTTATTATTTACCATAAGTGCAACCATTTCTCCCTAGGCTTCGGTTGGTTACCTCCTTTTCTTTTGCCAGGTTGCTGGTAATGCTTCTGGAACTATCTGAGACCATTGAAATTGGGTCTTGTCCATACATTTTGGTTAAGGTAGTGCTGCATGTTTGGAATAGAATTACCATGTTCTCCTGTCCATACATGTTTGGAACTATCTGTACTTATGTTGCCGTTTTACCATGTTGACGTTTTACCATGTTGTCATGTGGACTTTACCTGCTTTTGTGGAGTTCGTTGCTCCTATATTGGATGCTCAACTCAGAACTCTGAGGATGCTTATCTTGGACCTGCAATACTTTAATTTTGTACACCTGGATATCTGATAATGCACAATGCATGACTCCCATGTTTATCCGCTAGGCTCAGATGGATTATGGGTTCTGTTATACTGTATAACGGCCCTACAGGGTCAAAAGAGATAAGTTTCACCAAAAGGATCCATAGCTATTTTTCTCATGGGAATAGAAAGAAACTATACAACTAGCTATGAAACCCTGCAATCACAATTTTTTTTTCTATGCAAGAGACTAGTGGAAGTCTCTCTTGGGGGCCACTTGCAGTGCCTGAAATGGTTAACATTGAATCCCAGGACATACATTTGCTTTTTTACTCTCACAATGTTTTCTGTGAAAGAATATTTAATTAAACCCTATGATCCTAGCCCTTCATATTTTGAATGTGTGATGATTGGCACTTCCTGCAATCCATAGTTGTGATCAGGTATAAGAAATTGGTGGCAACATAAACTGTTGTTAACTAACTGCCTCTTCCATAAGTTCATTTGGTTTCAGAGATTAATTTCATTCTACTTCGTGAACATTTTTGTTCCCAATTTATGAATAATAATTTTTAGTGCCAATTGGGTGAAACTGAGCTCATTCAAAATTTAAGATTAAATGACCAGTACTGGTGACAACCTAGTATTTTAATTTTCTCATGACCTGTTTTTCATTCTGGAGTTTATAGATATTTAAGGTTCTGCTGCCTTGTCAGCTTGAAAGGAATTACTTGTAGGAGAATATGCGAACTTACATTTTTTTTTAACCATAGCATGTCACATAATGTTGAGTTGTCTTGTACTTAATGGTTTCACTAAATAACACTGCAATGATTGCCTATGAGGGCATCCCAACTCTAAAATGTCCAAAGGGAGGGAGAAGGCAGAAAAACAAGCTATCATTTGGTAGGAACATGGATCCTAGATATTAGCATGCCAACATGTAGTAAGAGTGGCATGTTAGTGTAGTGCAATTGAAAGGTGCAAAATTTGCCCTAGGACATTCCCATGGGACACTCCGAAAACATGCCTTTCCGTAGGAAACTTCGGTTTTGTGGCAATTTGTTAAATCATGCTATTCCTTTTCTTTTTTTTTCTTGTTTTTTTTTATCTTTGAGTGAAAATATTAAAGTTCACTAAGGACACTTTGAACCCATCCCCAAATTGCACGCTTGACCCGGTTAAATTTTCATCCCAAATTGTGGAAATGAAAACATTTCAGGGGATTAGGTGCTGTTTGGTTCAGGTTATTGTACAGATTATTGTCGTGGATTGTCGATTTGATTATAGGGATAAATTAAATATTTTAAGAAATAAATTTAATAAATAGCTTAAACAAGTGGTCTAAGCAATGCAGTAGTAGGAATTTTTTTAGAAAACGTATTTTTGGAAGTGTGGGCGAAATAATCCATTTCAATAATCTGGTGAATAAGCTGAAAAGAAAAGAGCCTAATTGAATGAAAAATATTAGTACTAAAAAATTTCTGACGAAAAAAACTGAACAAAATTTGGCCGAATTTAAACATGTTGTGCTGATTCCAAAACAAATTGTGTAAATCAAAAACATTTCAGAGGCCCGTATAATGGATCTTCCCCCGCAAAAGTTTTAGCAAAATTTGGCTGAATTCATACTTTTTTCGTAATTAAGAAATGTGTGTTTTTTTAGGAAGCATATCCTACCTGGTGGCCAAAAGACCAAAAATTTCGGAAATGTCAGTTTAAATTATAGAACCCGAACTTATAACTTGGCATGGGGGTAGAACGCCATTTCCAAAATTTTGTCATCAGTTAAGCCAGAAATCTTAAAATAATGCCATCAGTGTTTTAGCAAAGACACATTTTTTGAGTGCCTTAAATTCCACCAAACTATGATGTCATATAGAAAATTTTGCCGAAAGTAATTACACTAACAAACTCTGCGCACCGCTGGAATGAAAGCACATTCTAAGAAAAGGAGCAAATAATAAGGTGTAAATTGGTTCTGAGATGGACCATTGTGCATGAGCTATCGATGCCAATTAAGGACTTGTAATTTTTTTCATTAGTTCTTGCAGACAGTGGTTCTTGGTTTGATTATCATAGGTATTGCCGTATTGGTGTGGCATTCAAACTCAATGAAGAACATTTACATTCTGTTGATATAATATTTTCAGTTTTAATTTTAAATTTAACACAGTTCGATATGACTTAATCCGATTATGTTTGATGTGATGATTTGTTTCCTTGGCAATAGCCTTCTCTTGTGTTTTTCCCCAAAGTGATCATTAAATCATTTGTTTCTTTTGTTGTTTTATTTGCTAAAGCAGAAATTGACAAGTTTAGGAAAAATCCCTGAGGGGGCTCAACTGTCGTTCTTGCATGCTTTCCTGAAGGCGGTAAGGATAGATGCACACTTAGCTTTTTCTATGTTGTGATTTAACTTAGCCACAGATCTTTGGCCAAAATATATAAGCTGATTATGCTAACCCTTTGTCAGTATGTTGAACTAGACCTGTAGAGACTAATTTCATATGTCCTAGACTGTTTCCGTATTGGATCTTTTAGGATTGATATGACATTTAGTTTCTTTGTAAATAAAAACTGGTTGGACTAGCTGATCACATATAGAAATTGATTTAGTACAATGTTACAAGGCCTATAGATGTCAAGGACATTTTCTGACATTTCAACTGTATGGTAACCTGGAGAATCACCATTCTCTTCTAATGCAACATGGGATCATAATTAGTATCCACCATTTAGTTAGGGGAACCTTGAAAATATCCCAATGATGCAAAAGGTGTAGCTAACAATACCCTCACCATGGAATATGTCGTGGCTTTGGGCTGGAAAATGGTTCCACGACAATTATGACTAGCATCTAAAGAAGCATGGGAAATATACTAACTCACTGAAGTAGGAGTAGTTGTGAAGTTAAGTGCTAGGCACAAAAGGCCAAATTTGAATAATTAAGTTGCTTGGTGTTGGGATTGAACCTATGTAGAATATCTTTTGACCTTAATGTGAATTCAACTTTATCTTATTTATTGGGCTCAATGACCACATGTTTATCTGCATTGACATGTTTGCTAGTATTTTTGGGATTTAAGCTCCTTCCTGCCTAGGGATTAAGATGCAGCTGAGATATATTTGCTCAGTAGATACGCACATCATGTGTCTCCATTTTTTGCTCTCTACAATATGCCAAGATTCTAGGCTTCAAGCCACTTTAGTTATAAGTTTTCTAGGCTTCCCTGTCCCTCTTCGTGCATGCAACACTAGCTGAGAAAGTGGTGATTTTGATTGATATAGTGGTGGTTTTCAAGCAAAATGAACTATTATTAGATAAGTTAACTGAGCTCTAATTTAGTGTCTCTTCATAGCATGAATAATAGGGGTTTTCACTAGAGAGGCCCAAAAATAAACTTGGCTAGAAGCTTCTTTACTATGTAATCTGTATCACCTCCACATGTAATATTATTTTTGCACGTGATGAAGCTAAACCGCATATTCTTTTCATTCTGATGGGATATGTGGTTAGTTGCAGCGGCACCTAAAACATGGTCTCGCAAAGCCCTTGTGGTTTAACAGTTTCATCAGTTAAATCTGTCCTTAGACTCGCATGATATAAATGAAGAGTGAAGCCATCACTGCTCACTAGTCTGTCCTATCATTTTTTGCTGCTTTTCTACTGTTAAGGCTCAGTTTGAATCAAATTATTGAGCGGATTGTTGCTGTAGATTATCTGCTTGATTAAAGAGATAAATTAAATATTTTGATAAATAAAATTAACAAATAGCTTAAAACAAGTGATTTAAGCAATACTGTAGAAGAATGTTTTTTAGAAAATATATTTATCAAAACTTGGAGCAAATAATCTGTATTGATAATATGTAAATAATCTAAAAACAATTAAGTTAGCCATGATGTTCTCACCGTAGCAGGCGGTCATACTAGCATTTATTTTGCTGTGAAGGTCGCCATTATTACTGTCTTCTGTTGGCATTACCAGCTGTAATTCATGATTTGTCTTTAATTATTACTGTCTTCTGTTTCAATTTTTTTTTCTATCCCTTGTTTTGTGTTACTGCTTTGGAAAGTCTTGTAGCAGCTAATGAGGAATTCATGATGGATGTGCTGGAAGCTAACAATTAGCTCAAGCTCCGACTGCACTTCAAGAGCTCGAGTGGTACAGGAATGTAGACACACCGTCATACTCGAGCTTGCTGAATTTAACTATTTCATTGTAAAACAGTCTAGTTTCTTGCACAGTAATGTATTAAGCAGTTGATGACTCGATGTATCAACATAAATGTAATCATTTGTTAATGTTTTCCTACTTAACATTTATCAGTTGTACCTGTACATTATGTTACTATAAAGAAAAAAAAAAGAATATTATTTGGCTGGTCTGGTGTTGCATTTATTGCCTTGACTTGATATAAAGTTGTGACCTCCAGCAGGCTAAGCTTGTACTCTTGTACTACGTATTTCCACTCAAGACAAAAGTTCTGTGTTCAGTTTGTGATATTTTTGGATGCCACCTTATGTGTAGAGCAACTTTGGCATGGTGCTACTACTGATTGACATATGCTTATATCATTGTCTTGTTAGCTTGGTTCTCGGGTGAAGAAATAGCCCAAACTAATGTGTACTCTCTAATCACTTTGGCTGTGTTTTTTCACGTCAAAATTGAAAGTTTGAAGAAATTAAAATAATGTGACGGAAAAGTCGGAAGTTTATATGTGAAAGTTTCATGCGACAAAAAAGTTGAAAGTTTGAAGAAAAAAGTTAGAATCGAAACAGGGCCTTTCCTTATTTAATTTATTCTGCCTGTCTGCCAAGAAAATGGGTAGTAATTTCTATTTTCCAGCTAAGTTTTCTACTCTTTGTGATTATTTATTTTTTTGTTGAAAGTTTAAGTGAAGTTCTCTTTCGTTGGTGATCCAGTTTTCTAGGAACAGACCAAAATTCTAGTCGTCGAGGTGCAGATGGCGGCGGTCGCTGCCGTCTGCCGGCGCCGGAGTGGGCCTCATGGGCGAGGGCGACGACGTGGCTGGCTGTGGCTCTGTTCTTGGTTAGCTGATCCTCTTCTCTCTTTTTTTTTTTCACTTTGATTAGTTGATGTTATATTGGTATCTTTGGTAGTTCTTTTTTCTCATTCACATTCTTGATCTTTATGTTTTTACGTCTGAGAATGCACGGATCTTGCTGCGGCGTTATCTTTTTTTTTTGAGGTTCTTTTTATTTTTTTATTTAGTATGTATCTTTATTACCGGTTTTTTCAATCGGTAGTCTCATTTACGGTCTCGGTTGCTAACTTGCTACAACCGGTAATAAAGGAGGTTGATAACTAGTAGTAAAAAATGAATTCTTCAGTAGTGTTAACGTCAAAATTTGATAGGCCCCGAAGTTATCATCGGCTTAGAGTCCGTATCGGCTTCAGAGTCCTGGAATTGACCGATGGGCATTGTCAGTCGCTAGTAGTCTGATTCTTGATTGGTTCGGTTAAAAAAATTAATAAATTAAAGAAGCTTATCTAGAAGAGACGAGACTGAGGAAGGAGGATGCGGCGTGATAATTTACCTATTAATTAGGAAGAGTCTGTTAGTTTTCTTTTATATTTAGGAAAATGTATTTAGTGTCCAATAAGGACTTTATGTTTTTCTTTTATCTTTAAGAAAGTTTGTGTCATGTTCGATTACGACTCTTACCGACCTATGAGTATAAATATGTATATCGGGGTCATTGTAAACTATCTCTCGATCAATACAACTTCGGTGTATCGCCACCCTTTTTACTTTTCTACTTTTTTTCGACTTTTCGACGAGTTCTTGTTTCAAGTTAGGGCATCGGCTTCGATCTTCGACGAGGGGTGAAACTTGTTATGGTTGTTTACATCGATGGGGCTAGGGCCTCGACACTCTAATATTATCAATGTAAACACCTATCTATCATATATTTTAGTTAATATAGCTTAGCATCTTAAGTTGATCATATCGACTGAGATTTGTTTCAGGGTTTATGCCGGTATCGGCTAAATTATCTTTGCTAGATTAGATTAACTAATGTATCTACCACCCTGAAAATCAGTCAAAAACTTGATTGTCTAGATATTATGTTTCTTTTTATACTTAGTGTTGCATTAGTTAAGTTTGATCTATTAAATCATGCTTAGAACTATAATTTCTAGCCTGCTTCTTGATTGCCAATAAGGGTTCCATCGGAGTTTTAGCCGATGAGTTATCTGGATGTTGCATCGGCTTATAAGGATTACATACGAGTTGGATTTAGCCGATCACAATAAAGATTTTACGGTTTATTTAATCTTGTGGATTTTATAATATCGGTCCTCCAGCCGATGTACATTTTAACCTTCGGATTAACACTTATTCTATCATATCATTATTAGCCGATTGTTTTCTATTGGATTATATTGTTGTTTTATTACGTTACCATCAGCCGATTGTCTTTATATTATTGTCCACATTGGACATATAATCGATTGCTCAAAACCCTATCGATATCGGCTAGTATCAGTATCGGTTGGAACTACTCCATCGACTTGTCAGCTGATCGGCTATTTGGTGATCAACATATTTATCTATCTTGTGAGTTGCAAGATCAAACTGACTGGCACGCCTGCATCTTATCAAGTTTTGGATCTGCACTGGAGCTAAGCAATTATCTTAGACCGTTGTGTTCGTCGACTTAGTTCGCACCAACACAGATCCGGCACCATTAGCCAAGCGTGGATTTTTCGTCCCAATATAAGTGCAGTTGTGATTTTTCGTGTCCAACGTTTGACCGTCCGTCTTATTTGAAAAAAAAATTATGATTAGTATTTTTATTGTTATTAGATGATAAAACATGAATAATACTTTATGTGTGACTATTTTTCTAATTTTTTTCATAAAATTTTTAAATAAGATGAATGGTCAAATGCTGGACACGAAAATCTACAATTACACTTATATTGGGACAGATTCATTAGGACTTGCTGGGAACAAATCTCCCGCGTACAGAAAACGGAGTGGTCCATTAGCACGTGATTAATTAAGTATTAGCTATTTTTTTTTAAAAAATGAATCAATATGATTTTTTAAGCAACTTTTTATACAAACATTTTACAAAAAATACACGTTTAGCAGTTTGAAAAGCGACCTTGGGTGGCGATAGTAGCACCAATTCACAGCTACTAAAAATCAACTGCTGAAGCTCTCGAGCAAAATTTATATTTTCTCTTTTCTCCGAACACAGTAGTATATGTTATTAGTTGTCTTAATTATCATCTTACTCTTAAATGGAATTTTGATTCTTTTTTTCTATGTCTGTTATAGAGGTGTAATTCGTAATGGAAAAAAGTTTTGTTTGTTTTCCTAGCAATTCTTTTTTTAATGATCCAACAATTCTTGTACTGAACATGCAATTTTTCTTTGAAATCTGTCTAATTTGGTTCACTTCAGGGTGTGTCTAGTTCCTTGGGTGTAAAGTTTTTGAAGTATATGGATACATATTTAAAGTATTAAACATAGACTAATAACCAAACAAATTATAGATTCCGCCTGTAAACTGCGAAACGAATTTATTAAGCCTAATTAATCCGTTATTATAAAATGTTTACTGTAACATCACATTGTCAAATTAATCATGGCGTAATTAGGCTCAAAAGATTCGTCTCGTAATTTACATGCAAACCGTGCCATTGGTTTTTTTCCACATTTAATGCCCCATGCATATGTCCAAACATTTGATGTGACGTTTTTGGCCAAAATTTTTTGGATTTAAGCAAAAATTTTTTTTGGCATCATTTGAAATCTGAATGACAGGGTGTAAAATTTTACTGGGGATCTAAACAGGCCTTGAATAGATAGTCTATATGCACAAGACGTACTCTCTCCGTCAAAAAAACTGAATTCTTGGGTTTCCGTGTCCAACGTTTGACCGTTCGTCTTATATGAAATTTTTTTATGATTAATATTTTTATTATTGTTAGATGATAAAATATGAATAATACTTTATACATGACTTATCTTTTTAAAAATTTTTATAAATTTTTCAAATAAGACGAACGGTCAAATGTTACACACGAAAACCTAGTAATTGTGTTTTTTTTGACTGATGGAGTAAGCTGACACATGATCTATCACCCTCTCCAAGTTGCCCAGGCACCAGTACATGGAGGGCACCGGTACATAGAGGGAGTAATAATAGTTATCCAGTGACTCTAAAGACACACTGTTAACTATTAACTGATGCTGCTATTAGGAGTACTACTACTTATCTAATCCCTTCTTATTTTTATAAAGCTAATGTCCACTGGATAACTAAAATACAACATGCAAACGTAATATTTATTACACTCCTAAAACCTATATATGTTATTCATATAGGTCAACCAAAAAAATATGTGCATCATCTTACTGTTATTTGAAAATATGCGCATCCCTCCGTCCCATTTTAAGTGCAGCCATAATTTTTCATGTCTAACTTGATTGTCCGTCTTATTTAAATTTTTTTTGAAAAGATTTAAAAACATAAGTTATCCATAAAGTACTATTCATGTTTTATCATTTCATAACAATAAAAATATTAATTATAAAAAAATTTCAAATAAGATGGACGATCAAAGTTGGACATGTAAACGTATAGTTGCACTTAAAATGGGACGGAGGAAGTAATAAGTACTAGCTCCTAGACCCTTAGGCTGTGTTCGCCAGCAGACGTTCCCAACCAGAACAGTATTTGATGGAAAATGAAGCGGTCTATTAGCGCGTGATTAATTAAGTATTAGCTAATTTTTTCTTTAAAAATAGATTAATTTGATTTTTTTAAGCAACTTTCGTATAGAAACTTTTTTAAAAAATATACCGTTTAGTAGTTTGAAAAGCGTGTGCGCAGAAAATAAAGGAGAGAGGTTGGGAAAAGGGAGTCACAAACACATTGTAAGTGATGCTGCCATTAGGAGTACTACTTGTCTAATCCCTTCGTTTTTTTTATAGAGCTAATGTGCACTGGATACCTAAAGTTCAATATACAAGCATAATATTTATTAACACTCCTAAAACCTATATATAAACATACCATATCAACTCAATAAGTATACAAAGCTTAACATGTAAATATATAGTAATTATATCTATAATATATTTTATTCTAAACTAAACATCACTACTAGAAAAAAAAAACGTATTTCCAGGCAGTCAAAACGCGTTTTCGTAGGCGGCAAAACACGTTTTTGCGAAAATGATTTTCGCAGGCGGCAGTTTGAATCTTCCTAGGCGCTGCAGGCGCTACGTAGCCCCGCCTGCGAAAATACCCTCAGCGCCGAAAAAAAATTTCCCGCCAGCCCCACCCCCTCCCTAGGGTTTCAAATCACAAATCACAAATTCTCACAAATCTCATCCAACAAACAAAATCCAATCACACACATTATAACAACACAAAAGCATTGGATTCAAATCTTCCACAGCAAGTTAACATCAATGAACAATGTTGTCGTCGGCGGTAGTCTTCGTTGTCGCGGCCGACACCCTCCGCCCGCGCCGCCGCCGACCCATCCGCCTGCGCCGCTGCTGCCACTCCCCTCCGCCGGATCTGGGAAGGGAGGGGTCGAGGGAAGGGGCAGCGATGCAGCCGGCGGTAGTCGTCATCGTCGCCGCTCGGTAGTCGTCATCGCGCGCGGTAATCGTCGTCGTCGTTCGGTAGGTGTCGTCGTTGTTGTTCGCGGTAGGTGCTGTCCCCTCCGAGCACGCCGCCGCCGACTCCCTCCGCCGGAAGGAAGGAAGGGGAGGGGAAGGAGCCAGAGGGAAACGGGAGATAGAGAGGGGAGGGAATGAGTGGTGGGGAGAGGATAAGATGGCAGAGGAGAAGATAAGATAGGACTTAGATTTTTTATGTAGGCTTGATTTTTGCAGGCGGACCAGGTAATGTTTCGCCTGCAAAAATCATATTTTTTTCAGGCGGACCACTTAAGAGGTCTGCCTTTTATTTTTGTAGGCGGACCTTTTAAGTGGTCCACCTGGAAAAATTGATTTTCGCAGACGGATGATAAAAATCCATCTCGGTTTATATTTTCATAGGCGGATATTTGGCTACGAGGATCATACCCGACTAGAAAAATAAAAGGCCAACATCGCTAAAAATCGTTTTCCCTAGTAGTGCATACACATGCTAAATTATCATCCTCAAATTATTTTCATAATATTTTAATCTAAATTATTTTCATCATTTCTCTAATATCTAACAACGTATATATCTTGCATCAAAGCGCGGAACATCGTTAACACTATAATAATAACGGCCCAGGGGCAGTAGTCGAAGAACTGACCTAGGCACATCCTCGACCATGCATCACCCAGCTGCCGTGTTGCTCCTCATCACCTGCTTCTTCTTATCCCTCTTGCGAGCCGCTGCTGGTGGCAACACAGCGAGTGCGAGCTGCTTGCCGCACGAGAGGGACGCCCTGCTGGCTTTCAAGCATGGCGTCACCAGCGATCCTGCAGGCCTCCTCGCCTCGTGGCGGCGAGACGAGGACTGCTGCCGGTGGAGAGACGTCCGGTGCAGCAACCAGACAAGCCGCGTGCACGAGCTTCGACTTGGCAGCAGCAGCAGCAGCACTACTACAGCTTTGGTTGGCCAGATAAGCCCTTCTTTACTTGCTCTACAACATCTGGAACACCTTGATCTCAGCTACAACGAGCTCGAGGGGCCAACTGGGCGTATCCCCGAGTTCTTGGGCTCTCTAAAGAATCTAAAGTATCTTGACCTTGCCGACATTCAATTCTCCGGCGAGCTGCCTCCACAGCTTGGCAACTTATCAAAGCTGCAGTATTTGGACCTTTCCTCTACCTATTGGGGACGCACAAGGTCAACAGATCTCTCATGGTTAACACGTCTTCCTTCCATACAACATCTTAGTCTCAACTACGTGAACCTTACGACAGTAATGGATTGGCCTCGTGTCATGAACATGATCCCTTCTTTGAAGGTCCTTAATCTGTCTGGCTGCTCGCTCGCTAGCGCAAACCAGCTGCTACCACCACGCCTGAACCTCACAAACCTCCCGTAACTCCTTCAACCATCCAATGTCGGCCAGCTGGATTTGGAACATAACAAGCCTCAAGTACCTTGACCTCAGTTCAAATAGATTGTATGGGCAAATTCCGCACAAACTGATGTTGACATCCCTACAATTCCTTGATCTTTCGTCTAATGGAGATGTTGACAAGAACATGGGCGTCATGGCCACGGACCTTAAGAATCTATGCAGTTTGGAGATCCTGAAGATTCGCTCGGCTCTCTTATACGGAGACATAACTGAGATGTTTAAGAATCTGTCGTCTCATTGCTCGCCCAACCAACTGAAGGAACTAGACCTCGGTGTAAACCAATTAACTGGGACGCTACCAAAATGGATAGCGCAGTTAACGAGCTTGGTTACTCTAGATCTCAGGTCGAACAACATCACAGGACCTCTTCCAGCGTCTATAGGTCGATTCACTGATTTGATTTTCCTTGACCTCTCTTACAATCACCTGACTGGAAATGTCCCCCATGAGATTGGTGTGCTCACTTATCTGACCACACTGTATCTAAACAATAACGACTTGGATGGGATGATAACAAAGGAACACTTTGCTGATGCAAGGAGCCTGCAAGACATAGACTTGTCTTATAATGCTCTGAATATTGATATCAGCTCGGAGTGGCAACCACCATATAAATTAAGCGTTGCACGCTTTGCAGCCTGTCAGATGGGACCACATTTTCCTGGGTGGCTTCAGTGGCAAGTTAGACTTACCGATCTCGATATATCGAGTGCAGGCATAGCTGATAAGCTTCCACAATGGATCTCCGATGCCTTTTCAAATGTCAAATACTTGGACATCTCCAACAATCAGCTCATCGGAGGATTGCCGGCCAGCTTGAGCTCCATGTCACTTTATGAACTCTATCTCAGTTCCAACCAATTAACTGGTAAGATACCCGCACTACCACCAAACATAAGCTTCTTTAACTTGTCCAATAACTCCTTGTCGGGACCTTTGCCCTCTGGTAGTGGAGCTATGGGTCCAATAGCGTTGTCGCTATTCTCTAACAAACTAAGCGGTCAAATTCCAGAATCTTTTTGCAAGGCATATCAAGGGTTAGCTGTGTTAGACTTATCCAACAATTTTTTGGAGGGAGAACCTCCGCCATGCCTCGGTGTTATGGAAGATATGGAATTTATAGCCTTAAGTAACAATAGTTTGTCAGGGGAGTTCCCATCTTTTCTGCAAAACTTTACAAGTGTGCTATTCTTAGATTTGACTAAGAACAAATTCACAGGAAGATTGCCAGCATGGATTGGAAACTTAAGGCTATTAAGAATTCTACGCTTAAGTCATAACAAGTTCGTAGGGGACATTCCGATGAACATCACAAGTCTTGCTTGCCTTCAATACATGGATCTAAGTAACAATGAGATATCAGGCTCTTTGCCGAGCTACCTGTCAAATCTGACAGCAATGAGAAAGACAAACATGACAGTAACGTGCTACGTCGATGATATAGACAACTTCCATCTTATTAGTTTGTCTGTAGTCTTGAAGGGACAGGAACGGAACTATGGTTCCATTAGTAGAGTTTTTGACACAAACATGACGAGCATTGATTTATCTTCAAACAATTTAACCGGAGAAATTCCAGAAGAAATAATTGCTCTTAATGTGCTAGTGAATTTGAATCTGTCACGGAACCACTTCATCGGAGTTGTTCCAAACAAGATTGGGGAGATGCAATCTCTGGAATCACTCGGCCTCTCATGGAACAAGATCTCAGGGGAAATACCAGCCACTCTGTCAAATCTAACGTTCTTAAGTTACTTGGACTTGTCGTACAACAATCTTACGGGAATAATCCCATTGGGAACACAGCTTGATAGCTTGCATGCAGCAAATCCATTTATGTACATGTTAACGACCAAATTTGATAATATCAGCATCGGAAAAGAAGATTAGATCGAAGCGGAATCGAAGACGAAAATCGTTGCAGAAACAGAGTAAGAATCGGCTGCAATCCGAATCGGCTACGATCAGGATCAACAGAGTTCGAGTCAGACAGGGCTAGCCGCACTGATGGAGAAATCGTTTGTAGTCCCGGTTCGTAACCCCCCTTTAATCCCGGTTGTCCAACCGGGACTACGAATCCGGGACTAAAGATAGCGATCTTTAGTCCCGGGTGAAATAACCGGGACTAAAGATCGATCTTTAGTCCTGGTTGGTAACACGAACCGGGACTAAAGATCGGTCAGCCACGTGGCCGGCTGATCCATCTTTAGTCCCGATTAGTATTACCAACCGGGACTAAAGATCTATGTACCATTTTTTTTATTTGCATGGCCCTATTTGCTGCATGGTTGATTATATATATATATATATATATGCATTGTAATATATATATTATGCATATATATAGAATACATACATACACACACATACACACACACACACACACACATATATATATATATATATATCTGTGTGTGTGCGTAATAATTACACACATTTATAATTTAAAGCACTTAACATTTTATGTGCATATATGTTACCAAAATATATATTAACACTAAAGTAAATTACGTACATATATAAATATATATATATATACATGCATGTATAGTACAATTCATTTGCTCGCTAGCTATAGCTACGACTTCGACGCCGGCGTTACGTCAGAAGAGGAAGGACCGACGTTATGAATTGTCGATCCGTCGTAGTAGAATTCACCATCGGGATTAAGGACTTCTTCGTTGATGAACCCCATCAGTTGTTCTTGAACAGCCGTGATAAAATCCTTGTGTGGGAGTTTTTCCCTCATGTGAATACGCTATCATTCGAAAAATAATGACATATCAATATATGAAATTAATAAACAACTTAACAAATCGATACGCAATGAAGTTTTGAATGGTTTATGTATACGTACATCGAGCTCTCGTGTGGTGTATATTTGGTTTGATAGGCAGTGGACATACTCGCATACGTAGTAGCCGCATAAGTTAGTTTCCTTGTCCTGCTTTGCACACTACATGAGAAACGATAAGAGATTTAATATACTCTTTATATTAACTGCAACTAGAGATTCAATTCAATATAATTTTGGATCATGCATGTACTCACTGGAAAATGAAACCTCCATCCAAGTTTTTCTTTCCAAGTCCCGCGGACCAATTGACGGAACCGATCCCAAGCCCTACATGTGCAGTTGCAAGCTATGAGTAATTAATTATTACCCGAGATCAACATAATAAGAACAGAGTTCCGCGACTTTGGAATAGATGGCATTATATTACCTGTCTATCAGTTGGAAGATCTTGTCAAAAACCTTCTCCTCTTTATTCATTGAGTCGTACACAGTGACTCTGCATGCGTCCAAGTCGAAAAAGAACAGGACCCAGTGGAATCTGGAATATGCATGAGATGAGATAAATATCATAATGTACATGTTATATGTATGGGAATGAAATTTGTTCGAATGACAATAAAAACTCACTCTGTGTTGTACGGCAATAGTATGAACGTCTTGAAATGCTGCTGCGTTAGGAGATGGACGAGATTGTCCTCTGTGTCTTTCTCGTACTTGTCGAGCATTTCGGTGTTGATTTTCCGAGGGTCGATGAACCCAGTATCGTAAACCCCCCGCCGTCGGGCCCTTTGAATCTCCATTCTACAACAATGAAAGGAAATTATTATTGCTTATATATATGCCAGGAGCTAATTATTGAACGAAACAAATCGAACTCAAAGATACTTACAAAATCCATGCGCTCAGAAGAGAGACGTCGAGGGCGTCCTGATGGTACAGATCGAAGACATCCTTGAAATGGATCCATAGAACATCTTCTTCTTGCAAGAAGTCGGGGTTTCTGATCCTCGCTCCGAGCATCTCTCTACCATTGGTGCTCATTTCCATGTACCGTTCATGGAATTTGTACATTTGTGTCGGTAGGGACTGCAGCTGCTCAGGCCTGTCAAGCGGTTTACCGAGTTCAAACTTATATGCCACTTCTGCCTTCGGGATTGGTGCGCCTCCAACCAACTGAGCCACAGTTAGACCGGTGTCCGAAATGAAATCCGTTATGCCAAAGTCTTCGCCGGTCATCAACGGCTCGACCACTTGGTTTGGTTGTTCTCCAAGCTGAGGAACTAGTTTGTACTTCTTGTAATAGGCTTTCCTAAGTGTTCGGTCATAGTCCGATAACTTTAAGGCCTTCTTCTTTGTGGTGGACATTCCCTTGAAGAAATTCTTCACGCTCGGGTCAATAGATATCTTCTTTTTAGGACTCCGAGGCTTGAGTTTCCTCTTCACTTCTCCTGCCACATAAGCGTCAAGCTCCTCTTGACTGCAATTGTACGACGGCTCCTTGTTTTTGGTGGTGTCAACTTTGGCCTTCTTCGTTGCGCTTGTGCTGGCAGGAGGTGGAGCTTGGCGAGACCTTGTCTTGGGAGGTGCAGGCGGACACGGTGGAGGTGGAGGTGGAGGAGGCGGAGGAGGCGGAGGAGCCAGAGGAGATGGTGCAGGAGGAGGTGGCGGAGGAGCCGGAGGAGATGGTGCAGGAGGACGTGGCGGAGGAACTGGAGGAGATGGTGCAGGAGGAGACAGCGGAGCCGGAGGAGATGGTGCACGAGGCGCCGCTTGTCGCCCAGGGAGGATGATGTACCGCTTGCGCCATAGTATAATGGCGTGGCTTGTGTCTCGTAGATGCGTCTCACCGTCTCCTCCTGGGTAGTCCAACTCGAGGTCCTCGTACGCGGCTTCCACCAGCTCAACTTCGACCCTCAAGTATCCTGCTGGAATTGGCCTGCAGTGGTAAGTCCCTGAAATGTCCGTTGGGATGGCCATTCCCGACGCCACCTTCACGTGATGAGAGGTTATCTATTAGTAATCAACCTAAGCAGCATCTTGCAGAACGTACAAGTCAAAAATCATAAAACTACGAGCATACCTTGATTGATAAGTTCTTGAAGGGAATATGCAGCTCACATGGTGTCCGCTGCGTGATCTCATCAACGGGGCATGTGGTTTCGTCCTGGGTTTGCATGGCATCCATGCTCTGTGATCCTACCTGCCCCGTTGAGGCGCAGCTGCTACGATTGCCTGATGGGCTGACCATTGGAGGAGGTATGTACGGCTGGGGATCCTAGGACCGATGTGCTGCCATGCGTTCATCCACCTTCCTTGCCACCTCCTCTTGCATGCTGAGCTCGTAGTTCGATACCCTGTACTCAAGATCTGCAATCTTCGCCTCGGTATCTCTCTTGCTTCTCATCCGACTCCTGTACGTGTGGATGTCCTCCTTGAATCCAATCTTCCAGGGAATCACGCCTTTCCCTCGTGTTCGTCCTGGATGCTCGGGAGTCTGTTGGGCGAGCGACAGCTCGTCCTTCTCTCTGTCGGGTCGGAACGTGCCCTGAGAAGAGGCTTCCACTGCGTTCGTTAGTCGACTGGCAGCCTCGCGTATCTGATCGCTGAAGACCAGGGAGCCATCAACTGGGTTAAGCGTTCCACCGTGAGCATAGTACCAGAACTTCGATCGATCCGGCCATTTAGCGGTGGACGGTTTGATACCCCTCTCAATCATTCTTGCCTCCGTCTCCTCCCACTTCGGTATTGCGACGCTATAGCCACCTGACCCCAAGTGGTGATGGTACTTCTTCTTGGCAGCGTTTTCCTTGTTTTTGACCATCATCGCTTGCCCTTGTTGCCCTGTCTTGTAAGCAACGAACTCGTCCCAATGATCCCTTAGCTTTGGGAATACGTCGAAGTTCGGTGTTAGTCCCTTCAGGATGTATTTCTTGTACAGATCTCCCTTGAAGCTCTGTAACTGTTCTGCCATTTTCTTAAGAGTCCACTGTTTCACTATGTTCTCCGTACTCGCAGGGAGCGTGAACGTTTCGAGCATTGTGGTCCACAGCATCTCTTTTTCTGATTCCGGGACAAAGATGTCATCATCCCCGCGTGCCCTTGTTCTGCGCCAATACACCTTGCTGACAGGCACGTTATTCCTCACAACCCAACCGCTGTGGCGTACAAAATTCTTGGCTGCTTCTGCCGGGGCACTAGGTCGGCCGTCTTCGTCCACCTCAGTTATGATGTGCCGACCCTCTATCTTCTTCGCGGCGCCTCGTTGTCCGCGTGCCCTCTTCTGTCCAGCGGAGGGATGACTTCCACTGGCCTCCTCCTCCCCTCCGCATCCCTCTCCACATTCCCCTCCTCGTTCCCCTCCGCATCCCTCTCCACGTTCCCCTCCTTGTTCCCCTCTGCATCCCTCTCCACGTTCCCCTCCTCGTTCAAGTACTGGTTTGGATCCTCGTTCCCCTCTTCTTCGTTCCAGTACTGGCTGCTTACCTCTGCGATTGTATCGTACAGTATCTGTTCCTCATCGCGATCAGCCATCTGTTTATAGAAAAAATATTTGCTAAGCGTAATATTAAAACTCTACTAATTAATCTTGTATTAAAACTCAAATAATCATATATGCTAAGTCTAAGTGTCGTGTATTAGAACCCTAGATAATCATATATGCTAAGTCCAATTAAGTTTCGAATATTACATCTCTAATAATCTTATATTAAATCTCTAACAATCTCTAACAATCAAATATACTAAGTCTAATTAAGTTCCGTATATTAAACCTCTAATAATCTTATATTAAATCTCTAACAATCTTTGACACTCACATATGATAAGTCTAATTAAGTTCCCTATATTAAACCTCTAATAATCTTATATTAAATCTCTAATAATCTTATATTAAAATTGTAATAATCATATATGCTAAGTCTAACAAACTTATATTAAATTGCTACTAATCTTATATTAAAATTGTAATAATCATATATGCTAAGTCTAACAATCTTATATTCAAACTCTAATAATCTTAGATTAAAATTGTAATAATCATATATGCTAAGTCTAACAATCTTATATTGAAACTCTAATAATCTTATATCAAAATTGTAATAATCATATATGCTAAGTCTAACAATCTTATATTAAATCTCTAATAATATAATAATCTTATATTAAAACTCTAATAATCTAATAATCTTATATTAAAACTCTAATAATCTTATATTAAATCTCTAACAATCACTTCTTTACATCACTTGCCTGCGCGAATTCCTTCGATGGCTAGCTACCACTTCGGCTTGAGGGACGACAATGACGTCTTCTCTGCAACATTATCAGGAAAATGTATTAGTCTAAACAGGGCCAAGTTACATATATTGTATTTCACGTTTTAACCTATATATATAATCATATATGTATGCTAAGTTTAATAATCGTTTAATTATCTCGTTCGTACACGTTTCGCTCGCGTTCGTTCTCACACTTTTAGTACAAGTACATTCACTTTCGTAAGGGTTTCGTTCACGTTCGTTCGCGTTCCTTAATGTTTCGTTCACGTTCGCTCGCGTTCGTTAACGTTTTGTTCGCGTTCGTTAACGTTTCGTTCGCGTTCGTTAACGTTCGTTCGCGTTTGTTCACGTTCGTTCACGTTCGTTCGCGTTCGGTCACGTTCGTTAAGCGTTCGTTCGCATTCGGTCACGTTCGTTAAGCGTTCGTTCGCGTTCGTTCACGTTCGTTAAGCGTTCGTTCGCGGCGGCGGCGTCTCGCGGCGGTGGGGGCGCGGTCCGGCGGCGTGGGGGCCCGGCGGCGTGGGGGCGCGGCGGCAGCATGGGGGCCCGGCGCCGTGCCGCGGCGGCGGCGTAACGCAGCGGCCCGGCGGCGTACGTGGCGCGGCGGCGGCGTGATCTCCAGACGGGGGCGGCGGCGTGGCTGTGGCGTCGACGTCGTCGGCGGTGGCGGCCGCGCCGAAGTCGTTCGTCGGCGGTGGCGGTTGACCGCGGTGTGGCAACGAGCTATAGCTAGGCATGCGGCGGCGGTTTGGAGAGAGAGAAGGGGTGGGGGCTCTCACCCAAGATCCGTGGCGGCGGCGTCTGCGGCGGAGGCGGCGAGGACCGCCAGGCGACGGTGAGAGACGACGGCGGCGTCGGCGCGGGGTTGCCCTAGGCAGTGGCGGCGAAGGAGAAGCCGATGCTCGATCTCGATGGAAAAACGTCTAAGTGTTGGTGGAGAAGACGTGGGCGCACCGGGAATATAGATACCCCCGGATCTTTACTCCCGGTTGGTGAGAACAACCGGGAGTAAAGTTTACTCCCGGTTGTTCTCACCAACCGGGAGTAAAGGTATTTTCCCGCTATTTCCAAATTCTTTTTTAAACCCGGTTAGGGTTAAGAACCGGGACTAAAGATAATAGCACTGAATATTGAATTTCGTTGCATATGTGTTTCTAAAATAGTAAATAATGCATTAAAAATTCTAATTAACATATGTAAATCCCACATGCATGATTTAAAACTTTTAAAAATTCTAATAATCATATATAATTAGCATATGCATGATATTAAATTGTTAAAAATTCTAATTAACATATGTAAATCCCACATGCATGATTTAAAACTTTTAAAAATTCTAATAATCATATATCATTAGCATATGCATGATATTAAATTTTTAAAAATTCTAATTAACATATGTAAATCCCACATGCATGATTTAAAATTACTAAAAATTCTAATAATCATATATCATTAGCATATGCATAATATTAAATTGTTAAAAATTCTAATTAACATATGTAAATCCCACATGCATGATTTAAAACTTTTAAAAATTCTAATAATCATATATCATTAGCATATGCATGATATTAAATTGTTAAAAATTCTAATTAACATATGTAAATCCCACATGCATGATTTAAAATTACTAAAAATTCTAATAATCATATATAATTAGCATATGCATGATATTAAATTGTTAAAAATTCTAATTAACATATGTAAATCCCACATACATGATTTAAAACTTTTAAAAATTCTAATAATCATATTTATTTAGCATATGCATGATATTAAATTGTTAAAAATTCTAATTAACATATGTAAATCCCACATGCATGATTTAAAATTACTAAAAATTCTAATAATCATATATAATTAGCATATGCATGATATTAAATTGTTAAAAATTGTAATTAACATTTGTAAATACCACATGCATGATTTAAAACTTTTAAAAATTCTAATAATTATATATACCTAGCATATGCATGATTTAAATTTGTTAATCATCATATATAACTAGCATATTCAATACATCCAAAATAGTTTACAACAATTACGGCAATACATCGGCGGTGACGGTTGTCCGCACGTACTTTCTCCTCACTATTGTTCCTTCCTTGTGATCGCTACGTAAGTAAGGGGTGTCTTCATTTGATAGGAGGATGCTAGGGTCAATCGTCACCGTGAAAGGGGGTTGCCCATCAAACTGATCGTAATCCTCGTCAGTCTTGTCCTCTACTCCGACGATTTTTCTTTTGCCTGGGAGAACCACGTGGTGCTTCGGCTCGTCAGGCCCTTTGCCCTTCTTTCCTTTGCTAGACATGTCCTTCACGTAAAAAACTTGCGTTACATCATTGGCAAGGACAAAAGGTTCGTCCGAGTATCCAACCTTGTTAAGGTCAACCATTGTCATCCCACTGTCATTAATCGTTACGCCTCCACCAGTCAACCTAACCCATTGGCACCGGAATAGAGGGACCTTGAGAGGTCCATAGTCAAGTTCCCATATCTCCTCGATAGCACCGTAATACGTGCCAGTTGTACCATCGTGTCCCATGGCATCGATACGAACAACACTGTTCTGGTTCGTACTCTTCATGTCTTGGGCTCTTGTGTAGAATGTGTACCCATTGATCTCATATCCCTGGAATGTCGCGATCGAGCCAGATGGACCCCTCGCCAGGAAGGCCAGTTGCTGGTTAATCATCTCGTTACCCATGAGATGTTGTCGCAGCCATGCTAAGAGTGTAGCTGGCTGGACTCAAGTAATGGCTGCCTTTCTCCTTTGGTTCCGGGTGAAGGTCGCCACGTTATTCCATATGCTTCAGATCATTACGCGCTTCCAGTGTATCTTTCGACTTTCCATATACACCTTGGAAGCCAAGAAGGTTTACGCAAAGGTTCTTAGTGAGGTGCATCACGTCGATTGCGTGGCGGACGTCCAAGAATTTCCAATAGGGTAACTCCCAAAATATGGAGTTTTTTTTCGACATCGCCTCGTGACCATCTTCGCTCTCTATAGGCTGGCTGCCAGGCCCCTTTCCAAACACTACTTTAAGATCTTTAACCATAGCAAACACTGTTTTCCCGCTGCGATGTTTAGGCTTCGTACGGTGGTCCGCCGTATGTTCAAAGTGCTTGCCTTTCTTCCGTACCGGGTGGTTTGCTGCAAGGAATCATTGATGACCCATGTACACAACCTTTCTACAGTGCTTAAGATATGTACATTCTGTTTCATCTATATAGTGAGTGCAAGCCTTGTACCCCTTGTTTGACTGCCCGGATAGGTTGCTAAGTGCAGGCCAATCGTTGATGGTTACGAACAGCAGCGCTCGTAGGTTAAACTCCTGTTTGTCCTCGTCCCACACGGGGACACCTTCCTTCTTCCACAACAGTTTAAGATCTTCGACCAGTGGTCTTAGGAACACATCGATGTCCTTACCAGGTTGCTTAGGGCCTTGAATAATAATCGGCATCATTATGTACTTCCTCTTCATGCATAGCCAAGGGGGGAGGTTGTAGATACACATCGTAACGGGCCAAGTGCTATGGCCGCTGCTCATCTCTCCAAAAGGATTCATGCCATCCGTACTTAAACTAAACCGTATGTTTCATGCGTCCTTTCCAAAGTCTTTAAATTTTCTGTCGATGTTTCGCCACTGCGAACCATCTGCGGGGTGTCTCAGCATCCCGTCTTGTTGACGTTCTTCAGCGTGCCAACGCATCATTCTAGCATTCCCCTTGTTCCTAAACAAACGCCTTAGCTGTGGTATTACAGGGAAATACCACATCACCTTAGCAGGAATTCTCTTCTTCGTTAGCTGCCCGTCAACCTCACATGGATCATCTCGTCTAATCTTGTATCGTAGTGCTTTACAAACAGGGCATGCTTCTAGGTTCTCGTACTCCTCACCGTGATATAGGATACAATCATTCAGACATGCGTGAATCTTCTGAACTTCCAGTCCTAGAGGGCAGACTATCTTCTTAGCCTCGTACGTTGTTTCGGGCAATTTGTTTCCCTCCGGAAGAATGTTCTTGACGAGTTTCAATAAATCACCAAATGCCTTGTCACTAACACCATTTTTTGCCTTCCATTGCAAGAACTCCAGAGTGGTATCCAACTTTTTGTGCCCCTGCTCGCAACCTGGGTACAACGACGTTCTGTGGTCCTCTAACATCTTGTCGAATTTATGGGCCCCTTTTCACTTTCGCAGTCCTCCTTGGCATCCTGCAACATCTGACCAAGATCATCCGTAACGTCATTATAATCAGCATCTCTGTCCTCCTCGCCCGTTTGATTTCCTTCAAATCCAGCGTACTGAGCAAAGTCTGGAATATTGTCGTCTTCCACTTCATCTTCTTCCATTTCAACCCCTTGCTCTCCGTGGGATGTCCAACAATTATAGCTTGGCATGAACCCCGACTCAAACAAATGGAAATGAATAGTCCTGGATGCAGAATACTCCTTCTAATTCTTACACTTATTGCATGGACAACAAATAAAACCCTTCTGCTTGTTAGCTTCGGCCACTCTCAAAAAATAATGCACGCCGTCAATAAACTCTTTGGACCACCGGTCAGCGTACATCCATTGCCGATCCATCTACATGAAATAAAAAAAAATCGTACACAAATAATCATTCGTACAATAATGACAGTCATACAATAATGATAAAATAATCACAAACTCTTTCAACAGTCATACAATAATGACATATCATTATTCATACAAAAATTATAAAATATTTCACCAAATAATTCTTATTTATTATTTTTTAAGTTTTAAATTCTTTTAGTTTTCAATTTAGTTTGTTTTCTTTTATTTAAGATTAACTTTCACTATATTTTCCTACTCAACTATTTTATAAAACCTTATTTAGCAAATAAACAAAATTTCTATATATTCTTTCTTTTCCCACACAAATTTTCTCTCTCATCAACTTACAACAAAATTTTGGAGACAAAAAAGTGTGCAAAACATAGCTCCAAATATAATATGACAAAAAAAACATTGGAGGATGAAGTTGCTAACCTTTTAGGCACCTCCAATTTGTATATAATCACCAAAGTAAATTCACTATAAATTTTGGCATGACCTCCCCTCTTTTTTGAAGATATTTTGAAGCTTGCTCGGACTGGAGGAGGAAGAAGACATATATAAAGGGGTGGGACTAATAAAGATCCCGGGGGGGCCTGACAAGCCCTGACAGCATTTGAACCGGGACTAAAGATGATCCTTAGTTCCGGTCGGGACTAAAGATCAAATATGCCCGTTACCCTTTTTAACCGGGACTAAAGATCATCTTTAGTCCCGGTTTTTATTGCAACCGGGACTATTGTGGAATTCGACCAACCGACAAAAGATGGTTTCTCCACCAGTGCCGATACAGCCGATTCCAAGAATACGATTCGGTGTACATCATCGAGTTGAGTTGATATGCTTCAAGATGATTGCCGCACATGGATAGAGTCCTGAGAAGGCAATTGTATCTATTAATTAGGATATTTTATGTAATTTCCTTAGAGATATGTTTGGGCAAAAGTCTGCCGCAAAGACTTATGGTATCTTAGAGTTTGTTAGAGATAATAGTCGTTTCTGGTATGGACATATCTTGTAATTCTCGGGTATAAATAATACCCCGAGCCCTATGTAATTTTTTAACACACACGCTCAATACAATTTCGGCGTATCGCCACTCTTTTGCTTTAGTTTTATTTCGACGAGTTCTTACTTTCGGGTTGAGTTGCATCGGTTTCGATCTTCAACAAGAGGTCAAACTTGTTATGACGGCTTGCGTTCTCGGGATTAGTGCTTCCATCTTTATGACACTCTAGTCTTGTTTATGTAATTCGTCGAGTTATCATATATCTTATATAATCTCTGGCAATATCGCTATCTAACCTCTAATCGGTTAACGTCTGTTACTAGAAGGCAGCCGATTAGGTTAGATTCCGACGTTGACTAAGATTATATAGGATATCTACCACTCTATGAAACTTCCAGCGGCTTGATTGTCTAGATATTGTTCTTCTTTTCATACTTAATGTTGTATCAGTTGAGTTTGATCTATTAAGTCGTGTTTAGAATATCAATCTCTAGCCTGCTTTCTGGTTGCCGATTAGGGTAGCATCGGAGTTTCAGCCGTTCTTATCTGATTTAACTACATTTGCTTTATGTGCCTTATTGACATGTTAAGTCTGCCCTTTATGTCAAGATCTTATTGCATCTAAATATATTAAGCTTTTGTTTGGTATATTCTGCTTGTTTTAATATCTTAACATAGAGTGGTATCGGAGCATTAGCCGATACACGCTAGATCGAGTAGATTTAGCTCTTTTTAATTTATTAATAACAGCCGATCGATTCAAATATGACATCGGCTCAGGGATAAATGATATGTCATCGGCACTTAGCCGATCGGCTGTCATTTATGGATTTAACTGCGGTTTTCTTGCCTTTATTTCTTGTTGATTGCAGGATCAAATCAACTGGCACGCTAGCATACCCAAAGGCAAGTTTTGGACCTGCACTGGAGTTAAGCAGATCTCCCAGGCCTCGTGTTTTTCATCAACACGCTTTTGGCACGCCTGGTGGGACCGATTAGAAGTCACAAGTCCTCTCATGGATGGCAAGCCGCCAACATCACCATCCTCGGCTAGCCCGGGTTCTGTTAAAGAGGAGATCCAGCAATTAGACCAATTTGACGTCAATGAGGGCAACGTCATGACCATTACTCCAGACAAATTGACACCTGATCAGAAGAAGGAGTTTGAAGCAATAATGCAGCAAGCACGGAACCAGTTCTTGAACTCATTCATGCAGACACGCAAGGGGACAGTGGTGCAAAAGTATCAGGTGCGAGTAGTGGCTGATGTCCCCGGGACCGGTTCTTCCAAGGATGGGGGAATGAAACAAGCCCAGATGGCTCGGCTCAACCGAGCAACAAAGGTACTGCGGATGATTCTCAAGGAAACCAAGGTGACAACTGTCGCGTCCCAAAACGACTCTAAAATACACCCTCTAAATTATGCCTAGAATAATTAAAATCCGTGTGAAAGCCTCCAACAATTAAAATGTGCAAAGTTAAAAGTCAAATAAGGCTTGGAGGATTTTTGTATATTTCCTAAAAGCCTAAAATGCGTAAATAAATTTTAGTGGAATTTTCAGAGCACAAATAATAATTATTAAGAAATAAACAGAGTTAAAATGAGTTTATAAAAAGAAAAACTCTAAAAAGTCCCCTTTCCCTCCCTCTCCCTCTTGGGCCGGCTCGGCCCATCTCCCTCCCCCTCCCTCTCCTCTCCCCGCGGCCCATCCGGCCTCCCCGCGCGCGCGCCGCTGACGGGCGGGCCCGCCCGCCACCCTCGCTGACGGGTGGGGCCCACCCGTCATCCCCTTCCTCCCGCCGCTCCCGCCGCCTCGCCCGCGCCCTAGCGCCGCCGCCGCCGTGAATCCCGCCGCCCCCGTCCTCCCCGCGTGCAATCAATAGGGGGGAATCACTCCCCGTGATCCCCTCTCCCTTTCCCCCATCTCTCTCTCTCTCTCCCGCATTCAAACGGGCGGATTTGCCCCCGCAAATCTCGCCGGCGCCATTGATGGCGGCCGGACCTCCCGCGCCTATTCCTTCCCCGCCGGCCGCCCTCTCCCCCTTCCGACCCTATATAAACCCTCCCCGCGCCTTCTCCGTCCGTTTCCGCCTCTCGCCGCCCCTCCTCCTCGCCGGAATCGAGCTCGCGCCATCACTCTCTCTCTCCGCCGTCGCCGCCGAGCTCCGGTCCGTCGCCGTTGTCGCCCCGGACCACCTCCCACCTCGGCGCCGCCTCCTTCGGCTTCACCGCATCCTCGCCGACCTCGTCCACCCCTCCGCCTCGGTCGTCGACCGCCGGAGCGCCGCCGTCCCCGTCGACCCGAACCGCGCCACCGCCTCCCTCCGCTCCGGCCGCCTCCTCCGTCGCCGCCGTCGCCTCGGGGTGAGCCGTGGACCGCCGCCTCCTTTCCCCCTTCCCTCCTCTCTCTCGGCAGCCGCTCCGCCGCGCTGGTGGTCGCCGGCGGCGACCATCGGGGCGCGGGCGCACCGCCTCCCGCCGGCCGCGCCGATGCGGCCGCCTTCGGGCGCGCCGAGCGGCTGCCGCGTGGGGCCCGGCCGTCAGCCCCCGCGCCCTCGGGTGCGGCTGACGCGTGGGGCCCACGGCGCCGGCCGGTGTGAGCCCGGGTGCACCCGGTCCACCGTGGACCGTGAGGCTGCCGCGTGGGCCCCACTCCCGTGGACCCGGTCCGCGCGCCCCCTCCCCTCGGCTGACGCAATAAATCGCTTTTAAATTAAAATTTAAATGAAGAAATTCGCAAATATTCATTTAAAGAGCATATAAACTTCAAATGGCCATAACTTGGCCATTTGAACTCGGAATTGGACCGTTCAAGTCTCTAATTTTTCCTTAAGAAGTCAAGAACCCATTTTTGTGCTTTGTTCCTGCCTGTTATATGGAGTTTATTAGAGTATAAGCCTTTTCTTTTCCGTTGGTCGTGTAGACGCTGCAGCTTCGGAAGATCCGCTCTTCGTGGAGGTTGAAGCCGACGTTTGGGAAAGCGAGCAAGGCAAGACACATCATCCTTGACATATTGAATCCCAGTTTATAAAATTATGTTGATTTAAATTATTGCATTATCGCTTTATTTAAATTCCTGCGTTATCACTGTTTTATCTAGCCATGCCTATTTACCTTTCTTATGACCTTATTATTGTTATTGTTATTATTTCCTTGTTCACCCTAAAATAAACAAAACCCCAACTAGTGGACACTCTACTCATGGTACCACTAGTAAGATTTTACGTAGATGCTTCGCCGCTTAATTAGGCAACATTAGGTGGTTTTATAACTCTAGACTTTGGGAATATTCTTATCACCTGGACACTTTGGAATGGTTGGATTATTGTGGAATTTGATTCACACCTCCCCCTCTATTCAAAATCCTCAAAATGGTTTTAGGCTGGGCTCGGGGTGCATAGTTTTGATAGTAGCACCTCGACCATATAAGGACCGGTCTTCGGGCCTCTGTTGCAAAGCACTACCGTACTTCCACATGTCTAGTGGGTAAGGCTTAGTTTGTGGCTCAGTCTGGTTATAAACAAAAGTACACGGATGGAGATGGACGAAGTCGGGGGTCGATGGACATCTCCAGGGCAAATGAAGGCTACACGAGCTGCGGCCGGTAGTCGAGATGTCACAGCACAGGGCCGGTGTCCTGCTGCTAGGGACTCAGTCCTGCCTACCTGTCCCGGAGGTTCTGGCCGTAGGTGGGATTGGGTCGGTACTCTTGTCTATGGCTGGGATGGGTTGGAAACTATGTCACGTCCTCCGTCCGTATACCGTGGTGGTATGTGGCACGTAGTTACACGTGAGGAAGATGTGTCTTGTGGGTAAAGATGTACACCTCTGATCAGAGTATAATCTATTCGAATAGCCGCGCCCTCGGTTATGGGCAAGCCGAGCAATGTACCCTAGTTAGTGTTTTAATTCTTAAAACCTGCTTAACGACTAAAATGTGGAATGGTTGGCCTGGGTTGGCTTGGGACGAGCTGGGATCCAGGGTCGGGTTGCTAGTTCGGTCTGAATCATCATAGGCCTTGGGTTAAGGCAGGTTCGTGTGGGTTCACGGCCTTGTTTAATAATGTTGTATAGCTCTGGAATCGTGTTTACAAAATTGCTTTGAGCAACTAAGTGTCTTTAATGCTGTTTACTGCAAACCCTAACCCTTTATATTATAACTCCCTTGTACTCCCTTACATCTATCCTGCACTCGTGGGTGTGTCTTGTTGAGTACGGTGGTTGTACTCAGTCTTGCTCAATTTTTTCCAAACCCAGAAGAGGAGCCCCTGGAAGATGAAGGCTTTGGTGTCTAGCTCGTGCCTGCCGTCAAGCGCCTGTGGTCGTCGCCCTAGTCTTCCGCTGTTTCTCGTTTGTCTTTGTGTGTGCTGGGCCTTCGCCGTCCATGTAATAAATTAATTATTTACGCTTCTGCTTGATAAACTCTGAAATGTATCAACTTTTGGTGTACCTTGCCTCCTGGGACAAGGAATAATACACGCACGTAAGGAACGCCCGTTGGGTTAATTCCGGTCGTGACAACAACTCTCAGGGAGCTCAAGGAGTTCAAGGTGTTGGTGCCCAAGGAGTTCAAGGTGAGGGCCCCAATCAGAATGGCAATGCATCACAAGAGTTTTTCAGTAACTTCCAGGATCGGGTTGACTATGCCATACACAATGCTTTGATCAATCAATCTGGGGTATTAGTCAATACCTTGTCAAATATGATGAAGTCAATGGTCGATGGTACGATAGCTGAATACCAGGCTACGGGCCCAGTTTATTTGCAAGGAGCTGTATTTTCAAATTATCAGCCTTTGATCACCAATACTCATCCGCCCGTTCAAGCAATTCCTTCTATAGCACCATCGGCTCAACCGATAGCACCAACATCGGTTCCCGCACCTACTGTACCACCTTCGGCTCCAGGCCAATTGGTCAATCCCCGATTGCTGGTAAGAGAACAACCACAACACGCTGGACAGAACGTGGATCGGCTAATACAGGACCAGGTTGCATCTATGTTTTTGCCTCTTCAAAATACTGTTGATCCAACCCAGCAGCAGCCGATTCAGCAAACACCGGCAAGGCAGTAGGTTGTGCAACCCATTCAGCAAACACCGCCAAGGCAGCAGGTTGTGCAATCCATTCAGCAAACACCCCCAATTCAATGGGTTGTCCAGTCGATTCAGCAGCAAGGTTCAATGAACGCGTCGGCTGGGTTCGCAACACCTGGTGGTCAGCCTGTGCAACATGCTGCAAATCAGGTTGTCCCAGAACACCTAATTCATCATGTACAGCCAGATGGCACAGTTGTTCCTCAAGTTATTCCTGAACATTTGTTGCATAGTATTCAGCCAGACCTTCAAAATTATCAGGGGGGCAATTTGAATTATCAATATCAGCCACCGTCACATCATGTTCAGTACCAGCAAGCAGGGTCGGCTCAGCCCCAATTTGTTCCTCGGTACAATCAATTTGAGCCTATGCCACAACAATTCCAAGGGACACCTCAACAGCGGCCATGGGCCGATTTGATTGCAGATGTCATAAAAGAGCAGTTCGGGCTCAAGCCAAAAGATGCTGGAAATCTATATCGACAGCCATATCCTGAATGGTTTGAGAGAGTTCCTTTACCTAACCGGTTCAAAGTCCCAGATTTTTCAAAGTTCTTAGGACAAGATAGTACATCAACTTATGAGCACGTTAGCCGGTTTTTAGCTCAATGCAGTGAAGCATCGGCTGTGGATGCCTTGAGGGTTAAATTATTCCGGTTGTCTTTGTCTGGATCGGCCTTTACTTGGTTTTCTTCTCTACCATATGGAACAATCAACAGTTGGGCCGATTTGGAAAAACAGTTTCACAGCTACTTTTATAGTGGAGTTCATGAGATGAAACTGTCCGATCTAACATCGATCAAGCAAAAGCATGATGAGCCAGTGCACGAGTATATTCAGAGATTCAGGGAGATGAGAAATAAGTGTTACAGCTTAAGTTTGACTGATGCCCAGTTAGCCGATTTGGCTTTTCAGGGTATGATTGCTCCAATTAGGGAGAAGTTCTCATCTGAAGACTTTGAAAGCTTGTCACACCTTACACAGAAGGTAGCCTTGCATGAACAAAGGTATGCCAAGGCTAGGAAAAATTCTAGAAAGGTTAATCATGTTTGCCCTTATGTATATGGATCGGATGATGATTCTGAGATAGCTGCAGCCGAGTGGGTAAGGAGTAAAAAGGTTATACCATGCCAATGGGTAAAGAGCTCAGGCAAAGAGGAGAGGTATGACTTTGATATAACCAAGGCTGATAAAATTTTTGACTTGCTACTCCGAGAGAAGCAGATTCAGCTTCCTGCCGGTCATACAATTCCATCGGCTGAAGAATTGGGCAAGAAAAGGTATTGCAAGTGGCATAATTCTGTGTCTCATACGACTAATGATTGCAAGGTCTTCAGGCAGCAAATCCAAGCGGCTATTGAAGGAGGCAAGATCAAGTTTGACAATTCTAAGAGGACGATGAAGGTTGATGGCAATCCTTTTCCTGTTAATATGGTCCATACAGCTGGCCGAACAGCCGATGGGAGCCGTGCAAGGGGTTTTCAGGTAAATTCGACTAAAATTATCAGCAAATATCAGAAGAGGTATGACAAGCAGCAGGAGAAGCATTATGAGGCAGATAACGATGGCTTTGATCCTCATTGGGGTTGCGAGTTCTTTAGATTCTGTTGGAACGAAGGTATGAGGTTGCCATCTATGAAGACTGTCCTGGGTGCAGTGATATGGCCGAGAGCTCGAGTCGATCATATAGTAGGGGCAATCAGCTAAGACAGACAAGAGTTTCTGTTCATCAAAGATTGGGTCCAGTGAATCAGGATCGTGGCCAAGAGGATAATGAGAACAGGAAAATTCAATGGTGTCCTCCTGGTATTTTTACAAAGAATCAAAAGAGAAGGGTTCAAAGGTTGAGGAGCAGGGAGCGCTTTCAGGAGGTCGAGCAGGAAATTGACCATCGGCTGAAGAAGAAAAAGCCGAGGCAGGAGTGCCGTGTCAAGAATCAAGTTCCTGTAGCCGATGAAGCCGTAGCCGGTGAGGCGAAAAGGTTGGCTAAAGGAAAAGGTGTTGTAACTGCGTCGGTCAACATGGTTTTCACATTGCCTGCTGAGTTTGGGATCAAGCAAGCCGACATTGATGAAGTTGAAGAAGAATCGGCTAAATTGATTTTGTCACCAGAGCAGGCAGTTTTTGAGAAGCCAGAGGGGACAGAGAATCGGCATCTTAAGCCATTGTATATAAACTGTTATATCAATGGGAAGCCGATGTCCAAGATGATGGTCGATGGTGGGGCCGCAGTGAACTTGATGCCTACATTCAGAAAGTTGGGCAGAAACACTGAAGATCTCATAAAGACAAACATGGTGCTCAAAGATTTTGGCAGCAACCCATCAGAAACCAAAGGAGTTTTAAATGTGGAGCTGACAGTCGGCAACAAAACCATCCCTACAACATTCTTTGTCATTGATGGGAAGGGTTCTTATAGCTTGTTACTTGGAAGGGATTGGATTCATGCTAATTGTCGCATTCCTTCAACCATGCATCAATGCTTGATTTAGTGGCAAGGCGACAAGATTGAAATTGTGCCAGCCGACAGGTCAGTCAATGTTGCCAGTGCTGATTTAGCTCTTTGGGAGATGGATGGTCTTGATTGTTTATCTGGCAAAGTTTGGGATGGAGATTTTCTAAAAGTGTCCGATTCTGATATACAGCCAATTGAAGATGGAGAACCCAAGCTATTATTTTGAGGGCGTAGTGGAGGGTTCAGATGTCTACAGCGAGGACACGGTAGATGATCTCGATGACAAACAAGGATATGGATTTATGTCGGCCGATGATTTGGAAGAAATTGATATAGATCCAGGTGATTGACCAAGGCCGACATTTATTAGTAAGAATTTATCTGCAGAATTTAGAACCAAGTTGATAGGGCTGTTGAAAGAATTCAGAGATTGCTTCGCTTGGGAGTATTATGAGATGCCTGGACTCAGCCGATCGATTGTTGAACATCGGCTACCTACCAAACCAGGGGTTAGGCCACATCAGTAACCTCCGAGGAGATGCAAAGCCGACATGCTTGAACCTGTCAAGGCTGAGATTAAACGATTATATGATGCTGGTTTTATTCGTCCCTGCCAGTATGCTGAGTGGGTTTCTAGTATAGTTCATGTTATTAAGAAAAACGGCAAGGTTAGGGTATGCATTGATTTCCGAAATTTGAATAAGGCCACCTCGAAAGATAAATACCCAATGCCAGTAGCCGATCAACTAGTTGATGCTGCTTCGGGACATAAGATTTTGAGTTTTATGGATGGAAACGCGGGATATAATCAAATCTTTATGGCCGAAGAAGACATCCATAAGACGGCTTTTAGGTGTCCTGGTGCAATCGGCTTGTTTGAATGGGTTTTGATGACTTTCGGCATGAAGAATGCTGGAGCTACATATCAAAGAGCTATGAATTACATTTACCATGATCTAATCGGCTGGTTGGTTGAAGTCTACATTGATGATGTGGTTGTTAAGTCTAAAGAAATAGAGGACCACATAGCCGATTTGAGGAAGGTTTTTGAGAGAACCAAAAAATATGGCCTGAAGATGAACCCGACAAAATGTGCTTTCTGTGTATCGACTGGCCAATTTTTAGGATTTCTTGTTCATGAAAGGGGGATTGAGGTGACTCAAAGGAGTGTTAATGCGATAAAAAAGATTCAGCCTCCGGAGAACAAGACAGAACTACAGGAAATGATCGGCAAGATAAATTTTGTTAGGAGGTGACTCAAAGGAGTGTTAATGCGATAAATTTTGTCTATCGGGAAGGTTAGAGCCTTTTACACCATTGTTGAGATTAAAAGTCGATCAGCAGTTTACTTGGGGGGCAGAGCAGCAAAAGGCTTTGGATAGTATTAAGGAATATCTTAGTTCTCCTCCTGTTTTGATTCCTCCGCAGAAAGGAGTACCGTTTAGATTGTATCTATCGGCCGGTGAGAAGTCAATCGGCTCAGTCTTGATTCAGGAGCTGGAAGGGAAGGAACGAGTTGTATTCTATCTCAGTCGTCGGCTCTTGGATGCTGAAACTAGATATTCACCTGTGGAGAAGTTATGCTTGTGCCTATATTTTTCATGTACAAGATTGAGGCATTATCTACTATCCAACGAGTGTACTGTCATTTGCAAGGCTGATGTTGTCAAATACATGTTATCGGCTCCAATTTTGAAAGGAATGGTTGGAAAGTGGATATTCTCTTTAACTGAGTTTGATCCTCGGTATGAGTCGCCGAAGGCAATTAAGGGACAAGCTATAGCCGATTTTATTGTGGAACATCGTGATGATTCAATCGGCTCAGTCGAGATTGTGCCATGGACTTTATTCTTTGATGGGTCGGTATGTACTCATGGTTGTGGCATCGGATTGGTTATAATTTCCCCTCAAAGGGCATGTTTCGAGTTTGCTTATACTATTAAACCTTATGCAACTAATAATTAAGCTGAGTATGAGGCAGTGCTCAAAGGGTTGCAATTACTCAAGGAAGTTGAAGCCGAAACTATTGAAATCATGGGGGATTCTTTGCTAGTAATCAGTCAATTGGCAGGAGAATATGAATGCAAGAATGATACGTTAATGGTTTATAATGAGAAGTGCCAAGAATTGATGAAGGAATTTCGGCTGGTTACTTTGAAACATGTGTCTCGAGAACAAAATATTGAAGCTAATGATTTGGCCCAGGGGGCATCGGGGTATAGACCGATGATCAAAGATGTTAAGGTTGAAATTGCAGCTATGACAGCCGATGATTGGAGGTATGATGTGCACCAGTATTTACAGAATCCATCTCAATTGGCTTCTAGGAAATTGAGATATAAGGCGTTGAAGTATACTCTGTTGGATGATGAGCTTTACTATCGGACGATTGATGGGGTGTTGCTCAAGTGTTTGAGCGCTGATCAGGCTAAAGTTGCAATCGGCGAAGTTCATGAAGGAATTTGTGGCATTCATCAGTCGGCTCATAAGATGAAGTGGTTGCTTCGGCGTGCAGGGTATTTTTGGCCAACAATGCTGGAAGATTGTTTTAGATATTACAAAGGGTGTCAAGATTGTCAAAAGTTTGGGGCAATTCAGCGAGCGCCAGCATCGGCTATGAATCCTATTATTAAGCCATGGCCATTCCGAGGTTGGGGAATTGATATGATCGGTATGATAAATCCATCATCGAGTAAAGGACATAAGTTTATATTGGTGGTGACCGATTATTTTACTAAGTGGGTGGAAGCGATTCCTTTAAAGAAAGTTGATTCTGGGGATGCAATCTAGTTTGTTCAAGAGCATATAATTTACCGATTTGGTATTCCTCAAACTATTACAACTGATCAAGGTTCAATCTTCGTGTCCGATGAGTTTGTTCAGTTTGCCGATAGCATGGGAATCAAATTGTTGAATTCTTCACCGTATTATGCACAAGCTAATGGGCAGGCTGAGGCATCTAACAAGAGCTTGATCAAATTGATTAAGCGGAAAATTTCTGATTATCCTCGGCAATGGCATACTCGAATGGCCGAAGCGTTGTGATCGTATCGGATGGCATGTCATGGATCAATTCAAGTCCCTCCTTATAAGCTTGTTTATGGACATGAGGCTGTTTTGCCATGGAAGGTTAGAATTGGCTCTAGAAGAATGGAATTGCAAAATGATTTAACAACCGATGAGTATTACAACCTTATGGCCGATGAGGGAAGATCTGGTTCGGTCATGATTGCGAGCCCTTGCAAAAGTTACTCAAGATAAGGAGCGTGTTGCTCGGCATTACAATAAGAAGGTAGTTCCCAAAGATTTTTTGGAGGGAGAACTTGTATGGAAATTGATTTTGCCGATTGGAACTCGGGATAGCAAATTCGGCAAGTGGTCGCCAAATTGGGAAGGACCATTTCAAATTTATAAAGTTGTGTCTAAAGGAGCTTACATGTTGCAAGGACTTGATGGAGAAGTTTATGGCAGAGCACTAAATGGAAAATATTTGAAGAAATATTACCCAAGTGTTTGGGTTAATGCATGATCGGCTGATGTTGCCGATACATGATAGCCGATGCATGTTATATCGCCCTTAGTTGTTTTTGATTGTAATCGGTTGTGGTTTGCCGATGTACAATGGCCGATATGGTTATATCGCCCTTAGTTGTTTTTTATTGTAATCGGTTGTGGTTTGCCGATGTACAATGGTCGATATTGTTATATCGCCCTTAGTTGTTTTTATAGTTTTATCAATGCTTTTGACATTGTAAAATTAGGGGGGCATATATATACAAATAATGGAAATTTTTGAGCAATTTCCAAGTTGTATTAATCGGCACAAAGGACTATCAAGACAGCAAAGTAACTAGAGTATCTTAGCCGATTACAGAAATTTCTAAGGTTTATTACACAGAAAGTCATTAAGACAAGTATCGCTGGATAGCCGAAATAGCACTTTGCCTAATTTGTTCTACTTCCTCAATAGCTTGGGCATCTTGAGCATCGGTTCCAGGGATGATTTTCAGAGACTTGGTCAGATCCGCAACATTATTGATAGACGATTTGAGTCTAGCTTTTTGTTCTTCGATAGACTTCGAGAGATCGGCTAACTTTTTGTGCTCCATGTCCAGCTCGGTGTTGCATTCTTGAAGTTGTGCCATGAGATCAATCTTACGAGCTTCAAGCCGATCGATATTTGACTTGATCGGGCCCTCAGACAGCTGATCAAGCTTGGACTTCTCTACGTGCACAAGCTATCGATTGTGCTGGATTGTAGCTTCAATATCTTTGCGCTCCCAGCGATCGGCTAATCTCTGCCTGGCCTTCTCCAGCTTGAATTGGTGTTGCTCAAGGTAAGCGGCTGGAGTAAGGGCATCGGCTAGTTCATCCGGGAGTAGAGCTTGGATATCTGTGAACCTTGCCCAGATCGACCCACAGTTGGTCACTAAGTTGTCTAATGATGCCTCTAGCCGATGAGAGATATCCTCAAGCGTTCTCTTCACATCATCGGATAGAGGAACTATGGCTTTACTGGTGGTGTCTTCCTCTGTTTCATCGAGATAATTCTTGATATCAAAGGAAAACAGATCGGCTAAGACCTGCAAGAGATAATATTACGGATGGTTAAGGATCAAAACATGATTGGCCGATCTCAGATTTGTGTCAACAAAAACTTACTGGAATGGCAGGAGCAGCTGGTTGCTATTCCTCTTCGACGTTATGACTGTCTACAGCCGATGGAGTACGGTTGCTTGATTCTAGCTGCATAGAAGGAGGAGGAGGAGGCTGTAAAAAAGACAAATGTTAGACATAATCGGCCGAGATCAGTTAATGAGAGGATTGAGAATATCTTATTGGTGGAGACGGTTTGAGAGTTGGTGCTACCGATTTCTTCTTCACAGTAGTTTTCTTCTTCTGCAACTATAAGATCAGTGAGCAATCGGCTATAAGTGAAGTGATTGCAAAAGGAGCAGAGGAGAGCTGCTTACTCTTGAAAAATGAGCCGGAGCAGAGGGAGTTGGAGGAGTTTGCTTGGGCGAAGCCGATGGTGTTCTCTCTGTATCGCTCAGTTCGGCTGCAGCCTGATCAATATCATCTTCAATGTCTTCTTCGTCCAGAGCTTGTTCGATGGATGGATCCAAGGCAGGCAGGTCATCAGCTGGCTTGGTTTTCTTTGATTTGGTTTTCTTCCTGGGAGCCGGAGCAGATGTGTCCACAGCCAATGATCTGGTTTTTCTTTTCTTCCCTGATTAGGCCTTGGAGGAGGGTTGAAGTCCTGGGGGCATGATAGCCGATGACAGGGGGAGATGGCCCACCTCCATTGGGAATTAGGCCTGGAGCATATTCAATATCCTTGCCACTGTTGCTCTGGTGAGGAGGAGAGGATTCTGTTGTCTGCAGGACAGAAGAAAAGATTAGTCAAGGTTCACGTCGGCTACCAGTTGTTCAAGCAAGATTGATAAAGTAAAGATTTACCTGGGGGATAACATCGGGGAACAGATCTGTCATGTACATAGAAGCTGGTTGATGGAAGATATGTTGTTTCCATTCACCCCACCATCTGTCAAAGTTCTTGCTCCTGAACCTTGCCAGCTCTATGTTCTCAATACTGCCCAAGGGGGGTCCTGGGATGTTGAGTAGCCGACCCATCATCAGAGTTGATGAGATTTCTCCTCGGCACTGGATCTTGTCGGCAAAGAATAAGCCGATTAGGAGTTGGCCCAATCCAAGTTGTCTAGCCGAGCTCATTGGGTGGTAAAATTCATGAGAGATTTGGATGTTTCTGCCCTGATGAATGCCAACAGGAAGGATGCATGGGCTGATTGTAGCTGTAAGAACTTCCCTTGATTTCTGGTATTTTTCATGATTGATGTCTTCAAATCTGAAGTCTGATGGAAGTTCAAGATCTGCTAAGTCCTCGTAAGGGAACCAAACCCAGGCATCTTTCCGAAAGCCTTCATAAAAACTACAGAACCAATCCTTAAACAGCTCAGCCGACAGCTTTGCTCCAGCATCAGTTGGCGTAGATGCGTATTCTCCATATGACATGCATCTACGATGAGTGCATTCTTCTCCATCATCTTCCACAATCAGCTCCAACCTTGGAAATTCAGCTTCTGTCACAGATGGCCGATTGACGACTTTCATAACCACCAGGTTTAACCAGGTCTGCAGCAACCACCATGGTCCACCTGCCCCAACTACTGAGCCGACGGCTATCTTGGCCGATGCATTGTTCAACATTTGGTATAGATAGCCGAGGAGGATTTTTCCCAAGGGAAATTGTTTTTTTTTTTATTCTAGGGCTTCGGCTACAAATTGCCAGTTGGTTGTAGGGCCACAATTTGATCCACAAAAGAGAAATTTTTCCAGCCACATCAGCAGAAAGGCTACATGCTCTCGAGGAGTGACAGGCCCTTTACCCATATATGATACTACGTAACCAGACCAACCACCTATGCTTTTTGTCCTGAAGTCAAATTCGTTCTTGGTGTTCAAGCTCATAGGATTAGCCGATGAAGTTACATCTAATCCGGTGATCATAGTAATATCGATCAAAGTTGGGGTCATCGGCCCTTGGTTGAATAGGAAGGCGTTGATGGTGTTGGACCAGAAATAAGTGGCGGCAGCCATCAGAGGTTCATCCTTAGCGGAATTGGCTATGGTAAGGGCAAGTGCTTGGCCGATCTCGATCTCATCCCAGTGAACTGCCTTACTAGCCGATACACGCTTGTACTCCAACTCTTCTCGGGGGTAGTTTTCTCAAGAGATGGCCAAGATTTGAAGGTATTCTTCCAGTGACCCAGATTAGGGTTAGCTAATCTAAAGGGGATTCTGTTGGTTTCACCGGTGATAAAATCAGTGGGGTCAAGGTTGCCGATTGGACCAAGAAAATAGTGGTTCTCATGTGACAGACTTAGAATCGCAACCAGATTGGACAGATGCTACAGATGCAAACAGGGATAGAGAAGAAGAAAACAATGGTTCTCGGGATTAGTGTTTCCATCTTTATGACACTCTAGTCTTGTTTATGTAATTCGTCGAGTTATCATATATCTTATATAATCTCTGGCAATATCGCTATCTAACCTCTAATCGGTTAACGTCTGTTACTAGAAGGCAGCCGATTAGGTTAGATTCTGACGTTGACTAAGATTATATAGGATATCTACCACTCTATGAAACTTCCAGCGGCTTGATTGTCTAGATATTGTTCTTCTTTTCATACTTAATGCTGTATCAGTTGAGTTTGATCTATTAAGTTGTGTTTAGAATATCAATCTCTAGCCTGCTTTCTGGTTGCCGATTAGGGTAGCATCGGAGTTTCAACCGTTCTTATCTGATTTAACTACATTTGCTTTATGTGCCTTATTGACATGTTAAGTCTGCCCTTTATGTCAAGATCTTATTGCATCTAAGTATATTAAGCTTTTGTTTGGTATATTCTGCTTGTTTTAATATCTTAACATAGAGTGGTATCGGAGTATTAGCCGATACACGCTAGATCTATCTGATCGGCTATGCTATGAACATATGTATTCCCATCATTAATGTATATTTCGATCTAAGTGATTTATACTGTCTCGGCATGGCGACCGATCTATCCCAATTACTTAATTTAAGTATATATCGATATAAGGAATACATGTTGTTAATATCTACAGCCGATCGAGTAGATTTAGCTCTTTTTAATTTATTAATAACAGCCGATCGATTCAAATATGACGTCGGCTCAGGGATAAATGATATGTCATCGGCACTTAGCCGATCGGCTGTCATTTATGGATTTAACTGCGGTTTTCTTGTCTTTATTTCTTGTTGATTGCAGAATCAAATCAACTGGTACGCTAGCATACCCAAAGGCAAGTTTTGGACCTGCACTGGAGTTAAGCAGATCTCCCAGGCCTCGTGTTTTTCATCAACAGTACATTGGCAACATTGGACTTTGTGGGCATCCTCTCCAAAACAATTGCTCGAGGGATGATGCATCAAAGCAAGGTCACCAGGGAGGAACAAAAGAAGGTAATGGGATAGATTTCTTTTATCTTGGACTTGGGTGTGGCTTCGTAGCTGGTACCTGGATGGCGTTTGGTGTTCTGTTGTTCAAGCGAAGCTGGAGAATTTCTTTCTTTCAACTGCCGGACAAGCTGTACGACAAAGTATATGTCCTAGTCGCTACATGGGCAAGGAGAACACAAACTGATCAATTACCATGAAGTAGACGCAATTGTTGTTGCTCCTACAAAATTTAGCCAAGGTATAGTATTCATGAATAAATGGATGTGGAGAAGTTTAATTTCCAGCTTTTCTCCTTATAATATAACCGGCAATTCTCTTGCCATTTTCAGTTGAAAACAAAAAGAAGTCTGTTCAGTGCTTCTACTTCTGTTACTATCATGTATTGCTGTTTTTGTTTTTGAAATGAAATACAATATCACTGTTGTTAGTCCTGTGCCCATACACATTCTTCAGGTAGGAATTGTAATACAGGGCTATGTTTCCTTATCATGAGAAGGAATTGTATCTATTTCTTAATGGGCCACCCGAGCTTGGATACCAACTTGGCACAACTTAAATACAATTATCAACTGGCACCATCGCTATAAAAGTTTGGGCAATAATACACTACTCCTAGTGGTATAGTTGCACGAGAGTATTTGCTGTGGATGGAGGGAGTATTAACATTCTTTTCCTGAGCTTCATTGTTTCCCCTGCTATGTGCTCGCGAGGTTTGTTTGGAATACTGCGCATTTGGAATTCAACACTAGCGTTGCTAATTTGTTTGGTCCTTGGCTATTGGGATTAAATCTTAAGCTCAGAAACCAAATCTTGCTAGGAGCCGCTGCACTCTGTTGGACGTTATGGTTGAATAGAAACGATATGGTATTTAACAAGGCTAAGTCTAATACTTGTATAAGGAGGAGCGACCACTGTTCAAGATGGATTGCAGAAGCTGGGAAACTTTGATTATGGCCATCTTTGCGAAGTTTGGGTGGAACTTCAGGAATCGTATTGAAGCCTAGTTTTTTTTCGTTGTTAGCCCTGCTCCTAGTTGAGTTGAACTGTGTTGCTTTTTTTCTCTCTCTTGGACGTGAGACGGTGAGAGTGTGTGCCTTATATATGGCCTTGGCTTGTATCTTGACTTTAAGCTGTGTGTCATCCTCCTCGGATGTTAGAGGCTGTGGAACTTTTGTTCCGTTACCTAAAAATGTGCTCGCTCCATTTCTTACTCGTAAAAGCTTGGGCGCTGCGTGTATTTTCTCTTTGGTTTCTGTACATGGATCTAAATGACAATGAGATATCAGGCTCTTTGTCAAATCTAAAAAGCGATGAAAAGGACAAACATTATAGGTGTGTATATATACTGACTTGTGAACGCGTGACTACCACTACTACGCAGAAGATTTGCACTGGGCTGTGAAACTATCTTTACTGGCGTTTTTACTAACCGCCTATGTGAAAGGCTAGTGAAAATCGGCGTTAGTTTAAGAACCGCCGGTACAAACATTTACGTATTTTTTTCAGAAATTGCAAATTGGGCTAAAAAAGTACTTCGTAACAGTTTTTTTTTAATCCCGGGAAGACCACCGTCACAGGTAGGAATGAAAACGGATCGGAAACGGACGGAAACTAGCTTTATCATATTCGTTTTCATTTTTTTTTCGGAATCGGAATCGGAATCGAAAACTCGGATATGAAAATGAAATCGAATATTATCGAATACAGATACAGAGCGAATATGAGACGGAATGAATACGAGACGGAACGAATACAGTAGCGAATATTTACCGGTATATAAAAAACCCCTCAAATTGAATTTCTTGATCAAGGAAGAGATATCGCTTATTATTTTAGTTCAACATCTCCAATATTTATATCGTTAATTTTGTAGACAGTCCCACAATCATATATGAAAATCGATTTTCATGGTTGTTCCTCTAAGATATCCATATACAAATATGATTATCATTTTCTATTCCCAAGACCTTTTACTAAATTAAATGTCTTAATTACTTACCATTGTATAAATTGGAGATGTTATTTATTTTATTTCACATCTTCGAAACTTGTAATGTTTGTTTTATACTTTAAATGCTTTCAAATACAAATGTTATAAACTACAAAGTGGTAGGTCCCGTTAAGCTCTGCAACTTTAATATGGAACACATATCCATCAAATGTCGTTTGAATTGTAGATCTGAGATTTTGTAAAAAATAATATGGAATATTATAATGAATATTTAGACCCTTAAATGATCTTAAATAATAAAATAGTCAATGAGAAAGTTGTAGATCTCATCGAGCTCTACAACGTTGATATAAAGTTTGTCTTCATATGGTTCCGTATGAAAAAGTTATGTATATATATGTGTTTTTTTTTTAAATTTGCTCAATGTCTGCGGATATCAAAAAAAAATTCCGGATAGTTTCCGACCGTTTTCCGATTCCGACGGATAGTACCCTTACTGTATTCGTTTTCGTTTCCGAGAAAAGAAATCCGAATTCGTTTCCGAATCCGAGAATTTCCGAATAGTTCTGACCAAAACTATCCGAATCCGAAAAATAGTCTGAACGGAAACTATCCAAACCAGTTTCAACCTAGTCACAGAGTCACGCAATTTTTCGCGCAAAAAACACGCGCTTAGCGACCGAGGGGGCTTGAACCGGCAACCTAGTGCATTCTATTATTTATAATATATGAAAGTGGTAAACATCTCACATTCAGCGATTCCATTGTCGTCTAGTCCGGTTAGGATACCTGGCTTTCACCCAGGCGACCCGGGTTCAAATCCCGGCAATGGAACTTTTTCTGATTTTTCTTTTTATGTTGTTTGCATCTTGCAGCAAGATAAACAGCCCAAGATGGCATCTAGGTGTTCATCTTGCTGTAGTCTTGGGATGTTAGTGCTATAGCATTGCTGCAATTCCTCGTGATCTTTTCTCTAATCCTAGGCTGCTGGTCACGATTGGAACAACCCAAACAATTATTGTTCAGTTAGCACTTGGCAGTAGTGCTTCTCTTCTCTTTCTGGGAAGCAGCAGTGCTATTCGATTCAGATTATTTTGGGCATGTTTAGATTGTAGCCAAAATAAATTTTTGGCAATGCCAAAATTTTGATAAGATAGTAATATTGCTAAAATTTTAGCAGGATTTCTTATGTATTGACCAAATTTGGCAACAAACTAAATGTTGATATTTTTTTGGCAACTTTGCTAAAACATGACATGGTTGAAAATGACATCAAAGTGAACAGGCCTTTTGTGATTCAAATTTGGTCCTTCAAGATGGAACGGTGTACTGTCATGCAAATGCTCGTTGCTCGAACTTCTCTGCTATCTAGGTGTCCTATATAAAATCTGGATGCTCCTAAACTATTTGCATTTGAAAGAATGAACGTAAAACACTGTATCATATCATCACTCGTACTGTTAGCTCCTTTCTCACTTCAAAACAACCAAATCCTCGAACTTCAAACCAATCAGAGAATTGAAACTTCCAAGCGTCTAGACTATGTCAAAAACAATCGGAGAACACACGGAATGCTTACTCTTTTGAGGTTTTAATAACACCAGACGAGGAACGCGGCAGAGTTCCACATTCCTGGTAACTTAGGCAGAAACAAAGAAATAAACCATGCGAGGTGCATTTAGGGTTGCTATTTGGCGTGCGCGCGCACGCGTTTTCTTTTTCTTTTGCCATCTTTTTCGCGTTTTCTTTTTTTTCCACGATCTTTTTCGTTTTTTTCCCTTTTTTTTTCACGTCCCCTCCCCTAGCACGTTTTACCTTTTTTTCGCTCTTTTCTGATTTCTTTAATCGTTAACACACGTTTTCAAAATATATTGGGTTGAAAGTTTTTAAATTTTAACTTGAAATCTTTTCAATCTAAAGAAAGTTTCAAATCTAGAGATGTAAGTTTTCAAATTTTGAGTTGAAAGTTTTAAAATCTGATTTGAAAGTTTTTAAATCTCGAGTTAAAAGTTTTTAAATTTTGAGTTGAAAGTTTTAAAATTTGAGTTGAGAGTCTTCAAAGATTGAGTTCAAAGTTTTTAAATTTTGACTGTTTTTAAAATTTGACTTCAAAGTTTAAATCTTGAGTCGAAAGTTTTCAAATTTAATATAAAAGTTCAAATTTCAAGTTGAGTTTAGAGTTTTAAATTTTAAGTTGAAAGTTATAAATTTTAGAAAAGAAAAATCTTACCTTAATTACTATCATTATCTAAAACTAATACGGTTAGTTACACTAACTTCTCCTGAAAAAATGTGCGCCGTCAACGCACGCTCGCCAACTAGCTTTCCATAAATTCTTAAATGTATGAAAAAAACCACCGCACCATTGATGGATATTGATGCTGTCGTCTTATGGAAACCAGACGAGTTGTGTTGGTTCTGAAGTCATGCACACCGTAATACATGGGAACCCTTTCATGCATGAGCATGATACATATCGCTGGTGATCATGGATACCATTCCACTATATGTTCATGAACTCCCAAAAGAAGACGTGATTCCCTCCGAATCTCGGGTGGCCATGATCCGACGAGCGGATGGCCTTGGAGCAAGCTTCGCGCGAGGAAGATGATCTGGACATACAAGTTGTTCACCTCTATCGATCCATGCTGACCATTCTCCAAATCTGTTATAAAACCGGCCCCGAAATCACATCGGAAACTAAACGCGTAAGAAACGTTATAGGATATCCAAACATGATAACGACACTGAGACACGATATTTGATAACGGAGTTCAGCCGAGGCCTACATCTCCGGGACACTGTTTACAGGTGCTCCTCCCCAATCCAGCATATTACAATGTATCTGAGTTACAACGACTCACGGCTAGACGCCGTCGGCAGCCGTTTTCTCTCGCTATGCAGTCACCATACTCGTCATGTGCAGTTACAACAGGTTCGCCTCTCTATTTGAGAGAGATCCTACGATAGAGTCCGACTCTTACTCTATTTCTATACACAGTACAACTCTAAATTCTAAACTGTAACCGACTTTGTACATATATTCGACACAAACTCTAATAAAATGTGCTCCGAATACGTTGAATTCGATTCCATCATTGTTCACATTGGCTGAAAAATCCATCATGGAAGAAGGAACAAATGACATGTAAACAAATGATCTGTTTCTTTCTTTCACACTATTCCTACAACTTCCCCTTGGTTGTGTTAATAGCTGGTAGCGTGCTGTAGTGATGTGTTTGTTTTTTTGTTTTTTTTCCGGTTACGACCTGCCATATTTGTAGTATTATATTTTTTGTTCTATATCAATGTAAAACTTCGCATGGTCTAGTGTGTAGTTTAAAAAAAGAAATCTTGCAACTTGCTTGACATGTAAACAAACGATCCATAAGAGGAATTAGATGCTCATTGCCCAAGACTTCAAGCATATCCCAAAAAAAAATGATGGCGAAGTTGAACATTTTATAGGACATATGCCATAATGCTTATTGCTAAAGTTGGTAATAAGGTGGACCCAAGAATCAGTGGGTAGTAGCTAATACATATGCCATAATGTGTGAATGTAAAAGGTGAACATAAGATAGGTCCCACAAGAGAAAAAAGACCAATCCCTGTCTCGCACACAGCCATACCCAATACCTACACTGTTCACTGTACTAATAATATATTTTAGTTGCTTATTATTGTAGATAGTAGCCATACTACCTGGTAGTTGCTATTGCTAGCTCACACAATATTTGTTAATGGATAGTAAGATTATTTTATTGTTTACTATCTGCTTTAATACCACATTGTGGTTGCTCAATGTGACACTACATGGGAGATAGGAAAGAAGTGGCAACTGGCAAACCATCACTGGACCTGCCCCAATCTATGCCCCCAGTCACTCAGCTCGAGGCCTCCTCCATCCCTGGATACTGCTGCTGCTCTGCTTGAGGGCGTCATAGTCATCACCGTGGCCGAGTCCTTGTCATGCCTCTCATTAGCCCCGAAATCCTTACCCGTCTGATCTACACACCCCCCAATAAATGTTCAAGATATACGTGTTGACTGACGGATCTCAGCCTTTCGTATTAAATCCAATGGTGACTACCCTACCAGTTCACTTCTAAAATTTGTGTCTTTTAGGGAAAAAAAGGTGGTGCCGGTAGCATATAGCGGGGGAACTAAATCCTTTCACTTCTAAACAATCAAGAAGAAAACCTTGGAGAGGCTATAGAAACCGAAGATAAATCAATCTAGCAAGCAAATACTGTTAACAACACGCGAGTATATAAATTATTTTTTACATGGATGGAAAAAACCACTGTACCATTGATGGATGATCATGTTCCACTCCTAGGGAAATTAGGTTAGTTTTGCTAGTCCTGAAGTCATAAATACCATATAGAGGAACCCCTTCCTTTTCCTGATACACATTGCTGGTAATTGTGGCATAGATATAACTCCACATTATGGTCAAGTCAGCTCCCAGAAAGAAGATGCAATTCGTTCCAAATCGCGGGCCGCCATGATCTGAGAAGCGAATAGCCTTAGAGGAAGCAGCTTTGCTGAGGAAAATGACCTGTCCATCCAAGTTTTTCACCTCTAACCACTGACCAACCTCTAGATCCGCCTCAAACACCTTGAATTCGATTGCAATATTACTATTCAACACATCCGCTGAAATGCCCACCATGGAAGAAATAGTACGCCTGAACATCCACAGCTTGCCACTGCATGAAACAACGAGGTACTGGCTCACAACGTAATCAGGATTATATTCCTCCTCAAGATGCGTCAATGGAGGCTCTGCTGCCCCTGCCATTATCACATGCTCATACTACTAGAAAACTAATTTTTCCAAGTGGCCAAAACTAATTTTCGCAGGTGGGAGGGATGTCACACCCCAATCTGGCACCACCGTACAACGGCACCTGATAGGAGCGTGTCGTAGGAAAAACGGTGCGAACCGCCTCCTACGAAACCGCGATCACAGTACCAGTCCTAGGACATAGCGCTGGTACCCACCGTGACAAAAATGAATCATTGCAATACTTAAATTAAATAGAGGACTTATTTACCTTAACTTAGGTTACAGCTCAGGACAGCCCGAGAATACAACCGACGACGCGGACGAGGAAACACCAACAGCAGCAGGAGCAGCAGCAGCAGCAGCGGAACCAACGAACTAACACCCAACACCACAGACGACGGCTGGGAACCAGGACGAAACCCTATTCTTCACTTCACTTCATCTTCAGCTTCAGGGCGGAGGAACTATATATATATTTATATAGAGCAAGGGTGAGTACTTTCGTACTCAGCAAGTCATGGGAATTATGTGTTTAATGCAAGCTTCAAAGGAAAGGCTGTTGTTTTTGCAATTGATTTTATTTAAACTCCTTTTTGAAACAACTAAGTGAGTGCTACTCAAACGACACGGATGAGACAGTGTGTCTCGTCCGCTCGGAGTATGTGCAATGTACCAGTCTTTGAATTGATCAAGGTTGGCACCTGGCCAACAGCTTTCAAACGGCCACCCGGGCCTAGCTGATCCCATCAGCCACAGATTTTCCCAACATCGAACCCACTCCACAACAGCAATTTCACAAACCAGTAGTCAAACAAAACTACATCCGCCCATGACCGTGGGCACGGCTGTTCGAACAGTTTAATAACCTCTGCAGAGGGGGTACACTTTACGCACACGATGTTACTAGCCTTGGTCACCTAGCCTGTGTGGATCAGACACGTCTGGTGACTTGGGGCTTTCACGACAAGGCATTTCGAAAGCTGACACAGGTTCACCATATGCCAACGAGAGGGGTCCCAAACCAACACCGGGTTAGGTCCTAGACCATACTGTGCCAGGAAACCCGGGGGTTCTCCCTGGCACCACCCCGTTGAATCCACATGTCTCTTGGCATCATGGTTCCCCCGATTAGCTAATTACTCAGGCAGGGGTGTCCCATTTCACCCATGTGGTCACACTGTCTTATGTTCGGATGAAATTCCAAGGGAAACGGTCCTTAAGTGCAAGAGCGGGAAATCGTACTCCCGGTACGTCCCCCGGTCTGCGGTTTTGGAAATTCATTTAGTTCGCAAGCACCGACCCAGGTGTCGGGTGTTCCAAGTCTTTTGTAAAACACCAAGTTTTACCCATCGTTGGACATTTTAAATTTGAGGGGAGGTGTTCCGATGCGCGTGCCCGAAGGCCCGTGCATCGAAGCACAACATTTGACAAAGGAGGTTTAAGTATTCGATAATTCACGGGGGGTGATTGCAGCAATTTAGGATTGGGGCCAACAGGATATCTCGCAAGCCGCGGCCGAATTACTTGTGTTAACCCTATTCATGCAATATTTGCGGAAAAGAAATAATTAGATTTAAATTATAGGTGCAAGATGATCAAAGGTGACTTGCCTTGCTCAAGGTCTTCACTGAGCTTCACGAATCTTCGAGAAAACCCGCGATCGACGAAAATCCGGTAATCGCAACTATACGCAAACAATCAAAACCCTAAACAAAAGACCAATAAAAAGATCCTATTTAGACTAAATAATAGTGCCATTAAATAGATCTCGATTTTACGGAAATACTGGAAGCGGAACGGAGTCAATCGGACGAGCGGTTGAGGAGATATGAATTTTGGAAGTTTAATTGGAATTTCTGGAAGACGAGAAATGGTTTATGGAATTTATAGAAATACTATTCTCAAGAATATTATTGACAGTCACTGACGTGCAGGACCAAAGGAAATAGTTTATGGAAATTTTGGAATAAGGAATTGATTTATGGAACAAAGGAAAAATGATTTATTAAATCCCTTGGAAAAGAAAATGGATGAGGGGTGTGTATTAGACTTCCTCGGGCGGCATTGGTGCGGCCCAAGGGGATTTGCATGCGCGGCCGAGCCGATTGGGCCGGCGCGGGGGAGGGAGGCGGCCCAGGAGGCGCACGGGGAGAGAGGGGGGGTCCAGGTGGACCGAACCCACCACGCGAGGTCCCGGGTGGGGCCCGCATGTCGGCAACATGGTTCACGGCGGGACGAGTCCTCACGGAGGCGCTAGGGTTTTTGTGGGATTGGCTCACGAGTGCAGTGCACCGGGTGGACCGGATGGCGACGGGCCCACGTGTAGCCGCAAGGCTCACAGTGGACCACGCGCACGGGAGGAGGGGACGGCTGATCAGCTTGGCCCGGTCAAGCCGACGTGGCGCCTACGTGGCTGCCACGCGGGCCGACTGGAGGAGGAAGAAGCACATGGGCCAAGATGGACGGCGGACGGCGGCCGAACTCACTGGAGCAAGGCGCGACCTCAACGGAAAAAGAAAGCACACCTGAGCGATGGCCGGGACGAGAGGGAGCGATCCATCGGCTCTGATTCGCCAGGGGAATGGCCGGGATAGGCGGATTGCGGCGGCGGCTGTCGGCGGCGAGCAAAGAGGGGAAACGCGACGGGGCTACGAGGGTTCGATTCAAAGGGATGGGAGCATCTCCGGGGTTCAAGGAATCCGTTTCCAGTGTCGGATGGGGCGGAGGAGCACTGAGGAGGGCCGGCGATGAGCGGCGGCCTCCGGGAGCGGTCGGTAATGGCGGTGAGGCCATGCCGAGCGACGGCGGTGCTAGGGAATGGTTTGGGGAGGTCCTAGGGAGCTCAAGGACGGTGTTGGCGAGGGTGGTCGACGAGCTGGGGCCAGACGACGGCGCGCGACTGCGCGCGGCGGCGGAAACAGAGCAACGGCGAGGCGCACGGCGCATCGTGCGGCAGGCTATGGCGTGCGGCGGCGGGCGCGACACAGCGAGCGGTAGGAGGAAAGGGTTCGGCGGGGAGCTCACCGACGAGAGGAAACGGCGTCGGCGGCTCGGAGGGAGTCGTGGCGAGGTGGTCGCGACGGCGGGACGGCGCGGCACCGAGAGGGCGCGGCCGGGGAGGAAGAGAGGAGAGGTGGCGCCCGGAGCTCCTCGTCACGCGCCCACGCACACACTGGTTCCTCCGGTGCTCGGCGGTGGACGGCGATGACGAGATCGGGTCGAGCGGCAACAGGGCGGCGACGGTTGTTCGGTTGCAATGGCGCGGTGGAGGCGAGACAAAGAGAGAGGGAGATGGGAGGGCCTCGGGTTTTTATAGCGGAGGCGAGGTCGGTTTGGGGAGGTGGAAACCGACTTGGCGGTCGAGCGCTCGGCTGGCGGTCACGGGCGACGCAAGAGCGGCGGACGACGAGGATGCAAGGAGCGGCGAAGGCGGTGGATTCGACGGCGTGAATTGAATCAAGGGAGCGTGAGGGGCAACGCGGCGAGTTAGCGCGTGGTCAAGGGGGGGCGTCGAGCTGCTGTGGCAGCGTCAGCGGTGCTCTGTCTGCGGCGCAAGCGACAGAGGTAGGGCGCCGGTCTGGGAAGGGAAAAAGGAAAAAGGAGAGGGGGAAGGGGACTTGGTCCCTTGTCGCTTTGGGTGAGGGAGGAAGCAGAGGCGCAAGCTCTGGTTCCCCTTTTTGGTGGTTAGCGGCGTGGAGCGGCTCGGGAAAATGGCGGTGGTGGCAGAAAAAGCGGGCGGGGCCGGGCGGCACGCGGTCACGGGCGGCGTCAGGGCTGATGCGGCGGAGACCGAGCGGCTGGCCATGAGCGAGCGCGCGCGCGCGGGAATCCGACGGGCGGCGGCAAAAATCGAATGGCAGCGGCGGGAGGGTTCAAACTGCGGCGGCGGGAATCGGCAACGCGGCGGTGGTCGACCGGTGAGAGAGAGAAATCGAGCGAGAGAGAGAGGAAGAGAGACGACGCTCTCTCACATGCACAGCACGTGCGAGGAGGAGGGAGGAGTCGAGGAGATAGGCAGAGGGGAGATGGGCCGAGGGGGGACATAATCGGCCCACAAAACTTGAGGGAGGCGATTTAGACTCTCACAGAGAAGGCTGATTTGGGGAGAATTGATGTTTGGATTTGGATTCAAATTCGATATTCGAACACGAGGGTTCGGGGAGGAATCAAGGAAGACTCAAGGAGAAGTCAAGGAAAAGATCCAAAAGGAAAACTTGGGTATTTGTTCTCGGGGACATAGGGTGGAGTGAAGGAAATGATTCAGATGAGGATTGATTCTCTCGAAATCGAGAGGAAGATTTGGCAACGAGTTCAAGGGAGAGATTGACTTTCGGAATTGGGATTTGGATAAGAGGAGGGAGTCGACAATGGGATTCAAAAAGGGAATTTGATATTTTTAGGACGGGGACAATTATTTTGCGAGGATTCAAAAGAGAGGGATTGAATTTTCGGAATTAGATTTCAGAGACTTGAATTGGAAGGAGGAAATCTCGAGGTGAAGGATTTTGATATCGGTTGAGAGGAAACAACGGGAGATTGAATTGAGATCCATGGCACGACTTAGACTCTCACACAAAGAACGAAAATTTTTGTGAATAGGGTTTTTCCGAATTAGTTTTTAACGTCTCACGAAAAGCGAAGCGTTACAAGGGAGGTCTGCCTGCACCACAACGACTGCAAAAATCGCAGGCGGGTCGTTGCCCCGCCTGCCAAAAAGCAAAAAAACGAACAAAAAAAAATCGCCGCACATGGCTCGCCGCCGCCGCCACGCCGCCGTCCCCCTCCCCGGCCGGATCTGAGAGGGGAGGGGAGGGGAGCTGTCGTCGTCGCAGCCGCCGCCGTCGTCATCGTCGCTGCCGTCGTCGTCGTTGCCGCCGCCGCTCCACGCCGTCGTCCCCACCACCGGCCTCCCCCCTCCCTCCTCCGGCCAAATCTGGGAGGGAGGGGGGAGGGGAGACGCCGCCGGCAGCCCCGCACCGTCGCCCCCGCCGGCCTCCCCCCTCCCTCCTCCGGCCAGATCTGGGAGGGAGGTGGCGAGGGGAGCCGCCGCCGGCCGCCCCGCGCGCGTCGTCACTGCCGCCGCTGGCCGCCCCGCGCGCGTCGTCACCGCCGCCGTCCCGCGCCGTCGTCGCCCCCGCCGGCCGCCCCGCGCGCATCATCGTCGCCGCGGCCGCCGCCGCCCCGCGCTGTCGTCGCTGCCGTTGCCTCCGCCGGCCTCCCCTCTCCCTCCTCCGGCCAGATCTGGGAGGGAGGGGACGAGGGGAGCTGCCGCCGCCGTCCCCGCCACGCCGCTGTTCCCGACACACCGCCGGAGAGGAGAGGAGAGGAGAGTCAGTGAGGGAGAGGGATCTGAGGGAGAAAGAGGTGAGGGAGAGGATAAGTGAGGGAGAGAATGGGACTTGGAAAAAATCTGCTCCAGCCTGGTCTATTTATATTGCTCCTCATTTTCGCAGGCGGACCATATAAGGTGCGCCTACGAAAATGATTTTTGCAGGCGCCGCTTAAGTAGTCTGCCTGCGAAATTTTCGCAAGCGGACAGCGAACATCACCCCAATTTATATTTTTATAGGTGGTCATTTGGCTCCAAAAGTCATGTCCGATTGCGAAAATAAGACCCTAACATTGGGGAAAATGCTTTTTCTTAGTAGTGTCAGTAGCATGAGACGTGTTTTTATCTCTGATCTCATGGACAAGAAGCTCCTCCTTGCTAACTAGAGGGTAGAGCTTCCCGCGGCACCGGAGCTGGCTCCCCCATCGGTCGGGAACGAGGCGCACCTCGCCGTCGGGGAGGCTCTGGTAGACGTACGGCTCGCTCAGGGTGAGCAGCCACGGCATCGCCGGCGGCAGCGGGTGCTGCCGGAGCGCGCCGAGCCGCCACTGGCTGCTGACGGCGAGGAAGCTGAGGCGGTCACGGTGGGACGGCAGCGATGAGAAGATCAGCCCGGCGAGGTCCGTCCAGCCAGGCGGCGGCGGTAGCTGCGGCGGCGGCGACGGCGACGTCGGTGGATGGCTACTTGTGCCGAAACAGAGACCCATATCGATCGAACACGACAAGCCGCAGCTAATTCCAAGGATATTGAAAATTGAATAATATTTGGCACAAGACCAACCGAGCCCCTCTTATAAAAAAAATTTCACAAAACTATAGATACTTGGATTAAATTATCACAAAACTACAGATTTAAGAATGTGTATTACAAAACTACAGATTTAGCATCAATCTTTTCACAGAACTACAGATTTAATGCACCATATCACAAAAGTACATATTTTGTTATGAAGTTATCAAAGAACTACATATTCATATTCTAGAGTTTAGATCATAGCACTATTATTTATTTAAAGTTATAAAATCTGTAGTTTTATGATAAAATAGTTGTTAAATGTGTAGTTTTATGATAAAATTGTTGTTAAATCTATACTTATGTGATATAATACCTTAAATCTGTAGTTCCGTGATAAATTTGTCACTAAATCTATAGTTCTGTGAAACACATTCTTAAATCTGTAGTTTTGTGATAATTTGATTAAAGTATACGTAGTTTTGTGAAATTTACTCTAAAAATTAAGATAAGCGAATCTGTTTCGAACTCGATGAATTTTATCGGTTTTGCACAAATCAGTACTAGCACAGGCGTATGGACGTGCTGTTAATTCTGTCCAGCGAGGTCATGGTCATACACTCATACGCCTGCATGGCGAACCACTGGGCGGAGCAACGATTCTGACCTGTGTTCTGTAGGGCTCTAATCGCAAGAATTTTTTGGGCCAAATATCTTGAAATTTATTTTTTTTCCAGCTAGAGCCCCGAGTGGATTGTTTCAATGAGGAAACATAAATGTTTAAACCACTTTAATTTGTACTATAAACTCTAATATTCAGCAATAATTTATGGGCCAAAGCCATATATATAAAAATAGGGTTAATCACACTTAATTATTTTGGCCACAAAAGATGGCAAAGTTGTTTTTACTCCCCAGCCACAAAATGAATCAACTTCTGGCCGGCTACAAACCTGGACGACAGGAGATGATCATGAAGGGAGTATGACCTACATGGCGGAATTACTAGTCTAATTGCATAGATAAACTACTGCATAGCTAAAATAGCTAATTTGTTAACTAATCAAATATGTCAATGGGCACTGGGACGATGGCGGGTGACAACACCATAACAAAGCTTTTGGGAATTGTGCCAAGTACTTAGAGCATGGTCCATGGAGGTTGGAGGCCACATGATCGTAGTGGTCTCATGTGGGCTATATGGGCTGAAACCAAACATAGGCCACACCTTCCACAATGGAGGCCACACTAGGGGTGAAAACGGTAATGGTAATTTTTAGCCGACTAACGTTCGTTTCTGACTTTCTACCGGCCGAGCCATATGAAAATAGTAATATACCAAAACGAAAATGAAAATGGTGAAAAATATGGAAACGAAAATGGAAATGGTTTGCTGTTATACCGATTGTTTCTGTATTTACCGTACTCTTGTGGAAATTACAGTTTCTTATAATATGGTAATTACCGTATTTCTAAATATACTGATATTTTTAGGGCGTCTCTACTTGACCCACAATTTAGAGATTGATTGACTCTTCCATCAAATCCCAAACTTGAGTGCATGGCTAAAATAGAGTTAACTTATAATTTATATAGTATAACTGTATAAGCTTGAATTTATGTATGCATATAACATACTTATGTAAAGTTAAATATATGTTTTTATAGTTTAATGTTTTCGTATTTGTTACCGGTTTCCGATCTGTACTGACATGTTTTTGGTCCATATTGTTCCATTTCTGGTTTTCCGATATTTCCGATATTGTTTTCGTTTCCGACTTTACAGTTTTCGATTTTGTTTCCGAGAAAAATATGGTTATGGAAATGGTTGAGGTTGTTTTTCGATCGTTTCCGACCGTTTTTATCCTTAGCCACACCCAACTGTTTTTGTATTTTGATTCCTGGTTATTTGTATGTCAACCCTTGAAATATTTATTATTATCAAATCCGGTGAAACTTTTATGTTTTGGACCCTATGGCAACCGAAAAAAAATACTCATGTACTTTACCTCCTAATGACCCACCTGTCAACTACTCCCCTAATATTTTTGCACCCACCCCATTCCCCATCTCTCTCACCGATTCACCTCTCTCCCCCACTAAATGCAATGCCGCGTCTCTTCCCTGTCTGAGCACCATATCATTCTCTTCTTCCCAAATCCGAGAGCTCCCAGCCTCTCCCCTCTCCCCACCTATGCTTCTCCCATCTTCCTTTTCCCGGCCATCGCGGTCGCAAGCCTTCCCATCATGTCGACCAGATTGAGGTGGCGGGCCTCCTTTCCTCCCATTTTCATCGGGAGACCGTGCCAAGGTGGCGGGAGGACGAGCTCCTAGTGGCGGCGCGACCAACAAGCTCCTTGCAGCAGGCATAGATCTGGTGGCGAGCTCCGCGCGGATCTGCTGACAGTGGCGCCCTCACTCTCCTCTCCTGCTCTGGCGTGGTCATCGAGGTCAACATCGATTGATGGTGATGGTAGCTAACGATGACGAGGCACACTCTCTCTCCCACTTTCTCTTGGGATGGTTGCTGACTAGACCACAGTTTTCCTCCTTTTCTCCTCAAACCACTATGGCTCCTGCAGGTAACTCTGACACAAATGAAGCCCCTCCCAAACCTCCACCATGGCATTCGAGCCTAGTTATAGGCTAGAACCACAGGCTTGAGGCTACGCGTTGGGCATGGCCTTATAACAAGGCTAGCTAGTTTGCTTGAGCATTTATCTCATGATAGGTGTTAGTTTAGCGTACTAGGGTCAACAAGTTCAGGTTGGTGGGGTCACCACCAACGATATGCTGAGGAACACATCGGTTTAGTCGGACGTCGTAATCTTACCTGATGTCGTTGGTGTCATTAACTTCGTGAAACAATAGTAGATCCACCGGTGGAGTACCCATAGAGATATTAATACTTTTGTATAGTACTAGTTGAGTCTGATTGGGTCTGCATGATCCAGGCGGAGTTGGTGTCATATTCCTTATCTATTCAGGATACTATCCTCATTTGGGGAATCCTAGACTAGTCTTTTGGGTTGTGTTGGCCAAGGATCTAAGGTTGAGGCTCCGATTGGGCATATGGTGGAGCAGGCCCAATATGACCTCTCTTAAAGATTGGACATGTGTTGGAGCAGGCCTAATGTGAGACTACAATGTAGAGTTGACACGCAGAGAGATGATGGCGGCGAAGCCATGGACTTGTAGCGGCTAGAAAATATATTGGTTGGGAAGGAGCGCCCATAATCAGAGCCCCGGAGATGTAAGTTTCGTCTAAATTTTGTTAAAAAATATCATGTGTTCATGTGCCGTCATCTGGCATGTCTTGGGTGATCAATGACTGAAGTGATCGAGAGAGTTAGTTGTAGTTCCGCTATATCAACTAACTTTTGTAACACCTTCTTGTAAAACTATATGTATTCTATATGAGTATTTGGCATTTTCCACCATTGTGTGGGTATGCAATATTTTATATACTGACAGTGGCCCCCGAGTGCTGATCAAACGAGGAGCAATCACACTATATATGTGTTGGGACCTCTGCTGGGAATAGTTCTGACCAGGTAGAGATTGGTAGTGGTTGGTTGGTTCAGGGTGAGATTGATAGTGGTTGGCCGGGTTGCCTATCGGCCGGGTTGGCATCTAACCCATCCTATCCTTAAAAAGTTATTTTCACATGCGTTGTTTGTAGTTTGAATAGGATTGGAAAATACGAACTGTTCGCTGGACAATTTCAGTGGACACATGGCGGAGAAATCAGGTATAGTGGACTCTGGAAAACAATCATATCACTTGAAAACAACCAAATCCGTACATTTCTATACAATCAAATTGAGGAAACCTTGAAGAGTCTTAGAAAACAGGGGACACAATTAAAACTAGCTAGCTAGCTAATATTGTCTTAATAGCATATGCATGTGTGTATAAGTTCTTACATGCGTGGAAAAAACCATTGTACCATTGATGAAAATCTGTGTTGCCCTAGGGTACTAAGGCTAATTTTGCTGGTCCTGAAGTCATACACACCATACATGGGAATCCCTTCCTTTTGCTGATACACATAGCTGTTGGTAATTCTGGTATGGATATCACCCCACTGCCTGGTCAAATCACCTCCCAAAAAGAAGATGCAATTTCCTCCGAATCTCGGGTCGCCGTGATCAAAAGAGCGGATCGCCTTGGAGCAAACTTTGCTGAGGAAGATGACCTGACCATCCAAGCTTTTCACCTCTAACCACTGGCCACCCTCCAAATCCGCCTCAAACGCCTTGAACTTGATTTCATAATCGTCCACATTCGCTGAAGTGCCCAACATGGGAGAAATAGTACACCTGAACATCAACAGATTGCCACTGCATGAAATAACAAGGTACTTGCATGAAATAACACGGTACTGGCGCACTATGTCATCGATGCTATATTGCCATTGAAGATGCGACAATGGAGGCTCTGCTGCGGTGCCCCTAATCGCAAGCTCAGCACGAGACAATGTGTTGTTATCTCTGATCTCATGGACAAGAAGATCCTCCTTGCTGGTGAGTGCGTAGAGCTTGCCGCGGTACAAGGGGATGTCCTCGTACATCCTCATGTGATCACCACCATCGTCATCATCACATGGAAGAACTAACCATGATGTGTCAATGCCCGGCCTGAAAAAGACGATGTTGTTATCGATAAGGCGGGAGGCGGCGACAACGAGGTCCGGCGAGCACACGATGATCTTGTGCAAGGTGAACCCCTCCGGCCATGTGCTATAACGGTTGTCGACGACGAAGTCGTTGATGGGCCGATCGAAGCGGCAGGGGATGTCGATGGTCGCGTTGGAGAAAGAGTTCTTGAGGAAGTGGCGATTATCGCATGCCATGATGCAGGGCGTGAACACGGGAGATGGATTCTAATAGCTCGAGTGGACGTCCACTCGTTTATTGCATGTCAACTAGATGGTCATAAAAAAATTTCAAAAAAATTGACAAGATAGATCAATATATAATATATCACTCCACAAACATACAAGTTCAAATTCAACTTCTACAAGTTGTAACAAAAATAACAAATTTAATTGTAAATATACATATGGTAATTTAAGTTTTGTTTGTTATTTTTGTTACAATTTATAGAAGTTGAATTTTAACTTGCATGTTTGTGAATTGATATATTACATATTAATCTATCTTGTTCATATTTTTTTAATTTTTTCCATAACCATTTAGATGACATGCAATAAACGGGTGGACGTCCACTCTAGCTGTTAAAACAGTTTCCCGTGAACACGTCCATGTGCATCAGCCACCCGTCGTCGTGGGAAGAGACGCACCAGAGCGCGTCATTCGACATGGGGATCCGGCGCGCCACGCCGTCGTCGGCGAGGCTATGGTGGGCGCGCGGGTGCGTCAGGGTGAGCAGACATGGCAGTGCCTGCGGCAGCAGCGGGCGCTGCCGGAGCGTGCCGAGGCGCCACTGGCTGCAGACGGCGGCGAAGCTGAGGCGGTCGTGGTGGAACGGCAGCAAGGAGACGATCTGGCCGGCGAGGTCCGCCGGGAGGTCCGACCAGCCTGGCGGTGGCTCCAGCTGCGGCGGCGGCGGCGGCGATGGCGAAATGCTGCTTCCGCTGAAACAGAGCCCCATGGTGGCACGAGAGGAAGACGTGGCTAATTAACACAAGGGAAAGGAGATGAAAAATTGGAACCTAGCTTTGGGCTTAATTTCTCTTGATAGCTAGAAAAGGTGATCTTAATTAAAGATGAAAGACAAATCTGTTTCGAACTCGGTCGATGAATCTGTGTGGGTTTTACAGCAGTGTGTTGCAGATACGGATTGGACGTACGTGCAGCAAACAAGTTTGCTCACCTACAAAATTATTAGTACTATCCTACAAGTTTTCTCAAAAGATGGTAGCACTTCGTGATGGTGCTGATCGATGATGATCGAGGTAACTTAATTGGAAAATCGCAAGAACGATGTTGCATGCATGAGTCAAATCCCGGAAAGGCCGCAATGGGCCGGGAGTCAACTACTAGCAGATAACGTTTCGTGTTGAATGGAAAAGGAATAAGTTCATCTGAGGTCCCTTAACTTTACACCGAATCCGATTTTCGTCCTTTAACTCCAAAACCAGATATAACCGGTCCCTTAACTGTCAAAACCGGTACAAACGAGATCCCTCGGCGGTTTGGAAGGCGGTTTTGGCTGACGTGGCGCTTACGTGGCTGGCTTGACTAGATCTTCATTCCATGTGGCATTGACGTGGCGCTTACATGACAATTCTACCTCGAAAAAATAAGAGTAAATTGCATATTGGTCCATGTTTTTTAACCATTGTTTGACATTGAACCACCATTAACTCAATGCATTCACTTTACACCAGATTTTATTACCAAAATGTATCACTTTGTACCAGTGGCCCACTTGTCAGTGTGGCTGAGGGAAAAAAAAAGGGAACACCTCGTTTGGGAAGGCACCAGCGAGTCCGCTGACTCCTCTTCTACCACGCTGGCGATCTCTTCCCGACTTCCCCCAACTATCTCATGGCGGTGTGGGCAGAGATCACACTAAAGCCTTGGGGGCAACATGAGGGAGCTCGGGACTGGAAAGACGCGAGCAAAGGTCGATGTCAAGCGACGCAAGCAAAGAGGAGCTCGTGTCCAGGTACAGCAGAAGTCGAGTCGCGGAGGCGATAGCGGTGGAGAGGCGCTTGAGCTCCGGGATGGCGCGCGGGCATTGACGAAGCCGTGGAGATCGAGGTTGAACCGGGACGGCGGAGAGGAGCTTGAGCCCAAGTACGACGTGTGAGTGCTACTAGAGATCGAGGTCAAGCGTGGTGCGACAACGGCGGAGCTCTAGCTCGGGGGCGACATGAGGGCGTAGGTGAAGGACAAAGTCGAGCTAAAGAGGGGTGACGGCAGGTGGAGAAGAGCTCGAGCTCGAGGACGGCACGCTGGGGCGACGGAGCCCGTAGGTCAAGCCCCCGGTGGAGAGGAGCTCGAACTCAAGGACAGCATGTGGAGTGCTGCTGGAGGTCGACGTCGAGCTGGGGGAGACACGGCAGAGGTCGAGGCCAGGGGCGGCGTGTGGGCATGGGAGAGTTCAAGGTCAAGACGGGGTATGACGACAGCTAGCAGAGATTGAAATCGAGACTAGGAAATGCGTGCGTGCAGGAACAGGCAGAGGTCGAGGTCGAGCCAGGGGACGACACCGGCAGAGATTGAAATCAAGCCAGGGAATGGCATGCGAGTGCGCGCGGAAGTCGAGATCAAGCCAGCGGACATCGAGCTTGAGCCTGAAACCGGCCGGCACGACGGGAACAAAAGTCGAGCTAGCGTGAAGCAGTGTCGGCGGAGGTTGACCCCGTGCTGGCAGGACTACGAGCTTGAGATGCAACGGCGTCAGCTCTGTTATGCTCGAGCTCCGCCTTGGCACCGCATAAAGCTGTCGTGGTCTTTGTGTTCTAGAGCCATCGATGAAAAGAGTTGGAGATGATCAGATAAGGATGAGAGATACGCTCCGAGAGACTGACTATGGGCCATAGGCCAAAAGTGAAAGATTTCGGTAGTAAATTCTGGCCTAAAGTGAAAACATTATGTTAAGGGTAGCCCAAGATAAAATCATGTAAAAAAATATGGTTCAACATGTAATTTACTAAAAAAATAATAAAAATCGGGGACCCACATGTCAGGAACTTAAAAAATAATTTAAAAATGATGGGGCCCACGTGGGCCCCACATGTCAGCCTCACTCCTACCCTCTCCCTTCTCTCTTCTTCCTCATCCTCACTCCTCTCTTCTTCCCTCTCCCATCTCTCTCTCTCTCTTCTTCCCGGGAGCGGACGGGCAGGTGGGCGCCGGAGCAGGCGAGCGAGGCGGGCTGTCCAAGCTCCAGCGGCGGCGGCTCGGCATGCGCCGCGGCGTACACCTCTACCAGGATGCTCCTCTTGAGGCCGTGAACGGCGGCGGGAGGAGGACAGTCGCCGCGGCTGCACAATCCAGCAGCTCAGTAGCGGTCTTCACCGTGGCCGGCGGTGGGAGGAAGACCGACGCCGAAGCCACGGAAATTCGGCAGCTCACGGCGGTCTCCACCGCGGGAGGAGGACCATGACCATCGCCGCGGATGCACAAATCCGGCAGCTCAGCCGCGGGAGGAGGACCACCGCCGCGGCTGCACAAATCCGGCAGCTCAACCGCGGGAGGCCGTGGCCACGCACACCGTCGTCGTCACCGGCCGTCACGCCGCTCGTCGGCGGGCAGAAGTCCACGCGGTAGTTGGTGCCGGCGGGGCAGGTGAAGGTGCTGGTCTGGTCGTCCTTGGCGTAGCTGTAGGCGTCGGGGCATAGCCCCTTGAAGAACATGGTGTAGCTCGTCGGCGGGCATGTTAGCACTAATCTTGTTGTATAGGATCCTTAAGTGCTTATTTAGTTTTTGGATCACGTCATGTGTTAGACCTCGAACTGGCCCCGGCAGCAGTAGGTGTCGCCGACGAACTTGCCGCACGCACTGGCGCGCGCAGCCGCCTCGGGGAGGCACGAACCTCGCCCGCGCCCCTTGCTGCACCCGGCGCCGCCGCCGTTGGTCGTCAGGAAGCTCATCGGCACGTTGAACCCCGTCGATGAGCGACAGGTCGAGGAAGTCGTCGCCGGCGCCGGGTCGGGAGCCGAGCGTGTAGCCGTGTACTCGGGCAGCGTGGTGGGCGGCTCGCCGGAGGCTGAGCAGGACAGCGCGCTGGCGCAGTCGCCCGTGACGCGGCCGCTGCCGTTTAAGGAGCCGCCTGTGCGCTTCCGCCCCCCACCTGCCCGTCCGCAGGAAGAAGAGAGAAGGGAAGAGTGAGGCTGACATATGGGGCCCACGTGGGCCCCACCTTTTTAAAATTATTTCTTTTGTAACTGACAGGTGGGCCCACGGTTTTTATTATTTTTCCGGAGTAGAATTGCCACGTAAGCTCCACGTGAATGCCACGTGGGACGAAGATCTAGTCAAACCAGCCACGTAAGCGCCACGTCAGCCAAAACCGCCTTCCAAACCGCCGAGGGACCTAATTTGTATCGGTTTTGATAGTTTAGGGACGTATTGTATCTGGTTTTGGGGTTTAAGGACGAAAATCGGATTCGGTGTGAACTTATTCCAATGGAAAATAAATAGGAGTATTATGTTTTCTCTAGGGGATAAGTCCACATTACACCCTTAATTACATCCTGGTTTAAATGGTGAATTTCATGGTTTTGTTATAATGTACGTCATATGTGCATATATATATACACACACTAGCAAAATGCCTGTGCTTCTGTAGCGTCCGTTCCGTCGTGGCGCCTAGCGGGAAAATTAAATTCTAAAAATTCTAATTGCGAAATCTGTTTCTTTGTATGTTGTCAGTCTCCATGCCAATCCCTGATATCGAATTCCCGATCCACCGTCGAATTCAAATTCCAAATCTCAATCTCCTTCCCAAATCAAATTCCCCCGCAAAAGTCTATTTTGCCTCCCTCAGGTTTGGTGGGCCGATTTTCTCTCCTCGGCCCATCTCCCCCTCTCGGCCCATCTCTACCTCCCTCAGCTCTCCCCTCCCTCGCTCCGCTCGTGCGCCGCACGCGCGCGTGCGTGCGCGTGAGCCGACGCCGAGCCGAGCACCCTCTCTCTCTCGTTCTCTCACTCTCTCTCTCCCCGCTCCATCCCCGGCAAGCTCCCCGCCGCGTTTTCGGCACCGTTGCCTCGCGCGCGCGCGCCCGCGCGGCCGCCGCCCGTGCCGCGCCTGCGCCGCCTAGCCCCGCTGCTCTGCCGCGCTAGTGGCCGCGCTGCCGCTCGGCCCCGCGAGCCAGCGTGCGTGCCCGAGCCGCGCCGCCCGCGTCCGTCCAAAACCCTAAGGCAGCGCCTCCCGCTCCCATCCCTCTCATCCCCAAATTGGCATGGCTCGAGCTCCCTTTCTCCCCCTCCGTTTTCCACCTTCCTCTCTCAGACCGACGCCTCGCCCTTCCTCCGCCCCACCGCTCGGTTCCAGCGCCTGAACGCAGAGGAGCAGCCGCGCCGGTGTAACACCCCGATTTTCATTCGGGATTAAAAATCATTTAACAATGAATTTTCTAGAAATTAAATAAAAGTTGAAGCAATTTAATCAAGTGAAATAATGGGAGAATTAAAATTTTCCTTTAAAAATCATTGGCTGAAAATATTTTGTAATATTCTCTGTGCCCTAAAATACTCTCTGAAATTTCCCGCGAATTTTCGGGGCTCGAGTAATAATTTGAATAGCACAAAGTTCATATAACCAATTTAATAAAAAGAAAAACAATTAAATCTCCCCTTCTTCACTTTGGGCCACTTCCGGCCCAAAGCCCTCCTTCCCTCCCCGCGGCCCGTCCCCTCCCCTCTTCCTTCCTTCCTCCTTGGGCCGTCGACCCATCTTCCTTCCCCTCGCGCAAAGTCTAAATAATCCCCTAGGTTTCTCCTCCCTCTCTCCCTCCCCGACAGGTGGGCCCGGAGACCCCACCTGTCAGGCCCTCCTCCTACCTTCGGCTGCCCAGGCCGAAGCCGCCATGGCCGGCGGTTGCCGCCCACGTCCTGCCAAACCCGGCGCCCTCCCGCTCACGCCCTCGCGCCCAAACCGCATAAAATCAGTTCCCCTCCACCTTCTCCACCTCTTCCCCCACTTTTCCCCAATTTTTGGCGCTGTTTCATGCCCCATCTCCCCACGTCGCCGGAACCCACCTCGCCAGCCGGTTACCGCCCCTCTCGGCCACAATTCCGATCCCAAGTCCTATAAAAAGCATCCCCCGGCTCTCCTCTCTCGTTTCCCCTCCTCTCCCGCTCTCCCCGCGCTGCACCCCCCCTTCCGCTGCTCTCCGGCGAGCTCCGGTCACCCCTAGCCGCCGCTCTCGCCGTCTCCGCGCTGCGCCGTCACCACCACCGGCTTCGCCGCTCCCCGCCGCACCCCGGCCTCCACCTCTTTTCCCCGAACCACCGCCGTGACACCGTGTCCACGCGCAGCTCGAGCTACCGCCGCCTGTACCGCCTCCAGCCGCCTTTCGCCGCCGCTCCCGTCCACGCCGACCCACGCCGTCGCCTCCCTCGGCTCCGCAAGGACAAGGAGAACCTCGGCCATCTCTTCCCATCACCGGAAATTCACTGGACGTCCGTTTTCCCATGCGCCGGTGAGCCCTTCCTCCCTTCTTTTCCTCTCCGGCCGGCCATGTCGCCGCCCCATCCTCTCTAACACCTCTCCTCCCATCCCATTGTGCAGCCGCTGCTCGTCCACTCCTTCCCAAGCGCCGCCCATCGCCGGAGTGCCGCCGTCTCCCTCTGCCCCGAGCTTCGCCGGCCACCTCCCTCCATTGTCGTACCCCACGGTGAGCACTCCCCATCCCTTTTCCTCTTTCTCCCCTTCGTCGGCCATCTCCCGTGCCACCATCGCTGGCGGTCGTCCGTGCGTGTGCCACCGCCTTGTCGGGGTGGCTGGCGAGCCCGCCCCTTGCCGCTCTGTGTCGCGGACGTGGACCGCCGTGGTCCTGGTCCACGGTGACGCCCTGGGCGCGAGGGACCGTGTCCACCGTGCGCCCTCCCCCTTGTGCCGCTGACGTGTGGGACCCGCCTGTCGGCGTCGGTTCCTCTTGATGACGTCAGCCGTCCCATTTCCTTTGAGAAAATAAATAATAAATGCGTCATAAATTGGTATTAATTCCAGAAATCCATTAAAATGGCTTAAAACTTCTAAAATTCATATCTAATTCATTCGAACTCCGAATTGAGCCATTCAACTTGCAAAATTCATCTAAAATTGAGTTCTACATGTTTGTTTACTTTTTATGTACTGTTTTTTTGTTTTTTATTAGAGTTTTTCCTCGTTTTGCATTCCAGCGAGTAGGTTCCGTCGTTTCGGAAGATCGCGGTCGCAAGGATAAGAGTTTGGAAGATCAAAGTGAAGAAGCAAGGCAAGTCACACATTCCCCTTGAGCATGTTGGTCCCAATTTATAAATGTTTTACCGTTTGCAAATAAATATGCATGTTTTGCTAATTACATGGGATCCGGGTGTTACCTATCTGCTCGCTTGTACCATGTTTACTTGATATCTGTCCTTTGTCAACCATGGGTAATAAATCGCCTAGCTTGTGTTAATTATGTGACCTAGCTAGAACTATATGCTTAGCCATGCTTAATTACCACTAGCTCAGTTGATGGGATAATTACAGTATTAGACCTTTTTAGTATCAGAATGAGCTGCGTGCTCGAGATATCTCGCCATGCTTCATGGCCATAATTATCCAACTAAAAAGCGACTGAATGGTGGGCTGTGGATGCATGGTTTTGCTAGTCGCACCCATGGCGATTAAGGACCGGTTCGCGGGATGCCCTGGAAGAACTTATCGTACTTACCACAAGCCAGCGTGGGCAACGGCTGGGCTTGTAGTGTAGCTTTCCTCTAACCGACGTACCTAGGCGAGGGTGGGCGTGATGGAGTTGGGTCGGCCAGGGTGTCCGGTTGATCGGCTTCCGGATTCACCACGGTACGAAAGGGGGCTGCCCGTTGCCTGCTGGGGACGGGGGCGAACCCTAAGGTGTGGTGCGATCGGTTAGAGGGGGTTATGCGAAGGGTCCTATCACGGCCTCTTTCCGGTATGTCGTGGTGGCATGTCGGCGCACGGAAACGTGTCGTGGGGCTGTGTCTTGTGGGTACAGTTGTACACCTCTGATCATAGTAAAACTATTCAAATAGCCGTGCCCACGGTTATGGGCGGTCGACCAGATTCACCGTGATTAGTCCCACCCTAATAAATCGACCCAATGCACTGTAGTTCAGGTGGGTTGGTTGGGCCTGTTCAACGTGGTGTATCGTTGATCAGTGGAGATTTAATGCTACTTTAATTACTCAACAGTTTTACTTTTTTTCTTAATCAAATGTTTTACAACCGCCTTTATGCAAATAGCCACAAACCGTCCTTGTGTTCCCCTTGCACGTCTGCATCATTGGTGTGGCTTGCTGAGTACGGTGGTTGTATTCAGCCTTGCTATTATTTCCCCCTTTCAGAAGTGTAATGCTTCTGAGCTGAAGACGAAGTTAGAGGACCAAGGCTTAGACCCCGATTGAGTTTTGCCTGTGGAGTGGAGCTGAAGCCCCGCTAGGATCGCCTTTTTCCGCTGCTGCTGCTTTCGTTTCGGTGTGAGGACTAAGTGCCTCTTCTGTAAGTATTTTACGCTTTATTTACGTTTGGAACTGTATATTACTTGTCGTTTTGTGTACCCTGGCTGGTCCTGGACAGGGATTTAATACGCAAAATAGTCAGGAAATTTGGGTTAAATTTCTGGGCGTGACAGCCGGGCCAGCCGTCGCCCATGCCGTTTGACCCCGCGCCCGTGAGCCCATTCCTTCTCCTCGAAGCTCCCTCGCCCTAGCACTGCTCCGAGGTCAGTTTCCGAACCGACATTGCCACCCCTTAAAAGCTGCCCCTCCACCTCGCTCGATCCCCCTGTTTCGCTCCAAGCCGCCGCGCCGTTGTCGCCTCGTCCGTGCCCTGTTCGCCGTCGCCTTCCGCCGTTGCGTGTGCCGGAGGAGCCGGTGCGCGCTAGGAACGGAAGGGGACTCCGGGCGCACGTCTTCCTACTCTTCCCCGGCCCGAGGCCCGAGCGATCACGCCCCGCGCCGTCGGCCATCGTCACTGCACCCCTTCACCCCGCACGGTAGTGCACCCTCCCCGTTCTCCCTCCTTGTTCCTCCTCCTCCCCTTAGCTTTCGGTAGAAGCTTGTATAGCCTCCATGTAGCTAGCTGGCGCCGCCCCGACCGCTGCCGCTGCTCGTTGTGTGCTCGCAGCCGTCACCGCCCATGCTCGGTAGCGCCCGCACGTCGCCGGCCTCTCTCGTAGTGTCTCCATCAAATCCGACGCTAGAAACGGACTCCGGTGGTCGCGTAGATGCTCTAGTGAGAAGAAATCAAACTCCCGTCACGCCGTCGCCGTTTCCCCCTTCTCTCACTGCTGGTTGCCGCCGCTGCAATCCGCCGCCGTCGAGCTTTCCCCGACGAATCCGAGCCGTTGGCTCGTCTCCTCTCAACCCGTGCTAACTCCCGGTGTGCTCGCTTTCGCCTGCATCGCCGTAGATCGCCCCGCTGCTCGTCGCCGCCGTCCGCCGTCCGGCCCGCGTAGCTGCCACGAAGGCGCCACGTTGGCGCTCGCTCGGCCGGACCGGGTCAAGCCGACCCCGGTCAGCTGCTCCCTCTGTCCCCAGCTCGCGTGCGCGCGGCCCACGGAGAGCCAAGAGGCTGCACGTGGGCCCGCCGCGCGCCGCGTCCACCGCAAGCCGCGCGCATGCACCGCCCCCCCTCCGAACCCTAGCGCCACGCCGCCTGCTCCCTCTGCACGGTGAACCGTGCCACCGACAAGCGGGTCCCACTTGGGACCACGCGAGGTGAGCCCGGTCCACTGGCTCCCCCTCCCTCTCTCCCCACGCGTGCCCTTGGGCCGCCTTCTCGGGCCGGCCGGCCCATTAGCTCGGCCAAGCCGCGCCCCTTCTCTCGGGCCGCACCCTAGCCGCCCGAAGGAAGTCTAATCTCCTTCCCTCCCTCTTTTCTTTTCCAAAAGGGTTTAAATAAATCCTTTTTCCTTAGACCAAAAATCCAATAATCTTAGAAATTCAATATCTTCTCAACCGTACATCCGATTGACTCCGTTCAACTTCCCAAAATCCTCAAATCTCGAGATCTATCTAATGGCACACTTAGAGGTCAATAATAGGGCTTTATTTTTGCCGTTTGTTGAGTTGTCCCGTTTCGCGTGTAGTTTCAGAGCCCGAAGACCCGCAGTGCGAGGATTTCGAGGATCAAGCTCAAGATCTCGAGCAACGCAAGTCACCTTTGATCATCTTGCACCTATAATTTAAAACTAAGTATTTCTTTTCCACAAATATTGCATGAATAGGATTTACACAAGTAATTCGGCCGCGGCTTGCGTGATAGCCTGCCGGCTCCCAATCCTAATTGCTGCAATTACCCTCCTTGAATTATTGAATACTTAAACCTCCTTTGTCAACTGTCGTGCTTCGATGCACGGGCCCTCGGGCACGCGCATCGGGACACCTCCCCTCAAATTTAAAATATCCAACGATGGGTAAAACTTGGGGTTTTACAAAAGACTTGGAAAACCCGACACCTAGGTCGGTGCTTGCAAACTAAATGAATTTCCAAAATCGCAAACCGGGGGACGTACCGGGAGTACGGTTTCCCGCTCTTGCACTTATGGACCATTTCCCTTGGAATTTCATCCGAACATAAGACATAATTAGCTAATCGGGGGAGCCATGATGCCAAGAGACATGTGGATTCAGCGAGGTGGTGCCGGGGAGAACCCCCGGGTTTCCTGGCACAGTATGGTCTGGGACCTAACCTGGTGTTGGTCTGGGACCCCTCTCGTTGGCATATGGTGAACCTGTGTCGGCTTTCGAAATGCCTTGTCATGAAAGCCTCAAGGTCTCCAGACGTGGCCGTTCTGCACGGGCTGGGTGATCCGGGCTAGTAATGTCGTGTGGGTAAAGTGTACCCCCCTTTGTAGAGGTTATTAAACTGTTCGAACAGCCGTGCCCACGGTCATGGGCGGATGTGAGGTGATTCCTAGCGTAGTTTTGTTTGACTACTGCTTGTGAAATTACTGTTGTGGAATGGGATCGATGTTTGGAAAATCTACAGCTGATGGGATCAGCCAGGCCCGGGTGGCCGTTTGAAAGCTGTTGGCCGGGTGCCAACCTTGATCAATTCAAAGACTGATACATTGCACATACTCCGACCGGACGAGACGCATTGTCTCATCCGTGTCGTTTGAGAAGCACTCACTTAGTTGTTCCAAAAAGGAGTTTAAATAAAATCAATTGCAAAAACAACAGCCTTTCCTTTGAAGCCTGCTTTAAACACTTAATTCCCATGACTTGCTGAGTACTCCTGTACTCACCCTTGCTCTATATAAATAATCCCCCCCCCAAGTTGCTGAAGAAGATGAAGTGGATCCCGCTGATGAGGAGTTCTTCCAGGAGCAAGTCGGCTACAATGAGTTTTAGGGTTTCGGCCTAGTCCCCAAGTCGTGCCTGTGATGAATGGTCCAAGTCTTGGCTTCCGCTTTCCCTTTTGTAATGCAATTGTGAGCTCGGGATCTGTCCGCAGCCCAACATGACTGTACTCCTACTCTGTAATAAAGAGACCTCTATTGCTGTGATATTCTGTCTTCCTGTGATACCAGCACTGTTTCCTGGGACTGGTATCGATTAACAGGTTAATTTGGAGCGTCACGGGCTAGTTCCGTTCGGGGCTAGTTTGGGGCATGACATCCCGGCCCAGGGCTTAATAGGATTACTAGAATACTCATATCAACAAGTTGCAACTTCTTTTCCGGAAGCCTTTTGATCTCTAAAAGCGTGCTTGGCCTAAAGCAATTTAGGGATGGGTGACCGATCGGGAAATTCTGAATTTCCCGAGCGTGCACGAGTGAGGACAAAGTGTGCAGGGTCTGTGAGGACAGTCTATGACCTATGAAAGCTATCATATGTAAGAGAAATATGGTTTGATTTCCACCTTTACACGGTGCGAGTCAATATGGACTCTGAAGATATGGGCAGATCTACGGGGTGGCTCAGCAGCACGATCGATCAGCGAATCAACGAGCAACCTCAGACCAATCGATGACCGATCGACGACCGTAGCACGGTAGGTAGCAGCCGCATCTGGCCATTCGCTTCCCTTCCATGACAGCGGTGACCATGACTCTGCGCTATTATTATTTCAATATTTCTTATTTTTAATTCTGGATTTTTGTTATTTTTAATTGTATTTTTATATGAATTCTAAACTCATCTTTCATTATTCTTTATTTTTTAATTCAAATTATTTATAAATTATATTTCTATATAGACTCTAAACTCTTTTTTTCAATATATTTTAAAAAATTTAAATTTTATTTATTTGTAAATTGTATTTCTAAATAAATTGTACCATGAGAGAAGCAAACAGTAAATACTTTCACGCATGAGGAGATGGACGGAATTTTGTGTGATTAAAAAAATGTAGTTAAAATAGGTAAGTTTATCACAAAACCAATGATAATCAGACGAATAAAAAATACTATTGCGTATTTACTCATAGTCTAGTAATGGTCACGCGTCGCGTCGAGACCGATCGTGTGACATGTGGATGATAGATAGCAAGTAGACTCTAACATGTCGTGTCTCGTGAAGTTTTTTTAATTGTTTTTACAATCGATATTTTTTTTATCTCAAACAAATATTAAAGTGCAAGTTCCAGTGATTTTGATATCAACAATAAAAAAATATCAGTCTATGATGTGAAGTATGTACGTGTATCTCAACACATTTTTTCTAGTGGAATTCAATTCCATAGATTAGCGGAATCTAGAACACAATGACACTTGGACTATTTTTTTTCAACTCCAAACTCCAAATTTTTCCATTAGCACGCTTTTCAAACTGTTAAACTCCAAACTAGTCGCGCTAGTGCTCAAGTCATACACTCCATACATGGGAATGCCTTCGTTTTCCTTATACATACCACTAGTAATACTGGCCTGTTGTGTGTGATGCCACCGCCAGGTGATATCCTCTCCCAAAAAGAAGATGCATTCCCTGCGAATCTCGGGTCGCCATTACCCGGCGAGCTTGGAATGGCCTTGGAGCAAGCTTTGCTGAGGAAGATGATCTGGCCATCCAAGCTGTTCACCTCCAACCACTGACCACCCTCCAAATCAGCTTCAAACACCTTGAATTTGATTGTAGTTCCACCCATGGAAGAACTACCATCACCCATGGAAGAACTACCGTCAGGCGAATATTCAGTTGTGCACCTAATCATCAGCAGCTTGCCACTGCATGAAATAACAAGGTAGCGACTCTCATCGGAGCTGAAATTATGTATCCGTTCCAGAAGCGTCAATGGATGGTGATGCACTGCCCTGATCGCATGCTCAGCACGAGATAGTACTGCATTTGCACTGACAGTGTCAATGTCGTCGTCGTTGATGATCCCATGGACAAGAAGCTCCTCCTTGCTAGTGAGAGCGTAGAGCTTGCCTCGATACAAGGCTATGTCCTCGTATTTTCTCCTCATCCACGGATAATCATCTCATCATCATCATCACCACCGGTCGTCGACATAACTTCATCACCGGAAATAACTGACCATGAATGATCAATTCCCGGCCGGAAAGCGGCGATGCAGGTAGAGTGGACGACGGCGGCGACGACGAGGCCCGGCGAGCACACGATGATCTTAGGCAACGTGTACTCGGCGGGGTTAATGCTATGACTGCCGTCGTTGTCGCCCAAGAAGTAGTCGAGGCTCCTGATGCGCCGATCGAAGCAGCGAGGTATGTCAATGGCGGCGCGGGAGAGAGGATTCCTGATCCTGTCTCGGCGGCCGAAGCATTGGTACTCCAGGAGCCAGCCATCATCGTAGGAGGAGAAGTAGGGGAGCGCGCGGCTCGAATTCGCGCCGGGGACGGGGCGCAGCTCGCCGTCGGGGAGGCTCTGGTAGACGCACGGGCTATGCAGGATGAGCAGCCACGGCAGCGGCGGCGGCAGCGGGTGTTGCCGGAGCGCGCCGACGCGCCACTGGCCGCAGACGGCGCGGAAGCTGAGGCGGTCGCTGTGGGACGGCAGCGAGGAGAAGATCATGCCGGCGAGGTCCGTCGGGAGGTCCGACCAGCATGGCGGTGGCGGTGGAGGTGGCCGAGGATGCTGCGGCGATGGAAGGACGGCGTCGGCGACGTTCGTCGGAAGGTCCGACCAGCCTGGCGGTGGTGGCGGTGGCCGAGGATGCGGCGGCGATGGCGGCGGACTGCTACGTGTGTCGATGCCGAAACAGAGACCCATGGCTCCACGACTGTGGGCGGCAAACACAAACTAAACTGATTGCAAATTTGCCCCTAATAATAAAGTGTAAACATGAAAAACAAATCTGTATCGAACAATCGATGAATCCAGTTTCAAAATCGGATATTGTTAGGATGGGATGCATGGATTGCCAGGAGAGAACACTATTTGTCTGTATAACGTGTTACGATCCAACTCGAGTCTTAATACGGTTCTATCTTTGGAATTCTGCTAAACTAAAACTATTAACCATGATTTTGGAAAAATTTTAAATCAACTCGACTCTTATATATAGTATTATCTATGGGTATCAGAATTTTGGAAATTTCGAACCTAAATTGTAAACCATGATTCTCACTCATCAATCAACACACAGTAGGATCATCTGATGGAATTACTGCAGCAAGTAATACTGGAAGCACTGACAATTTGCCTGCAGTTCAATTATGACCTTGACATTCTAGCTAGATGATCATCTCCTCCATGATTAATTAGTTGTGATCACCTTGGAAAGAACCACGTCGCACTGGATCGGTGACTGATGTGCGGTCCACCCGGTGAAATTGTCTTGCTTCTCAGATCATAAACGCCACAGGTTGAATCTGCTGGCCATTCCTGCCGACGCTCTGCACCATAGTCGGCGAAGTATATTTTACCTGCTTCCACATAACCTCCGTAGCTCGACACACGAACTGCCATGGAGCAGCTTGTACTGACGAAGATCGCTTCGTCACCCAAGCTCTCAGCATCAACATCAGTCCATTTTCTCGTCTCCATGTCCGCCTCGAACACCCTGAATCCCATCTTCATATCATGGGCATATTCATATGGGATGATCCATCGAACCATCCATAGCTTGGATTGCTGCGACACGACGAGATAGTGTAATCTCTTGCATCTCACGGCGGCGTAGGTGCCATCCAAGAAGAAGCTCTCGAACAAGCCGACCTGAAAGATCTGTGTCGCGAGATCGGAAACCATGGGTTGTTTGGTCTTTCTGTGGGTGGTGATTTCATGGGCGAAGAGGTCGCCTCTCCCGGCGACGGTGTAGACCTTGCCGTCGTGGAAGGCCATGTCGTGGTAGCTCTTGCCTTGTCACGGGCCGGCCGACCACGACGGCGAGGTCCCCGGCCGGCAGCATGCCACCACGTCGTCGGCGTTGTCGTGACTGTAGCTGATCCTCGCGACGACGAGGCCGCCGCCGCCGCAGACGATCACCTTGCGGATGTAGAAGTAGGCTGTGGGGGATCCCGGCGGATGGTGGCGGCGGAGGCGGGACGGGTCGTCGCAGTGGCAGTGGCCCGGGAGGCGCACAACCTCGCCGGTGAGAGGGTTCTTGAGGTAGTGGCGGCGGCGAGGGCCGTGCCCCGGCCGCCTGAATAGGAGCCAGCCGGCGGCGGTGGAGCCGGCGCAGATCGTGTGCCGGTTGAGGCTGCTGAAGCGGCGTCGCTCGCCGCCGGGGAAGCTCTGGAGGGTGCCGTCGTGGAAGTTGAGCCACGGGAGCGCCGGGGGCAGCGGAGGCGGCGCCGTCGTCGCGGCGTGGCGCCATTGGCGGCAGACGGAGCCGAAGCGGACGCGGTCGGCGTGGGAGGGCAGACGGAGGAGGACCACGCCGGCTAGATCCGTCGGGAGGTCGGACCAGAGCGGCTGCCGGCTTGCCGGCGGCGGCGCCGCCGGCGCCGCCGTTGGCGTGGCTTTGCTTAGTCCAATGCCCATAACGCACTAGCTACCTGGCCGTATGTATGTAGGACGTCACGTCCGCACATATATTTGGGAGTTTGAGACAGGATGCAGTACGTGTGAATAACGGCTCAAAATTTCGGACTGACATTTCCAATCTATGTTATGACTAGCAAAAATAACCGTGCGTTGTAACGGGTAAAAAATTCAATGACAATATATGCCTTTCATGAATAATCTTGTCAATAATAATGTTTGTATTGGTCGTTGGAGCTAAAACATATATCATATAAGAAAAATTAGAAAATCTTCAACTAAGGGCTCAACATCGGCGGTGACAACCTTACCAATGCTTTGATTTACCCAAAAGAATTGGTCATTCATGTGGCAGCATACATATAATCTAAAATACTTTTTTAATCTTATTCTCGCAATTAAAATAGAATCAATTAAATCCTACACTGTCTCGCATCGTCAAGTCTATACAAAATAGAACCACCATACACTCTTCTCTTTAAATCCTACATAGACATGCAGGGCCACCAATATAGGAGAATAGATGAGGAAACAAAAGCCGTCTAAGAGATGGAAAAAATCGATGAATCCTATCTGACCCAAACGTCCATCAATTTGATCTCGTTCTTAGAAAAAAAGCCCAAGCAAGATTTGTCTTACTTCCAGATGTCAGAACATTTGACCAACGCTTAAAAAAAAACCAAACTGACATGGCAACGATGGACGATACAAACATTATGAATCTTTTTCATGGAATTGGTTGTTTTTTTCCTAAATTCGGACAGTTTTTTTTGGCATTGCACGGTGCCAAACCAGGTCTTTTTACAAACAGTACCGTTTTTCTCACGTCGAGTAAGACGTTTTTTTAAGCGGTTCTTTTATAAATGGCGATATTTTTCTCGCGTTGAATCGTACGGTTTGAGCGGTTTTCTCAAAGAAAAATGGGTTTTTTTTCTCGCATTGAGTCAGATGGTTTTTTTATCTTTTTTTATACACGGCGTTTTATTCTAACAATTTCTTCGGTGCTTTTTTTATAAGGCCTCGCGATTTACATAAACTCTGACATCTTTAAGTGGATTTTGATATATGATAATTTGAATGAATAAAAAAGTAAATTCAAAAGGGGAAAATTGAATTTGCTTTTAATTTTCCAAATCTACTTTGAGGAATATTTGGAAAAGTTGAAAATGCTAAACTGGTTTCTTTAATTAAAATCGGACTTCTTTTTTAACGTTGAGCCGAACCTTTTTTTTTCCACAGATTTGTTTTTCTTTTTTTTTCGCACGTTTTTTCGCCCGGTTTTTTTATTGAACAAATTTGGTTTTTTTCGTCCGATTTTTTTACGGACGATGGAAACACCTCTTATTTTTTAAGTAGTAGAGATTTCAGCAGTTTTTTTTTATTTTTCCAAGCTTTTATGAATTTGGCAAAAAAGTTTAAATTTGATCAAATTTTATTCAAAAATTTAAATTATTTCAGACCGAACTTGTCGAAATTTTGAAAGTTTGGATCATATCGGTACCCGATAGAAATAGTGTAAATGATAATTTCGTATGAAAACTTCTATATAAGTTACTTTAAAATATCAAATAAATTTATTTTTCTAGTTTAAAATAATTAAAACTTAATTAATGATGCATCAGACGTAGACGGTGTTTTCTTTAACAAAACTCTCGTCGATTCAGGTTTCAAATTGCGGCACCATTCGCTTGCATGAAACTATGTAGTCCAAACAAAATATCTATTTATTTATTTATTTATTTGCGAATTCAGTAAAGTTTATTCAAATACAGTGTAAATCTGTTCAATTTTTATTTTTTTAATTCCGAATTTACGAATTAAACACTAATTAACTTAATACTACGTCAAACAAATAAGTGCTGAGAATTTTATACTCAAGTTAGAACAACAGGGAACATGGTTGCACTTACTTTCTGTTCTACCCCCTAAGGGCAACCACAGTGTTTATTTAGCAACTTGGTATTAAGTAGTAAGATGGATTCCGGCCGGTGTGAAACAATAATAGTTATTAGCATGTTTCACAATATTTAATACGTGATAAGTAAAGTGGGGTCCACATGGAATGCTACCCCTCCATCACATATCCTACATACGAATCTGAACATACGCATGTCCAGATTTATAGCTAGGTTTTATTTTTTTAAGTCAGAGTAGTATGTGAGAAGATTATCATTCACACGAGTAAATAATATATTTTATTAATAACTTATTGTTAGTAGTAAGCATATTACCTAGTTATAACTACTACCACATATCACAATTGTATATACTCCCTTTGTCCATAAAAAAGAATCTATGATCGGATGTGAGTATGGGTGTGTTTAGTTCATGCCAAAATTAGAAGTTTGGTTGAAATTGAAACGATGTGATGGAAAAGTCGAAAATTTATGTGTGTAGGAAAGTTTTGATGTGATGGAAAAGTTAGAAGTTTGAAGAAAAAGTTTGGTACTAAACAAGGCCTATGTGTCACGTATGTGTCATGTACAGTACAAATTGATTTTTTTTGACAGAGCTTAATACCCACTTTTTCTTTGCATTGTGGTTGCTCTAACGAATTTGGCAACAAGTGTAAGGGTTTAACTGCAAAATTGTAAAACCAACCCCCTCCCCTTCCCTTCCTATAACCACCCCACCGCCCCGCCTCACCTCGCCGGAATCGCGGCCTCGTTCACGCTCGCCTCCATCCCCGCCGCCCCCCACTCTCCGATGCCGAAGCGCCGCCACATCGCCGGAGATCCGCCGTCCTGGTGATCCCCGGAGCACACCCACCCACCCACCATGGACCGCCTCCTGCTCTTCCGCCCCCGGAAACCGGCCTCCTCCTACTCCTCCGTCGCCGCGGTGGCGGACGGCGACCTCCTCGAGCGCGACGTCCTCTGGCCCGCCTCCTCTGCCCCCGGCCTCCTCGCCGCGCTCCCCGACGACGAGGGGAGCAAGAAGAAGAAGCGCGCGGGCCCCGCCGCCGTACGGTCCGCCGCCCGCCCGGTCCCGGAGACCGCCGCGTTGACCCCGACGGCGGGCGCGGCGAGGTCGGCGCCCGTGAGGATACCCTCGGAGGCGGCGGCGGGGAGGAGGGGGAGGTGGTCGGCGCAGTCGTCCGTCGGCGGCGGCGGCGAGGACGGGGACGCCGCCATGGTCGTCCCGCCGCACGAGGTCGTCGCGCGGCGCGCCGCGGCGCACAGCTCGGTGCTGGAGGGCGCCGGGAGGACGCTCAAGGGCCGCGACCTCCGCCGCGTCCGCAACGCCGTCCTGCGCCGCACCGGATTCCTCGACTGAGAGGGCGGAGGCGAGTCGTCTCGTCGTTCTCGGGATAAAAAAAAGTTTTGACCCTTTCTTTCTTTGATTTTATTCCCCTCAGTTGTGTGTTTCCGGCTATCTTTGATTTCTTCCCTTTCGTTAGAATGGGATGGAAAGAATTGAGGCGAGTTTGCGAGGTGTACAACGCGGCGTAATAACAAAGTTATTCCATCAATTATAGATGGAAATTTTGGTCCTTACATCGTTCAATTCAGTATTTGCTTGATTTCTGTTCAATTCAGTATTTGCTTGATTTATGCTTGCTTGCTTAGTTATCGGTAGCTTGGTGCCATGGATGGAAAATTTAGTTGTTGGTGAGTTCAGCTCACATGATCAAATACTTATGTTTAGCTACTAATAATCACCCAAAACGGAGGCTCGTAAGGCGCAAATTGAAGTTCTTAGTACCAGAGATGGCAATTGTTTGGAAAACTTTGGAACTGCTGAATTTGGGGTAATTATAAGTAGGATACTGAGAATTTAGTTGCCTCCATTTTTGTTCATAGGCATTGTGTTGTTAATCAGACATGCCATGTTAAGTGTTATGTTTTAGCTAATGGTGTGGAATTTCATCTCAATACTGCAATCTACTACTCAGTACATAGTTTTGGCTGCATTGCAGTTCGGTGTGGTGGAACCATTCAGATTTAAGTGTTTGAAGTATCTGTGTGATGTATCTCATATTTTGTGGTTCTGTCCAAGAGTGTATAAGAATGGTAAAAGTTTTTTAAGAAGAGATGCCAGGCACCAGCTGCCATATTGTTTCTGGTTCTCGTTTTAGCTGAAGCTGAGGATAAGTTACTAATTCTGAACATTGCCAACAGAGAAACCTAACAGTGGTGTTTAACATGAACATTGTGTTTGCTTTTGTTATTTTTATTGACAAATAATTGTATCAATGTATAGTTTGGAGGCAAGTTGCTTGTAGGTCAAACAGATCTAGTTGATGTAGGAACTAGGAAGAAATGTTTATCTAGGTAGTTGGTACCAAGAAAAACACATTCATCTTAAAAGCATAGATTTAGATTCCTTGGAAGTCCTTTACACCATTTTTTTGGTGGTCCTTCAAATTCACTACACATCTCAATAGTTATGCTTTGCTGTAGATCTGGAACCACTGCACGGTGTTCTAGTATTTTCATGGAATCATCTGCTCTTATGTCTTGTCCAGGACCAGATATAAAGGAGCTGTTTGCCTATTTTGAATTGCACCCACTCTCATTTCTTTCTGTGCATCTGATTGCCTTGTCACCCCTCTGTTCAGGTATAAGGACCAGCACCATTCCACCACAGTGTAGATAACTAATGATACCTCAAGTACACAAGGTCCTTGGATTATCCCCATCAAGAAACAGCTAATATGTCTTTGCCATCTTAACTTGTCGGATAAAGTTGTTTGGTTCAGTCACTTCAAAATATGATGCCATACAATTCAGAAAGCTAATCAAAGAAAGAGTGAATAAATATGGTCCATATAGAAACTCCGAAGTTAATTGAAGAAAACAGTTGATGAATATGACGGCCACCTAGCTGAGACCAAATTATATACAAGGACATTATTAATTTCAAATTTCCGAATTAATATGTTAAAAAAATACTAAACTAAGACTCCCAAGATGAATAAAACTTATATTTATTAATTCTTAATTTCAGAATTATCAAATCATGAACAAACTAAAATTGAAAGTCCAAGCTGAGTAAACATTGTACTTACTAATTTGACTTTCTATACCATTAAATCAAGCAAATTACTCAGTAACTGTTGATATATATTTGTAATAAAGTTTTATATAAGTATTTGGTATGCAAATGTAATATAAATAGCCCGTGGGAATACACATGTTAACGATGAGCTGCCAGTCTGTCACTAATGTGGCACATTATGCATAGTTTTATGTTTATGGAGGCAGTAGTACAATCATCAAATAATTGAATCTTGAATGCTTGATTTGTGTTGTTTCATCGCTACTAAGAGATTGCAAGAACATGACTAGTCGAGTAACCATTGCTACCGAGAGATTGTGATAATTGACATCATGGCCATCTTTTGTGAATTGGCACATTTTGTCTAGTGCTCTAGTGATCTGTTAGATTAAGAGCAATGAAGTTCTCTTGTTCAAATGGCTGTTCTACATATACTGCCGTCATGGATGCGCCCCAATGCTGCATTTCTCTTTTGTATGGTTTTTTTTTTTTTGGTCTTTTAATGAAGTACAATCAACTTCAGATTTACACATCCACTCTCAAGTTTCGTACTACATGAAGAATTTTGTTCAGAAGGCAACTGACCATTAATATGGATTTTGGAGCTTTATTTTACTTCAATGTAGGTTCCATCCTTAAGTTGTTTATAGAATTGATACTGACCTTTTTTGTGTTGTCTGGATGCTAAAAGTAACACTATCATTACATTAAATCGTTTGATATCCCTTTCAGGATCAGGTCCACTTTCTTGCTTTTATTTGATTCCTTCAAATTATTGGAATGTCAATTTATTTGTCCTGAGGGTTGTACATTATGAGATTCAACTGCTCTGAACATGCCATATTTCTTTCATTATGTACTCCTGCTGACCATAAATTATTTAGTGAGCATGTGTGATGTCTAGCTCATACTTGATTGTACCCAACTCATGTTTTCAGTATAAAATAAATAGCATATGCTGCCAAATGGTGTATTCATTGACCATCTCTAGATGACCAGCTGCTTACTTTATTTCATTGTTTTGGCTTCAACATGTAAATGATCCGATTGCAATAAGTGATATAGTCTGCAATGGGCATGCAATATGTTGCTTCATAACCGTACTGATGTCCTATTGTAGTTCTGGTGAGACAAATATACGATGTGTGTACAAATTATGCTCATGGTAACCCATTCTCAGCGAAGTTTTGTTTATCATCAATGATGTATGTATGTATATATAGCCACATGATGTTCAGAAGAACTACTACTTGTTAATGTAATCACAGTGATGATGATCAGACAATGTTAATGGTAGTCTGTGTGATCTAAATATAGTCTGGAGTGAAAGCATCCTGAAAGAAAATATTCTGAGCACCTATCTGAGATCACTGTGCTCTTGTTGGCCAGATAAGATATACTTTCTGTGGTCATGTGATTTATGTGTTTGTCATACAACTGTTCTGTTTCTTTGTGACATTGCTGGTGCCTGGTGGCATGGCTTTTTGCTGTGGTCCAGTCTCCAGGCTATAATAGTATGTTCTGTTATGATCCAGTTCACAACTTTATGATGCTGCTGCACCCCTGCAAGGAAAATAGTTTTGTTGCAGTTTGCCAATGAATATGCTGTGGTGATTCCTCCTCAACTACTTCACTGGGAGATGTTACAATAAACCCTACTACTCCTGAGATGCCAAGCATCCAATGCTCACAAGGCAATAATGCACGCAGTACAAGAGCAAGTGAATTTACACCAGAGCTGATGCATTTCATGTTTGAATGCCATCTATAGATCCTATAAAATTGTTGTTTGAATGGAGCTGAGGTCCAAAGTATGAGGTTTTCTTGGCAATTGCTAGGTCTTCTGGAAAGCAGTCATCTTTTGCTATAATCCTGGGAATTTACTGAAATTTGGCTTGGCTACTGTTACGGGTGCTTTGAAAAAGAAAGCAGCTAGAGTCAGCAGATGGCTTGATTAGATTTTCAACGTTTGAATTCACACTTCACAAACCCTTTCCTCCTCGGAAGCCTGAAAATATGTTGAATTCTAGTACACATTCCACTGCTAATAGTATTTGTATGCACGGTGCTTATGTGATGCGTGATGGCTGTATGTGTTTACTGATCTGAAAACGTCCTGAATTCGCTGCGTGGACTATCTCAAACTTTGAAGTCAGTTCTTGGTTGAGCAACCCACACGTGTACAACAATTGGACCTGACCCTGAATTTGTGAAAACTTTGAATTTCAACAGCCATTTCCAAGGTACTAGTAGTCCTAGGAGTACCTTTTTGTGGCTGCAGCCTGCATGGATCGTAGGTGTAGACCAGAACAGCATCAATCACGTAGAAAAAGCATCATTAACTATGGTTAGCCTAAATTGCACACCGGTTTTACATGGCTACAGTTGTGCCCTGCTTTTCTTCCTGTCTAGAAATGAGATCAGATCAGACTTGTTGCTAATCAGAAAGTGTGATCTGTCAAAATGGCCTAACCATCTATCTGCATGGAGTCTGCTCCTGCTCCTTTGTTGAACCATATGTGCATTAGCCATAGTGGAGATGGAATCATGGAATTGGAGTGAACTTGTATGGACTCATGAATCAAACAAAACTTGGACCATGGTTGAATGGTCAGTTAGAAGCTGCTTAGACCCTTGAAGCTAGAATACAGAGCCATGCCAACCTCTGCTTCTCGAATCATGGGAGTGTGTCTAAGCTTTATTTAGATAACAGAAATAGTTCTTTCAAAAAAAAGATAATAGAAATAGTCTACGTTTTCGGTCTCTGTCGACAGGCACACAACTAAATAGAAAGTTTCTTGCTAGGCTCTCTTCTGTCAGATCCCCAAATTCAACAGAATGTAGAATTCCAGTCTCCAAAATTCCCATCCGCATTCCAAGAACCAGATGAAGAAAAAGGTAATTAAGAAGCTGGATTCATTAGACCGGTATGTTTGGCATCCTTCAACAATTGTGCTGATCACCAAATTAACTAACCATACGTTGAAATGGTATTCAGACGAAGGCGACAGAGCATAGCATCACGGCGACGTGTGCTTGGATCAGAGACGCGTTGCATGAATCATCGCAGAGCGAAGACAATGTTACTGTCTGTTAAAAAAAAAGTGCCACCTCGCTCGCAGCTCTGGACTGAAGGTGTACGCGTTCTTGACACAGACCCAGTCGCAAGCAGTAGCTACGTAGACAGGAAAGACTGTTCTAGATTTGGACTGAATTGCTTTGCACTTAATTGTAGTGATAAATGATTTAACAGATTTGGACTGGATTGCTTGCACTTAATTGTAGTGATAAATGAGTTAACAAAAAGAGAAATACATCGTCAGTCCTTAAACTTGGCAGCGACATCAAGATAAATTGGTTATCTAAATCAAATTTGGTTAAATGTATCTACCCATGATCCAAAAACCCCTTTAACAAATCTCAGACGCTGGTGCGGTTATCTAGAGTGACAAATGTTTTTCAATTAGCCCCTTTGTTTTAGATTTATCATTTTTTTAAACGATTCGTATTAGACAGTGTAAAATTCTATTGATATAGTAGGAAAAAGATTTGTTCTCATCCCAACTTCTCTCTATACTCTATCGATCTTCTCCTCTTTCAAAACAAGGAGAGAAAGCGGCAGTAACATGAAGTGAGGTGAGCATAGAGTGATGCGAAACGCGGGAAGGGAGGGAGGAGGCAAAGTTCGGTGAGGGTAGTGTAGCGTCTTTTTGTCATCACCACCAAGGATATTTGTTAAGCTCCTCATTACCTTCGAGTCACATGAGGTCCATCACTCGTCGTCATAGCGACCATGGCAACTCACTAAACTTGCGGGATCACCCAACCCCTATCGCGTCGTTTGTCTCTGCTCCGGGTCCTCTAACTATCGATAATCACCACCACGTGATCGCCATCTCTTCGCCTTTGGGGCATGACGGGGAGTGGGGGTGGCAGTCGGATCAGGGGTGTACTGTAGGGAGAGGGCTAAACGTAAAATGTTTGCCACCGTGGATAGCCTGGTCGTTGCACAAAACCAGCCCAATTATATATGTGATATATTAAATCAAGATTACATATTAGAGTTAAAGATGAGCAATTTACAATATTATATGGATCTAAGTGACACCTGTAAAATCAAATGTGTTTTTTATTATTACTCTGTGCTGAATAATTAGCATTGGAGATTATTAGTTTTGTTATTTGGAATTTATTTTCGAAGTGGTTTTGGAGATGATTGGATTTCACAGGTGAATATACAGGTACTGCTGCATTGGGTTCGGTCAGACCGGGCATGTGCTGCCGGTCAGACCGGCGTGTATCGCGCGGTCAGACCGGCGCAGCCCGCGGTCTGACCGGCCGACTCTGTGTCGGTTTCGGTTTCAGGTTGTTTGTTTGGATATCCGTGATTATTTTATGATTATGGCTTCTAGATGGATACTATACGTATGTAATACTGTTGTTTGCTACTAATGAGTCAAGTTGGGATAGCTTGGTCTCGGAATATGGTTCCTTTGTTTATTTCATGTATAGGTGACTCGATGCCTCGGGAGAGTATTTGCAGTGCTGGACCGGGAGTCGGCTTGGGGATAAGACGACGTCTGTGGTGGTCAGAGATCATGCAGGATACTAAGGCTAGAGTTGATGCACGTGGTTGATGGAGACTCCATATGGCATACGATGGAGGTATTGTGTGCGTATGGGATGAGGAGTCGAATTTGGAAGGAGTCCGAATTTGATATGATTGGTTATGTAAAGTTTGTGTCTTGTACTAGAGGGTTTCCTAAGGTGTTTAGGACTCTTAGTATGAGTTTGGTTCGTGGCTTTAGCCTGCCTACCTCAGGTATAAATAGAGGGGGAGCGTGAGGCTTCCCGGTATCGCTTTTTAGAGCAATTGAGTTGAATTTTGAGTTAGGGTTTCGAGTTTAGTCGAGATTTTTGTAAGGAGTGCTGTTGGTGCACTTTGTAAACACAGAGAGAATCAATAAAGTCGTCATCTACTTTAAGAGTTAATCGATTTGTGTTTCACCGGGTTTCGGCGGTCTAACCGGCAATACATCGGCGGTTAGACCGGCGGCAAGGCCGCGGTCAGACCGGTGGGAGCACGGCGGTCAGACCGGAGGCGGCAACAGGCGCGGCAGGCGACTTCGGCGGTCGGACCGATTGATCTATACCGGTCAGACCTGCGGCATCCACACGGTCAGACCGATTGATCAATCTTGGTCAGACCAACTTCCATCGATTTCGAGGGTAACTTTTATTTCCGTAAAAAGTTTTCGGTTTTTGGGTATACCAACCATTCACCCCCCCTCTGGTTGGCTTAAATATTATGATTCGATCCTACAAGTGGTATCAGAGCCTTGTTTTCTACTTTGGAATTTTATCGATCTAGAGTTTTTGCCATGGCTACTCCTGTTAGGTTTTCAACTAAGCCTCATGTTTTCGATGGAACGGACTTTTCTCATTGGTGTAGTAGGATGCAATCTTACATTATGGCTGAAAATTATGATATTTGGAGAAAAGTTTCTCATCCTTATGTGATTCCTAAAGTTATTAATACTGCTGCTGCAAAAACTGAGTTTGAACAAAATTGCAAAGCTCGCAATATTCTTTTGAGTGGGATTTCTCATTTAGATTATGATCGTGTTGCGCATTTTCAAACTGCTCATGAGATTTAGAATGCTTTGAGTAACTTTCATCAAGGAACAAATAACATTAAATAACTTCGTCGTGATATTTTCAAAAAGGAGTATATTAAATTTGAGATGAAACCTGGAGAAGCTTTGGATGACTATCTTTCTAGGTTTAATAAAATTTTGAGTGATCTTAGATCTGTTGATTCTTCTTATGATGCTAATTATCCACAATCTGAGATTTCTCATCACTTTTTGAATGGTCTTGACATGTCTATTTGGGAGATGAAAGTTACAGGAGTCTGCTAACATGTCTACTTTGACTTTGGATTCGCTTTACACAAAATTGAAAACACATGAGATGAACGTTCTTTCTCGTAAAGTTGATTCTAAGTCGAGTGCTTTGGTTCTTCTTCTTCTTCTTTGGATGTTGATGCTTCTTCATCTAAGCCTTCTTTTCTTGCTGTTTTTAATGCCACATCCGATGATCAACTCGAACAGATCGAGGAGGAGGATTTGGCTTTGGTTACTAACAGAATTGCTCGAGCTATGAATAATGCCAGGAACAGGAAAAGAAATGGTCTAAATCGTTGCTTTGAATGTGGTTTAATTGATCACATTCGTTCGCATTGTCCTAAGCTTGGGAGAGGCAAAAGAGAAGACAAAGATGGTGAGAAGACCAACAACAACAAGCCGAAAGGTACATCCCAAGGAAGGAAGTTCAAGGAGAATCTTAGTAAGGCTTTTGATCAAGTCTACGCCGCATTTGAGCCATCAAGCGATGTAGATGGTGAGAGTGGAGATGAAGAGAAGGGAAAGAACATCTCCGGTGTTTGCTTCATGGCGCATGGTGAATCTGATATAGAGTATGAAGATCATGAGGTAGGTGCTTTTGAAGAAGCTATTAATATTTTGAGTGCAAAAAATATGAAGTGTGAGAAGATGTATAGAAAACAGGAATTTATCATTGAATCTCTTAATTCCGAAATTGCTAGATTAAAATCTCTTATTCCAAATGATGATGATTGCTCAAGTTGTGAGGTTTTAATGAATGAGATTTCAAAAATTAAAGATGTTAATGCTGCACATGATTTGAAAAATAAATCTTCTCTTGCTCTTAGTTTTGCTTTGCACGCACGCACTTTGGATGAGTTGTTTTTAACTAAAAAGTTGTTGCAAAAATATCAAATTGCTTTCCATGTTAGTTTGATGTTTAACATGATTTCTGCTAAAAAGTTAAAACAATCTCATGGTGTTTTGGATTGCTCAACATGTAATTTGAATAAGATGAAACTAAAAGATGCTTTAGGTCGTGTTGAGTACATGGAAGATGTTGTGAAAAACAATGAAGTGCTTTCTTGCCCTAAATGTCGTAAAAGCAAAGGTGTTATGGTAGATTGTGAAAATTGTGCTAATTTGCAAAAAGAGGTTTCTTATTTGAAAAATTCTTTGCTTAGATTTTCTGATGGTAAAAAGAACCTCAACGTGATTTTATATCAATCTAAAGTTAGCACACATAACCGTGGTTTAGGTTTTAATCCTTATGCTCATAATTCTAGGCATCCTTCTATTGTGTTGTGTTAGGTGTTGGTGCTAGAAGTAGTGAGATTTTGGTTAAACCTGATGCTAATAAAACTGTGTTTAAATCTGCTGGTATCATGTCTACCTTGAGTGCATCTTCTTTAAAATCCAATGTTGTGCATGCAAAACCTCCTGTTGTTACTTGTGTTGCTAAATCTTCTAATGCTACCAATGTGTCTAATCATCATGAAAAATATACTTGTTCTTTTTGTGGCAAAGATGGACATATTGTTGGTTTTTATTTCAGATTAGCTCATAAACAGAAAAAGGAGAGAGAGATTGCTTTTGCAAAATCAAAATGGCAAAAATCTGGTTTTCCCTCGAGGAAACCGGTCAGACCGCAGTGGATCCCGCGGTCGGACCGGCGACCGGTCAGACTGGCTACTGTGCCTCAGTCAGACCGGACACCGGTCAAACCAGCCCCCGGTCAGACCGGCTGCACACCCTCGGTCAGACCGGCCTCGGAGGAATTTTTCTGAAAATTCTCAAACTGATTTTGCACGTGGATATATGCCTATTGGATCTTCTGGTCGTGTGTCTCAGTTCTGGATTCCTAAATTTTTATTATCATCTAACCCCAGTACTAAGGCTTCGACTTCTGCTTGTGTGTAGGCTTTGGTAACGCGGAAGGAGAATGTGTGGATCGTGGATTCCGGTTGTTCGTGGCACATGACCGGTGATAAAAATTGGTTCTCCTATCTCAAAGTGGATTCCGGTTGTTCGCGGCACATGACCGGTGATAAAAATTAGTTCTCCTATCTCAAAAAGGCATCCAAGACTGAATCGATTATCTTTGGTGATGCTTCTACAAGTGCCGTTCTCGCTACAGGTTTGGTTAAGGTAAATGAAAATTTTGAATTGAAGAATGTAGCTTTGGTTAAGGACTTAAAGTACAATTTGCTTTCGGTTTCACAAATTGTTGATGAAGATTTTGAGGTTCACTTTAAGAAAACTGGAAGTAAAGTTTTTGATTCTTGTGGTGATTCTGTGTTGAATATTTCTCGCTATGGAAGAGTGTTTAAAGCTGATTTTGATAATCATGTTTCACCTGTGATAACATGTTTGGTTGCTAAGTTTGATAAAGATATGATGTTTTGGCATCGTAGACTTGGACATGTCGGTTTTGATCATCTTACTAGGTTAAGTGGTTTGCCTAAACTTAAGAAATATCTTGATTTGGTTTGTACACCGTGTCGTCATGCTAAGATGGTTGCTTCTTCACATGCTCCTATTGTTTCTATGATGACGGATGCACCGGGACAGCTATTACACATGGACACTGTTGGTCCGGCTAGAATGCAATCCATTGGAGGAAAGTGGTATGTGTTGGTTATTGTTGATGATTTTTCTCGATATTCTTGGGTTTTCTTTATGGCAACTAAGGACGAAGCTTTTCAACACTTTCGTGATTTGTTTCTTCGATTGGATCTTGAATTTCTTGGTTCTTTGAAAAGAATTCGAAGTGATAATGGTGGTGAGTTTAAAAATGCTTCTTTTGAACAATTTTGCAATGAAAGAGGTCTTGAACATGAATTTTCTTCTCCTCGTGTTCCTCAACAAAACGGTGTTGTTGAAAGAAAAAATCGTGTTTTGGTTGAGATGGCTAGAACGATGTTGGATGAATATAAAACTCCTAGAAAATTTTGGGCTGAGGCGATTAACACTGCATGCTATATTTCAAATCGAGTTTTCTTGAGATCAAAACTTGGAAAAACTTCTTATGAACTTCGATTTGGACGTCAACCCAAAGTATCACATTTGCGTGTTTTTGGTTGCAAGTGTTTTGTCTTGAAATCTGGAAATTTGGATAAGTTTGAGGCATGTTCTACTGATGGATTGTTTCTTGGTTACCCCGCACATACTCGTGGCTATCGTGTACTTATTTTGGAGACTAACAAAATTGTTGAGACTTCCGAAGTTTCTTTTGATGAGGCTAGTCCAGGTACTAGACCCGATATTGTAGGTACACTGTCACAGGTTCAGGGGGAGGATGGTCGTATTTTTGAAGACGAGAGCGACGACAACGACGACGACGAGGTCGGCTCGGCCGGTCAGACCGGGCGCAAGGCCGGTCAGACCGCCTCAGGAGGAGCGGTCAGACTGGCCAGGGACGTCGGGTTCCGGTACTGTTGATGCTGATCGAGATGGTCCTCCGTAGATTACTACTTCGACCAGTACTGATATAGAACGTGGATCAACTTCAGAAGTTGTTGCTCCTTTGCACATTCAACGATGACATCTGCCGGAACAAATTATTGGTAATATAGGTGAGCGGATTATAAGGTCTAAGGTAACGACTCATGATGTTTGTGCAAATTCTGCATTTGTTGCTTCTTTTGAACCCAAAGATGTCACATGCATTAACTGATGAATCGTGGATTAACGCCATGCATGAAGAACTTGAAAATTTTGAGAGAAACAAAGTTTGGACTTTAATTGAACCACCTTCTGGACAAAATATTATTGGAACCAAGTGGGTTTTCAAAAATAAACAAAATGAGGATGGTTTGATTGTGAGAAATAAAGCTAGACTTGTTGCTCAAGGTTTTGCTCAGGTGGAGGGTTTGGATTTTGATGAAACTTTTGCTCCTGTTGCTAGAATTGAGGCAATTAGACTTTTTTTGGCTTTTGCTGCTTCAAAAGGTTTTAAATTGTATCAAATGGATGTGAAAAGTGCTTTTGTAAATGGTTTTATACAGGAGGAAGTTTATGTCAAACAACCACCAGGTTTTGAAAATCATCATTTTCCCAACCATATTTTTAAATTGTCTAAAGCTTTGTATGGTTTGAAACAAGCTCCTAGGGCATGGTATGATAGGCTTAAGAATTTTTTGATTGCGAAAGGTTTTACAATGGGAAAGGTTGACAAAACGCTTTTTGTTCTTAAGCATGGTGATAATCAACTGTTTGTTCAGATTTATGTGGATGATATCATCTTTGGTTGTTCAACTCACGCTTTGGTTGTGGAGTTTGCTGAGACTATGCGCAGGGAATTTGAGATGAGAATGATGGGTGAGTTATCGTACTTTTTGGGATTGCAAATTAAGCAAACACCTCGAGGTACTTTTGTGCATCAAACAAAGTACACGAAGAATCTTTTGAGACGGTTCAGGATGGAGAATTGCAAGCCAATTTTAACACCAATTGGTTCTACAGCTATGTTGGATCCTGATGAATATGGTGAAGCTGTTGATCAAAAGGAGTATAGAAGTATGATTGGATCTTTGTTGTATCTAACTGCTTCTAGGCCAGACATATAATTTGCCGTGTGTTTGTGTGCGCGCTTTCAAGCTTCTCCTCGTGCTTCACATCGTCAAGCGGTCAAGCGAATAATGAGGTATTTGAATCATACACTTGAGTTTGGAATTTGGTATTCTACTTCATCTTCTATATGCTTAAGTGGATATTCCGACACTGATTTTGGTGGTTGTAAAATTGATAGGAAAAGTACTAGTGGAACATGTCATTTTCTTGGTACATCATTGATTGCATGGTCTTCTGGGAAACAATCTAGTGTTGCTCAATCAATTGCTGAATCTGAATATGTTGCTGCTGCTAGTTGTTGTTCACAGATTCTTTGGCTTTTATCTACTTTGAAAGATTATGGTCTTACTTTTGAGAAAGTATCTCTCTTTTGTGATAATACAAGTGTAATTAACATTGCTAAGAATCCTGTTCAACATTTACGCACAAAGCATTGATATTCGCTTTCACTTTTTGAGGGATCATGTTGAAAAGGGAGATGTGGAATTACAGTTTTTGGACACAAAGTTGCAACTTGCTGATATTTTCACTAAACCTTTGGATTCTAATCGTTTTGCTTTTCTTCATGGTGAATTGGGAATAATTCATCATTTTGACATGGTTTGAGAGGGAGTTTGTACCTCATGGTTTTAGCAAGCAATAATATGACAATGAGAAAAATTGAGAAAAGAGAGCTTTATCTATGCATATAGTATTTTCTTGTGCATGCTAGCAATACTTTGAAGGTTTATTTGTCTCTAGCATAGCTTGTATGTTTTCTAGTCTTTTCATGAGATTTAGATTTTGCTTTTAAGGGAGATGATGCATGACACTTAAATTCTATACTTGAATTAAGCAATTATACAATATTGATGCTAGCATATGGTTTGATTTATAAATGCTCTATATATATGCTTTATTGAATTGTTATTTCTCAAATAGCTTTAATTGCTCATTGTGAAAAGAGAATAAAAAATATAAAAAAATGAATACAGAATCCTTAGAAACAGTCTTGATGACAAGGACGTATTCGATGTGAGCCAAATAATGGGTGCCGAATCCCTGGAAATAGTCTTAACGACAGGGACGTACCTGGAATAAAAGAGAAAAATATGAGCAAAAAGGCTCAAGAAAAGAAAAGGTTGAAAAATTCTCTTGGTTATTTTGTGCTAAAGGTTATTTGAGAAAGAGTGATAAATGCAATAGGTATATGTGTTTAGTGTTTATTCTTCGACCTATATGCTTGGTAAGATGTTGCATTATAAATCGTATGAAATCATGAATTTTGATTGTTGATTCAAGCTTAATTGTAAAATCTTTGCTTTATGGTTATACTTTAATGCATGCTTGTTATATTATAGATGGGTTTATCTTCTTTTTATTGCAACACATGACTTGATATGCTATATGTATGCTAAGCTCTTGAACATTAATGAACATAATTCCTATACTTGATAAAATTATTGTCAAAAGGGGGAGAAGAGATGAGTTTTGGGAGAAGATTTTTGGAGTTGTTGAGAAGAGCATGGTTTTTGATTCATGAGGGAATTTCTTTCTTTTAAGAAGGGGGAGAAGTTTTCTTTTGAATTTTCGAGCACGATGTGTACATTTGTACGAAGTGTACTTTTTACCACTTTTGTTTTTTATTTTTCCAAACACCAAAACATTTTTGATGGGTTTGCCAATGTGTTCATCAAGGGGGAGATTGTAAAATCAAAGGTGTTTTTGATTATTATTCTGTGATGAACAATTGGCATTGGAGATTATTGGTTTTGTTATTTGGAATTTATTTTTGAAGTGGTTTCGGAGATGATTGGATTTCACAGGTGAATATACAGGTACTGCTGGATTGGGTCCGCTCAGACCGGGCATATGCTGCCGGTAAGACCGACGTGTATCGTGCAGTCAGACCGGCGCAGCCCGCGGTCTGACCGGCCGACTATGTGTCCGTTTCGGTTTCAGGTTGTTTGTTTGGATATCCGTGATTATTTTATGATTATGGCTTCTAGATGGATACTATACATATGTAATACTGTTGTTTGATACTAATGAGTCAAGTTGGAGATAGCTTGGTCTTAGAATATGGTTTCTTTGTTTATTTCATGTGTAGGTGACTCGATGCCTCGGGAGAGTATTAGCGGTGATGGACCGGGAGTCGGCCTGGGGATAAGACGACGTCCGTGGTAGTCAGAGATCATGCGGGATACTAAGGCTAGAGTTGATGCACGTGGTTGATGAAGATTCCATATGGCATATGATGGAGGTATTGTGTGCGTATGGGATGAGGAGTCGAATTTGGAAGGAGTCCGAATTTGATATGATTGGTTATGTAAAGTTTGTGTCTTGTACTAGAGGGTTTCCTAAGGCGTTTAGGACTCTTAGTATGAGTTTAGTTCGTGGCTTTAGCCTGCCTACCTCGGGTATAAATAGAGGGGGAGCGTGAGGCTTCCCGGTATCGCTTTTTAGAGCAATTGAGTTGAATTTTGAGTTAGGGTTTCGAGTTTAGTCGAGATTTTTGTAAGGAGTGCTGTTGGTGCACTTTGTAAACACAGAGAGAATCAATAAAGTCGTCATCTACTTTAAGAGTTATTCGATTTGTGTTTCACCGGGTTTCGGCGGTCTAACCGGCAATACATCGGCGGTCAGACCGGCGGCAAGGCGGCGGTCAGACCGGTGGGAGCATGGCGGTCAGACCGGAGGCGGCAACAGGCGCGGCACGCGACTTCGGTGGTCGGACCGGTTGATCTATACCAGTCAGACCGGCGGCATCCACACGGTCAGACCGACTGATCAATCTCGGTCAGACCGACTTCCGTCGATTTCGAGGGTAACTTTTATTTACGCTAAATTTTTCGGTTTTTGGGTATACCAACCATTCACCCCCTCTGGTTGGCTTAGTTATCGTGATTTGATCCTACAACACCCTGGTCTAAATTTAAGAGACCGGCCATATATTTTATATATGTTTAGAAAACCTGCTCAAATGAATCTGTACGTCCTTTTATATCTGCAAACCAAGGAAAGCAATGTCCTCAAGGATGAGAGGACGTGTTGGGTTGACTTGACCTAGTCATTCAGCCTTCCACTAAAGCGATATATAGTCGATCTACTGTAGGATAGTCTACTTGTTCATAGGGAATGGGTTAAATATCATATATTAGAGACATAATAAATATTTTCTCTGATTTAAAATATAATGCATCCTTATTATCGATATAGAGTGGATCCATCGTGGGATGGTCTACTTTTTCATATGGAATGATTTAAATATCATGTATTATAAACCTAATAATAGTTTTCTCCATTTCAAAATTTAAGGCATCCTTATTATCAAAATCGATATTTGAAAATTTTAAATAATGACTGGACTAAAGTAAAGTATGCGTATCTAAGGCTATATATGCATGTAGCTAGAAATCACGTTTCTCTATTTAAAAACATTTTCATATAATACTAATTTCGTAATTGTTGAAAATATATTATGAAAGACACTAAAGATAAAGTATAATGTTTGAGAATGTGTAAAAGGCTAATACGTCTTTTAGCATGGAGGAAGTAGTATGTACACTGTACAGAAACAGCTGATCTCATGTAGAAAGTCTTTAGAGAAATCATATCGTTAAAAACGTGATGCAAACAATCCACGGCAATAATCCAAACGATCAGCTCCATTGAACGGGTCTTTAGAATCTCTCATTCAATTCTCTTGGCAGTACTCGGTGCTTGGTGCTTACTGCTTATATATAAAATTAGCAATTGCTCGATCTGGTGCAGTGTATGAATTGAAAAGAGTGAAAACTTCATCATCTTTTCCATTGCATGGTCATGGCAACTGCCGAGCAATTCTTTGTGACAGCGTGTAGCTTATATAGGTGACCTCAGCTGAAGGCCGGACTGCAAACTTACAATATTGCTAGCTGAAAAACACTCGCAGTTACCATCAGGGAATGCCAATCATATGCCCTTAACTCCTTATTAACTATTCTCTCCGTTTCATATTACAACACATTTGATTTTTTTTTCTAATCAAAATTTTTAAAGTTTAATCAATTTTATAATAAAATTTAGCAACATCTATATAATAAATCAAATTAGTTTTCCTAAATCTAATATTGAATATATTTAGTAGTATATTTTTGTTGTATTGTAAAAATGTTACTAGGTCTTAGATTTGATTAAGTTTAAAGGAGTTTAAGTAGAAAAAAAGTCAAATCGTGAAATGAAGCGAGTAATACTGAGCTTATTTTTGATTAATTTAGATAAGTGTACACATACCCGGTCTTTACAGTCCTAGCGTACGTGTGTCCACTGAATTAAAGCAACACGTAATTAGTAATTTACTCCTCCGATCCATAGGCTTGTCATATACTCGTGTCAGTTCAGTTCATAGGAGTAGACCTTGACCTGGACTTCGATCAATTCCTTGACTACTTCAGTCAACGCGAGTAGTTTGTTGCTTTATCAATTCGTCATCGTCTTTTTGCGATCCTTTTTTTTTAGAACTTCTTTTTGCGATCTAGACAGCTTATTAATTGATTGGTTAATTAGTTTAAGCATCGCCATCAACGATACCTTCATCGATATCATTATCTTACTACATGCATGTCTACAGTCAAAAGACGGTTTACACACGTACTATCACTGGTGGAGAAACCATCTTTTATCGGTCGGCCGAATTCCACAATAGTCCCGGTTACAACAAAAACCGAGACTAAAAATATTAAAAAGGGTAACGGGCATATTTGATCTTTAGTCCCGGTTCAAATGTTGTCAGGGCTTGTCAGGCCCCCCGGGATCTTTAGTCCCGGTTGGTAAGACTAAAGATGTTACCAACCGGGACTAAAGATTCCGGTGATCTTTAGTACCGGTTGGTAACACCAACCGGGACTAAAGTCCCACCCCTTTATATATGTCTTCTTCCTCCTCCAGCCCGAGCAAGCTTCAAAATTTCTTCAAAAAAGAGGGTAGGTCATGCCAAAATTTATAGTGAATTTACTTTGGTGATTATATACAAATCGGAGGTGGCTAAAAGGTTAGCAACTTCATCCTCCAATGTTTTTTTTGGTCATATTACATTTGGAGCTATGTTTTGCACACTTTTTTGTCTCCAAAATTTTGTTATAAGTTGATGAGAGAGAAAATTTGTGTGGGAAAAGAAAGAATATATAGAAATTTTGTTTATTTGCTAAATAAGGTTTTATAAAATAGTTGAGTAGGAAAATATAGTGAAAGTTAATCTTAAATAAAAGAAAACAAACTAAATTGAAAATTAAAAGAATTTAAAACTTAAAAATAATAAATAAGAATTATTTGGTGGAATATTTTATAATTTTTGTATGAATAATGATATGTCATTATTGTATGACTGTTGAAAGAGTTTGTGATTATTTTATCATTATTGTATGACTGTCATTATTGTACGAATGATTATTTGTGTATGATTTTTTTTTTCATTTTATGTAAATGGATCGGCAATGGATGTACGCTGACCGGCGGTCCAAAGAGTTTATTGACGGCGTGCATTATTTTTTTAGAGTGGCCGAAGCTAACAAGCAGAAGGGTTTTATTTGTTGTCCATGCAATAAGTGTAAGAATCAGAAGGAGTATTCTGCATCCAGGACTATTTATTTTCACTTGTTTGAGTCGGGGTTCATGCCAAGCTATAATTGTTGGATATCCCACGGAGAGCAAGGGGTTGAAATGGAAGAAGATGAAGTGGAAGACGACAATATTCCAGACTTTGCTCAGTACGCTGGATTTGAAGGAAATCAAACGGGCGAGGAGGACAGAGATGCTGATTATAACGACGTTGCGGATGATCTTGGTTAGATGTTGCAGGATACCAAGGAGGACTGCGAAAGTAAAAAAGGGGCCCATAAATTGGACAAGATGTTAGAGGACCACAGAACGTCATTGTACCCAAGTTGCGAGCAGGGGCACAAAAAGTTGGATACCACTCTGGAGTTCTTGCAATGGAAGGCAAAAAATGGTGTTAGTGACAAGGCATTTGGCGATTTATTGAAACTCGTCAAGAACATTCTTCCGGAGGGAAACAAATTGCCCGAGACAACGTACGAGGCTAAGAAGATAGTCTGCCCTCTAGGACTGGAAGTTCAGAAGATTCACGCATGTCCGAATGATTGTATCCTATATCGCGGTGAGGAGTACGAGAACCTAGAAGTATACCCTGTTTGTAAAACACTACGATACAAGATTAGACGAGATGATCTAGGTGAGGTTGACGGGCAGCTAACGAAGAAGAGAATTCCTGCTAAGGTGATGTGGTATTTCCCTATAATACCACGGCTAAGGCGTTTGTTTAGGAACAAGGGGAATGCTAGAATGATGTGTTGGCACGCTGAAGAACGTCAACAGGACGGGATGCTGAGACACCCCGCAGATAATTCGCAGTATCGACAGAAAATTTAAAGACTTTGGAAAGGACGCACGAAACATACGGTTTGGTTTAAGTACGGATGGCATGAATCCTTTTGGAGAGATGAGCAGCGGCCATAGCACTTGGCCCGTTACGATGTGTATCTACAACCTCCCCCCTTGGCTATGCATGAAGAGGAAGTACATAATGATGCCGATTATTATTCAAGGCCCCAAGCAACCTGGTAACGACATCGTTGTGTTCCTAAGGCCACTGGTCGAAGATCTTAAACTGTTGTGGAAGAAGGAAGGTGTCCCCGTGTGGGACGAGGACAAACAGGAGGAGTTTAACCTACGAGCGCTGCTGTTCGTAACCATCAACGATTGGCCTGCACTTAGCAACCTATCCGGGCAGTCAAACAAGGGGTACAAGGCTTGCACTCACTGTATGGATAAAACAGAAAGTACGTATCTTAAGCACTGTAGGAAGGTTGTGTACATGGGTCATCGTAGATTTCTTACTGCAAACCACCTAGTACGGAAGAAAGGCAAGCACTTTGAACATAAGGCGGACCACCGTACGAAGCCTAAACATCATGTGAGCTGCATATTCCCTTCAAGAACTTATCAATCAAGGTATGCTCGATGTAATATATGATTTTTGACTCGTACGTTCCGCAAGTTGCTGCTTAGGTTGATTACTAAAAGATAACCTCTCATCACGTGAAAGTGGCATCAGGAATGGCCATCCCAACGGACATTTCAGGGACTTACCACTGCAGGCCGATTCCAGCAGGATACTCGAGGGTCGAAGTTGAGCTGGTGGAAGCCGTGTACGAGGACCTCGAGTTGGACTATCCAGGAGGAGACGGTGAGACGCATCTACGAGACACAAGCCACGCTATTATACTATGGCGCAAACGGTACATCATCCTCCCTGGGCGACAAGCGGCGTCTCATGCACCATCTCCTCCGGTTCCTCCGCCACGTCCTCCTGCACCATCTCCTCCGGCTCCTCCGCCACCTCCTCCTGCACCATCTCCTCCGGCTCCTCCGGCTCCTCCGCCTCCTCCTCCACCGTGTCCGCCTGCACCTCCCAAGACAAGGTCTCGCCAAGCTCCACCTCCTGCCAGCACAATGGCAACGAAGAAGGCCAAAATTGACACCACCAAAAACAAGGAGCCGCCGTATGGTTGCAGTCAAGAGGAGCTTAACGCTTATGTGGCAGGAGAAGTAAAGAGGCAACTCAAGCCTCGGAGTCCTGAAAAGAAGATACCTATTGACCCGAGCATGAAGAATTTCTTCAAGGGAATGCCCACCGTAAACAAGGAGGCCTTAAAGCTATCGGACTATGACCGAACACTTAGGAAAGCCTATTACAAGAAGTCCAAACCAGTTCCTCAGCTTCGAGAACAACCACACCAAGTGGTCAAGCCGTTGGTGACCGGCGAAGACTTTGGCATAACGGATTTCATTTCGGACACCGGTCTAACTGTGGCTCAGTTGGTTGGAGGCGCACCAATCCCGAAGGCGGAAGTGGCATACAAGTTTGAACTCGGTAAACCGCTTGTCAGGCCTGAGCAGCTGCAGTCCCTACCGACACAAATGTACAAATTCCATGAACGGTACATGGAAATGAGCGCCAATGGTAGAGAGATGTTCGGAGCGAGGATTAGAAACCCCGACTTCTTGCAAGGAGAAGATGTTCTATGGATCCATTTCAAGGATGTCTTCGATCTGTACCATCGGGACGCCCTCGACGTCTCTCTTCTGAGCGCATGGATTTTGTAAGTATCTTTGAGTTCGATTTGTTTCGTTCAATAATTAGCTCATGGCATATATGTAAGCAATAATAATTTCCTTTCATTGTTATAGAATGGAGATTCAAAGGGCCCGATGGCGGGGGGTTTACGATACTGGGTTCATCGACCCTCGGAAAATCAACACCGAAATGCTCGACAAGTACGAGAAAGACACAAAGGACAATCTCGTCCATCTCCTAACGCAGCAGCATTTCAAGACGTTCATACTATTTCCGTACAATACAGGGTGAGTTTTTATTGTCGTTTGAACAAATTTCATTCCCATACATATAACATGTACATTCTGATATTTATCTCATCTCACGCATATTCCAGATTCCACTGGGTCCTGTTCTTTTTCGACTTGGACGCATGCAGAGTCACTGTGTACGACTCAATGAATAAAGAGGAGAAGGTTTTTGACAAGGTCTTCCAACTGATAGACAGGTAATATAATGCCATCTATTCCAAAGTCGCGGGACTCTGTTGCTATTATATTGATCTCAGGTAAAAATTAATTAATCATAGCTTGCAACTGCACATGTAGGGCTTGGGATTGGTTCCGCCAATTGGTCCGCGGGACTTGGAAAGAAAAACTTGGACGGAGGTTTCATTTTCTTGTGAGTACATGCATGATCCAAAATTATATTGAATTGAATCTCTAGTTACAGTTAATATAAAGAGTATATTAAATCTCTCATCGTTTCTCATGTAGTGTGCAAAGCAGGACAAGGGAACTAACTTATGCGGCTACTACGTATGCTAGTATGCCCACTGCCTATCAAACCAAATATAGACCACACGAGAGCTCGATGTACGTATACATAAACCATTCAAAATTTCATTGCGTATCGATTTGTTAAGTTGTTTATTAATTTCATATATTGATATGTCATTATTTTTCGAATGATAGCGTATTCACATGAGGGAAAAACTCCCACACAAGGAATTTATTACGGCTGTTCAAGAACAACTGATGGGGTTCATCAACGAAGAAGTCCTTAATCCCGATGGTTAATTCTACTACAACGGATCGACAATTCATAACGTCGGTCCTTCCTCTTCTGACGTAACGCCGGCGTCGAAGTCGTAGCTATAGCTAGCGAGCAAATGAATTGTACTATACATGCATGTATATATATATATTTATATATGTATGTACATTTACTTTAGTGTTAATATATATTTTGGTAACATATATGTACATAAAATGTTAAGTGTTTTAAATTATAAATATGTGTGTAATATATGTATTTATACATATATACATACGCACATATATATATATATATATATATATATATATATATATATATATATATAATCAACCATGCAGCAAACAGGGCCATGCAAATAAAGAAAATGGTACATAGACCGGGACTAAAGATCGATCTTTAGTCCCGGTTACGAACCGGGACTACAAACGATTTCTCCACCAGTGTATGCTTTAGAGGTGAAAATGTAACGGGTATTTCCCAACCGTCTGCCTGACCCGAGGCTCGCCAGAGTAAATATGGGAGAAAAAAAGATGCCCGATACTATCTGAATTCGTTAGGGAAAAATGGGTTAGGATACGGGAAGACATGTACCCGCCCGTATGCCCCGTATTAGTAAATATGTATGAAAATTTATTATAAATCCACCTAAAAATTTGATAAAAGATTGGCTAATCACTATTTTACGTGCTCACATGTAATATTGTGTAATTTTTTTTTCTTGATGTATCTCTTTTATTACTTGAATTACCTTATTATATTTAATATCTATTAATTATAGAGATAAATTTGTCGACGTTTGATAGTCATGACTAGAGTATTTGGATGGTATGGGGATCGTTGGTACCAGGGTATATGCGAGATTATAGTAAAAAGGATGGGGACGAGGATTTTTATACAGGTTCGGGCCCCTGAATTATCAGGCAATAACCCTACTCCTGTTGGCCGAAGCCGGTCGTTGCTCTTATTCACCATAATCACACCAGTACAATATTTGGGGTAGCCTATCTAACTGGTGTCGACTTGGCGGTCTGAAGTGCTGACACGTAGTCAACAACAGGGTAGTCTTCCACCTCGAATCCACATCCGGCGAGATCAAAGACAGCGCTATATCTCTCCTGACGGTATCCGTAGACACCGTAGGGGACTAGCCATACTTATCTCTGAAGTCGATATCCGGTGTCTTATCTTGGCGCATGTTGGCTTGTATGTTGATCTTGTGTCTTGATCTATTGTTCCGTGTCCCCTCTCCTCCTAGAGAGCCTTATATTTATACCCATAGGTGTCCTCTTGTCCAAGTAGAACTAGGAAAACCAATATGAATACAATCCGAGTAGTTCTTGTCGTTTCCATGTAGAACTCTAGTTGTCTTTCCTTGTCCGGAACTCCTCCTATATCCGAAGTTTGTTTCCGTATAAGACATGGTATGTGGTGGGTCCTGCCGAGATTTAGTCAACTGCTATTAGGTATGTGGTATCCATAACCCTAACAAAATTAATATCCGTTTCCGAATCCGATTCGAAGGAAATAATATGGGATAGGATATGGGATAAGTGATATTTATCCGGCACTATCCGTACCCGGTTCCGAATTTAAAAGAAAATATGGGTTAAGATATGGAAATATCATAATCCGACCGTACCCGTCCGTTTTCACCCCTACTGTAGCGCGGCATGTACGTACAAGTTGACGGCACAAATTAAACCGATCAAATTAATTAACTTGTACAACGACACGAATGTGCTAGCTTTTGCAATCGTGTTAATTCCAGCTTTCGTGCTAATATAGGGCTACGTGCTAATATAGGGCTATTTTGGTTTGATCCTACCAAATTGTTGCCGTTTTAATAGTATTTTGGCTAGTTTTTTATTTGTACCAAAACATGCTAGTAACACATATAACACTACTATAGAAATGATCTTCACATGTGACCAAAACTTGTTTTCGCAGGTGACCACCCACCTGGAGCCAAGTGTTTGCGAAAATCGACATTTTCCTACGCGGACGCAACAACCGCATGCGAAAATGCATATTCACATACGGCGTCCTAAGAAGGCCACATGCATGTAAAGATCTGATTTTTGCATGTGAATAAGTAAGGACGCCTGACTACAACGATTTTCTAAAAATTAAAAAAAAAATCCAAAACCCTTGATCGGGCAAAGCCTTTGCCGCCATCGCCGTCGGGTGCCGCCACTACCAAGGCCCCTCCGCTAGATCCATGAGGGAGAGAGCCATCGTCGTCGTTGTCGATGCAGTCCGCCGCTCGCCGTTGTCGAGACCCTACCGCAAACGAGGCCGGCAGCGACAAATCCATGAGGGAGAGGGCCGCCGCCATAGAAACTGCGTGGGGGAGGAGTGAGTAGTGGAGAGAGAAATTTGATATTTTAAGGCGTGGTGGACTGGAGGCTCACTTGCGAAAATAGGTTTATTTTTACATATGGTCATTTAAGAGCCCCCTGCAAAAATTGATTTTTACACGCGGGCTTCTTAAGTGGTCTTATGCGATAATACGCCTATTATCATAGACGTGTTTCTTAAGGAGCCGTATGAGATAATGCCACTGGTGGAGAAGTGCTTTTTATTCCCGATTCGTAACCCCCCTGTAGTCCCGGTTTTCCAACCGGGACTACGAATCCGGAACTAAAGATCGCTATCTTTATCCCAGTTCAAATAACTAGGACTAAAGATGGATCTTTAGTCCCGGTTGGTGTTACCAACCGGGAATAAAGATAGGAATCTTTAATCCGGTTGGTGTTACCAACCGGGAGTAAAGAGAGAATAGCGGCGGTCCCAAATGATCCCTTTTCTTTTTTTTATTTTCTCCCGAATCAAGTGGGATGCATATCCCCAAATCAAAGTAACATCCCAAATCCACATCACAAATAAAGTAATATCCTAAATCCACATCACAAATCTTAAAGTTACATATACACACAAATCAAATACATCACAAATCCTAAAAAATTACACATAAATTAAATACATCACAGTTCATCTCAGATCCATCCAATAAATCACAAAATTATACATGTGAATCACAAACTAAAAAAAAAAAGAAAACAACGTTTTTGCCGCCGCCCGCCACGGCTGCCGCCCGTGGCCCCGCCGGCCCGCCGCCCGCCGCCTGCCAGATGGGAAGGGGAGGATGGGCAGGAAAGGGGAGAGGAGGAGGTGGAGGAGAGGGGAGGGGATGAGGAAGGGGAGGAGGTGGAGGGGATGGATCGGGGATGAGGAAGGATCGATCTGATCTGAACTGTAGGAAGGGGAGGAGGAAGTTCGATCTGTGGAGGAGAGGATAAGGGATAGGGATTATATACTACGCTTGGAATTTTACTTCCGGTTAGTGTTTCCAACCGGGACTAAAGGGAACACCAACCGGAACTAGAGTGGTGATCTTTAGTCCCGGTTGATGACACCAACCGGGACTAAAGATCCTCATCCCCTGACATTAATCTGACAGGGAATGAACCGAGACTAAAGATCATAGAATGGTTATGGGGTTTTCAACCGGGACTAAAGATCATTTTTAGTCCCGGTTTTTTTTGGAACCGGGATTATTGTGGTTTGGGTCAACCAGCAAAGATCATTTCTCCACCAGTGTGCGTTTTCACATGCGGCTCCTAAAACGCCCTCCCAGGAGCAATTTTTGCATAAGCGACCAATTACGGCCTGCAATGTACAGGGGCCCTCATCTAGAAAAATCGTTACTAAAATTTTGGTATTGCCTATATTTTAGCATGGTATGCACCAAAGTCCGTAGCTCTCTAGCTAATTAAGCTACTTCACTAAGATTGTGTTCTTTATCCTTTTATTGAACTTCCGCTCCATCGTTTTGAGCGTGCGTGTTTCCCAATCTACTAACTGATATGTTTTTCGCAAAACTTTTATATATAGAAATTGCTTTGAAAATCCACATTAATCTATTTTAAAAGCTTTTACTAGTATTTAATAAACCATGTGCTAATTTACCGCTCTATTTTATATGTTAGTGGAAAGGGTTCCCAACCTTCCAAGAGTACACAGCCTATAAGCTAGCTAGCTTAATTAGGTTAGGCTGATCTTGACATTACTGATAAATAGTTACTATAACCACCCTCCCTCCCCCTCTCTCTCTCTCTCTCTGCAAGTCCACACGTCAACCATGGCTGTACGTATTGTCCATGAATATGTAAACTTCTCCGAAACCAATTCATTCATTTCATGCGAACTCGAGCCCCACACACACATATATATACACATCCCCCAAGATCATATATCGAGTGTAATTAAATCTGTGATCTGGATATGTATTGTGATTTGTGAAGAGCCTTCTTCTACGTAGCAACCAATTGAGAGGTGAAGTGCATGCATATAAGTATATATAGATGGTGATCAGCGGCGGCGCGAGGATCATCAGTGATCCGGTGGCGACGCCGGGGTTCCGATTCTACCCGACGGAGGAGGAGCTGATCGGCTTCTACCTCCGCCACCGCCTCGCCGGCACGAGGGCCGACGACGTCGCCCGCGTCATCCCCGTCGTCGACGTCTACGGCTACCACCCTTCCCAGCTCGCCGCCATGGCCGGGGTGGCGACCGCGGGGGACAAGGAGCAGTGGTTCTTCTTCTGCCCGAGGGCGGAGCGGGAGCTCCACGGCGGCAGGCCGGCGCGGACGACGCCGTCGGGCTACTGGAAGGCCACGGGCTCGCCGTCCTTCGTCTTCTCCTCCGCAGCCGCCGCCGGCGCCAGGGTCATCGGCGTCAAGCGCACCATGGTCTTCTACCAGGGCCGCGCCCCCTCCGGCACCAAGACCAGGTGGAAGATGAACGAGTACAAGGCCGCCGCCGCCGACGACGACGACCACAACGCCGGCGTGGCCGTGCAGCTGCCACCAATGGCGCCGCCGCCGCCTGCTTCCTCCTCCTCCTCCGCGTGCGCGCGGCTGAGGAACGAGCTGAGCGTGTGCCGGGTGTACGTCAGCACCGGCACGCTCCGATCCTTCGATCGCCGCCCCCTCGACGCGCCGCCGCCGGTGATCAGCCACCATCAACCTCAGCTCCAGCAACAACAACGTCAGCTGCCATCGTCGGCGGCGGCGGCGGCGGCGGCGACGAACGCCAACCTCATCGCCCTCGCCGGCGGGTACGAGTGCTCACACGACAGCTCCGGTGGCTCGTCGGAAGATGCCGCCATCGACTGGAGCTCGCTGATAACCGCCGCCACCACCAATTCTGCTACCGCCGCCGGTGATTTCAGCTTCAACGACGACATCGATTTCAGTCCTGCGGCTGTTGGCCCATGGGCGCCACAAGTTTGATTAATTGATTATTTGTGCACACTGCATAATAACTGAATTACTAGTAATTAGTAGTGTAGTAAGTTTGATCAGTGCTTGCTAATTGCCATAGTGTTCTATGTTAGGTCAACTCGATTGATTTATTACCTCCCAACTCTCAATTCTGCTTGTCTTTAATTTTTCTTGATGATATTACGAACTATGAGTTCTTTTATCACGAAGATGAAGATTTTACCTCGTTTTCTGTTAGCACGTTTTTCAAACTATTGAACAGCGCATTTTGTGTAAAAACTTTTTATACAAAAGTTGCTTCAAAATATCAAATATATTCATTTTTTAAGTTCGTAATAATTAAAACTCAATTAATTATACGCTAATAGTTTTCTTGTGCGTGCCTGTATTTAATCCGAATCTTTATGTGTGTTAGCAATAGCATGATGAATTGCAAACAGAAGGCTTTATTAGAAAGTCATAAGGAAAAACCAGGAAAGAAAAGAAAAATAGAGTGCAAATATAAATAATAAAAGTTCCAACAGAAAAAACACAAGCATACAAAAATTTAAGAAAGGTTAGAAAAAAAATGAAATTCTAAAGTGGAGAAATATAATGCATCGGATGAGAAAAACTCGAAAAGGAAAAATCAGAAAAACTATAAGAGAAGGAATCTAGAATATTGGTGACAATCGTACGTTACAAAAGACAGGTAATAAACAAAAAAAATATGGGGTAAACATTTTTATCTATATTCCTAGAGGTTTAATTAAAAAAACAAAGTTATGCAATTACTAAAATGCCCAGCATTAACTATGAAATTATGCTTCAAAATCCAAATTAATTTTGGTTGTAACTGATGAGCTAATAAGCAGTCAACAGACGATGAAAGACTTATGGTGAACCACTTATTTCGTGCTGAAGTACAATGATAGCCACCTTAAATGTAAACTCCAAAATAGATATCATCACATACCACATCATAAAGAAAGGTCATGATAACTGCTCGGGATGGTAGCTTTAAGTCGAGCCAATTTATATGAGCATACCCAAGTCGCCTTCTATTTTAATGGTTACAATCTACTCAACACTTGTATTGCGTAACTAAAAACATGTGTACTATATAACTAAGATGATGCCTCTTTTTTCTCTTTATCCTCAATTTTTCTCTTTAGGTAAATTGTGCCCTCGCTCGGAACGATGCCACCAATTTCCTTGGCACCGTGAGACGTTCCTACCAAAGTCCAAAACAACAAGCTAGGTCCATCAAGCGTGCAAGTGGCACCATCCCCTCCTATCTTCCTTCATCCAATAGCTACTAGCATCTTAGTTGAAGACCGACCATAGCATAGTTGGCTCACTCCTAGTAATGAGAACAACTAACCGCGACAGTGGCGGAGTCAGGGATGTCACGAAGCCCAAGCGAGTAGCAGCGTTTTCTGCTAATCGACTAATATTTTTGAACATCATAAGCTATCTACAGTGGAGACGTCAGCGATGGAGCCCGTGCAGCCACTCGACCTACCCGGAATCTAGCTCGGCCTTTAATCGCGAGTACTATTGTAAGGATCAGAGTTGTGAGACTCATCATCGCATTTCTACCTAGTACTGGATAATACTAGCTATTTTCACCTATACGTACAGTAGGCACGATTTTCATAATTAAGGGCCTCTTTGATTTGAATTGAGGGATTTTTAGAGAATTTTCATAATTCCTTTTCGTTCGGTTCACATGAATCAATGCAAAGGAAATAAGAGGAAACATTCCTTTCCTGTGCAATCAATAGAGAAACAAAGGAAAATTTACATCCACTCCTACCTCATTTTTTTCATTTCCTACGTTTTTTCTCTGTCTATCCGAACACATGGTTACCAATCCTATCTACAGAATTCCTGTGTTTTTCAATCATCTGTTTTACACATGCATTCCTATCATATTCCTATTATTTTTCTATTCCTATGTTTTTACAATCCCGTGATCCAAATAAGCCCTAACTATACATATCAAACCCATATTTAACAGTTTCTTGGTAAAGGTACTTATAGAAGGGGTACGTGTTGATGTGCATGTGTGTGTCTGGACCTTCTCTATAACTTTTGTACAAACTTTTGTCTGGAGTAGTATAGTGTTTGCCCGTTATATTATTTTGCCGGCCGATTGTACAGGCCGGTTTTTATATGGTCAAATCCAAGCCTGCCTTTTGGCTGCGTGACCACACTCATGAGATGACGTGATAAGTCCGCTAACCAGACGCCTTCACGGACCAGCCCAAAAGTTCCGACTTCCGACCCAAAAAACAAACTCTCCGACCGAACGCAACCGCGCACCGCATGCCAACCGACCGACCGACCGAGCCCGGGCCGCGAGGTGGGCCAGGTGGCCATCCTTCCAGACGCTTCCGCCCCCCATCCCACCCACTGACGCATGGGCCCCACACCCACGTGGGGGCCGCCGAGGAGGGCCATCGGTCGCCGCTTTGACCGGGGGAGGAGAGGACACACCGTCACCCACTGACGCCGCGGGGCCCCCGCGTCAGTAGTGCTAGTACTACGTTTTTTGCATGCTTTGTCCGGGATGCGCGGCGCGAGGCGTGGCTCCACGTGTCCTCCCCCCACTGCCTACGTGTGCCTGCTCCGGTGATGTCCTGTGTCGTGGGTACGTGGCGGCCGGCGACCGGGCGCGCCCTCGATATACCAGGCCACGGCCCCCTCGCCGCCGCACTCGCCTGCCCCCACGGCGAGCAGATGCCAAGATCCTCCCATGTCGGACCACAGTGGCGGCGAGCAGCGGCAATGCCGGCGAGGGTTTGCGGTGGACGTGGTGGAGCTCGGCGCGGCCCTGGCTCTGGCCGACATGGCCGGCGCCGCCGTCAAACCGGCCATGCAGCTGCAGCCGACCGCCGCTCAGGAGGAGGACGAGGAGATGGCGACCACGAGGCTGAGCCTTCAGCTCGGCAACAACGTCGGCAGCATCATCCAGTCCTCCTCCTGCTCCAGCAGCGGCTCCAGCGCCGGCCGCCCCGCACCACCGCCGCCGCCGCCGCCGGCCACCGCCTACGGCCCCAAGCCCCGCCACATACTCACCGAGGTAACTGAAACTGAAGCCGGTGAAATCACCTAAGCTGCAAATCTTTCCTGCTTAACTAATTTCTCCTACAAATTTGCAGGAGGAGAAGGAGGCGAAGCGGCTGCGGCGAGTGCTCGCCAACCGGGAATCCGCACGCCAAACCATACTCCGCCGTCAGGTGATCCGATCTGCTCATAAATATAGTTGGAAATTGCACAAACTGTACTCCAAATTGCTGCGGCTGTTGGGTGTCAATATGATTAAGTGTTTCTCCTGGACTTCTCAATTTCAGGCTATTAGAGATGAACTGGCAAGAAAGGTCGCAGATCTGTCAACACAGAATGAGAGCATGAAGAAGGTGAGCAAATTAGACCTGACAAGATGAACAATTGTATTTGTATGTAGCTTACGCTGGCAATTAACAGTAATGGTGTTGTGTTGGGGGTGCAGGAGAGGGAGACAGTGATGCAGGAGTACCTCTCACTGAAGGAGACAAACAAGCAGCTCAAAGAACAGGCACAGCATCATCTTTCGCTTTCCTTGTTCTAATTAATCTCTAGTAGTATAATCTTCTTCTTGTTTTTTTTGTTCTCTTTTACTACAAATTATTATTACTCCTACCATTCTGAGGCCAAAGAGAGCCCAAGAGAATCTACTCTACTCTACTCTAGCATGTTCCAAATCCAAACCTCCAGTTACTTTAATCCCTAATCCCTTTTCTCTTTTACTTGTACTACAAATTAAGCTAAGTACCATTCTGAGTTAAGGCCAAATTAAAGAGAATCTACTAGCATGTTCCTCCATTTGCCACATGACTGCACTTTACTGCTGCTGCTACTGGTCCTAGTAGTGGTCAAATAAATTTGGCCATTGCTGTACGGCTGTAGCTAGCTGCTGGCGAATTGGGAACTGAAAATGTTTTTATTGGATGCTCTGGCACTTGTGTAGTGCTGTGTATGTGCCACACTGACATCTGTAATGGATATAACCATTTTTTCTTCCTGTGTGGTACACTGCTCCACTATCTGGCACCTTGTGCATGTCCAGATTCTTTTCGTTGTCGATGCGATGATGCAAAAAGCTCGCTTAAAATTATTTGTTTAATCATTCTCATGTGGGATCCAATGGTCCATCCTTGTTCCGCATGGGTGTTCTAGCCAGTTCAGTTTCATTTATTTGTGGGGAAAAAAGAAAATAAAAGATTCTATGTGTAATGAAGCATGTACTCCTACTCCCTCTGGACAGTCCTAGTTGCTACATTTTGGGACGCCCTTTGGACAGCCCTAAGTTGAGTATGTGGCAAGCAGCAATAGAATATATACCTACTTAGGGGTTAAATATACCATTTCTAGTAAGAGTTGGACTGAAGTTGGAATAGGTACAAGATCTCTCTTAAATAGATAGAGGGCACCACAATCATAGCGACTACAATAAGTGTTGGAATAGGTACAAGAAGATATAGTTGAATCCTGCCATACCCTTTCTCTTCTAAACAGCCCCTCTCTCTCTCTTAGATAGAGGAGAGAGAGGGGGCACCATAATCATGGTGATTATAAATAGTGTAGAGAATATCTCTATTTAAATAGAGAAATCACGGTGATTATAAATAGTCTCTCTCTCTTAAATAGAGGGGAGAGAGGGGGCACCATAATCATGGTGATTATAAATAGTGTAGAGAATATCTCTATTTAAATAGAGAAATCATGGTGATTATAAATAGTGTAGAGAATATCTCTATTTAAATAGAGAGGAGGCAACACAATCATGGCAATTACAATATAGTGTTGACACGCACGTCGCCTACAATGTAGTGTAGATATAAGGAAAATGATGGTAGTGAAGCCATGGATTTCGTAGAAGCCATGGATTCTGTATTCGTAGCGGTTAGGACTTATGTTGATTGGGTAGAAGTGTTCATAAGCAAAGCTCGGAAGATGTACGTTTCGGCTGAACTTCGTTAGTTAATAAATATCGTGTTTCTATGTTGTCATCTAGTGTGTTTTGAGTGATCAATATCTGAAGTGATCGAGAAGGTAGTCAATATTCCGTTAGAACTGATTCATCCATAGCCTTAGGTCAGAACCCTTTTTTGACTCTGTACCCTTGATTCTACTATGATTATTCATCAATAGTAGAATAATTCCTTCATAGAAATAGGAGACATAATTTACATGGATATAGTAAGTCTCACATGGATATAGTAAGTCTCGCTTGGGCTGCTTTAATGGTAGTCTTTACATTTTCTCTTTCATTGTAGTATGGGGAGTGGTCTCTAGGATACTACTAATTGATTGAGTAGTCGAATTGTTGTATCAACTTTTTTCTTTAATTGACCGTTTTGCATTAATCATTTTGCCGAACTTTATTCTTTCTCTCTTTCTTTAATTTTGTTTCACTCCTGTAAGAAACTCTTGTAAGAAAGAGTCTTTCTGTTCTTTCTATTTCTATCTAATTCTTTCTATTTCTATATAGTAGAATAGTAGATCGACTAACTTTTATAACATTTGTTTGTGTAAACCATTTTGAAGGTTTAAGAACGCCCATTAATCGAGATCGGCATTTTGACCATAATGGTTGGTTAAAACGCAATATTCCCGAGTTTGTGGATTTGAATTTATCCCTGCGGATGCCTTGCAAAATTTGGGAAATTCATGCGGTAGTAGCAGTATAAACAAACACTTCTGTAATGAGACAAGAACCATACCTGCAAGGCTGCAACAACGCCAACACAGCAACTGTGCCTTCCAGCTTTGTCAGCCACTCTCCGCCGGAGCTGAGATCATCGAGGTGCAGCTCAAGCTGGGCCACCGTGTAGGGGAAAAAGCGCTTTTGAAATTTTACCGACATAGCGATGCTGTTCACGTAAAATTAATATAATAAGAATAATATCTTTATCGATCGTTGCTGTTTGTAAAATTTAGCAAAATTTAGTTGTTTTCTAATTTCTATCGGCGTTTTTATAAAAATTAGTAAAAATGAATTTAGTAAAATTTAAAATTTTAATTTCTTTGAGCGTTTTTATATAAAATTAATAAAAACTGATACTGTTTTCAACTTCCGACCGTCTTCGTCTCCGTGGCCAGTGAGCACGGCCATCGATGCCGCCGCATTGGCATTGGCACGTTGCTAGCACACGAGGCAACCACAAAGCCACGTACTGTATGCATCAATCAGTTTAACTTAAAAATATAAGCCACGTACTTTTGAGCTGTATGCATTAATCAGTTTAACTTAAAAACTCAAGCTGATGCTACTGAGCTATATGCATCAATATATGCATCAATCAGTTTAATGTAAAAGCTTAAGCTAATGAGAATGTGGACAATTCACTGTTAGAAAATGTGGGCAATTCATTTTATATTTTAACACGTTCGCTATCCCATATCCACGATAACGTCGCCGTCGATCAAACCGTGCCACCGGTTACAAACATGACAAACTTCTCGTATACCTTGTTCTGTAAATTCCAAGAGAGAGATTAAAGGGCATTGAGGAAAATAATTCTACATTACCATAAAAATAAAATTAATTTTCTCTGTTTCATTCAATCTCAAGGGGGAGAGATTAACCGACTGTCGTCAGCGAGAGGGTGGCGACGACAGTAAATGCCAAGCTGGAGCAGGAGGAGAATTTTTTTTCATTTTTAAATTTATTTTTTTAATATTTACAGATATATTATATCGGCGGAAAGATTTACAAAAATAGACCCTGCCGCCCTCCATTTGAGCGGCAAGCTAACATGGCACACAGCTTTGTGATGGCGCCGTGTACGTATTTTGTGCTTAGCCCCATGCAGCCCTCTGACTGTAAGGGCGGCAAAAGGCTAAATGCAATTTTTGCCCTATGAAAAAAACAATTGGCTAGTTCTTTTTCATATGAGCCCCTTGTCACCCTTGCGAATTTCGCACGGAGGCCCCTTGCCGTCTTGACAGAGGGCGGCAAGGGGGCAATGTGTAAAATTCGCAGCGCCCCAAAACGACCGTCATGCGTCCGTGTGCCACGTCAGCTTGCCGCCCAAATGGAGGGCTCTATTTTTTAAATCTTTTCGCCCATATATCGCCGATATAATATTTATGTAAATATTTAAAAAATAAATTTAAAAATGAAAAAAATTCGCAGGAGGAAGGCGACGATGAGAAAGCTGGGCCGTGTACTTAACTGGGCCTCAACCAGGCCAGGCCCACTTTAACCGTGTCTTTCCGTGGGCCCACATTAACTGCCCTGACAACTGGGCCCACACGTGGGCGTGGGCCCCGACAGCCCAGTCCGACGTGTCACCAGATGGTTTCCAGAAACGTCTTCTTCCTCCTTTCTCTCTCCTCCCCACTCCGCGCAGGCAGCTGCTTTGCTCTGCTCCCTTCTCGGGCCTCGGTTTGCTCAGATCCACCGCGCCGCGCCGTCGATCCGACGCCGATGCGGCCGCTGGCGCCGGCGACGACCGCGGGCGCGGGGGGGAAGGTGACGCCGAACCTGGCCATGGACGCGGAGGGGACGCGGCTGCTCAACCTCACCGTGCTGCAGCGCCTCGACCCCGCCGTCGAGGACATCCTCATCACCGCCGCCCACGTCACGCTCTACGACTTCAACATCGAGCTCAACCAGTGGGTGGGTGAGGCCGTGCGCCGATCTGCTCGCCTCCCTCCGCTGGTGTCTTCCCGCCCATGATCCGGTCTGACGCCGTGTTTTTGTTCTCTTCCTTGTCTCCCTTTTGGGTATATGCGTGCAGAGCCGGAAGGACGTCGAGGGATCGCTGTTCGTGGTGAAGAGGTGAGGCGGGGGTGTTTGGGCTTCGGGAATGGTGGTTTAGGGTTTGGATCGGGGTTTTTGCGTGGGTGCTGATTGAGATCTAACACTTTCTGGAACGCGTTGGATCGCGTGTAGGAACAAGCAGCCGAGGTTCCAGTTCATCGTCATGAATAGGCGCAACACAGGTATGTAGCAGATGAGTTTTTTTCTTTCTGTTGCCCGCATTTCGTAGCTCGCGTGTTGCTTTAGAACTTTGGATATTGGACTAATTGATCATTTGATCTGAAGTACACTGTGATCTGTAGTCCTGACTCCTGACACGTATCCAGATCTTATCAGGCTAATTCTTCTTAGGAATTTGATTTAGTATAGGCTGTTGGAAAGAATAGTCTTAGATTCTGCACCCAACTGGCATATGTATGTAAATCCGCTGAGATCAAGGTATATCTGCATCCATGAGTAGCAGAACATTTTTGGATTTTGTAGGTGGTGTTTTTTTATAACCGCAGTATTTAACAGAGTTACGCAGATGCCAACTCAATACATCATAGTCTAGATGATGAACTGCAGCATTCAATAGTTAATTTGATTTGTATGCTTTTCAATGAATTTGATTTGTATGCTGGATTCCTCATGAAAAGATCTGTTTCTGTTGTTGTAGCCTGTAACAGATAATCCAAGATCTGGGCTGTGTATATCCCCTTGCAGATATAGAGGCCGGATTTCTATCCATTTTCTAAAAAAACAGATAATCTAAGATCTGTTTTTCTTGTCAACTCGTAACAGATAATCTCGTGGAGGATCTATTGAGTGACTTTGAATTTGAACTTCAGCCTCCGTATTTATTATACCGAAATGCTGCACAAGAAGTAAATGGTATTTGGTTTTATAACCAACAAGACTGTGATGCTGTTGCGGGTGTTTTTGGAAGGTAAGGCCTTTTCTCTAATATCTCACCTGCGTCGACATGTTTCAATCTGACTGGGATATAATGGGAAGTGAAGTGAGCGACCTGATACAGACCAAGTCATTTACATTGAGCAAACAAGAAATGGACAGGAACAGATGAGAACCATCTAAGAATCATCGACTGCGCTGCTTGCTATCTCCATTTATGCCATGATCTAATTTCCCTAGTTACTCCTTTGTATAAAAGACATTTGTTTTTTACTTTTGTTGTTTAGTATATTCACCAAATCGTAAATTAGTAGTTGCAAATGTGATCCTTTTTCTGATTCTAAATTATATTATGTCTAAGCACATACACTTTGACTGAAACTGTGCTTGAATTGATCTGTTTGGGTTCAGGATATTGAATGCTTATGCCAAAGTGCCTCCAAAGCCCAAAGTGCCTTCCACAAAAAGGTTCCCACCTTTTGAATTTAACTACACTTGCATTCTAGGCTTTACATTTAGCTATATATTGGAATTATACTGATTTCTTTTGATGTACTGCAGTGAGTTTGAGGAATTGGAAGCTGTTCCTACATCCGCTGCTATAGATGGCCCCCTTGAACCTTCTCCGTCATCCACTGTTCTAGTTTCTAATGCCCCTGATGAATCATTGACTGATTATTTCAGTGTATGTTCTCTCCTTTAAACTCCCTGCTATTGCATTCTACCTTCTCTTATTTATTTTCATGTTCATCAAATAATATACAATAGCTTGTCTCAGATCCTAGTAAATCTTTATTTGCATCTTGATTGCTACATATGTACTAGTATAATGCTTCTTACCAGTCACACATGTATATATGTTTGTACTGTCAGTCTTGTCACAATATTGAGTTCTGTTCTGAACAAATTTGCAGGGCGCTGTTAATGTTGGGAATGTATCAATTACACCAATGGTTGGAAGAACTCATCAGCCTATCGAGTCTGTTGCATCCTCACACGTACCATTGATTATCCCATCTGCTGCTCCTACACATCAAATGGGCGTTCCTTCAGGGGCTGCGTCAGCTCCACCACTTCCCGTCATTGACACTAACGTTCATTGTAGCCACTCAACAAATCTTGTAACTCCAGCCTTTTTTGCACCTCCCTCATCCTCTTCTGCACCATTGGTGGCACCAGCTTCATCCTTTATGCCCACAGCATCACCTTTTCATCCAACTTCTGCCGATGCTCACCGTCCTGCATATGGACATGGCACACCCCTTCTTCAACCCTTTCCGCCGCCAACACCACCTGCATCACTTACCCCTGTGCACAGCGATGAGCCTGTTATTTCGAGGGATAAAGTTAAAGATGCTCTCCTGAGGCTTGTTCAGGTATGTTTCACATTGACAAACACATGGTTGAATAACCTTTTTCTTTATATACTTTTAACTCTTCTCATTTATCTCTTGTGCTCAACAGAACGACGAATTCATTAATTTGCTCTATCAGGAGTTACAGAATGCACATGCGTAGACTGCTTACTCAGCCTTTATGGAGTGTCTGGCCTTGACGAGAGTTCACCTGTTCTTTCGTAGTTTTGTGTGCTTTAGTTCTCAAAACTTTATGTACAGCTTTGGCTTCTTTTTATATCGGATGCCCCCGAAGAGATTGTGCAGCTTTGTCTTGATGCATTAATGATGTAGAGTTTTTTTTTGTAGCAATGGCTGGTAGTATTCCTTCCAAATGGTTGTACTTGTATAGTATTTTTGTTTCCTGTTGGAAACTCGAAATCGGAAGCTGGACTATGTGTGGAAACGTTAAAATACTGTCCATTCTGTGTGATATAGGTATACTGCACAGTGCCCATTTAGATATTTGATATCACACATTTTTTTAGATCAAACTTATTTTTACAGATAGATCAGTTCTAAAGATCAAATATTTGTGGCCAGAGCGAGTATGAGTAGCTATTGCCTGTTGGTGGATATACGTACCGTGGCAAACCCGTGGCACTTTGCTCCCTCGTCGAATCATCGTCATCCATCGATTGTTCCAGCTGCTACTCTTATGCCATTGCTCTACTTCTATTCTGCACAAACTCAGTTTCATCAGAAAGCTACTTCCTCCATTTCACGATGTAAATCATTTTAGCATTTTCTACAATTATATTGATGTTAATTAATCTAAATATAGGGCATGTTCACTTCGATGTCAAAAAAAACTTTGTTGCTAAAATTTTGGTAGGATTTCTTATATTGTTACCAAAATTTGGCAGCAAACTAAATATAGCCACTTTTTTGGTAACTTTACCAAAATTTGGTAATGTTGAAAATGGCATCAAAGTGAACAGGCCCATATATATCTATCTTAATTCATTAACATCAATATAAATGTAGGAAATGCTAAAATGACTTACATTGTGAAACGAAGGGGTAGCTACAAGAACATAGTAGTATGCACAAGCTTGATTCTTATGCCCAATAGTAAAATTTAGAGTAAATTTCATAAAACTATAGATACTTTGCATGATCTATCACAAAACTACAGATTTTAGAACTAGTTTCACAAAACTACAGATTTAATGTCTTCTTTTATCATAAAACTACAGGTACTTTGAACACTATATCACAAAACTACAGATTTAAGAACTTGTTTCACAAAACTACATGTTTAATATCTTCATTTATCACAAAACTACAGATTTAGTGTCTCTATTATCACAAAACTATACATTTTAACAATGCTAAAACCTGTAGTTTTGTGAGAATGGAAATACTAAATCTGTAGTTTTGTGATAAATGAAGACACTAAATGTGTAGTACTGTGATAAACGAATACACTAAATCTGTATTTTTGTGAAACAAGTTCTTAAATCTGTAGTTTTGTGATAGATTATACAAAGTACCTGTAGTTTTGTGATAAACGAAGACACTAAATCTGTAGTTTTGTGAAACAAGCTCTTAAATCTGTAGTTTTGTGATAAATTGTGTAAAATACCTGTAGTTTTGTGAAATTTACTCTAAAATTTAATACTTCCTCTATTTCATATTATAAGACTTGTTAGCATTACCCATATTCAATATATATATATATATGTTAATGAATCTAGACATATATATATGTCTAGATTCATTAACATCTATATATAAATGTAAGTAATGCTAGAAAGTCTTATAACCTGAAACGGAGGTAAACATTTTTGTTCTTGATTTTGTTTTGCAACTCAAAAAAATTTGAATTCCAATACGTACACACTACGTTGTCACCGAAACCTACGCCACGACAGAATGCGCCGCTCGCCGGAGGGGACGCCGGCCGCAGAGCGCGGCACGGTCACCGGAGCGTCAGCGTCGAGAGGACCCCGACGAACGCCGCCGCGGCGACGCCGGAGCAGAAGAGGTCGACGGCGCCGTCCCGCCTCGCCTTCCTCACCTTCCTCGCCGCCCTCCCCCTCGCGAACGCCTCGTACCGCCGCCTCGCCGCCGCCTCCGCGCCGCGGCCGTGCCTCGCGCCCTCCATGGCCGCCGCCACCGCGGCCAGCACGTCCCGCCCGCTGACGCCGCCGCCCTCGCCGTCCTCCGCGAGCAGGCTCACCTCCCGGACGTGGCCGTGCCGGCCGTCGCATGTCACCGCCGCGTCGAGCGCGACGACGCCGCCGCCGCCGCCGAGCACCACGGTGAAACGCGCCACGGTCTCCCTGGTGAGCCATTCCCGGTCCACGGACACCGGACGCCGGCTCGAGGCGTTGATGGCGCGGCCGGTGGCTGGGTCGATGAGTATCCAGCTTAGCGTGAGCTCGCCGGGCGTGATCGGCGCCGGCGCCGAGAAGCCCTCCTGGACGAGCGCGTCGACGCGGAACGGCGAGCCCAAGAACCACTCCGACGAGGCGTCCGTCTCCACGACGCGCGACATGAGGCAGACTTCGCCGTGGTGCAGGTCGACGGCGGAGACGAGCCGGGCCGGGAGGAGGGAGGCCGCCGACGGCACCAAGCTGCCGCCGGCCTCCGCCGGGAGCGGGAACGCGTCGGCGAAGAGCGCCCGGTACCCTCCTCCGCCGGTGACGCCGCCGCATTCGTCTAGGCCGTCGACGTCACGCAGCGACGGCCACGTCGCGAGGCAGAGGCCGCGCCACGTCTCCGCGTCGGCGGCGAGCCCGCGGAAGGCGGAGCACGCGCAGCCGAGCGCTGCCAGGGAGGCGCCGTCGAGCCGGCGTAGCAGGAGGGAGAGCACGTCGCCCGGGATGTCCTCGATGGCCGTCGTCGTCGCGCCCTTCTGCACGGCGCCGTCGAGCGACACCGCCGCCGACGACGAACCGTCGTCGTCTGCGACGCCCATTGCCACGGAACAAACGGTCGCCATGGTCATCAGGTCAAGAAGATGCATGCCACTGTCGTGGATGATGTGCTTGGTTGGAAGCAACCATGTCTCGTCTATATATACTCCTACATGGAGCTCGATCAAGGTGGGTGAAGTGAGCGCGTGGGGGGATGAGATCGATCACTCGAGATGGAAGGAAAGCGAAGGTCAACTCGTATCTCATCCATGGAGAAGACGACGACGATCGACACGGCGCGGCGCGCGGCGGCGGTAGTAGCGGTTTTTTGTTGGCGGGAAGGAGAGAATTATTGCACGTGGTCTAAACAAACTAGATAGATTTATAATCCCTCTTCCATTTATATATGGTAAAAAAATTTTAGTGGAGTCTTTTGTAGGGACTCTTATAGTCTTCATATCAGTAGTGTGGCTCGAGACCTGGCTGGCCCCATGCTGAATCTGCCCCTGAATGCACCTTCGTTTAAAAATAAATTTATTTTTACCTGTTCCAAATATATAGTTGGTTAGATTTCTTACCGTGAAAACCGCTTTAAATTCTATAATTGATATGTATATATGCTCGTATTTTATTATTTTTTAGTGGTAAGTGATGTACGTATCAATAACGAAATATTTACTATGATTTCGTCAATATCAAAATGTATCGGTGCAGTTTTTCAAATATACTCATAGTGATAGAGGGTATGTTTAGTTCACGCTAAAATTGAAAGTTTAGTTAAAATTGAAACGATTTAACGGAAACGTTGAAAATTTATATGTGTAGAAAAGTTTTGATGTGATGGAAAAGTTGAAAGTTTGAAGAAAAAGTTTGGAAATAAGCTCAGCCAGAGTGTACATGTGGTGTACGTGTGTGTCCATATGGGTAATCTGCATTTGTATTAAAAAAAAGTAATATATATACATAAAGGAACAAATGGCAAAAATCCTCAATTGAAAGGACTTGTGGCACATCCTAGATGTTTCAATCGTGCCGTGTATCATTCCTGAAGACCGAGAATGCTTTGATTTAGACAAATCGTGTAGATAGAGATGATTAGATGGTGGATGCCGATCGATATTTTCATGGTCCCGGCCGTCTCCATTAATTAATGGCGGCCAGTAGTTTGGGCTAAGAACTTGGGTTGTTTCTGTTGGCAGATGAACGTATGTAGGTACCGCGTGCGAACTGCGAACACAGTTCGCCGCCGCGCTCAACACGTCGCGCACACGGTTTGCTTCTGCTGGAGGGCTTGTTTGATTTCGAGAAAAACCCAAAAAAGAAAAGATTTCTAAGAATTAATTAATTCATATGAGGTGTTATTTGTACTAGTAGACTAGTAGTACAGAAAATCATTTTTTTCTCTTTTTTAAGTTGCGGAGAAAAAACATATGGAATTTTTCATTCACTCAAATCTATTAAAAAATTGCTATAAATTAAAATGTGCATGTATTTCTGTTTCTCTAAATATTCTATCCTTATGGTTAAAAATTCCTTTAAATCGAATAAGCTTGTCAGCACTGCGCCTCTGCTTTGTACACAACTGTACGCAGCAGAAATATTAGCGTGTGGTATTTCCGTTCCTGCGAATAACTCACACGTGTGGTGTGTTTTATACTCCGTATCTCCTTAATTCAACTCCACCACGTGCTAATCACGTCCGTGCTGTTTAGTTAGTACGGATAGCTAGATGCCTGCTTGCTCGGCCATGCGAAAACGGTCACCGAAATTACCGATAGAACCGGAGTCGTTTTCGTACAAGGGGCACCGTTTTCAATCGTACCGTTTTTGCTATTTTAGAATTTTATTTTTTTTAATTTTTTTCATCGTATTAATATCGACACTGAGTAGTTTAAATAATAAATAAGGTTAATTACCGGCCGATCGAGGATTGTTTCTAAAGATATGCTACCGGTTCCGATCGTTTCCGACAGTTTTCACCCCATGCCGGCAAACAATGACAGTTTTGGGTTAACGATCCATAACCTAACTAATATGGTCAGTTCCAGACCGTTCAAAAAAAAAATGTCAGTACCAAGCTTATCAAATTCATTTCCATTACTTCTTAAAAAAATCATTTCCGTTAGTACTGGCCAGAATGGTCAGTGCTACTACTATTTTAACATCTAAAACAATATGCAACTAGCGATTTGTACTGTTCTTGTCCAAATACCAAATCAATTCGGATCTTTCAGAAGAGTGACACGGTAAAGGTATGAAAGGCTGCCGAGTACACCTTTCCGAGAGTTTGCTCAGAGGAACGACGTTACCGTGAGTTTTAGCCCTGTTACCGAGTCGTTTAGGCACACGGTAGACTTCCATTCCCTGGTAGTGTAATCAATTCGGATCTTTCCGGATTTCCTACTGATATTGATCGAATCTGTATACCACTTGTTCATCCATTGAATTTGTCTTACTCGATTATTAAGTTATGCTCAGCTATAAATTTTTTTTCATTCTTTTAATATAACAATTGCATGTGAGGTTTTGGTAAAATATTGTATAGTGGTATATATATATTATGTTTTTAAGGGCATATTTGGTAGGGATCCAGCTTCAACTCAATATCTCTATCTCGCTTAGAATTAGAACCTAACTAAACAGTTTTAACTTCACCTTAAAAGAGAGTGGATTGGCCTAATTTGATTTTTTAAAAAATGAATTAGAGAGTTAAGACTTTGTTCTTCTAGAGTTATTTTGAAAGTTTGAGCTCTACTAAGCAAGCCCTAAAGCTTTAGATTTGGCCATGTTAGAGGACCTAGGGGAAAGCAGCTCTATCTTCTCTCTCACCCTCTCTCTCTCAATCCCAAAGAGGTGGCTAGAGTTAGGGTTCGGAGTCACTTGTTAGGGATAGGTTCGGGCGACCTAGATTGTAGTTTCTTTGTTAGCCTAGCGCCGGCTGGTCACGCTTAGCGGCCGCCGGTTCAGTGCTAGCATTCTTCCGGATTTGTGCTTGATGCTCTCAGTGCGTGGGAGGTGGAAAATCTTTGTTTTTTTTCCTGATTACGACCTACCAAGGTTGTAATCTTGTAATATTTTTATGCTCTATCAATATGAACTTTGGTGTGAGCCGTTTAAAAAAAAACTTTAGATGGTACACCAATATCGTTCGATACCAAAACATTCTACTACATGTTTTGAGAGACCTTCAGATTGGAATTGACAAGTTTGTCCGTCCGCAAGAAAAGAAATCTGATAAGCCAGGTTGAAATAAATGAAATGGCACATGATGCATGATCTGATGCTTCACTTGCTTGTAGGGTTTAATTGAATATTACATGACATAACAGCTAATCAATAGCTTGAAAAATAAATAATCCAAGCAATACTATTTCTAAATCATATTTTTAGATCAAATATTTGGAAAAAAAGGTTTTGAAGAAATCATATTTTCAAATGTATGTCATGAATAATCTACTCGATAATCCATACACTGGTGGAGAAACTCTTTGTACTCCCGGTTTGTAACCCTCCTTTAGTTACGGTTGTCCAATCGGGACTACGAATCCGGGACTAAAGATAGCTATTTTTAGTTCTGGGTGAAATAACCGCGTCTAAAGATCGATGTACCATTTTTTTTATTTGCATGGCCCTGTTTGCTGCATGGTTGATTTTATATATATATATATATATATATATATATATATATATATATATACACATGCATGTATAGTACAATTCATTTGCTCGCTAACTATAGCTACGACTTCGACGCCGGTGTTATGTCAGAAGAGGAAGGACCGACGTTATGAATTGTCGATCTGTTGTAGTAGAATTCACCATCGGGATTACGGACTTCTTCGTTGATGAATCCCATCAGTTGTTCTTGACCAGCCGTGATAAAATCCTTGTGTGGGAGATTATCCCTCATGTGAATACGCTATCATTCGAAAAATAATGATATATCAATATATGAAATTAATAAACAACTTAACAAATCGATACGCAATGAAATTTTGAATGGTTTATGTATACGTACATCGAGCTCTCGTGTGGTGTATATTTGGTTTGATAGGCAGTGGGTATACTCGCATACGTAGTAGCCGCATAAGTTAGTTCCATGGTCCTGCTTTGCACACTACATGAGAAACGATGAGAGATTTAATATACTCTTTATATTAACTGTATAGAAAATCCATGCGCTCAGAAGAGAGACGTCGAGGGCGTCCAGATGGTATAGTTCGAAAACATCCTTGAAATGGATCCAGAGAACATCTTCTCCTCGCAAGAAGTCGGGGTTTCTGATCCTCGCTCCGAACATCTCTCTACCCTTGGCGCTCATTTCCATGTACCGTTCATGGAATTTATACATCTGTGTCGGTAGGGACTGCAGCTGCTCAGGCGTGACAAGCGGTTTACCGAGTTCAAACTTGTATGCCACTTCCGCCTTCGGGATTGGTGCGCCTCCAATCAACTGATCCACAGTTAGACCGGTGTCCGAAATGAATTCCGTTATGCCAAATTCTTCGCCGGTCACCAACGGCTCGACCTCTTGGTTCGGTTGTTCTCCAAGCTGAGGGACTGGTTTAGACTTCTTGTACTAGGCTTTCTTAAGTGTTCGGTTATAGTCCGATAGCTTTAAGGCCTCCGTGTTTGTTGTGGACATTCCCTTGAAGAAGTTCTTCACGCTCGGGTCAATAGGTATCTTCTTTTCAGGACTCCGAGGCTTGAGTTGCCTCTTCACTTCTCCTGCCACATAAGCGTCAAGCTCCTCTTGACTGCAATCGTACGGCGGCTCCTTGTTTTTGGTGGCGTCAACTTTCGCCTTCTTCGTTGCCCTTGTGCGGGCAGGCGGTGGAGCTCGGTAAGACCTTGTCTTGGGAGGTGCAGGAGGAGGCGGAGGAGCCGGAGGAGGCGGAGGAGCCAGAGGAGATGGTGCAGGAGGAGGTGGCGGAAGAGCTGGAGGAGATGGTGCAGGAGGAGGTGGCGGAGGAACCGGAGGAGATGGCGGAGCCGGAGGAGATGGTGCACGAGACGCCGCTTGTCGCCCAGGGAGGATGATGTACCGCTTGCGCCATAGTATAATAGCGTGGCTAGTGTCTCGTAGATGCATCTCACTATCTCCTCCTGGGTAGTCCAACTCGAGGTCCTCGTACGCGGCTTTCACCAGCTCAACTTCGACCCTCGAGTATCCTGCTGGAATCGGCCTGCAGTGGTAAGTCCCTGAAAGGTCCGTTGGGATGGCCATTCCCGACGCCACCTTTATGTGATGAGAGGTTATCTATTAGTAATCAACCTATGCAGCAACTTGCGGAATGTACAAGTCAAAAATCATAAAACTACGAGCATACCTTGATTGATAAATTCTTGAAGGGAATATGCAGCTCACATGGTGTCCGCTGCATGATCTCATCAACGGGGCAGGTGGTTTCGTCCTGGGTTTGCATGGCGTCCATGCTCTGTGATCCTACCTGCCCCGTTGAGGCGCAGCTGCTACGATTGCCTGATGGGCTGACCATTGCAGGAGGAATGTACGGCTGGGGATCCTGGGACCGATGTGCGGCCATGCATTCATCCACCTTCCTTGTCACCTCCTCTTGCATGCTGAGCTCGTAGCTCGATACCTTGTACTCAAGATCTGCAATCTTCGCCTCGGTATCTCTCTTGCTCCTCATCCGACTCCTGTATGTGTGGATGTCCTTCTTGAATCCAATCTTCCAGGGAATCACCCCTTTCCCTCGTGTTCGTCCTGGATGCTCGGGAGTCTGCAGGGCGAGTGACAGCTCGTCCTTCTCTCTGTCGGGTCGGAACGTGCCCTGAGAAGAGGCTTCCACTGCGTCCGTTAGTCGACTGGTAGCCTCGTGTATCTGATCGCTGAAGACCAGGGAGCCATCAACTGGGTTAAGCGTTCCACCGTGAGCATAGTACCAGAACTTCGATCGATCCGACCATTTAGAGGTGGCCGGTTCGATACCCCTCTCAATCAAGCTTGCCTCCATCTCCTCGCACTTCGGCATTGCGACGCTATAGCCGCCTGACCCCAAGTGGTGATGGTACTTCTTTTTGGCGGCATTTTCTTTGTTTCTGACCATCATCGCTTGTCCTTGTTGCCCTGTCTTGTAAGCAATGAACTCGTCCCAATGATCCCTTAGCTTTGGGAATACGTCGAAGTTCAGTGTCAGTCCCTTCAAGATGTATTTCTTGTAGAGATCTCCCTTGAAGCTCTGGAACTGTTCTGCCATTTTCTTAAGAGTCCACTGTTTCACTATGTTCTCCGTACCCGCAGGGAGCGTGAATGTCTCGAGCATTGTGGTCCACAGCATCTCTTTCTCTGATTCTGGGACAAAGCTGTCATGATCCCCGCGTGCCCTTGTTCTGCGCCAGTACACCTTGCTGACAGGCACGTTATCCCTCACAACCCAATCGCTGTGGCGTATAAAATTCTTGGCTGCTTCTGCCAGGGCATTAGGTTGGCCGTCTTCGTCCACCTTAGTTATGATGTGCTGACCCTTTATCTTGTTCGCGGCACCTCGTTGTCCGCGTGCCCTCTTCTGTCCAGCAGAGGGTTGACTTCCACCAGCCTCCTCCTCCTCATTCCCCTCCTCGTTCAAGTACTGATTTGGATTCTCGTTCCCCTCTTCTTTGTTCCAGTACTGGCTGCTTCCTTCTGCGATTGTATCGTATAGTATCTGTTCGTCATCGCGGTCAGCCATCTGTTCATACAAGAAATATTTGCTAAGACTACAGGCCATATATGATAAGTGTAGTAATCATAAATGCTAAGTCTAATAATCATATATGCTAAGTCTAACAATCATATATATGCTAAGTCTAAGTGTCGTATATTAGAACTCAAATAATCATATATGCTAAGTCTAAGTTTTGTATAATCTTATATTAAAACTCTAATAATCTTATATTAAAAACTCTAACAATCATATATGCTAAGTCTAAGTGTCGTATATTAGAACTCAAAAAATCATATGTGCTTAAGTCTAAGTTTCGTATAATCTTATATTAAAACTCTAATAATCTTATATTAAAAACTCTAACAATCATATATACTAAGCCTAAGTGTCGTATATTAGAACTCAAATAATCATATGTGCTAAGTCTAAGTTTCGTATAATACAACTCTAATAATCTTATATTAAAACTGCAATAATCATAAATGCTAAGTCTAATAATCATATATGCTAAGTCTAACAATCATATATATGCTAAGTCTAAGTGTCGTATATTAAAACTCAAATAATCATATATGCTAAGTCTAAGTTTTGTATAATCTTATATTAAAACTCTAATAATCTTATATTAAAAACTCTAACAATCATATATGCTAAGTCTAAGTGTCGTATATTAGAACACAAAAAATCATATGTGCTAAGTCTAAGTTTCATATAATCTTATATTAAAACTCTAATAATCTTATATTAAAAACTCCAACAATCATATATACTAAGCCTAAGTGTCGTATATTAGAACTCAAATAATCATATGTGCTAAGTCTAAGTTTCGTATAATACAACTCTAATAATCTAATATTAAAACTGCAATAATCATAAATGCTAAGTCTAATAATCATATATGCTAAGTCTAAGTTTTGTATAATCTTATATTAAAACTCTAATAATCTTATATTGAAACTCTAACAATCATATATGCTAAGTCTAAGTGTCGTATATTGGAACTCAAATAATCATATATGCTAAGTCTAAGTTTCGTATAATCTTATATTAAAACTCTAATAATCTTATATTAAAAATTCTAACTATCATATATGCTAAGTCTAAGTGTCGTATATTATAACTCAAATAATCAAATATTCACTTGCCTGCGCAAATTCCTCCGAGGGCTAGCTACCACTTCGGCTTGAGAGACGACGACGTCTTTTCTGCAACATGCAAAAAAATATATAAGTCTAAACACAAAGGTACATATATTTTACGTTCACGTTTTCAAGTATATACACTGGTGGAGAAAGAATTTATACTCCCGGTTCATAACCCTCCTATGCTCCCGGTTTTACAACCGGGTGTATGAATTCGGGACTAAAGATGGGTATCTTTAGTCCCGGGTGAAATAACCGGGACTAAAAATCCATCTTTAGTCCCGGTTGGTATGGATAGGGCTACATCATCGATTGTTTTTTAGTTTTTATTGTTTTTTCTGCTTGTACCTATTCCCCACCCAGATCCACCCAACTATTCACAAATTATGCACAATAAAATCATCCACAAATCATACACATCTACAATCCACAAATCATACACATCACAATTCACAAATCAATCACAAAATCATCCCCAAATCAACAAGAAAAATCTCCAGCAAAATATACAAATCATTCACTACAAAATATATAAAAAAATCACACGCTACTGCCTGGCCGCCGCCACGCCATGCGCCCAGCCGTGCGCGGCCCGCCGCGCTAGCTGCCGCGACCGCCCGATGTCGGCCGCGCCCTCCGCTCCAGCCGCCGCCCGCCGCGCCAGCCACCGCTCGGTCGCGCCCTCCGCGCTGGCCGCCGGCCGCTGCGCCAGCCGCCTGGGCTCGGCCCTCCGCGCTAGCCACCGCACGCCGCGCCAGCCGCCGCGACCGCCCGAGCTCGGGCGCCTGCCGGCCTGTGCTTGTACCTGGGAGGAGGAGGAGGAGGAGGGGAGGGGCGGGGAAGGGGAGGAGAGGGGAAGGGGAGGAAGGGGAGAGGATCAGATGGATCGATGGAGAGGAGGATAAGGATAGATGTGAGTTGGCCGGCTGTGTTTAATGAGGGAAGGAGAGAGAGGAAGTGGGATGGAGACTAGCACGCGGCTCGGGTGGTTTTTGGTCCCGGTTGGTATAAACAATCGGGACTAAAGATCCATTTTTAGTCCTGGTTGTTTATACCAACCGGGACTAAAGATAATTGGAGCCTGTACTCGACCTGACAACTTGTTGAACCGGGACTAAAAATGATCTTTAGTCCCGGTTGGTGTTACCAACCGGGACTAAAGATCAAAAAGTTTTTAACCGGGACTAAAAATGGGACTAAAAATAATTTTTAGTCCCGGTTCCTATTCGAACCGGGACTATTGTGGTTTTTGGGCGACCGACCAAAGATAGTTTCTCCAGTAGTGATAATCATATATATATGAGAAAATCTATCATGTACCACTGGCTTTGGCCTAGATCCACAATCTACCACTGACTTTGTTCAGTTCCATGATATGCCATCACCTTTTGTTTAACGTCTATGATCTACCATCGCCGTCCGGTTAGCCTCCGTTAGTACCATATATTTTTTGTTCTAATGACAAAAATACCCCTGAGACGAAAACTTTCAGAATTTGGCCGAAAATTCACAAATACTATACTGTAGCATGTTCTTATTCACAAATACTATACAGAGGTTGCACGGTTCATATTCTTCTATGATGATACATGATTATCTAAGCATACATATGGTTGTTTTAGCAACTTGTTTTACGGCATGTTGTACTTACAAAAATAAATCTAATCACATGCTTATTTTATATTATGTATTGACTAATATATTCAGAAATTCAACGAGCTAGCCAGCTACTAGCAGTATATCTCTGTGTGTGTAGGTTCAAAGCAAGTTAGGACGTAAGGTACATGATTCCCATGTATACATGTATGAGTGTGAGCACCTGTCAGGCTTTTAATTGGTCGTCGCATACCTGTGTACACTTAATTAGAATTCTAGCAATACGTACGTATGTATGCAGCCGCGCGCCACGGGCTTGTGGACCGCGGGGACAGCCTGCATTGCACGTGTACTTGTGGCCGTAACTGAGGCGGGCATGAAAATAGATTGGGTTTTAGGATTTTTGTTCTAGGGGTATTTTGGTCATTAGTACAAAATTGTACAGTGCTAACGGAGACTTAACTGACGGTGATGGTAAATCATAGAAGTTAAACAAAAGACGATGGTATATTACGGAATTGAACAAAGTCAGTAGCATATAGTAGATTCTATATATATATATATATATATACATATATATACATATATATATACATATATATACATATATATACATATATATATATACATACGTACGTACGTACATACATATGTACATATCTACATATATGTGTGTATGTGTGTATGTATATATATATATACACACACACGTGCTAAGTCTAATAATCGTTTCGTTCAAGTGCCTTCGCGTTCGTTTGTTCGCTTCATTCCCGTTCGACATCGCCATTGACGGGGCGGCAGCGAAAATGAGTGGCGGCGGCGGCAGCTCAGCGGCGGCGGTGTGGCGCGGCGGGGACGGCGCCGTGGCAGTGGCGGCCACGTCGCAGTGTCGGCGTCGACGGGGACGGCGTCGTCATTGTGGGCAGTGGCGGCCGCGCATGTCGATGTCGATCGGGTCGGCATCGGTGGGCGGAGTCGGGGTCGCCGTCGGCGTGGCACGTCTCGTCAGACGGCGAGAGACGATGACGACGACGAGGCGGCAGCGGTTTGGAGAGAGAGAGCTGAGAGATCGAGAGAGAGAGAGAGAGAGTTTCAATGCGGCGGCGGCGGCTCTCACCCCAGAGATGCAGCGGCGGCATCGGCGGCGACGACGATGACGACGGCGTGACGACGGCGGCGTCGGCGCGGGGGATGCCCTAGGCAGTGGCGGCGAAGAAGGCTAGATCGATCGGTGAAAAACTTCTAATTGTTGGTGGAGAAGATGAGTGCGCCTCGGGCGTATATATACCCTGAGATCTTTAGTCCCGGTTGGTGAGAACAACCGGGACTAAAGATCTAGTCCCGGTTGTTCTCACCAACCGGGACTAAAGATATTTTTCCGCTATTTCCAAATTCTTTTTAAACCCGGTTAGGGTTACGAACCGGGACTACAGATAATAGCACTGAATATTGAATTTCTTTACATACGTGTTTCTAAAATAGTAAATAATGCATTAAAATTGTTTAAAGTCAAAAAATTAATAATTAATGACAAAACCTTACAAAAATTATTGTTGTCTGTAGTAAATTAAGTGGATAATATATAATAAGCACATGAATGATTTAAAATTGTTAAAAATTCTAATAATCATATATAATTAGCATATGCATGATTTAAAATTGTTAAAAATTCTAATTAACATATGTAAATACCACATGCATGATTTAAAATTATTAAAAATTCTAATAATCATATATAATTAGCATATGCACAATTTAAAATTGTTAAAAATTCTAATGAACATATATAAATACCACATGCATGATTTAAAACTTTTAAAAATTCTAATTATCATATATAACTAGCATATGCATGATTTAAATTTGTTAAAAATTCTAATAATCATACATAATTCACATATGCCATGAAACAATTGATTTATATGGATATTCAATACATCCAAAATAGTTTACATCGTGTACACAACAATTACGGCAATACATCGGCGGTGACGGTTGACCGCACGTACTTTCTCCTCACTATTGTTCCTTCCTTGTGATCGCTATGTGAGTAAGGGGTGTTTTCATTTAATAGGAGGATGCTAGGGTCAATCGTCACCGTGAAAGGGGGTTGCCCATCAAACTGATCGTAATCCTCGTCAGTCTTGTCCTCTACTCTGACGATTTTTCTTTATCCAAATCGTCGCGTGACCATCTTCGCTCTCTATAGGCTGGCTGCCAGGCCCCTTTCCAAACACTACTTTAAGATCTTTCACCACAGCAAACACTGTTTTCCCGCTACGATGTTTAGACTTCGTACGGTGGTCCGCCTTATGTTCAAAGTGCTTGCCTTTCTTCCGTACTGGGTGGTTTGCAACAAGGAATCGACGATGACCCATGTACACAACCTTCCTACAGTGCTTAAGATACGTACTTTCTGTTTCATCCATAGAGTGAGTGCAAGCCTTGTTCCCCTTATTGGACTGCCCGGATAGGTTGTTAAGTACAGGCCAATCGTTAATGGTTACGAACAGCAGCGCTCGTAGATTAAACTCCTCCTGTTTGTCCTCGTCCCACACGGGGACACCTTCCTTCTTCCACAACAGTTTAAGATCTTCGACCAGTGGTCTTAGGTACACATCGATGTCATTACCAGGTTGCTTGGGGCCTTGAATAATAATCGGCATCATTATGTATTTCCTCTTCATGCATAGCCAAGGGGGGAGGTTGTAGATACACATCGTAACGGGCCAAGTGCTATGGCCGCTCATCTCTCCAAAAGGATTCATGCCATCCGTACTTAAACCAAATCGTATGTTTCGTGCGTCCTTTCCAAAGTCTTTAAATTTTTTGTCAATGTTTCACCACTGCGAACCATCGGCGGGGTGTCTCAGCATCCCGTCCTGTTGACGTTCTTCAGCGTGCCAGCGCATCATTCTAGCATTCCCCTTGTTCCTGAACAAACGCCTTAGCCATGGTATTATAGGGAAATACCACATCACCTTAGCAGGAATTCTCTTCTTCGTTAGCTGCCCGTCAACTTCACCTGGATCATCTCGTCTAATCTTGTATCGTAGTGCTTTACAAATAGGGCATGCTTCTAGGTTCTCGTACTCCTCACCGCGATATAGGATACAATTATTCGGACATGCGTGAATCTTCTGAACTTCCAGTCCTAGAGGGCAGACTATCTTCTTAGCCTCGTACATTGTCTCGGGCAATTTGTTTCCCTCCGGAAGAATGTTCTTGACAAGTTTCAATAAATCACCAAATGCCTTGTCACTAACACCATTTTTTGCCTTCCATTACAAGAACTCCAGAGTGGTATCCAACTTTTTGTGCCCCTGCTCGCAACCTGGGTACAACGATGTTCTGTGGTCCTCTAACATCTTGTCCAATTTATGAGCCCCCTTTTCACTTTCGCAGTCCTCCTTGACGTCCTGCAACATTTGACCAAGATCATCCGCAACGTCGTTATCATCAGTATCCCTGTCCTCCTCGCCCGTTTGATTTCCTTCAAATCCAGCGTACTGAGCAAAGTCCGGAATATTGTCGTCTTCCACTTCATCTTCTTCCATTTCAACCCCTTGCTCTCCGTGGGATGTCCAACAATTATAGCTTGGCATAAACCCCAACTCAAACAAGTGGAAATGAATAGTCCTAAATGCAGAATACTCTTTCTGGTTCTTACACTTATTGCATGAACAACAAATAAAACCCTTATGCTTGTTAGTTTCGGCCACTCTCAAAAAATAATGCACGCCGTCAATAAATTCTTTGGACCGCCGGTCAGCGTACATCCATTGCCGATCCATCTACATGAAATGAAAAAAAATCGTATACAAATAATTATTCGTACAATAATGACAGTCATACAATAATGATAAAATAATTACAAACTCTTTCAACAGTCATACAATAATGACATATCATTATTCATACAAATGTTATAAAATATTCCACCAAATAATTCTTATTTATTATTTTTGATGTTTTAAACTAATATTAATGTGTTGTACTTCTTTTAATTTTCAATTTAGTTTGTTTTCTATTATTTAAGATTAACTTTCACTATATTTTCCTTCTCAACTATTTTATAAAACCTTCTTTAGCAAATAAACAAAATTTCTATATATTATTTCTTCCCCACACAAATTTTCTTTCTATCAACTTACAACAAAATTTTGGAAACAAAAAAGTGTGCAAAACATAGCTCCAAATGTAATATGACAAAAAAAACATTGGAGGATGAAGTTGCTAACCTTTTAGGCACCTCCGATTTGTATATAATCACCAAAATAAATTCACAAGAAATTTTGGCATGACCTCCTCTCTTTTTTGAAGAAATTTTGAAGCTTGCTCGGGATGAAGGAGGAAGAAGACAAATATAAAGGGGTGGGACTTTAGCCCCGGTTGGTATTATGAACCGGGGCTAAAGATCGCCGGGATCTTTAGCCCCGGTTGGTAACATCAACCGGGACTAAAGTTACAATCTTTAGTACCAACCGGGACTAAAGATCCGGGGGGGGGGGGGGGGGGGGGGGGGGTGACAAGCCCTAACAGCATTTGAACCGGGACTAAAGATGATCTTACCAACTGGGACTAAAGATGAAATATGCCCGTTACCCTTTTTAACCGGGACTAAAGATCATCTTTAGTGCCGGTTTTTATTGCGACCGGGACTATTGTGAAATTCGGCCGACCGACGAAAGATGGTTTCTCCACCAGTGACATAATCCGGTTTTAGCTAATTCAAACAGGACTTTGTGATGCTTGCCCTGTGTAAGATCGATCGAAGATGTTTAGGTATAGAAGCTCTTCCCTAGCTTCATTGACTTGTTCAACAAAAAAAGATTTAGTGGACTAATTACGGGATTGCACCTTTCATTCACAGATACTACCACCATCCCAAAGCAACATATGATCATATATAACACATTCTAATACTACGAATTTAAAGGTTGCTATATTTTAAAACAGAAGAGAAAATATTAAACTAATTCTACCTCAACTTTAAACTTATATACTAAACAACATAGAAAGCCTTCCTTTTTTGGACGGAGTATTATTCATTCAAGACGATCCGTTCCTGGGCCGTTGCCTCATACATGGCGGCGACCTTGGGCCTGGGCTGTCTGATAAATGCGGAGTAGGCAACGGGGCCGGCCCATCACCAATGGCCATCGATGCATGGGCTGCTTTGTCAACCGCGCACAAGCAGGAACACATGGGCCGTTGAATTATTGAACTACACTTTGTTTGCACCGGCCTAATTAATAATAGTCTAATAATGTTCTTTCTGGGATCATTTATCAAAAATGGTCTCATCACAAATTCACAATGACACTCAAATAGCAATGCCCAATGGCCAGGCTGGCGTGAATTTTCTCCCTTCTTTTAAACCCATCTTCGGCCTCTGCACTATATATAGCTGGCTTTAGTAACATTGTAACTATGGGGCAATTTCGATGATTGTGCTAATTGGCCACAACATATTACTGTATATGTAACTTTATGTCCACTATAGACCATCTACAATGCGGTGGCTCATTGATGAACTTTATGTCCACCCATGCTAAACAGGACGCGTATACCAAGTTAGTACCAACTAGGAATATTTTTTGAACATAGTACATATACACTCATATATATACACGTACTCATTCACCTCTATAAACCAAAGTATGCATATTCCCTATTCACTTTGATACCATTTTCAACCTTACCAAATTTTACTAAAAAAGTGGCTACATTTAGTTTGCTGCCAAATTTTGGTAACTATATAAGAAATCCTGCCAAAATTTTGGTAAGTTACCAAAATTTCGGTAAGTTTGAAAATAGCATCAAAGTGAATAGGCCATATATGACTATATCCGAGAGAACGTACTGATATATCTTAATTAAGATAGATAAAGCATTAAAATAATAATTAACCGTAAATATATACAAGTATCCGTAGGCTTTATATCTGAGTGAGCATTCCACCAATTTACGAGCTGAGCAACGCTCAATTTGCAACAAAGAATTTTTAAAGTAAAGCTCATTGTTTAGGCCGGTGAGTGATATTTTTCTCACTGCAGTCACCTTCGGGGTTGGGTTCTTCGTATCTGGGTAGTACCAGGAGTCCAGGACCCTTGTGCCCCAGACTGCACTGACCGCCTTATGACCCATGCTGCGACAAGATGTGGACATTCACATTCCTCATGCTGCGGTTCCCTTCGGTCTGTTCCCGGGTTGGGTTAGGGGAAGATCTGAGCGATTGCCTTCGTGGATCGAGTATCAAAGAAATTAATAAGCAATGGAAAATAAAAACCAAGAAGTTTGGAAAATGTTGTGTCCTGTAGTGTAGAGCAGCATAATCATTTGGGCAAGATCAGGGAAGTACTGATCGGTTGATAGCTGGTCGATCGATGGTTGCATGGTCCCTTCCAACTAAGAGGTTGGAAGGCTTGGACCCCTTCCTTGGAGGAAAAAGACGATCTGCTGTTCACCAATGTGCTCATCAAGCTAGCTAGCTTTGTGGGGGTTCCATAGCTGGCTAATGGTCGGTAGAGCATCAATTTTTGTTTCAAAAATGGCTAAAGTTAGCCTAGTAACTTAACTGTCCTAAAAGGGATTAGGATCCCATGCAGTTTGAACAGGGACTGCAAGTTTAACAGTCTTAGGTCTTCACTACCATCAGATCAAAGTTTTCAACGGCCCAGATTTAGTAGCAGTACTGTTTGGTAGCACTCGCTACAGTATATGCTACAGGATTCATCTGCTACAGTATCCGATGAACAGTACTTTGTATGATCTGAGCCCTTGATATTTGATCCAACAATGGCTGTATGACTGCTAAAGTTGCAGTCATACTAGCAACTGCAGGTGATCTCAATTCTCCTAAAAGTGGCAGAAAGCTATATCCAACATACGGAGTATGCAATTAGTCAGGGGTGGAGCTAGGGTATCAAGAGAGGTGCCCAGAAACCTGGTTAAGAAAATTTTGTAATTATAACTATCTATTTTCACCATGTATGCACCATCCTCGTACAACTTTAAGCACCCATATCAGCTTAATTTCAATATAAGGTAGAGTAAATTAAGCTAGTGGCACCCCCTTCATTTTGTTTAGCTCCGTCCCTGATAATATTATATTTAATTAAGCTGATATGATCTACACAAAAAGTGTGGCTGATATCTTTCATCAATTATCATTGGCTCCCATCCTACCTTGTTGATTCGCTCTGACGTTAATTAGCTAGCATCATATATATTTATCAGGGCTAGCTAGTTGCTAGCTTAATATATTGCAGTAAGTAACATGCATGCATGTATGGGATAGATCCCTTTCCTAAAAAAATATATATAGGTTAATTACTAAGTAAGATGTGTGAGAATATTTGTTCATATGTAGCTTGTCGATATCCTTAATTTGCATGGTACCTTGTGATAGCGAAGAATATATACTCTGCCCTTTCGAATGATCGCAAATCCAAATATTAGTACGCCCCCCTTGCATTTGGTATAATATCTCTTTTTTAAAATAAAGATCTAAAGAAAGGCACCAGTTAATATTCATCCATTACAGCTCCCATAGACATAAAAGCATCATCAAGACCTTAATTCAACTCAAGCTCAGTAGCTACATCAAACATGTTCCGAAGGATTTTACAAAAATTTCAGTAAAAGCCACACAGCAGCTGAAAAGAACATTTTGGATTGGTGTCGATTTATACCCTACCAAGGTAGTTCCAATAATGACTTATTGGTTTTGGATTAAAGCCATTTTTTGTCCACACTAAATTATTGCTCGTAGCAAATCTACTATACCAAATTTGATAGTACCAAAACTTGCTTAGTTTTCGGCAAGCTATGTAACATAAGCGCTTACAACACACGCGCACACACTCTATCATATGATTAAGTCATCATAGACATTTCATTATATAGGACTTAAATCCGGATGAATAGATTCCACCACAAGAAAATCTAAGATATACTCAACGCTTCGACAATGTGAATTAGAAGTCTATCTTTGGCAGCATCTTGCTGGTAGGAGTATAAGCTTAATTTTCCTCTGTAATCCAACCTAAAAAGTGGTGTGATCACTGCAACTTGTTGGCAGCATAATAATACATACTCTACACATTAAATTTGGGTAAGTTTGGTTTTTTAATATACAGCAAAATCAATCATGCTTTCATTCATGCCAATTTAGCCACATAAACAGTATAGAAGCATGTGTAAAGCAACAAAAACTGTGGGCGCTCAAGTATGGACTAGCTAGTACCTGTCTCTTTTGGAGAGTGGTATGCAGCTCAATCCAAAGCTGGTCCTAACATAATGGTGATTAGGTGCAAGATCGGCTTCTGTAGTGGACCAATATGCTAGCCTAAGAACAAGATTTGGACATTTGATTTGATGCGAGCAGTGGCCATTGGTTCAGTTAGGTTTGTTGTTTTTTGCATGCACATGTTGACTACTCCAGCTCACAAGTAAATTAATGAAAAGATCAAGGTAGGGCTTCTAGGAATTCAGTGTGTTAAGATAAGGCACAAAGCGGCATGTATTTATGGACTACTTGCAATGCATTCTAACGAGACTATACTAGTGTTCATCGATCGTAGGTGGCCCGAAGTTGTTAGCGTTTTCCTCTCGAATTAATACGACACTCATATAGCTCATTCAAATATATAAATTACGGAAAAAATTATTCAGGATACTCTATATTTATGGTATTTGCTTAGGACACTCTGGTTTTGACATAGGACACTCTAATTATATGGCTCTTTATAAAGACACTTTGATTCTTATCTTAATATATCCCCTTCTAATATAGATCGAGATAAAACTTTGCAAAAGATAGTTTTACTCTTGAGGAGAAAATTTAAAATTCACACATTTTGGCTAAGCGCTTGTTTAGTTTGGTGCCAAAATCAACCTAACCAATATTTGGCATTGCTAAGTTGGCACATTTTGATAGTATTATATGGGTTTAATTTGTAGCCTTAACAAAATTTCGTAATGTTTTTATGAGAGTAAGTTTTTGGAAATATGAAAATTTGGTAGTGTGTCAATGACAATAGAATGTTTGGTTTATTATCTTATCAAATATTCGTAATGCACAAAATCTGATAAAGTTGAAAGTGATAACAATCTGAACAATCCCAAATTACATAATTCAAATACATGCATTTTTTTCAAAAAACTAATAAATATGAAATAATGTTGTCTGGATTCAAACAACTCTTAGAAAAAATATTCTTTTATTTCCATAGTTTGTGACAACTTTTGATTTTGCAGTTTATAGAATTATCTCAAATGTATTTAAATTTGAATTATACAAGGTGATTCAAGGGTAAAATCATCCTTTGTGAATTTTTGTCTCTTCATTGCTGATGAAGGATATATGAAAATAATGGTCAAATATCTTTATTAGGGATATTAATTATTACCGATATTGTTATACATACCTTGTTTAGTTGTTTAGGCTATCGAGATTGTGCTTTTGACCCAGAACCATAAAGTGCTCTATGGTAAAATCACAAAACTAGCATATCTTAGAGCAAACATCACAAATCTAAAGTGTCGTAGAGCAATTTTACCTATAAATATTATATTCGTACGTACTATTTGCTACTCCATCCGTCCCATTCTGAGTTTTTATTTGCAACGTTTGCCCACTCGTCTTATTCAAATTTTTTTTAAATATAAAAAATAAAAAGTTGTGCTTAAAGTACGGTAGATAATAAAGCAAGTCACAAATAAAATAAATAATAATTTCAAAAGATTTTGAATAAAACGAGTGGTCGAACGTTACAAATAAAAACTCAAAATCCCTTATATTATGGGACGGAGCGAGTAGGAACGATGGTACAGTGTATTATAAAAAAAATAATCTGAGAAAAACTCTAGTCCCCTCAAATTTCAAAATCTTCAAATACATAAGTTTGTGGAACACTAATTAATTTAATCTGAGGCTACGAAATTATGCCTCAATTAATTTAATTCCCGAGGAAGAGCAGCACCGATTTACCAAGTACTCCCTCAGTATCGTAAAGGAAGTCATTTAGGACAATGTTTAAGTCAAATCTTGGGTATATAAATCATGAATAACTCTCAAGTTGTTGAGTTTAAAAATATAAAAATTATATGAATAGATTTGTCTTGAAAAATATTTTTATAAAAGTATACATATATCACTTTTCAATAAATATTTTTATAGAAACAAGAAGTTAAAATTGTGTTTTGGAGACCGTATCGCTATACAAAACGACTTCTTTTACGGAAGGAGTACAGTAGAGAGCACCGCGCTTATAATTAATTAACTTGCTGGTACTAATTAATTCTCTAAAAAAAATAAATTTGCTGGTGCCTTTCGCCCTGCAGGTAGGCATAACGCAACAGTAGTTAAGCATCTTTGATTTATTGGTACAGATCGACAGAAAGAGCGAAAGGCTAACCAACCTATATGGATCAGGAACACGACAAATGATACCTAACATGAGTCTTTTTTTCTCTAAAACATGGGAGTTTACACTATATGTACTTATTGAAATTTAAAAGTATATGTACACATTTCTTTATAATTTTTGGTGTCATTGGTATGTTTAGGTAAGGTAAGTGCACCCAAAGACAGGGTTGAAGCCAGCAGCCGAAATTATCAAGGGGGTTATTAACTCCATTGCATGATATGGTGAATCGTGAATCAAAATAGTGTTTCGCTAGAAGATTTAATTTGGAGTTTCGCAGGGGTCGCTGACCCCAATAAATAAGACTAGTTTTTCGATCTTATATCTACCACTTATGTACAGAGAATATGTTCAGGTATTAATTAATTACCTGCAATGTTATATGGACATATGTATGTGTGTTTTTTTCACTTTACATTTTACTGAGCTACTCAATTCATTTTATAATATAAGAATCCCTCTGTTTTATAATATAAGACTTTTTAGTATTATCCACATTCATATATATACTAATAAATCTATATATCTACGCAGTGAATAATGCTAGAAAGTCTTACTACATTATCAAACGGAAGAAGTAATTAATTAAGGCTCACGGATTTATAAGTAACACCTGTCTGCGAGAGCAGATAGAGTCGTGTATACATGTTCGGCGAACTAAAGACTTTTGTGCACATGAACTTGTTGTACGTACGATGGAGCTGAGTCACGTTAAAATTTAATCAGTCGTGTTAACTTAATTTTTGCGTTGATAGTACTGTACATGTGTACGGGGGTTAATTAGTTAATATTGAGAGCGAGCTGATTGATCGATGTTGCTGCAAACGCAAGTCAACCCCTTTGGCGGAAAATTCCTCTCTTTTCCCCTAACTTATGTACTGATCGATATGATATTTTGTTCTTGTACGTGCGGCTTGCTTAGAGTCAACACGCGCATGCAATGGCCTTTTAGGAAATTAGTATACTTTTCTTTCTCGCCTAATTGAGGATACATGCATGGATATGCTGCTACTCTTGTGTTATTTGTGAAGTATAGTATACATAATTTTTAATATGTTTTTTTTTCAGGAAGGACACAAATAAATGAGTACCTTACGTATAATAAGTGTAGAGATATTGTACGTTCTCCTGCCTATGTCAGATTTATGTATAAAAATAAATTTATTTTTGTTCTAAAGAGTATTTGTGCTCACAACGTATTTATGGATTATTATTCTTTTAATGATAGATGACATATATTCATTAATAGTGAGGTGCATGTCTACAATAAATTTATCAGTTTTGTAAGATGTTAGCAAGTTTCTCCAAGATATTAACTTAGGAGTATATAGCTAAGGTGTACTCCCCCTCCGTAAAAAAAATCAACCAATTTGATTTGTATACGAGGTTGTTCAGATTTATTGGTCTAGGTGTTATCAAATTTTCATCTAGTTTGGTTTTTATACGCACTCTCCGTCTCAAAATATAAGGGATTTTGGATGGATGTGACATATTCTAGTACAATGAATCTGGATAGACTCATTGTACTAGGATATGTCACATCCACCAAAAATCTCTTAGGCGGTGTTTGGTTGCAGGGTCAGGATGAGATAGGGCGAACCCACTTTTAGGCTGTGTTCACATATGACTGATACCAACCCAACTAGCGCGTACGGAAAACGGAGCGGTCCATTAACACGTGATTAATAAAATATTTGCTATTTTTTTTCAAAAATAGATCAATATAATTTTTTACGCAACTTTTGTATAGAAACTTTTTTGCAAAAAAACGCACCGTTTAACAATTTGAAAAGTGTGCGCGCGGAAAACGAAGTTAGGGGGTTGGGAACTTGGAGTTCGGAACACACCCTTAGAGATGTTTGGCTTAGGGGTGAGTGGGTTGGGTTGGTCCCTACAGAGGAATATTCCTCTCAGATTTGAGACCAAACGATATGGTAAAATTAGCCAGACAAGCTTGTCCCACCTATGACGATCGCACGGCGTGAGCCGGGCCGCTTCACCCCACTCGCTCGCACCGTCCGCGCTCGCGTGCGCCGTCACCGTCCGCGCTCGCTCGCCCTGCTAGCCCTGCACGGCGGGCGACAGATCCGGCAACGCCGCCCTCGGGAGCGTCGGATCCACCGCTCTCAGGAGTCCCTGCGGTAACGACGGGCTCGAGCGACGGCAGAGGGCTCAGCGACAACAGATCCGGCGATGGGGGTGGCTGTGGCGGCGAAGACGGCGGCGGGCGAGGGTGAGTGCTCCGGTGGTGGCGGCGACAACGATGATGGTCGTTGGCGGCGGCGTGCGGCCATCGTCGCGCTCCTCCGCCTGCCCGGCTGTCGTTGAGGCAGAGCTCCTCCGCTTGCTAGGCCGTCGTCACACATCTCCGTCCCGCTGTTGTTCATCTTGAGAGCCCGCCCTTGCCGCTCTTCCTCTTGCTCGCTGCCGGCTTGCTTGCCCGCTCGCCGGCCCGTCTCGCGTGCCGCCTGGTCGTTGACGGTGGTTGCAAACGGCGTCCATCCTATCTCTCCCTCGTCCCTTCAACCAAACAAAAAGTTAAGATTGTCGTCAATTCGTCATATCCTATAAACCAATGGCCTGTTTGGCAGGCCGACTGCGACGGCTGCAGCTGCGCACAGTGATTGGCAGCCAAACAGGCCCCAAATATATGAGTGAAATCATCCCAACCCTAAAATCAAAGATGGTTTTATCCTACCCTATCTAGTTCTAAAACTGGACACATATTTATATTTTGGGACAGAAGGATTAGTGGTATACATGATGTGGGTGGATGTCAATATCTACACGTTTGCACTGCTCCAGTTCTAGTAGAAATGGACAGAGGAGAAGCCCACAACGGCCAACATTGCGCCGGCGACCCGACCCATGCCAAATGCGTGACGTGACGGCGGCCTACTACTTTTAACGCCTCGAGAAGCGTGGCAGGTTGGCCTCGTGGGCCCCACATCCCCAAGTCCTCGAGGCCATCGTACTGGGCCCCACCTACCAGAGTCCTGGCGTATCAGAAGATCCCGTCGCGTCTTGTCTCGCAGGCATGCATCCGGCGCTGCTGCGGTGCTGCCCACGTAGCCCGCCGGTGAAATTATCGAACAGCCCTCCCACCATCCTGCCTCACGAGGGGCAATCTCACGGAAGCTTGGAGGGCATATCGGGAAAGAAGGAAAATACAGTATGTATACGGGGCTGGCACACTGCTCGAGGAGGTACTATACGATCTATCTACTGTATAAAGAGGGATGGATACCTTGTGATGGCGCAGGGTTGAAGGTCCACTTGTCACCCGTTATCTGAAGAATGGGTAAGCAGCAAAGGGAATTAATGGCGATGGTTATCCGGGCGATGGCCAATCGGATATTCCGTAGTATCGATCGATTAATCTATCTTCGAGAAAAGGGGAAAAAAAGGAAACTGAAGGCTGCTTAGAGCAGGTACAATATCAGGCTATAAACCAGTTACAAACATATTTTAAAAAGATAAATAAATAGAGAGAAGAGCAGCGGGCTACAGATTTGTAGCCAGCTGTAGCACGGACTTTAAAACACAGTGTGTATGACAGATGGGACCAGATATTAATAGTGTAGTATATCACTATAGTATGAATTAGTTATTAGATTGGCTATAGATGAACCTGGTCCCACCTATCATACACACATTACGTCTTGGAGTCCGTGCTGCAGCTAGCTATAGATCTATAGCCCGCTGCTTTTCTCTCTCTTTCTTCATCTCTTTAAAATATGTTTATAGCTGGCTTATAGCCTGCTATTGTACCTAAGCAGTTACAATAGCAGGCTATAAGTATATTTCGAGAAGATAAAAGATAAGAGAGAAAAGCAGCGGGCTACAGATTTGTAGTCAGCTGCAGCACGGACTCTAAGACACAATGTGTGTATGACAGGTAAGACCAAATATTAATAGTGTAGTATATGTTTATAAATAACTATTGTATAAATTGGCTATTAAATCGACTATAGATGATTTGGAGCTAGTAGTTGACTATTAATCTTGCTCTTATCGGAAAATACTGTACATACGATGTTTGCCTAGGATTTCAGTAACGATTAAAGCAATCTATTTTTATGTAGGATCAAAAGTTGCAGCCGCTAATAAAACCGTAGGATAGGAGAGAGACGTTCGATCGTAAACATTACATCGTACATATGGTAACTCTCCTGCTTATCAGCCCAGCAATTCACCGAGAGTTAGCATGTCTTTTTGAATCCAACATGTATTGTACCAATTTTACTCCCTCTATCCAAAAGTTTTAACCATATTTTATTTTCTAGTTTTTTTTAAATAAGATTGGCATATTAAGGATATACAAGAAATTTACTCATCCTCCCTCCGGAACGTTTGATATTTTTCTAAAGATTAAGGAAATGTGAAGTAAAATAATACAGTCGTAATTGGTTAATAAGAGAAAATAGATAGAAAAAATAAATGAGAGATGGTTATAATTGATTGATAACTTAATATTTTTTGGGACCAAGATTAAGGAAACCGTCCTTTTCTTTTCTTAATCGTTCCTCATATATATACATTTCGTCCCTTTTCGCCTACCCCTATAGTTTTCCTTCCCTCCTACAAATAATGATTTTTACTTTTTTTTGTGTAATTTACTTCTACTATTTGGGTATATCCAAAGACAATAAACATGCTATTTTTTCCCTACCTAAACGACTTTCTTCTATGCTGAAAAGGGTAGCTAGAAAGTGGGAAAGAGAATACATGAGTAGAAAAAGAACCTTTCACATGATTGATAGTGGAGACGGTTATATATGTGCGTTAGCAATAAGCTTCAACTTGTGCCTTTTGCTTAGCCAAAGGAATGCACTCAACTTGTTAGTCCGATCCTAGCCGTTTAATTCCTCTTTTATTCAACCTATCAAAAGAATGTAAAACCCTTTAACTTTGTTTTTGTTCGACAAGAGAACAAACTTTGTCGCTTGCTAAAATGTTTAGTGTTCCTAGAAATATAATTAATGTGCCTTCCACTTATATTTCAGGGTTTCCAGCATTATAAGGTGTCAACCTATCTCTTTCATTGAGTAGAACCAACAATATACAATTCTATAAAAAAATAAAAATTAATATACATACGACCCAACTGTCTGAATCTGAATTTGATAAACGATGGTAAATGGCTCCAGTGCATATGAACATGCTCTTCTTTGATTGATCTATGATTGTATATGAGTTATATATGAGTTATACAACTAGATCGTACATACAGCAGTATAAAAAAAAGGTTAGGAGAAATTTTTAGGATGCTCCATGAAAAGTTTATATGCAAATACTTCTCTCTCAGTGAGGTTGAAACAACTATATATAATTTTGTCGGAAAGTTAAGGAGAAATTTCCTGGATGCAACTTGAAAATTTACATGTAAATGTCAACCATATTTTGTGGAAAAATATTATTTGTCCACTTTCCATGAAATTTTTACTAGTAATACAAAGGATCTTAACTTATGGTAGCTAACTAACTGGCCAGCATCACCTGCATAAGAGCATGATTTGTGTGCAGCAGAGAGAAGACATGAATGCAGCAACTACCAAATTAGGAGGAGTGTACACAAGAGACAAGGGAAAGAGATGGAGAAACCGTCCAACCACCAAGCGGGACCCGCAACGGCTGCTCGCCTGGCATAGCTTAGCTCAGGCTCTTGTCATGAAACCATAGGGTTCATCAGTTCGCTGAACTCGATACCACACAAGTCAACATCGATGTATCTACCAGATTATTTTCATGTTGTAAAACAAGCATAACAGCTACGTTTACTGTTAATTACTCCCCCGTTTATGAATATATATATAATGATTCCTAGATTTTTAAATTTTGTTTTTTCATATATAAGAAATTCTAGGTACTAATATATTGTCCGATCAATCAACCATAGTTTAATTTTCTTTCATCTTACTTCTAACTATCTGCCAATCACTTACAGACCTTCTCTCATTTAGTAAGTGAGGAGCATTAAATCCTTTTCTTTTCTTTTCAATCTTAAAAAGAAGTCTAGAATGCTTATATTTGTAGACGGGAAAATAAAATAACTTGTGTTTCCTAAAACAGTATAATTTATTATCACATTTATGGTATTTTAAAGAAGAGAAACTATTTGTTGTACACCAACTCATGTCGTCAAACTTTAGTCGCCATATTTAAAGCTGCCCTAATTGACTACATGAAAGTGATATTTTGATATTTTGAGATTTGTTGATAAAAGTATATATCCAGCGCATTGTGATTTTTCATACTAAATTATAATTCAATTAGTGAGTTCAATATAGCTCAACTGATTAAGTTCATTGTGGTGGAATTCATCCGTCCGAATTCACAAGTTTTAGACCTGGCAGAGGTGTTGATATTTACGAGTAATTATTCTAGCTTCCAGTGGTATACAACTACTAACCAACAACCAGATGTTTGTAGGGACTTTCTCAATTGCAAGATATATTTGGCCCGTTTTTCAGAAGTGCTCATAGGGTGTATGTGCTTTTAGTAATGAGTGTGCATACGTGTATATGAGCATCAACGTTTATACCTTTTAAAAAAAATTAGTTGCTTGAATGCATCCAAATATCCTAATTGCATCTGTCTTTAATTAGTGTTTTTTGAATGCGCACTCCTAGTTAGTGCAGTGGTCGGATGTTTTTATTGGTTAATGAAATATTTCATTATATTTAGAAAAAAAATAACCATTTAAAATGACAAAGAATGGAGAGAGAAATTAAATACCACACAAACATACTAACTATTTTATCAAGTGTCGGCCGTTGCATTGTGGAAGATCTTTTGATGTCACGAGGAGCCAACAAAGGAGATGTATGTCACCCTGGATTGCAAAATCACCAATAGGTGTAGAGGAACTTGGACTCGGAAATTTATTAATCCAAATGGCCGGGACAGATTACTAAGAAAAACCACGGCAAATTCACTTTTTGTTTCAATTTTATATTAAAGCTATGGACATTGACAAACACCACAAAAGTATCACTTTTGGTTGCACGTTTGCCGCGTAGGCACACACGAGAGATAGAGGGGACATCACAAACTTCCACTTCACACACACATGCATCAACAAATTTCAATCCCCAATTCAAATTATGGAGATGCCCACGACACACCATAATACTCTGTATGTTATTAGCAAAGCCGCTATCGTCACACTCACCCCGTCACACACCCACATATAGGTTTATCGTTGTCGGTACGAAAATTACGGCTTCAAATTATCAAGTTCTGGAGATACTCGTGGAAAAAGCCCATAAAATTTCCATCAGAAATTATTTTTCCACGCAAGGATCTCACATGTATTAATGCATATCGGATGCAATCATACATCGCAGAGGTGATATTTAGCGAAGTTGTGGACAGTGTCTACTACTGTTTTGGCCCGTTTGGATGTGGATGAATTGCTTTTATCAAATTAATTAATGGTGTACTCCACTACAAATATGGGCTATATGGGAGTTGGACAACTGTACCTAGGATGAGCTTTTATGGTCCCTTTCAATTCGAGCATGTCTGTCCAGCTGGTTAATTAATTGGAATTTGGCAAAATTCATTTGAAAACATACTTCGAATTTCATATATGAACTGATAGGAGTAGTTTATTTGTCCAAAACAGAGCTCAAAGAATTGTTATAGGGCTACTTAGAAAGAGAATTAAACATAGCTAGTAATTCTTTAACATAAAAGGTGAACTTTTAGGATTTGGTTGTGAAAATAAATTACCTAGCACCAGAATATGATCTCTAGGTTCCGGGCCAGATTATTGTATTTAATTTTCTAATTATTATTTTCAATATAATCTTTTTTATTCATATGAAAAGATAAATTTCCATTGAATCGTATTCATATGACTCAATTTTATGGAAAATAAGTCTAACCATTTGAAAAACTATTCGGTCCTCTCATTTCCCATATTTTCCATGTTGTAGGATTAGACAAACATGCAAGTTTAATTACTGTGGTTTTCTTATTCTCATGTACTCCTTTCACTTTGGAACCATATTTTTTGTCATAAAAAGTCAAATTTCAATATTTCATCTCATTTAGTGTGTTCTGAGTTTGTTCACGTGTGAACTTTATAATAATTGGTTGTATCTCGTGGAACGAAGGCCCAAACGTTATTATTAAAATGAAATGAAATTTACCGTCACATTTCACCGGTGGTAACTGTAAAACTAAAACGGTAAAAAATTAAGTCTCACCTTTTTCACTAGCTCGCTCACTCTATAAAAACCGCTCCCGACCTGCCGCTCCGTCCGCATCCACTCCACACCTCTCTTCCGTTTCTTCTCCCTCGCCGTCGTCCGCCGTCCGCCGCCGTCGTCCGCCGCGCATCGCCGTCGTCCGCCGCCGACAGGGACAGCGTTCCAGCCATGGACAAGGGCGCGCTGATGCCGTCGCCCGACGAGACGTGCTGCGTCGGCGGAGGCGGGGGCGCGGGGGGCTCGTCGTCGTTCTCGAGCCTGCGCGCGTACGGGCGCGCGCTGGCGCAGACGCCGCGGCGGCTGGCGGCGCGGGCGTGCGCCGCGGCGTCGCCCGGCGAGGAGATGAGCCGCGTGCGCGCGCGCTCCGGCGCCGACATGGCCCGCGCCCTCCGGTGGCCGGACCTCGTCGGGCTCGGCCTCGGCGGCATGGTGGGCGCCGGGGTGTTCGTCACCACGGGGCGCGCCACGCGCCTCTACGCGGGCCCGGCCGTCGTCGTGTCGTACGCCATTGCCGGCCTCTGCGCGCTCCTCTCCGCCTTCTGCTACACCGAGTTCGCCGTCGACATGCCCGTCGCCGGCGGCGCCTTCAGCTACCTCCGCGTCACCTTCGGTGAGCTCAGCTGCTCAATCACGCCAAGATCATGACATAAATATTTCCCTTCTTTTTTGGCGTCAATTCAGGATTTCTTCAAATTTTGTTTCATTTTGTTGGGCCGTTTGTTCATGTAATTACGTCATTAAAGATTGGGTTCTATCTTTTCTTTCTTTTCTTTTTTTTTTCTGTACTCAAAGATTTGATGGTTATCTATCTCTATGGCTTGGCTTTTCGCCATCCTTCGGTTTATCTATCTATCTATCTACACGCTAGAAAGTGCAAATTTCAGTTTCTTTTTGTGAGCATTTATATGCATATGAACATGGCAGTTTCCTTTTAAGCCGGCTGCTGTTGTCCTTTTGTTTGCTCCTATGTTTTTTTTTTCTGTGTGATAAATTTTAGAATACCTGTACTTTTGCTGATTGATGCTGCCCTGCATATTTTCGCTGTATTTGTTATGGCCTCAAGTTGTATGAGCAAGAAAATGTCTCTCTCTGATTTCATATTAATTGGCTCTTCCTTTTCCTAAAGGTTACTAGATTTTTCATATGTTTTTTTTTAAAAAAATTGTCGGCTTGAAAATCCGATCTAATTTCTATTTTCACACTTTTTATTTTGACAAGTAACTACGGGTGGTTTGATTATTTTATTATTTGTTCGAGGGAATTGAGCATTCCAAAACTAGTAACGAAGCCTAATATTGTGCCAACTTTATTTAGTTACATGCACGTAGATTTGTCAATAGGTTTCATATCAACATTTTTCTTTTTCAGAAACTCACACCAAATGGATTATATAAAAAAAAAGGGAGTTTGGCTAGATTGTGACTCCCAACAAATTTTATTACACGGGGGCATGTCCATATCCAAATAATGTTGCAAAGTCCCTTTCTTTGTTTCTTTGCATCTCCCAAACCGCTTACTTTTTTTTTTCCACCTGGGACCAAAAAGATCCCATTGTGACTGATCATCAGTTTTCGCAGTCACTTCATTTCATTTTTTTTCACAAAAAATTCTATCACTCTTCAGCTAACCAAGCATAATTGCATAGAAATTACATACACTGTTACATCTATTAGCTTGCTTGTAATTTACTACATCCGTTTTAAAATATAAGTATTTTTAGCTCTAAATTTAGACAAACGTTTGTCTTAGTACAGAGGTAGAAATACTTATATTCTAATACGGATATGTAGTAGTAATTTAGAATTTGGAACGATTTTGTTGCTCTCTGAAAGTCCGAAATGTGCTATGGTTTTTTTTCAGATGGATCAGATTCCTGAGTTTGTTTGGTTGTGCAGGGGAGTTGGCGGCGTTTTTGACGGGGGCGAACCTGATCATGGAGTACGTCTTCTCCAACGCCGCCGTGGCGAGGAGCTTCACGGCGTACCTCGGCACGGCGGTGGGCGTCGACGCACCGAGCAAGTGGCGGATCGCTGTGCCGGGCCTCCCCAAGGGCTTCAACGAGGTCGACCTCGTCGCCGTCGGCGTCATCCTCCTAATCACCGTCTGCATCTGCTACAGGTACGCACACATATGTAAAAACTAAAAAAAAACAAGGGAGTACTCATTCCATCAAAAAAAAAAAAAAACTCAATGAATCCAGACTACTATTTGTCCAAATTCATTATCCTTGACCCTTTTTACGGTCGGGTTTAATTCCTAACTTTTTCTTCAAACTTTAACTTTTTCATCACATCAAAACTTTCCTACACACGTAAACTTCTATTTTTTTTTCAAACTTTCAATTTTAGCTAAGCTTTTAATTTTGGTGTGGAACTAAACACACTTTAGGTCAGTTTTTTTTTCGGGACAAAGGGAGTATAATAGAAATTGTGCTGGTTTTGCTTATGACACAAGTGTCAGAGTTCTTGTCTCTTCCTACGGATGTGTACTGCAAGGCTTTTGCAGAGCAAGTGCAAGCAACTTTTGTTGCGTTGTCTGTTCCCTTGTCTTCTCTGCAACTGCTCCTGTAGTCCTGTGTCTTTCTTCTTGGCAAATTCTAGCTCAAAGTTCACACAATGTGCATGGTGCCAATTTAATTTTGGTCGAATTTCTCCTGTTCCATGGCTGCATGGTCCTCCCCTGCAGAGAAAAAAATTCAGAGATTTTGTTCTGAAATAAAGGATCTTGTCGAATGGTCGGTTTCTGCTATTCCAAATGCCCGTTTTACCCTCCCTTTTTCTTTCACGATCGAATGTGTTTTCTGTGGCGAATGTGTTGGCAAGCTTTGTCCAAAGGAAGAATCTGCAAAAGAAGCCGTCCGGCCTGTGTCCTTGTGTTCCCATGCTCTGGCATATCGTATCAAGTCAAAACAGTCAAGAACCACTCTTTTTTGTTCTTGTCCCCTGCACAAATGTGTGTTGAGATTTTGGGAATACAATTCCTGAAATGATTGGTGAATGCAGAGGAGAATCAATCAGTACATTATGATTGAATTCTGATAGCTATGTTTCCATGACCAAGATTCATTGGTCAGCATGACAATATTCTTACAATTGTTTTTTAAAAAAGAATTATTTTGATGGAATTTTTTTATGGGGGCAGCACGAAGGAGAGCTCGTCGGTGAACATGGTGCTGACGGCAGTGCACGTGTTGTTCATCCTGTTCGTCATTGTGATGGGGTTCTGGCGTGGCGACACCCGGAATCTGACGCGCCCCGCCGACCCGGAGCACAACCCCGGCGGGTTCTTCCCACACGGCGCCGCCGGGGTGTTCAACGGCGCCGCCATGGTGTACCTGAGCTACATCGGGTACGACGCCGTGTCCACCATGGCCGAGGAGGTGGAGCGGCCGTCGCGCGACATCCCCATTGGCGTCTCCGGCTCTGTAGTGCTCGTCACACTGCTCTACTGCCTCATGGCCGCCTCCATGTCCATGCTTCTTCCCTACGACGTGGTAAGTACACCTCCCCTCTCTCTGAGATGGCTGGGCCCAGCGTCATCTCTCCCTCCATCCAAACATATAAACATTTTTGATAGTTTGGTTGAGAAACATTAAGTGTGAGATAATTATCACTAGTTGAGATGAGAAGTATAGAGAGAAGTTGCAATATTCTGAATAAATTTTCAATGTTAAAATTTGTTATATATTGGGACAGAGGGGATACTACCTATCAAAGCTATCAAAGGAATCTATCTATAGCAAAAAACGGAGACTCCCAAATAGGACACTGTAGTCTCACTCTCCTAGGCTAATAATTAAAAACCAAGGGAAAAAAGTTTTTTTCTAGGCTTTGGTGTTAGAGGATAATTCTGGGGAATATATTAGCTATAGCTAGAATAGGAGGCCGGCACACGAATCTCTTTCTTTTTCTAATCCTTTGCTTCGCTTTCAACCTTTCCGGGATAGATATGTAGTAGCTGGATGAATCTACAGTAAAAAAAGATCTAGTCACAGTATTACTACTTTTTTTTCCAACAGGATGAATTAAAATACATCAAAGAATCTGCAAAATTAACCTTTCTGATCCATATGCTCACATTCCCCCCTCGAGAAATTGGGAATTAATTTGAAAAAATAACATCAATATTTATTTTTGTTGTGCTTGTGTTTTGGTGTGGTGCAGATTGACACGGAGGCGCCGTTCTCTGGGGCGTTCAAGGGGAGCTCTGGGTGGGGATGGGTGTCCAACGTGATCGGCGCCGGTGCTAGCCTTGGCATCCTAACGTCGCTGATGGTGGCGATGCTGGGACAAGCTAGGTATCTCTGCGTCATCGGCCGATCCGGCGTCATGCCGGCCTGGCTCGCTAGGGTTCATCCCCGCACCGCCACCCCCGTCAATGCCTCCGCTTTCCTCGGTGAGCCTTTTGTTATACCTGCCTACTCCTTTTGCTTCGTAAATAATAAATATTTGATGTTTAAAACAAGGTTCCGTTGAATTTCTAGTTCCATGAATCAATTCTGTTTTATAGTGAGTTATTATAAAGTCCGATGAGTTTAAACGATCATATTATACTTTTTCAAGGTGAATATATGGATATTGTTTATTTTTATTTCTAAACCAACCATCTGAGAAATTATCGATGGTTGGGGCTGTGCACATCCTTTTTTATAGAGGCCGGTTTATTCTATTATCTTAAAAAAAAGAAATTATCAATGGTTAATTTTTTTAAAAAAATTACCAAATATTGCTGTAAGTGTTAAAAATATATATTTTTTTTTAAAAAAAGAAACTTTGACATGGATGTTTTTTTTTTCGTAAGTCAAGTGGCATGTGAGTACCAGTTGACGACGAAACAGTGAGCTAGCTTAGCTAGTACAGTACCAGCTCTTGTTCACACAGTGTCTAAACTAATAACAGCAGCATCAGTCTGCCTTTTCTTGTTAGCCTTTGCGGCCAAGGAAGCTAGCTAACCGCGATCGATGAAATTAAAGCGGCGGACATGACACGGGTGTGGTGGTGGTGGTTGTTGGCTTCTCTCTCAACTCGGCGAGGAAGAAGAAGATGACGACGAGAGCACAACCAACACAAACACAACCACACACGCAATTAATAAAAAGCTGCTTAGCTAACTAACTAGTACGAAGTAACTAACTAATTCCGCGTCTTCAAACTCACGGTTCTAGCTACTACTGTTTGACATTTGACAGGATAACGGCATGCTGATCGAGTGAGTGAGTGATTGGCTGTGCGATGCAATGGTTTTGATTGATGAGCCGTGAGAATTTGTAGGATGGTAGTGTTCACTGTGAGAGGAAATTATTAGAGCCCGTGTCTTTGAATTCCACTTCTAATCCCGTGATTTGGGAGTACTGCTAGGGGGTAGTACTCTTTTGTCTCATGAATCTTCCGTGATTAGTCTGAAATCCGTGTGACCCTTTTCTGACTTCTCAATTCAACTTACCTTCCTCCTAATTAATTCAGGTAGTCAAGACAGTGACACTGCGTCGATTCCATATTTATATGCCATTTAAATAGTTATATTCTTTTAAAATAAATTAATAAGATACGTTAATAAATGATATATCATTTCACAAATATAAAAAGTTAAAATTTGACTTGTATAAATTCTAGAAAAATAAACTATAGATAATTAATGTATATGCACAATTAATTTTTTCTCACCTTGTAGTAGATGTTAAATTTAATTTTATATTCTTGTGAACTGATATATCATATATTAATTTATCTTACTAAATTTTCTTTATTATTTTTCTAATTATTTAAATGCATGCAACGGAGTGTAATCTCGAGAGTTTAGAATCTACTTTTTATATTATAAGTCGCTTTGACTTTTTTCTAGAAAAACTTTTTAGATTTAACTAAGTTTGTAGAAAACATCTAGCAACATCCATCACACCAATTAGTTTTATTAAATATAACATTGAACATATTTTGATTGTATGTTTGTTTTATGTTGAAAATGTTACTATATTTTTTTACAAATTTGATCAAATTTAGACATATTTTATTTAAAAAAGTTAAAATGACTTACGATATAAAACGGATGGTGTATCTTTCTACAACTGTTTGATCACTTTGATCCATTTGTTTTGGGGAATTAACAGTTTGGTCCTTGGCAAATGATGCAGGGGTGTTCACGGCGGCGCTGGCGCTGTTCACGGAGCTCGACATCCTCCTCAACCTCGTCTGCATCGGCACGCTCTTCGTCTTCTACATGGTGGCCAACGCCGTCGTCTACCGCCGCTACGTCGGCGCCGACGACGACGAGGAAGGGCGGCGGCGCGGGGCGGTGCCGACGCTGGCGTTCCTGCTGGCCTTCTCCCTGGTGGCGCTCTGCTTCACGCTGGTGTGGAAGCTGGCGCCGCGCGGCGGGGCCAGGACGGGGCTGCTGGTGGCGTGCGGCGCGGCGGCCGCCGCGGCCGTCGCGGCGTTCCGGGCGCTGGTGCCGCAGGCGCGGCGGCCGGAGCTGTGGGGCGTCCCGGCCATGCCGTGGGTGCCCGCGGCGTCGGTGTTCCTCAACGTCTTCCTTCTCGGCTCGCTCGACCGCCCCTCCTACGTCCGCTTCGGCTTCTTCACCGCCGCCGCCGCGCTCGTCTACGTGCTCTACAGCGTGCACGCCAGCTACGACGCCGACGAGGGCGCCGCCGCCGCCGCGCTCGACGGCGCCAAGGTGCTCGACGAGGACTGCAAGGTATAGCTAGTTTTGGGGGGTGGCTGACATGTAGGGACAGCTGGTCAAGTGTACTCTGTAGTAGGTTTTTCTTCTTCTTCTTCTTGCTATGGTGTTTCAGCCTTTTTTCAGGCTAAATTAGTTTTTTAGTGTTGGATTTAGAAAAAAAGGCTCTAAGTAGTTTTTGGTGGTAAAAAAAAGATTCAAGATGCTAACAGGGTGACAAGACAAGGAAATAGACAGAAGTGAGAGTGAGAGTGAGAGAAAGGAAAGAGAAATGTAACTTTATCTTGCAAATATGCAATTGTAAAAAAAATCCCCTCAAGAAAATGGTTATTACCTCAGTGTCTTGTTCTAACTTTGTCATAAGTCAAACAATTATATCTTCGACTATCAATTTTTTTAAAAAAATTATATTTTAACAACAAATGAATTACATATCGTGAAAGTATTTCTCATGGTGAATCTAAAAATAAAAATCTTATGGTTCTAAACAATATAAATTTGTAGAAATTGGTGGTCAAAGGTGCAAATGTTTGACTTAGAAAAAACTAGAACAATAAGTACTTTTAAGGACACATTTGCTATCAATGTGTTATCTTCAACTTTTACTCCTTTAGCAGTGGATGGGAGAGGGAGAAGGGCGGACACAGGGAGGATCATGGGTATTAGACCCAATTCATATATTTATTATATTTATAGAAAGTAGTTCTCTATTTGAGAGTAGGCGATTCACCTATTCAGGCCTTGTTCGGTTAATCCCCATGAGGGAGGGATTGCAGGGGATTTATTCCACACCTATTGTAAGTGTAAAATTATTCTCCCTCAATCCCCTCCAATACTCTTCAATCCCCTTCAAACCGAACAAGACCTCAATGGATGCTGGGTTCGATCCCCATGATTCCTCTAGATTTCGTGCTGCCATAGGACACCAGCAGCCCAAATACCATTGACCTCGATGGATTAAGTCCTCAGGGTTGGGGCAAGTGTATGAGAGGGTTGGATGGAAATGATAGCTATAGAGCAAACCTAGACACCTATACAAGTTGTCTAGATTTATAGTTAAAAATAAAGTTTTTCAGGATAGATGTAGCCTCTAGAACAATACATTCTTGTCCATTTTACCTTTATATTATTGTTAGGAATTAGATGTAGTATTGTTCTAGCCTCTAGAACAATACATTCTTGTCCATTTTACCTTTATATTATTGTTAGGATACTTGTCCATTTTACCTTTTATATTATTGTTAGGAATTAATGAGAGTTGATCACCAATACTCCATTTGGTAATGAGTCCATGACTGCGAAGCTTTAACTTGCATTTTTACAAATACTCCATTTGGTAAAATTATATTTGATCTTTAGATAAGATTTGGTTAATTTTTAATTTGATCATCAATTTTATATTAAAATAAGTTTATGATATTTTGATACTTCTTTCAAGGTAAATCTATACATTCCGATTTTTTTAAATAAATTAACTAAGCATTTCAGAAGTAATTTGTGGTCAAAGTTTGTTTTAAATGAAAATGATCCATTCTCGTACTAAACGTCAAATATTTATCACTTGAAGTAGTATAACTGAAGCACAGTGCCCCGTCCGTCCCAAAATATATAAAACCGCTAACTTTCTTGCATAACGTTTCACCATTTGTCTTATTAAAAAAATATAAATATTATTTACTTTGTTGTGATTTGTCTCATCATCAAAGAAAATATAATCTCAACTTATACTTTTACATATTAATACTTAATTTTTAAATAAGATGAATGATCAAATGCTTGCGAAAAGTCAACGGTGTCATACATTTCGGTATGGAGGGAATGTTTACATGATTGCATCCTCCTCCTCTGTGAATATGTGACAATCAGCATTGTTATCTTAAACTATTAATCAACAGAAATGCGAGAAGCTTTACACAGCTCGAAGAAGAAGGGCCGGATCGAGCCGTACAAGCAAATGGATTACATCCTTGTTCAGATTCTCAGGATAGACCCAAATCCAGAATCCACCATTGCTGCACTGTTCTTGCTGCACACACATTTGGCACGAGCTGATTATCCCAGTAGCACAAGATAGAGACGTCCATTTTGCAAGGATATATATGCATTCTTTGAGCTGGCTCTACTCTACACCTCTCCATATATCTTTTTTTTTTTGCTACTAATTGATTGGTTGGTCGTGTGCCATTTTTACTAAGATTGCAGCAATCGTTATCTACATCTCGATGCTAATCTTTCATAGATCATATTGATGATGAGATAACAGACGATGCATATGTATATCTTGCATGCATCAGATTCATGGATTCGCACGCTTTTTTCAGTTGGATTCGTGCTAACAACGCTCGTGCAAAACAGGGTTGGATTGCCGTTTTTTTAATGCCTTCATCATCTTCACACTGCACTGACGCACATTATGCATATTGGAGTACTTTTTATGTACAGAAATATGCTACTTCAATCGAAATGATGACAACACTTTCCATGGATCATCTGATAGGTAATTAAGCAACCAATCGTGGAAGGATCAAAATGCCACTTTTGCTCTCTGAATCATTCGCTGTGAAGAAGTAAAGATAAGTTTTTTGGTAAGGATTGAAGATGTTATCTTAGGATGGAATCAAAAGTTGATGATACATGTTGGAAGAAAGAACCATCCCAAAACCATCCTTATGCTTCTGAGCACTGAGCAGACCTTCCACTGATCTCTTCAGGCAATGGATGAGCCACAATTCAGCTACTTTGCTTGTCTGCATTTGCATATCTTTTGCACTTGACATCAGAGAGCTTTCTTACCTATATCAGTCACAATTGGATTGGCAAAATAACGAGATATATATGCATGTAACTGTTTATTATCCTGCATGACGTATTGATGCAGAAGGGACAGCATAGTAACCTGCCACTATGTGCTTCTCTTTCTTTTTGAGCATGCTCTGAATTTTTCTCTGAATACCTTAAAGCTCCTGATTGTCCATCAGATAACTCTCTCTATCTCTCTTTCCCTCTGAAATGATCAGTGCAAGAATCAAATCTAGTATCCACTAAGCAACAGAGGGCGGCTGAAAGAAATTTTTACTTTTCTTCCACCTCCATCAATTCACCACTTAACCGAAACTTCTGAAAGTGCAGAGTGACAGATACAGCACGCACTCTATCCTGTTGTTCAGAGGTTTTTTTCGGTTGGTGTTCGTCTTCGTTTGCCGAAAAATTTTTGAGGTTTATCTAAGCTTTGACAATGGCGAAGAAGGATCTGTTCAATTTCAGGCATGTGATCATGGCTTTTTCCCTGTGCTTTAGACCAAATCTTATGGGCTGCCTATGCAATAATGCAGCTGGTTGTTAGTATTTGGTTCACTGTGCTACTACTTTGCACCTTCTGAAAGAATAGATACTCTGTCTTTGGTTGAAGCATGGGCATGGCGCACTGGAATGCAATTGTTCAGAATTTTTCTCTTCCCTGAGATATTCAGAGCTTTGCAATTGATAGAAAGAAATGCAAGTATGCAAATCATTCTTTTTTTGTAAAAAAAACAAAGAGGATCATATTCCATCAAATTGTGCTCTTTGTATTTGACCATATATATATGACACATGTTTTGCAAGTTTGACAGGTATGTAACAGCTTGTGCAAATCGCAATCAGATTGTATTACAGTATAAGATAGTGGCATAATGCACAATGCCTGTAGAATGATGCATCTGGACGCGTTTACTTTGCAGAGTCAAGCAGACATCAAGAAAGAACACTGACAAAGTGCACAATACCGAACTCTGATGTCCAAATCGATGCGTGAATGTAATAAGCTGCAGATTGCATGCCAACACTGCAGAAATTATGCATCAGTTTATGGATTTTTTTTTGTTTCTTTTTTTGCCAGCCTCTGTTCTGAATGTTGCAAGTGTTCGACAGGTGAAAGTATTATTGATTCTTCGGTAGGCAGCACAAAACAACTGTTACTTTGTGCCTGCATCCAAAGCTTTTCAGAATTCAGATTGACTTGTAGCTAAGGCAAAGATTTGGGCAATGGATTTAGCTTTCATTAAATTAAGCTATAGGATAAACTAATCATGCAGCATCAGGTGTAGTTTGCGTCACCATCTCATGAAAAAACAGTTATGAGTTAACCATGTTCGTGGTACGAAGTTTCAGTGGTATGTGTGTGTCTTTTCCCCTTCAATAAAAAAGGTTGGTGATAGTGTTGATGTTCTATGCCCATCCATCGATATCTCCAGGTGGGTTGTTTATAAAAGTTTTTAAGGTCTCTCGAGATATTTTGGGAGTAACTTCTCCAGCATTGTCTTTCATAAAGAAAAGTTTCAGGTTGCATTTTTTAAGTACTTACATTTCCACCTATCATGAAAATGTCTATTGAAAAGATAGAATTCTTTGTATAGTGGTGGAAAATCACACCAGCTTCCTCAAATCCCAGTAAAGATTTGGTGCAATGGCTTTTCGCTATTTTGATGTTTGGTACCTTTTTAAATTTAAACCTATGTTGCAAAAATTAGGCAAAAGGATGTGACATAATTATTATGGGGAATCCGTGTGGCCCAGCAATGTTTTATATAGTAATTTTCTAGGGAACATATCATATGCATACAAGCTTCTCGTGCACACTTTGTGCAAATGACACAGAAAATTTTAGAAAAAAGTAGACACATGTTCCAACAGTATTACCTCTACGTGTGAAATATTATCTTCGAATTCATTATATTTTAGCCATAACAGAAAAGAAAAAATCCAGACAGATTTTCACCCTTAAAACTATCATATTTTTCACTTTTTTTTGTTACGGCTAAAATATAATGAATTTGAATATGAGACTTTGCAGATATATGTAATACTACTAAGAGTAAATGTCTAATTTTTTTTAGTTTTTTATGATATTTGCTAATTAGTGTGCACGGAGTGTATACGGAAAGCTTGTGTGCGTAGTAGAATTTTTCGTGACATCTTTCTAGTAGTACTTCTATGTACTTTTGCATGTAAGGGTTGTTCGGTTACTAACATTGTCATAACTCACTTTAGTTAAGTGTGGCTTGTTACAATTTTTTCCCTACAAATTAGAACTATTCTTTTTTAGAAACAACACCATTTAAATGAGAAACTGTAAAAGTAGAGATCTGTTGGCTAAAATTGCAAGTTTAGCACATTGTCACTTTTGGTTTGTTTGAAAGTGGTTGTATGGTAAAAACATTTTGAAAACTCATGGTGCATGTGCATGGCCTATTATTGTTGGCCACTACATGCATGTGCTTTTATCTTACATGAATGTACTTTTACCTTTTTAATTAGTCAAGCAACCTTGTTGAACAACGGTTGTTCGATAGATTATCCGACATGTCATACTCGTAGCTAATCGTATTGTGGTTGTTCGATATACACCCTACTATCAAACAACTAAATGATTGGTGAACAAACGATTGAGTATATGACAAGAGGGGAAATGTGCTAAGAAAAGTATGGCAAGCCACAATTATAGCAATTAACCAAATATAAGGTTAAAGAGATGCGGCAACCTAAAGTTTAATATGGTAAGTTGAAGTGTTGAACCAAAACAACCCATGTTTCAGATAGTACCTAATAAGTTATTAGGTGTTCTTATAATGCTTTCTATGCCAACATACTTATGGACAATAAATTTCAAAATCCATTTTGTCACCCAATAGCTACCATTGTCTTTTTAATCTATACCGCGGTAACTCTTTGGTTAGATACGGAAGCAACATTACCCATTGAAAAATCCAACTTTCACTAAGAGCAGGCAAGCCATAGAAGTGAGGCTCATTCTCCGGAATATGAACTTAATATGGCCTCGTCCGGTAGTGATGAAAATAAAGATCAAGTACATGCACGTAAAAACAAGAAAACCGTTAGCACATACTCCTAGGAGGGGATGTGACCCCACATACATCACGGAGGGAGTAGTTAATTAAGTTTTAATTATTTCAAACTTAGATAGTGGATTTATCTAATGTTTTTTTTTTGAACTTCATCGATGCTTTTTTATTCACCCAGCAGGTTCAGTGATATTATAGAGCAAGTTTAGCAATTTAAAAAGTGTGTTAACAAAAAATAAGGTAAAATATGTATTCAGAAACAAACGGGCCTTAACGATAAATGGATTTACATAGGAACTTCAAAAACAAATCATCGTAACCCATTTGTCTACATAGGAGTAAACACTTTATTTTGGGCCTTAACGATAAATGGATTTACATAGGAACTTCAAAAACAAATCATCGTAACCCATTTGTCTACATAGGAGTAAACACTTTATTTTGGGCCTTAACGATAAATGGATTTACATAGGAACTTCAAAAACAAATCATCGTAACCCATTTGTCTACATAGGAGTAAACACTTTATTTTGGGCCTTTCCAGGCCTGTGTGGATAATTTCGCCTCTATAAATTTCGGCCCACATAACGTAGTTGGGCCTCAACCCAAATCCCACCAAAATTCTGATTTCCTAATCCGCTCCGCTCCTCCTCCCACTCCCGCCGCCTCTCGCTTCCGCGCTTCGTCTTCCTCCTCCCCCACCTCCACTCCGCGCGACGATCCGCAGCACATCTCCCCTCCACCCGCGAGGATTCCCGGGGCTCCTGCCCGCTCCCCCCGCCCCCCTCAACCCCCCTGGAGCGGAGGCGCGTGGTGGCTGGCGCTTTCCCCCTGCGGCTGTTGTGCTGCTGTGTTCACGCGCGGGGCGCACGGGAGGTGTTCGACGGAATGCCCAGCCGAGAGAGAAATAAAAGAGGTATCTGCTTAAGCGTAAGCCTCTTCGTTACCCTGTGTTATGGGTTAATCCTTGTGTTTACATGTTAGCGTGCTGTTTCTGCGCGCTATTTCAGATGAATGGAACTGGAACATGATCCTGCACTGCTTTGAATAAAACAGTGATGTGATGTTGAGCATTCGGAATTGAGACATAGAACTAATTTTGCTCCGGGTTTCTACTACTGTTGAAATTCTATTTCGCTTCCTAGGGCTAGTAAAAATGGCAACCCCATTCTGTAGTCCATCAGTGTTAAACCCAGAAGCTCACCAGGCATTAGAATTCCCTGATCCTTAATCTGTTTTATATCTTTGTTATCTTTCTTAGTGAAAATCTGTAACATTTTAGAGTTCCTTTTTCATGAGAACTTGCATCCTTTTCCTGATCAAATTTCATGCAACAGGATTGAAAAAGAAATCGAAATATGGCGAGTATCACATCGTTGTTGCTGACATTCTCTTCCTACCAGAGGTTTTATCAAACTATCAAGTTTTGAAGGTGAACTAACAAGAGAAATTATCATTCCAGGCCACAACGGATCCTGTGCTCTTAACAGCAGGCAAGCATCCAAACTTTCCTATTAGCTGCCGCTTTTTGTGTCATCCATGCATCAAACAAGTCAATTGGTAAAAAGTTAGCTTGAAGTATAATTGTGAACGTATGAGCAGTTGATTTGCATGGATGGGCATTTGGTTTCACTACCATCCTCTATGCCAAAGGACCAAGGCTCTTACTTTAGCATGCTCTGGAATTTATTTTGCTACTCGTGCTTTCTGTGACAAGCCGAACCACAGGATTGTCCACAAGGATAAAAATCTTGTTAGGGTCGAGAGGGATTTGATTGACGCGTTTACTCTCCACGAACTTCTGCAGCTATGTGCAAAGAGGAGGTCCCTCTTAGTTGGGAAAAGCTGCCATGGATTAGCCATTCATTTTGGGCTGCTAACTGATACTGTCACATGCAATATTCTCATCAACTTGTACACAAAATGTGGCCAGAATGATTGTGCTCGTCGCGTTTTTGATGCAATGTCTGTCAGAAGCATAATCTCTTGGAATACCATGATTGCTGGATATACTCATAATAGAGAGGATGTAGAAGCACTGAAGCTTTTTTCAAGAATGCACCGAGAAGGGACCCAGATGACCGAATTTACCTTATCCAGCACTCTCTGCGCATGTGCCGCGAAATATGCTATTATTGAATGCAAACAGTTACACACTATTGCCATCAAGCTTGCACTTGATTCTAGCAGTTTTGTTGGGACTGCATTTCTTGATGTTTATGCAAAGTGTAATATGATAAAGGATGCCTGCTGGGTTTTCGAGAAGATGCCTGAGAAAACTTCAGTTACATGGAGTTCATTATTTGCAGGATATGTGCAGAATGGTCTCCATGAAGAGGTATTGTGTTTATTTCGGAGTGCACAAAGGGAAGGAATGCAATTGACTGAATTCACTGTTTCATCTATCCTCAGCACATGTGCAAGCTTAGCATTGATAATTGAAGGAACACAGGTGCATGCAGTTATTGTTAAGCATGGTTTTCATAGGAACCTCTTTGTAGCAACATCTCTTGTGGATGTCTATGCAAGGTGTGGGCAGATTGAAAAATCATATGAAGTATTTGCTGATATGGAAGAAAAGAATGTTGTCTTATGGAATGCAATGATTGCTAGTTTTTCTAGGCATGCTCATTCTTGGGAAGCAATGATTCTCTTTGAGAAAATGCAGCAGGTGGGGATTTTTCCAAACGAAGTTACCTATCTCTCCATCTTGTCAGCATGCAGTCATACTGGCTTAGTTGAAGAGGGCCGTCACTACTTTAACCTGCTATTGTCTGATCGGACCGTTGAACCTAATGTCCTTCACTATTCTTGTATGGTTGATGTTTTGGGGCGATCTGGGAAGACTGACGAGGCTTGGAAATTACTTGATAAAATGCCATTTGAACCAACTGCATCTATGTGGGGATCTTTGCTTGGATCAAGCAGGATCCACAAGAATATTAGATTAGCCAGAATAGCAGCTGAACAGCTTTTCCGTCTTGAGCCTGAAAATGGAGGGAACCATGTTTTGCTATCAAATGTATATGCTGCCAGTGGAAACTGGGAGAATGTTGTCGTTGCAAGGAAGTATTTGAGGGATAGTGGTGCTAAAAAAGAGATGGGCAGGAGTTGGATTGAGTCGAAAGGCAAGATTCATGTTTTTGTTGCTGGAGAGAGAGAACACCCAGGAATAACTGATGTATACAGTAAGTTGGAGGAAATTTACCATGAGATGAGAAAGATTTCTCACAGAGCCAACACACAATGTGATCTGCATGATGTGCATGCTGACCAAAAAGAGGAGCTACTTAAACACCACAGTGAGAAACTAGCATTTGCTTTTGGTTTAATCAGCTTGCCCCCTAATATACCAATTACTATATACAAGAACCTTAGGATCTGCGGAGACTGTCATTCCTTTATGAAGATTGTATCCTGTATTACAGAACGCCAAGTCATTGTCAGAGATATCAATAGATTTCACCATTTTAAGGATGGCTCATGTTCTTGTGGGGACTTCTGGTGATCTAGGACTGAATGAGGAATACCAATCATCTACCAGCGGTGCCCTCATCATGTAGAAAATTATTGCCCTGTGAGTAGTGGCACTGCCGCACTAAAGATCTGTGTCAGGACTTATATTGATATTCTTTGTCACCCAAGTCAATAATGTCATGCTGCTGGCCCCATTTGGTGTAATATCAACACAATCATCTGAACTGTGCATAGCAAATGGAAGCACAGATGTGAGTCCTTATTTATATGAGATACTGAATAGATTGTGCGACCTACAAAGATATTATCTTGTACAGTGATTTTATCATGCATTGCAAGCCACTTAAAAATCCATGATTTGGTTTTTGCACTGACATGCTTTCATGGGAAGTAGATCGATGCAAGTTTTGTATATATGAAAATATACATGGGAAAATATGGACCGGAAGATTTTTTTTATTAGACATATTCATGGGAAATGGATTTCTTCTGACCTCAACATTTGTTGATTTCAGAGCCTACAGAAGTTGCAATTGGAACTGTTTGGTTTGTACTAGTGCTCTGAAGTAAATTGAACTGCACCATTGGATGCACATTTCATCTACGTTCCTATAATCGAATCTTTCTCATCATTTTTCCACTCCAAAAATGATGAATTCTGGAAAGTGGTATTCCTCGCTCTCTTTTTCTTCTGTTGCTCCTATCATGTCCTTTGCAATTTCTATACATTTTTGTGCTGTATTTAAATACAGTATAGTTTATTGCATTCCACATAATTGTACTCCAACATTTGTTGGTCTTAATTACAAGAACTTGTAGTTTGTTTCTTGCAGTTCTTTTGTTCTGCTTACAACTAACAACCAGGTTTCCCTGAAACTTTAATCATATGGTGGGAATATCAGATTTTCCTTTTTAGCTTTTAATTTCGTAGTAACAGTCATCTACTATTTAGTGTTGTCTTCCGTATGGCAAATTATTGATATTCTGGAACAAAAACAGCAAGCACATTGGTTCAGATTTTCATTACCTAAAAGCCTCTAATATGTTCATTAGAGTCATAATAGACAAAACCTGAGCTGTTGGTTACGCTAGGATGTCGACAAGTGTACTCCTAAAAAACTAATTTGTCATATTCTCTTGATCATGATGATCAGTTACTTTATGATGTTGCTACGTCAAGGCATTTGTCACCAACGACTGAAAACATCTTTTCACTGTCTATACTTACGGCATAACATAGGGGAAATGTTTGTACTTGCCATTTCTCACCCTTACCAACTTACTGACTGTTCTATAGTTTTCTCATCACGGTAGAACCGTCCATATCTTTGGTCTTCATACTGGTCCACCATGCGCATGATACACCTGTTTTTCAAGGAAAGTACTGTTTGTGTACAAAAGCTGGCGTCTAGAACCACTTGCAGGTAGTACTCAGGAAAAGGGCAAATAATGCCTACAAGAGATGACCATTCATCTGGGTTAGCCATCTCTTTGTGGACCATGCCCATTCATGATCTACATGAAGGCAGCAGCTTCTTGTAGCGAAAAATGGGATCTTGCGGGCTTTCTGGCCTTGTGGCTGATGATGCAGTAGTGATGCCTTGGTGTTGGTGGTGGGTATATCATAGCGTTTTGTAGGTCCGGTTTTTGAGTTGGGCCCCTGCATGGCTGCATCCAGTTTTGTGGGTCAGGTTCTGGTAGTCCCAGTAGCCAAGGGTGTGTGGGTCACTGAGAGTCACTCATGTGACGCATCCTCAATCTCATCTCGTATAACCGTTTTTAATCATGTGTTTTTAATCATGTGGTAGTTAATTCTATTGCCTGCTTACCACCATGCATCGTGTGTAGTAATTCTTTGGTTTAACCCACCTAATTTTTTTTGGCCTAAACCTGTATTCTCTATCCCTGGCAGTAACTACATTGAGTAGAGACTAAAATTAGGCAGGTAGGACAGGGGTTTAGTTCCAGACAGAGATGCACAATCAGCTGTATATTTTTAACATAGATGACGTGATTAGTCTGTACTTGGCAGTTGTTCCTTTGACAAGGCCTCCTTTTTGTTATATATAAAAAAACAGATCCTTTTTCTCGGTATGCGTTAAGTAGACTAAGTGAGGGTCTACTTTATCATTATGGCACTCACATGACTCTTTTCTGCTAATGCTAAGATATATTATTTGGGGTTCAAAGGCGTTAATCATGCAACCCTGGAGTGCCTCGGATAAGGTTCATCTTTTGTCATTAGGGAGAGCTCCCCCCTGCACATGGCTACGGTTCTTGCAAGCAGACAGGAAATCTTGCTGTTGATACGGTAGTTAACCTATTAAGTTTAATCATCACGGGCACAATTGCCGCGAGGAAGCCCCCCCATTCAGATGAATCTGAGACCTGCATCTCATTCTTTATTTTCCTAATCAAATCTCTATTCTAGTACTAACCTTAGTTTTATACTTAATCTGTCCTGCATGTAGAAATTGTGTACCTACCTTCTTAGGGCAACTTGCAGCTTGCTCAGTCGTCATACATACCAAGTGGTGCTCTTGCCTCCAAATTAGCTTGGTGGCCTAGCTAGGTAATGCAAGCTTTCACTCTAGATTCTTCAGGTAGGAGTACTTTTGTTTTAATTAGCTATGGTTGTGTTTCTTTAGTTGACACGAGGTAACTGCCTGAAGTTAATTAAGAGGCTGATAGCACCACGTCAGTTCAGTTAGGCCTCCATGTTCCTTTCTCCAGGCATCTGCTGCTTTGGATTATTGACCGGACAGAGCAATAAACCTGTGGTTTAGCCTCGTACAAACCTTTCTAACATAGGCAACAAAAGTAGGAGACAGATCTCCATTTTTTTTTAATCTTTTGATACCTGCATGCTGTGTGGGGAATCTGGCGGATTATTGGAGTTTAGTGGCCTTTTTGTGTGCCTTAGACCATCAACTTAGCCAGCCTTTTTTTCTTTGTATCCTATTAGGGCAAATTGAGCCCACTTGTACGCTCTAACTTTTGTTGTGCCTTTCCTTCCCGAGGGAACAGAAAGGTGGAGACCGGCCATTAATAGACTAGTAAAAGATCAGGACATGAAAATCCCCAGGTGTCGGCATTGCTTGTGGCACATCACTTCTTTAATGGTCCTTGGGGCATCTACTATGAATTTTTTCTCCATAATTTCACTACTGCTAGTGCATCACCACCACCCTGTTGCTTAGAGAAGGAGAAATGCACTGCACATGCCCCCCTCCTCCTTGCATTACTCATTATTAGGTGAAAGCATTGAATGAATTGATTGCACGAGGTTAAATTCATATTTTTAAAACAAAGAACAACTCATGCATCATGCATGTAGAAGTATAGAACAGTAGAAGAGTCATTCATGCATGTATAGAAACAGTAGTAGTGGTAGAAGAAAAGAGGAAGAGAACAAAATCCCCATTGGGGTATTACTTTGTTTCTTCAGGTTCAGGGGAGGCAGCAGGAGAAGGATACATCAACTTCACAGTTTGTTCATGGACCCACTCACAGTCACATACTACAGATGACACTACATACTTGCAAAACAAATGTCAATTTTTCTTCTCTCTTTCTCTCCTGTTTGTTTCTCATGGTGTGTCACCATCTCTCTCCTCCCTCTCCTTTTCAACCTGATGTTTCCTGAAACCTCCCCACCTGCTGCAAGGGCCCCCGTACTGTAAGTAGGTTTCTGGAAGACAAGAATGTAAAAAAAAAACCCAGAAAAAGGGGGCATTCTGATGATGCATGGAAGGAAGATTGCCCGGGAAACAAGGGATCTCCCCCCACTTCCTTCTTTTTCCCTTCCAACAGGTCAATTCAATCGAACCTGTCACTTGGTTCAGAGTGTAGTAGTAGTAGTGGTGGTAGTAGTAACTAGTTTCACTGTTGGTGGTTAGGATTCTGCAAGCAAAGGCCTCAGATCTCCTCATCTCATCAACTAGCTGCCCCTGTTGTGCAAAAGCAAGAGAATTGTTTGAAAACCTTAGAATTAACAATTGAATTTGATTTGGAGAAGTGTTGGTCGTTGCTGTCATTCGATTTCTACTAGCTTAATGCTGCAACTGAACTCGATGGCTGTTAAAACTGAAAAAAATACTGACCAGTAATTTGGCACTGCAGACACTGCGGCGTAGGGGCTCTGGTGGTGCATGTAGCCGTACATTGCCGTCGCCTGATCCGCCTCCGGCTCCGGGCCGCAGTCGAGGTTGACGCCGAACAGCCTGAGCCGCCTCGACGGCGGCGGCGCCGACGCCGCGCTGCTGCTCTTGGCGTCTGTGTCTCTCTGCGACTCTCCTGCAAATTGTTCCACCGCGAAAGGTAATGATCTTTAATCACTTGCTGTAGTTGCATGTTAATTATAGTAACAAAGTGCTTAATTTGTTCTTGAGTTTCTACTATTAGATATGCAATTGCGTGGTTAGTTACCTGCGTGTAGTATGTCGCTGTGATCTTGGTCTACGGAGCGATGGTAGGCATATGAATTGGCTGGGCTGGTAGGGTCGTAGGACGAGCCCGACGTGCTGTAACACATTGGGCTCCACGGCTGCTGCTCGCCGCCGTTGAGTGCAGGCGGCGGCGTGACGCGGACGGCGGGCGGCGCCGGCGGCGCCGGCGCGCTCTCGCCGCGGCGCCTGCAGCCGATGAAGAGGCGGTCGCCGGCGCCGAGGCCGCGCACGCGCTCGAAGTGGACGACGTCGCCGGCGTCAAGGCGCTTCTCCTTGACGTAGCGGCTCCAGCCCTTGGTGAGCACGTAGCTCTGGCTGCTGGTCCAGTAGGAGTAGCGGAACCGCCATGGCTTGCCGGACTCGTCCTCGAAGGAGAGGAGGAGGCCCTTCTCGCCGGAGTCGCCGCCGCCGAGCGGGAAGTACCTCTCGGCGTGCTGCTTGGGGATCACCAGCCTGTTGAGCTTGCCGACGTCGCTGGGCGTCAGCGGCTTCTCGAACAGGTGCTCCCTCTCGTAGTGGTGGTGGTAGTGCAGGTTGGTGTACATGGCTACACCCCATGGCCACGCCTGGGGGTGCCCCTGGGCGAGAGGGTGCATGGCCATTGCTGCGGCTGAGCTAGAGCTGATCGATCGATCGATCGAAACAAAGATGTGTTGGGAGCAAAAGTTGGGTAGTGGAGGAGAGGAGAGGAGAGGAGAGGAGGTAGGAGATGAAGATGATGATGGTGTGTTGTGTAGAGAACCATGCATATATCATGGCTAGGCATTTATAGCCTTCCAACTATACTAGTAGTAGAAGTGTAGAGCTTTATGTATTGATATTTGCTACTAGTACATGAGGTTCTTTTGGTGTATGCATGTATTACTGCTAGATCTCTAGAGAGAGAGAGAGAGAGAGAGAGAGAGATGGGGAGTTTTTTTAACCTAGGTAGACAGGAAGAATCAAAGTGAAGGGGGGGTTCAAAGGTGGTGAGGTTAGAATATATAGTCTGAGTGTAGGTGATGAGGAATGATCAGGTGGTGGTACTTAAAAGTTGGTGCCTGGCCATTGTGGCCTAATCACAGCCATCCAGGGGGGGGTAGACCCTACCATTGCTTTCCATGTGCATGGGTGGTTGGGGGCCTATGCATATGCATGTATGACCACTGTCCTTAACTCCCCATTTTAACTTGTAGAGGTCCAGGTTCCTTAGCTTCCTGGTGTGTTGCTGCAGGGCACCAAATTTCGATTTGGCTTTGGAAGTCCTGGGTAAGGAACCCAATTTCCAATAAGAGTCTATCCCACTGTTCATTTGGAGGAGGCTGTTGTTCTTGTTGCATTGCAATTTAACCTGTGGAGAAAGACATGGAATTTTAGTATAGACTTAGCTGAAAGGGATGGATTGATAGATTGGCAGCAGTTTATATTTGTGGTCCACTTGGAATAGCTGGTGTAGGCAATAACTTGTTCAGGGTAGAGGAGGCCTCTTGTGAGAGATGTGACATTTGAGGTGTATGGGCTGTGTGCTCTAATTATCATGTACAGCCATGGAGTAGAGTACTCCTACTACTAGCAACCAGCCATTTCTTGATCTCAGATTCAACACAATCAAGGGGTTTTGTCAGGAGGCCTGTCTCATTGAATGTGTGCTGACCACCCCTTAAGAGGACAAGACTTGCAAGTTACAAGCTGGTTTTGGTTGGATTCTCACACAATGAATTGAATTGGCTGTAAGATATTGTTTCCATTCAAACCTTTGCCCTAGGACAACCTACCCTGCTCAGGACACACACAATTCCACTTGTAAGGAGTGTGTGTGCTTGCGTGGGAGTAAAGCCATCGGTCATTACTCTGCTTCTTCTTGTGTTGGATGATAACCTTAATAGTAATAAGTAAGATCAGTGGTGGTTCTTTATCATTTCATTAGGGCATTTTGGGGGGCACCTCTTGCTGCTGGAGGATTGGAATACAGAACATAAGATGATCTGTTCTTTATATATATTTTTAACGACAGATCTGTATCAGATTCTGTAAAATATTAACGATAAAATCAGCAATGTCGCTTTGCTTGCTTCTTTGGAGACAAGTATTCCATCACATGGTCAGATACATTGTGTGCTCACTGATGTATACTAATGGCCAAGTATTATTCAGTTTGTCAGCCTTTGGAGAAACCGGAGGGCCCAAGATGGGGCGTTTTTTTTGTCCAGAATCCAATCATAACGGTGATTTAACGGATCTCCTCATAGGTAATTGCTCCATTAATTTTATTATTTGCTTCTTATTTTCAATTAGCACAATATCACCCATCCAGATCGTATGTCAAATACTAGTATCATCTAAACATTATGTTTTCTTCTACCCTGGCCTAACTAGCACCAGGAAAATTGGAGCAAATACATGAGTATTATTATCTCACGTGGCCTTGGCATTACCTGTTCTGCCTTGGTGTTGCCGGGGGCTCCAAGTTCCCAAACGTCAAAATATTCTAACATTGAAATGGGAAATAGGATCAAGATTGGACCTGCGCAGAGATCCCCCTTCTCCAATTTCCAATAACCTCATGAATGGGGTGATGCAGATTTTTGTCCCCAATTCCTTCACACCCTGCTGTTGCGTGTACAACTCCTGGTCCTCGTAGTCACTACTAATCCCTAGAAGTTTTCTGCTCTTGTTTTCTCTGTGCATGCATGCACATTGAGGGGGTGTTTAGATCAAGGTGTAAAGTTTTGGTGTGTCACATCGAGTATTATATAGGGTGTCGTATGGGATATTCGGACACTAATAGAAAAAACTAATTATAGAATCCGGCAGTAAACAGCGTGACGAATTTATTAAGCCTAATTAATCTGTCATTAGCAAATGTTTACTGTAGCACCACATTGTCAAATCATGGAGTAGTTAGGCTTAAAAGATTCGTCTCGCAAATTAGTCGCAATCTGTGTAATTAGTTATTTTTTAGCCTATATTTAATACTTCATGCAGGTGTTCAAACGTTTGATGTGATAAGTTGTAAAATTTTCGTGTGGAAACTAAACAAGGCCTGAGATAGTAGTATCAGATATGCAATAAAGATCACCACCTACATGGCTTCATCTGCTGCATATGGAGTAGTAGTAGTATTAGTTAACCGCATGCATGATATATAATACTCCACTTTTATTAAACTACTATAGTAAATCTCTCTGTCAGCATGATGAGTCTATGCTTAGCATCTCTTGGGCTGTGAAAACATGCATGATTAAATTCAAGTTGCATGTTTTCTTATGGAATCTTGTCAAGAAAAGTCATGGAGGTTACTCGATTGCAGTCTCATGCAAATGATGGAGCCTAATTTACATAAAGACGGTTTTTTAAACTTTAAACTAGATTTTTAACCTTAGAATGCTAAGAGGCCAGATTTTCTATTTTTATTTTAATTTAAAAAGAAGTTAGTTAATTCATTAAGGTTATGCTTATATCATGTAGAAGGTTATGCTTATTATTTATTTCAAGATATTTCGGCTCTTTCTTAATCTTCGAAAAGAGAAATTTCGTAGTTCATGTTTCATAGGTTCTCTGTACCTTGTAATACTATGTTCTGAACTTCAGCTGATGTATGCATGTCTCTACTTTCTTGTGAAATACTAGACTCTTGAAAATAAAGAAAGGGCATGCATTAGTCTCGTTGCATCTTATAAAACTCAATGGAAGGATTTGCCTGAAAATTATGAAACAGGGCCTCTGATTCTGATGGTAGTTAAACATATACTACATAATATAGTCATTGACAATTGCATCATTGTCAAAACATTGACCAAGAAGAAATGATGCAGTGTACTGTACTTTCAGTTGTATAACTGTGTACGTATCTGTTGAAGAGTGGAGGAACAAACCAGATCAGAACTACTAAACTGGTACCCATCTGCAGGCAAGGCATAGCATCTGGACAGTGCATATGCATGCACTGGCTGTGAATTGTTGCCCCAAGTGCATCATATTTAAAGGTGGAAATGAGGATCGGAGCTAGGGAGCCACGCAGCAGGTTCTTCATCCTACAAGCTTCAATCATGCAGCTCACCTGCCCAATCGTTTGATAATTCAGGTTTGTGTTTCTCCATGCACATGAACGAATTTGGTATCTTATGGAGAATTGTATATTCAGATAAAACTCTAGATAAGGGGACACATGCTAATGCCCCTCATTATGTTATTCTCGTGTGGCTCTGTTCCTTTCCATGAGGCCACGTACTTACGTTTTTATATTTGCCAGGATCATGCAGATGTATGTGTGTATGACCAAGAGCCTTGAACGGCATGATGGACATGGGGAGCATATATACAACACCTTTATTAATTATTAGGAATGGTGTTGGTTTAATTAAGATGTACGAACTTCGAAGATTGTTTTTGTGGTGGCTTGTCGCTGGTTGATGTAAACTAATACCCAATGTGATGTCTATTCTACGTGGCTCGCGGCTAATGCACACATGTCCTCAACTACTAATATATCCAGGTTAGTTTCTGGCCTCTCTTTGCTTTGATTCAATGGAAGATAAAAAAAAATAAACTTTTGTTATTGTAGCAGATCTCATTGCCTCAATGCCATGATCTTGATGGGTCCTGGACCTAGTAGGCAAGTACTAGCATAATTAGCGTTCTTGTGTAAGATTTCCCAGGTTAATGATAAACATTATAGTAGTAGTAGTTGTAACAGCATTCTTCATGAATGCATGGTCATGTTGCAGGGTTGTGACGACTGCCTAAATTTCTGTACCATGCAGGTGCGACTAAATCTGAGATCTTTTGAACAGATCTTGGTTTGTGCTGTGGGAATGCGTAAAGGAGAGGTGCAGATGATCTCAAGATTGGAGCTTTTTTTTTTCCTTCTGTTTTGGCGCACTGAAGAAAGACTGACTGACGTGATAGAGAAGGGCAGGGGAGGAGATGATGGCAGAGAAAAACTGGTATGTTTTCAGATGCCTTTTTACCCTCGCAGTCGCAGGGCCGGCCTGCATTGCTGTCATGTTACTACTACTCACTTTCTGTCAGGGTTAAAGAGGTCTCTCTAGCTAGAGTACACTCTCCTATAGGAGTGAAGGGGGAGACAAAGTGGAAGCAAGGCCCGACTGATTACCACGAGAAAGAGAAAGTGAGAGTTTGATGCTAGGCCCTAAAAAGGATGAACACACACAGGTTACAATGGTGTGATCAGGTGAGGATTTTCCCCTCATACGGCGAACTTTGAAGTGCCAGTTGTATTAATACTCTCTTCGCTTCATGTTATAAGATGTTTAATTTTTTTTAGTCAAAATTCTATAGATTTAACTAAATTTATAGAAAAAATTAGCAATACCTACAACACCAAATTAGTCTCATAAAATTCAACATTGAATATATTTTGATAAGAAGTTTATTTTTATTGGAAATGTTACTATATTTTGCTAAAAGAAGTTTGATAAAAAAATAAACGATTTATAATATAAAACGGAGAGAGTATTTAATAGTGACATGATGATAATTGCATTGATGGAGTCCAGCTCTATTGCATCATGTTAGTTAAGTACTTTCTTTAGTCAAAAACATTTGACGTTGGAAAAACTAACCTCAGTTTTCACTACGTCATGTAAGTTTGATTAGAGAAAGTACAGTAATATCTTTGTTTTTGTCACTAATTAACCGGTATATTCAGCTTGTTTTTGTCGCTTGCTGAAATTAAAAACTAAACTTTCCCCTACTGGGTACGGGCATAATCCTGACATTTCAATTTGTAACTGCATTATTTGTATTAAGAGGAACTAATGAAGCATGGAAGGTGTGGGTGGGGTGCCTAACCGAACTAGTAGTAAATTTGAGTTTGAGCATTGTGGTACTCAAATTAGATAACTGCTCCTTATTAACTACAATCAAAATTTAAATTGTCAAACTTAATTCTAAGTTGATTTTGTGGTTTTCTCATCGTTCTTTATTTTCCAGCCCTGACTTTCAAAATGCGACTAATACAAATATAAAGGTTCTGCTTATTACTTTTAATTCATTCATGTTTCTACAGTTATCAGCCACAGCTTTCTTCGTACCCTTCATTTATTCATCGATATGGACATATAGACAAGATGCCAATTCTAAAACTGCGGCTTATTTTTCACATTGGCTTAATCTTCTAGCTAAGCTAGTTGGTCTATTAAACTCAATAAATATAAACACTTGTGCTAATAATTTCCATATGCCTGATCTCCTTTTTGACATCTCTTTAATTGTAACATTATTGTTGGCTTCTTGCGTGAACAGAAAACACCAAATTAACTTACATTTATCCTGGTGGTCTCTTCCAAGGGGTACCTGAAAGAAAGATCGATCCAGTTGGATGAGCTAGAAAAGCACCCGGGACAGGTACGTACCCAGCTGCACTGTATCAGTACCAAGAAGAGTCAGCCGCTTGTTGTCCCTGCACGAACCTGACCCATCATCACTCATCATCATCATCAGCATTCAGCAGCAATGCAATGCGAGCAGCAGGTAACAAGATGAAGAACAACTTTTGTGTAGATGCATCACTCTTGCACAGTTGCATATCGCAGTTTCTGTCACGGGGCTATGCATCATATCGATCGTATTATCATCGCAGCAGCAGCAACAGCTGGTCCTTTTCACTGCTGCTCCTCGTCGTCTTCTTCTCCTTCCCCACCGGAACAGTTCGGCACGCAGACTGGCATAAGTAAGGCCCCCCGCTCTTTTATTTCTAACTAAAATACAGGTTTTATCTCGACTTTTTTGTTAACACATTTTTCAAACTGTCAAACAATACTGTATTTCATGCGAAAACCTTTTATATGAAAGTTTATTTAAAATATCACACAAATCCATTTCTCAAGTTTAAAATAATAATAAAAAAACTTAATTAATCACGTGTTAGTGGTTTTCTCCTTCTGCGTGCCCAGTACTTTATCATCTTGAGCAAACTCAAACGGGGCCTAATATCAAGCTGCATTATGTTTGCTTAGCTAGCCATGTACTCCTCTATTCATCAATTGATCTCACATATCTCTCTCTGGTCCCTGCTGCTGCCATTGTTAGGCGGGTTGTCGACGACGAAGACGAGGAGGAGGAGGAGGCATGCATTGCAGGCGCGCGTGCTGTAACTGGCTGGGGCCGGGCGCCGGTGTCCACGTGCCACGGCGCCGGCGAGGCGGAGGCAGGGGTCCCCGGCTAGCCGGCCGGCGGTCCAGCCTAGCTCAGCTCTCTCCTCCACGCGCGCGGGCCACACCCACACACAGGGGTGAAGTGAAGGTGATGGATGAGGTCCCCGATCTCTACTGTACATGTGGACCTCGGAGCAAAACGCCATCAAGTTTCTCGCATGCTGCTGGGGTACACACTTTGCACAGCGCGCGAATGATCGTCACAGCTTTGCAATGCATAATGCCGCTGGAAACGGTGATTAATTGTCCAAATTTATCATCACCTCAGTCACTACAGTACGTATAAGCTTACCTCTTGTGGCTTCTTTGTTTACTGCTTCCTCCGTCAAACATAAGATTGTATTTTGCACGTTCTATTATTACGAATCTAAACAAGTTACACTTTTTTAAGATAGAGATATTACTTCTGAAAACAAATATAGTAATATATTGGCTGTGTTTAGTTCATGCCAAAATTAAAAGTGGTTAAAATTAGAACAATGTGACGGAAAAGTTCGAAGTTTGTGTGTTGGAAGGTTTTGATGTGATGAAAAAATTGAAAGTTTGAAAAAAAAATTTAGATCTAAACACGGCCATTATTGTGTGAACCAATATGTTGATCGGATCTAGTAGTACTCTATCATTTTGTGGTGGATTTTTTTTTTGGAGAGGAACTAACCTAGTATGAAATGTGATAGGTTCTAAAGCTACGAATGTACTTCTGTTCAGAATAAAAATGCTATGTTATATTTCATATTAAATTTATTTATTTTGAAACGTAGAAAGTACTACTACCAGGCTAACCACTGTGCATAGTGATGCACGATACACGCCTCGTTGGATCTTGTCAGCTGGATGCATGCATCGGTACGTGCGTCACACCGTTCTTGTACTGCTGCTTCTCTCTCTCTGCTGCTGCCCAATCTGTAACCTGAATGCAGACTGATCCACGGATCAACCACTGCTACATTACCCCCCTTCTTTCATCTCTTTCCTTGAGCTGATCGATGATCGATCTAGCTAGAGCTAGAGTGACGTAGTTTGGGTGAAGCCTCGGACCAGCAGCAGCGGGGAGCTAGCTAGCGTGATGATCAATGATTCTCGTCACCTGCAGGTGGGTCCCCTTGTCCGGTGACACCTGAACCTCGTGTGCATGCCTGGTGACGTCACCATCTCCAAGTGGGCCTCCACTCTCTCTCTCTCTCTGGACTCTAGCTAGGCTTTTGCCGATGCAGATCGCCTTGTCAGGCAGGCCCTCCATGGGCCCTGGTCCCCTAGCATGCACTTTACCCAATTCTGTCCTTGCAAGCCACACTGGTATCTACTACTACTACCTCCATCTTAAAATATACTTCTAAGTAGTTTTAGGGTTAAACAAGACTATTAAAAAGTTGGTGAAATTAAATGGGTTAAGAAGAGAACGTACGTAAATGGAGAAGTTGTATTTTGGAACAAATTTTAAAGGTTAGAAGTTGTTCTATTTTAAGTGTGGTGGAAGTACCGGTATAATGTTTTGCAAATTGCCATCATGCTATCTATATGTTTTGATCATCCTCATCATCTTGTCACTCATGGAGTAGATGAAAAAAATGGAATAAAGCGTACAGTTATTGATGGAGATAGGGATGAGATATATCAGAGGAGGGAGCTTAATTAGTAGGGACCAAGGTGGTGGAAGGAGCTGGTGCTCCAAACTCTGCATGCCACTCAACCCACCATCTGATCATCTGCATGTGTTTTGCAATGTGTGTAGGTAGGCATTCTGAGCATTGGGATTCTGCCCTGACTCTGGCTTTATCCAGAATTCTAGATACATCATGGAGAAGCAAGTATGCGGTGAATTGTACTACCTACCATTAATTTTTTTTATGGTTAGATCCAGGGGTGGAGCTAGGTAGGAGCGGGGGTGCCCAGAAACTCGGTGAAGAAATTTTTTTAGCTATAGTTAATCTATTTTCACCATATATGCACCCTCCCAATCTAAACTCATGTACATACAAACGAGTGGCACCCCTCATCATTTCGTTCTAGCTCCGCCCCTGGTTAGATTATGATGTACGAAAGTTCATGATTATATTTAGGATATAACACTCTAAATATCTATTCATTTCCTTCAAATAAGACAGTTTGAAGATGAATAGTACCCATTGTAACAAGTATTTGAAGACAGAAGGAATAATGCATAAATTGGTTAGATCATGAAGAATTAACATATGGGAAGAAATCATGCATAAAATTAGATCAAGATTAATGGCAAGATGAAATGCTTTAGTTGCACGGTGTGTTTGTTAAGTCTCCAACTTCAAAATCTAACTCCAAAAGCGAAGTTCGGAGTAGAGCTATGGAGCGTCTTGAACCCTAACTCACTCCTCTAGTTTATTTTTAGATCACTATAGTCTGCTTCACTCCTTTTGTGGATGAACCTGAAACCATTTAGTTGGCTTCAACTCTAAGAGAGGTGAAACTGGAGCTAGACCCTGCCATACAGGCACGTAGATAATGGAAACGCGTCTACTGTAAAGTAGTTAGATGAGACTACATGTGAAAGGAGCATAAGTATACATGTTCTATTTTCCTTGAGAGTTCTGTGTTTGGGTCCATCTTGTTATTAATGGGGGGCATATGCATGTTTCAGTGATGATTGAAGAGAGTTGGGTCTGATCAGATCGGACTGAGTGATCAGCTCAGGGGCTGGCCGTGGCCCTGGCTCTAGCTACATGAGTTTTTATTGATAACGTGGCCTTGTTGGTTCTGAGAGAACTAGTGTACTAAGCTTTGATGAGTTATAATTGTGCAATACAAAGCTTCACGCGATTTGCTGGCACAAATAATATCGGTGGTCAATGTACATATGTTTAGGTCTAGTATGTAGTGATCTTCTTAGGTGTTGTCCCTTTCAAAGTGGCCAATATGCAAAGTATCTTTCTATCACGAATCTCACATGCACTGCAAATTCTTCACAACTATGGTTAGGATGCCATCTGTAGAGAGCTTTCTTGTGCACATTATGCCCTCCTGATTGGTGGTCCTTGATTCATGATAAGTTGATATCTCTCCTTCGGTTTGCATGAGGAGATTGCATGGTTCAAATTCGGCAGCATTTTGTACACTCTGTTGTGTTCCCGAAATGAGATGTGCTGGTCATGTGGAACACAGATGTGTTTAGATACATTTAATTATGGTTTGCTATGTTCAGATATCTAAATTATTGTGATCTATTCAGATATGTTTGATAATTCACGTTCTGTTAGTTGAACATATCAAAATGAAATAGGAGTAATTTGATCTTTGCCCAAATATGGCATAATTGAACCTCGAGCATCTTCATTGTAGAATTACCCCACATCACATAGTAATTCAAGCCAAATCTAGGTTATATTATTGGTTAATCTGAGATCTACATGATGTGCTCCTAAAATATATTTACGGAGGAAAGAACAAACGAAAAGGTATTGCAGGGGAAACACAATGATGTGGTGGAATCATAGATGTATGATTTCACCCACTAGGATTCAAATTCTGGTGCTCACAAATATTGCGCACATGTAGGTGAGATTTCAACAAGAATTTCAACAAATATTGCGCACATATAAGTGTTCGAAACTGTAGGTGAACAATTATTGTATGATCGAAAAATTCTGTATAGAAACGGATTTTTAAAATTTGCTGGACCTACGGCCATGGAAAAGTGAACTAAGCTACGATAAAATTAATTTATGAGAAAAAGTTTAGTTTTTTTAAGGTTTAAAAGTCCACGCTGAAAAATAAACTACGATAAAAAAAAAACTTCAAATTTTACTTAAAAATCAAGTTTTAAAATTTAAATTTTGGCTGTGGCTCTACATGCAGATGATGGATCTAGATTGTGATTTCATTTTCTGAATCGGATAGTTTACCCTGCAGTCCTGCACTAGTACAATCCGTGTACCAATTGAAGAAGAAATTACTGGACAAATCAATATCTCCTGGTCCAATAATAATTTGGCCCAGCACATAATTCACTTAGCCCCAGCCCTATATGGTAGATCCTGGACATGCCAGAAATGTTATCTACAGTATTTACAAGCATATACTACCTCCATCCTAAAATAAGTGCAGTCGTGGATATCCGTATCCAACGTTTGACCGTCCGTCTTATTTGAAAAATTTATGAAAAATTTAAAAATATTTAGTTACACATAAAGTACTATTTATGTTTTATCATCTAATAGTAATAAAAATACTAATCATAAAAATTTTTCAAATAAGACGAACGGTCAAACGTTAAACATGAATAGTGTAAAACTGCACTTATTTTGGGACGAAGGGAGTACATACATGTACATGTACTTGCGCAAGTGCAGTCATTGTCAGGCCATGCTGTCATCGTTGTCCATTATGCCGTTCGTTGTTTCAGAGTTTTAATTATAATAACTGGATATAAATTTGGATACTCGCGGCACGCTTTTTAAACTGCTAAACTATACGTTTGGTGCGAAAATTTTTTATATAAAAGTTGTTCTAAAATATCAAATTAATCCATTTTTCAAGTTTGTAATAATTAAAAATCAATTAATCACACATTATTACCTCCTCGTTTTACGTAAAACACTTAATCTTTATCTTCAGGAGCTTTATTTTCAGGAGATTCAAACACCACGGGTACATGTCACACATATATATTCAGCAGTCAACATTTATAATGACAAACAAATAGACAATGTTTCAAAATACAGTCAGTTTCTCTCTCGTCATTCTCGAATTCGGCACTGAAGTTGACCTAATACAGCCACAACACAACAGTATAGACCAACTTGCAGCCAAACAAGTTTCATAAAGTTCATAGTTCAGCAGTAACAATCGTATATAAGGATCTATCTTCTTCTGTAAAATTGTGCTGTACAGGGTCCTCAGGAATTTGCCGTGGTGATCCTCTTTCAGCTGTCAATCACTCGCGTTCGCCAAACCGACCAGCTTCAGCATGTTCCGATCCTCCTTGAATCTCTCTAGGACTGTCCCCTTGACAAGCTCTGCCTTTTCATCAAGCGCTCCTTTCGTTTGTATGCCCCAACATTCAATTACCTCTGGCCTGAACCTATTTGTCTTCGAAAGGGCAGGACTGGTGAATGTGGTACATGTAAATGAGTGCCCTTGATCGAAATTTGCGGATAGGAAAAAACCGAAGTGATGCGGCTGCCCTCCAAAGCCAATGCCATTTGGAATGGAGTCAGAGCTGAAGTTCACGGCACACTGGAAAAAATTACGTAAGGTTTACTCCTTTAAATTTGACATGGCGAGCATAGAAACATATGAGAGCACTTGAAATTGAACAGAGCATACCCATTGGAGGTTTTTGTTCGCTCCTGTAGGGCGGAAAATGGATGCTTCAGGATATAACTTGAACAGGAACGTTTTCATATCACCATAAAAATCACTGTGCCTTTCCCAAGGATGTGATGCGTATCCACCAAAAACAAATCCTTCAGTATCTTTAACGATGATAACAGTCTGTGCATCTCCATTCCTATAAAATGACAAACATTCCCAGGGATTATTCACGTACTGGAAAATCATGATGGTATATCAGATATGATAGACCAAGCGAAAGGATTATCATGACATTTAGTTTGTAGGTGTATTTTTTATTTAGAATTAGATAGTCTTGAAATGGGCATTATTATATCAAACAGAGTAGTTGGAATCACCAATATTTAAGAGTACTCACGTTACATTGCCTAAGAAAGTGTTGAAGCTTTGTCCATGAAGAGAACTGTGATATAGAAGCCTCCATTCTTGCACCTCCTGTTGTGAAAAACCACCTCCAATATGCCAAGCATACTCTTTATTTAAAAGTAGCAAATCAGGGGATATGTTTTCTGGGTAATGAAGCGCTGGTACTTGGAAGCCTGGTCTGCCTACAGAATAACACAAAACATGCTCATGATACATCATATATATCCAGGTTAGATATGGTCTTTTCAGAGTTCACATATTTTCATGAAGAATTGTTTTAGACTGCTTAAACACTAAAAAAAGGTATAGCATAATCAAAGATCGCATGCAAATTAACCAATAGAGACACTGTTTCAAAAGGTACAAGCAAGGGTACAGTAGGATCATATCAATGAGGAATAACAAGCATTGTGGTGATTTTGTTCAAAGGTTCACTTTGAATAACAGTGGAATGTTCTAAGATGAAGGCCCTCTACAGGCAGCCTACAGTCTACACCAACTGTCCATCTTGTTCCAGCAGACTAGTGCAATCATGCCAACACCATGTGCCCAGTTGACACCATTCAGACTCATTCAGTCATTCATGCCCACTAGAAACTGCCCAATTACCAAATGAAGTGAAAAAGATCTATGTTAACTCGCATATTCATTTCACCTGCAGGACTTGGCTTTGTTGTACACATGAAAATATTGAATCAACCACAGGTTTCTTACTTACTAAACTGGATGGTAGATTGAATGTTGATCCATTTTAGCTTCCTTTGTTATTGTGAGATTGGGATGTTCACAGGAAATCCCTAAGCCTCTGTCAAGTTAGCTATGCGCTGTGACGTCTCAATGCATGACCTCTTGGCAACACGTCCATTGTTAATCTCCCTCACCCGATAATAAAAGTATGCGGGTTATGTAATTCCAGATGTATATGTACCCTAAAACAGGCCTAGTACATGTCCATTCCAAGCCTGACCGGAAACAATGCATGTTTGAGAAATAGACAGAATAGAAGTAAGAGAAAATGATGTCTTAACACTCTTTGATTTCTATGGTCTCGGGGTTCTTCTAATCTTTTGTCCTGCCTATACACATAATTACATGTGAGGGACGTAGAAATTCCTATTGCAGGACTTGAGAAATTCCTATTGCAGGACTTGTGAAAGAGAGGCTTATCCCCTAAACACCATCTGTAGTCTGCACAAAAGCTACACTCACCATTTGAGTGGGGTTCGAAGTTGGAACAGGGTAAATTCTAAAAATGAGGAATAATATGTGTATGAGATAAACATAATGCTAGTCCGATTAACACAATTATCATACTTGATCATACAAATTAATTAGACTATGCAGTCGAGTCTATTAAAAATGCAGTAAAGACACTTCTTTTCAAATTGCTGCTGTAGGGAATACACAGAATGGAAAAACAGACCTGAATCAGGAGGCATCAACAAACTTCCAAGGAACTTCCTCAAGGATGGAATGAGAATGCACCAGCTCCTAAAGTCTGATAGCGACATAGACTTCCTTGCGACTCCTTCAGCATCCTTTGAAAATACTGCAGAGTTGATAAATGCTTCAAATGTCCTCTTGTTTGAGCCTTCCCCAGCTTCCTTATTTTCTGAAAATATGGTTTCACGAATAGATGCCAAGATAGTTTCCAGATCAGACCTGGCAATCCAGGACAGCAAAGGCAAATGTAAAATGACCATTCATAAAAATAAGAAGAGTAAACGGATCATAAAAAAACAGAAGAGCTAATAATAAAACCTAACACAAAATAAATATAAGTATTTGATAGAATACTTCAAAGAAGAAATTCTTGTCACATAAATTAATTTGGATCAGAAGAGTGCAACAAATTTATAGACAGTACACACCATGAGAAGACCAGTCTATACGAGAACAGTCGACAGTACCTTTCTAAGACTTCATCTCCTGTAACATCACATAGTTGATAAATGAATTCATCAACTTCATCTCGAGTTCCTCTCTCGTATGTTGCCTACATTGTAGATTGTACAAAGAAAACATTACCTAACCAGAAAAAAAATAAAAATAAAATGTTTGAAAGCACTTGGTATCCATAAAATATGACATATATCCATTTTATGCTAGAACACTGGGTAGAGACATTTGTGTTGATAAATCAAGAAATAATTACATAAACTACATCACCTCATGGACTAAATTTATATAGAGGTAGAAGGTTTCAAAGATAAAACCCTATGAAGTATGGTTAAGCAAAACAATTTCCATTGCTGTAGTGTTTGCCATTTTGGACAGAATCCAAGGCTCTAGTACACTGACACTGTTAATGAAACATGATATCAAGTCGAACTAACAATTTCATGCATGCAACAAAGCTAAAAAACTGCAAAGAAAGAGATGAAAGTTCATAATTCTCTAAATTGAGAGATTTGATAATTTGGCACTTCTTAAAATGGGCTTCGATTATTTGACATCCTGGGCCACTTTCATTCACCCAGATGGTCACACATGTCATCCGCACAAGTGTAAATTAAAGCAAATTTGTAACAGAAAAGTGTCAAATTATCGAATTTCTCTAATAAATTCTAGCTAAACTTCGAACAATATATGGCACGAAGCACATTTGTTCCTTTGAACGCAAAGAGCTCCTAGCACTAAGAAATCAAGCAAGAATGCCCTAATAAATTTGTCCAATCCACTAAAACTCACACTTGCAACACCTAATTGAACAACAAAACGGACCGAATGAATTGAGAGGTAGGAGAAAGAAAGGCACCAACTCACTTTGGAGACGATCAAGTCCTCGAAGGTGACCCCCTCACCCCCGCCGCTCTCCCTCGCCACCAGCTGGAACAGCCGATCCCCGAGCGCCCCACGTATCCCGAAATACTCCTGCGAGCGAAGATCAACAGCGCGTGTCAGATTCCGTGAACTGGAATCCCAGATCCAGAACTGCTGTGCTTACGAGGAAGACGGGGCGGGAGATGGCGCGGCCGCCGGTCTGCGACTGCGCCGCCAGCGAGACGAACAGCGCGCGGAGGTCGTCCAGCTCCTGCCTCGAGAAGGCCCTGCGCGGCGAGACGAGACGAGACAGCGAGAGGGAGGGAGTGAGATCGCGAGGCGAGAATCGAGTAAGGGGAATTGAAGTGGCTGCTGCGAGAACGGGGGGTACTACCTGGACGCCATGGCGAAGCGGGGGGAGCTGGTGGAGGAGGCGGAAGCCTGCGCGTTGCCCATCGCCGCCGCCGCCGCCCTCGCCGGCGGCGAAGTCGGTGGCGCGGCCGCGGCGGAGGAGCTCTCCTCGCGATTTTCCTTCTCTCTTGGAGCGCAGCACCTGCGCGCCCCGCCACGCCACCAAGAAACCTTTCTTTCTGTAAGCATTTTTTTTAAAAGAAATAAAATATATACTTGATCAAAATATCACTAAACTACAGATTTATCACCAATTTTATTTTTACAAAGACTCTGTTCAGAAGCTGGATACTGCGGCTGGACTGCAGCAGCCTAAACAGTGTTTGTTTCTATTTTTAATTTAGTTATTACGAATTTGCAGAGCAACGTCTGCAGCTGCGATGTAGCGCTATCGAACACAGCCAAAACTGCAAACGTAATAAAGCTATATATAGCTTTATAATTTTGTAAAAGTAATAACTTTATTACTCCGTACTAACATATACGGAGTAGATTTGTAGTTTTACATAATATAAGTAATGTTCAATCTGTAATTATGATATACACATCAACCTGCCATTTTGTAATAGTTTGGTGGAATTATAATTAGTTTGTGAAGTTTGTTTTTTTCTTTTTTGAGAGAGGAAACATTTCACCTTTCAAAATGGGCCTAAGAATAGGCGATCGGTAGACGGCCCAAGAATGGGAGAATGGTGGAGAGGCGGCCCACGGGCCATACCCCTCGCCGTCTTTGTCTGGGCAAAACCGTCCGCCGAGACCCGAGAGGAGGTGCGCGCCGCCGCCGCAGCCGCCGGCGTGCGGCGGTGCGGGCAAGCTGATCCGGGGAAGAAAACGTCCACCGCCGCCGCCTCGAACGTGCTGGGCCACTCGTCGTAGGAGGACTGTTTCCTGTTGCCAGTTGCTCGTCGGCACGGGCGCACCGCGCATGCATCAGCGCATGGCGACGAGGTGCTTGACGAAATGCCGCGCCGAAGGGCACCAGTGGGGGAGAGTGAGGCGACGGCTGGATTGGACTCGCAACAACACCTGAAGAGGACGCCCCCGCTTGGATTTGCAGCCAGGTCGCCTGACGACGGGGTGCGCGCGTGCCTAGCTCGTGTTCGCGGCATGGACTGGAGCTCTCAGCCATATCTGCCTGGAGGAGACGAGACGGGACGGGACGACAACAAGATAGGCATCCACCAGACCACCACCACTGCCTCTGTGTGTGTGTGTGTGTTCCCTGACACCTTTTCTCGCCTCCTGGTACTCTATTGGATGTTGTTGCCAACATGGCTGGAGAGTTGGCATCATCTGTCTCGTTCTGGAACTCAAAGGTAAATCAGCATCTGTGTTCAATTGTTCATGTGCATTACTGCTGCTGATTGCAGGTTATGTTGCCTCTGTATAACTGTATCGAGCAAAGATCTTACTTGGATACTTGGATGGCCCCTTTCCATGTGTCAAAACTGAAATACATTTTGTCTAACTCATTTTCTGTATTTGGTTCAGGATATTAGTTTCTGGCCCATTTCTGGTATGTTTAGTTCACGCCAAAATTGGAAGTTTGGTTGAAATTGGAACGATGTGACGGAAAAGTTGGAAGTTTATGTGTGTAGGAAAGTTTTGATGGGATGGAAAAGTTGGAAGTTTGAAGAAAAATTTTGAAACTAAACCCGGCCTCTGTTTCTTGCCTGACTTTTCAATTGTTCATTTAGGTCTATACGTGTCCTACTGTCCTGTACGAAGGAAAACATATCTTTGCTCAGGAAATCAGATCTTCGAGACAAAATTTTATGAGAAGGAAGTACTTCTGACCACCTCTTTTTTTTTTATGTTATAGTACATGGTGTCTTAAATAGTTTGTGTTCCATAATGCATTGATTATGTTTGTAGAGTACTCCCGCTGTCCACATATATAAGCAATTATAGGTTGTTTAGTAGATTTAAGATTGAGGAGAAAAGACTTTGGTGTCTATTATCGAATGAGAGATGGTTGTTGCTGGGGGTAGGATGGGAAGAAATTCAGATGAGATGTAATTGATGCATAAGTAGTATTCTAGAATTCTTATATTTGTGGACAAATTTCAAATGCTTGGAACACTTATATTTGTGGAGAGGGAGGGAGAAGTACCCTGCTTATTTCCTTGAGTTATTTCTACCTGTTGCTGGAGAGTTATGTCAATGGGATTCATTTATCCACGATGGCACTGGTTCCTGGGTTAATTCATTTTTTTGTGGTCAAAGATTAGACATGTCCCTCTTTACACCTGCCTTTAAGGCTCTGAGCTCATAAAGGTTGTAGCCCATTTTGAGGAACGATGCCAACTTAATATTGGTATCCCTTGGCGCAGAAACGATAAATGTAGGAAAGATTCCTGACTAGTTAATGGAGAAATAAGTTACAAATTGCTGGATTTTCAAGACGATAATACTATTGATTAGCTAGAGCCTAAGTTGCTACTCCCTCCGTCCCATAATTTGCAACCTAGGACTACGGATCGTCCTAGGTTGCAACATTATGGGACGGAGGGAGTAGTAAGATATACTACAACAAATGCATCATTAGATGTCTTACTCGTAACTTTTCCATGCTTCATCCAGTGAGTGGTAATCTATGTCTAAGGTTAAAAAGATGATTGCATCATAATCTTGGAAGAGCCTGACTCTTCTTCTTACCTTTTCAGTTAAGGCCAAGTTTAGTTCTAAACTTTTTCTTCGAACTTTCAACTTTTCCATCACATCAAAACTTTCCTACACACATAAACTTTCAACTTTTCTGTCACATAGTTCCTATTTCAACCAAACTTCCAATTTTGGCATGAACTAAACACACCCTAAAGTTTGCGAGCATTTCGCACAAGAACTACAATAGTTGTTGAAAGAATACAAGTACAATTGTGAATTGCTACTCTGAGAAATGTGAGCTTTATATCACATTCTACTTTCATGCGATAAAAAAGTGATAGTTCTTGCGTAGGAGTACATATTTGTAGTTAGGGAAATGTGTACTCTGATGAAATTGAAGTGACCAAGATAGAACATTAAAGTGTTCTGATTTACACAGTTATTTCGCTACTGTAGCTGGCTTTATTGCATAAGAACGCAAGCTCTGACTGTCCTAGCGTCCTTTAATTGGTTTGCAATAGTTTCGTCTCAGAAACTTAAAGGCAAACAGATGAGAGGTATCGATGGCAAAATCATTGTAATGGAATGCCACATGCACATACAACTAGCAGGTCTATTGGGAGTATTGCCTTGTGTGGGTCCACATGCTGGTCAGTCTTCACTGTTGATCACTTGACTTGGTGCTGACTTAAGTACAATAAGAATGTGAGCCAACTCTTTCAGAGTCTGCTGTATCTAATCCTGTTACTCTGTGAGTATGGTCCATTCTATGCTAATCCAGTCAGTGTTTTTCTTGCAACTGGAAATTAATATAAATAAACCTCAACAGACTGTATTGCACCAGCACTCTGGAAGTGCAGTTAGGGTTCCATTCCAATCATGCTATATTGTACATTTTCTGTTTAGTGTGAAATGTCATAATCCAACAAATGGCAATTTTTCTTCTGTCAGTAGCAAAACAAAATCAGCGCGTTGGATACACAACTTCCACTTGTAGATCGTTTGTTCTATCTTCTGTTAAGGATTTAGCTTTGTCTTGCTCCACCTGCTATGCTGATTTGTCCTCACTTGTGATCACCCTTCTCTTATTTCTCTCCTTCCACAAGACAACAGCAGCCATGGGGTTTGAATGATCTGATTAGTTATGGTCTTGGAAATTTCTATTTACTTTAAGTAATTGATAAGTACAGAGAAATAGATAATATATATTTGATATATATCCTCACATATTTTTGTTGTACATTGATCTGTGCGTATTTACACTGAACTTACTCAGAGCTTTATTCAGGCTTTCAGCTAACATCAGTAATCTCACCTGTGTCACAGATTTCATACAATTGTCATCTGGAGTTCTGGTGATCATCAGACCTGAAGGTATGATTATTATTATTATTGGCTTGTTGATTTTTTATTTCGAGCATTACATGTCAGTTTGCAAGCAACTTCATTCTGCAGTTTCAAATTCATTAGAATCCGGCATGTCACATTTTTTTCCTTAGTTGCACATAGGCTGTGTTTAGTTCACACTGAAGTTTGGAAATTTGGTTGAAATTGGTACGATGTGATAGAAAAGTTGTGTGTGTATGAAAGGTTTGATGTGATGGAAAGTTGGAAGTTTGGAAAAAAAAACTTTGGAACTAAACAGGGCCTATGCAGAACAGTTCTTGAAACATGTCTTAGTTGTGAAATATCTGAATCTATGAATAAATGGTCTACAATATACTTTTAAATTAAAATCCTAATCCTCATCGAATATATAATTCAAGTTGGCACGTGCAATAACAGTCCATGGTTGTTAAAATCGCACATGTTGTCTGTACAGTAATCAAATCCCCTGGGTACCGAGTACTGAGTACCATCATTCAATTGCCCTGATGTTAAGATATGTACATAGAATTTGCTCAAAAGAAAAAAAAGGAAACAATGCATATAAGGTTGCATTCGTTGATCGTCTACTGTTGGTGCACAGTCCATGTAAAGTGCTCCTCTATTATCAAAACAATTACTACCCTGTCTCTTTGAGAACTTCCTGTTTATGTATGTAATAAGGTCAAATCCTATATGCATATCTGATTTTAATCCGTTAGACAACAAAAATTCTCTTCTCTGTTATATTTATTCATGTATAAGGTTATCAAGGTTCATGTGCACAATTTTTAAACTTTTTTGTGAACAACATAACTATTAGCTTCTTTTCTATCTAATGCTTACACCGTCAGATTACATATATAACTTCCCTTACTGAAAAGATTGCATATATAACATGAACAAGAGTTTGACACCTCATATGTCCACCATGGATGAGTCTGCTAAGTTTGAGGACAATTATCATTTGATAGAAATATAAGTAGTCTGATACTGATATCCCTCTAAGTAACCAAGCATGAATTTCACATGGAACTGTTAAATCCCGTGGGAATGGGTAATTTTTCCTTCCTTTGAGATGAGCCTAATTCAGCTTAAATATATGCTGCAGATAAGCAGATGCTTCTTATTTTTACCTGATGATGGTGATTGAAAGTTGAAAGTACTAATCTTTCCATGTCTCATGTTTACAACTTTTAGGTGAGATACACTTCACTCAAAGTATGATTTTAATTTTACTTGTTCTTTAAAAATGAGATCTAGGTTTGTCATACATACATATTTTGGGGCTATATTACTATGTGAGTACTGGTATTGTTGCTTGTCTCGTCATGGTTCCTGCAAGATACACTCGGAGTCAACCCTAGAATGCTATAGAGCTTCGTTGTCAGAGCAAACTGGCAAGAATAAACTCCTCTTTGACTAAACGAGCAGAGCCCCAATTACATCAGCAAATTTAAGCGGTACATTTATAAAAATAACCAGCTAAAAAGCAGTAAAAGAAATCAAGCATAGATGCGATAGGGTTCTAAAAGCTTGCTGGTGAGATGTCATTTCACAAGCTGCACCTTGTGAAACATCAAATGAAGTATTGAAGTTAATGGGCTGCTGGTTTCCTATAACTTCATTGAAGTGTAAAGAGCATTGAAGGAGAGGCTGCAAAGACATATGTACGACCTCTCCGTTCAATTAAAGACACTATTTACCTAAAGTAGCACATCTCCTATTTAAGATCTATTTATTCACATAACCAGTGACACATTGATGCACATTTACTTTGCTAGATAGAATCAGCTGTGGCCATAAATTCTGTTCATAAAGGGCATTCAAGATGTTAACACTGTCATACAGCTATTGCCAACTGCTGCATGGTGTAAACATACTCACAGGTATTGGCAATAGCATGGTGGATACGCAGAGGGGGCAATCACCAGCAGGACAAGTTGATTTGGGGCTCACCAATATGACAGGAAAGTGTCTTAAGTTCGTATCACAGGATTCATGTTTTACATTTCAATAGGGAGTTTGTATATTTAGAATAGATGATACATTCAAACATCGAAATCTTAAGTCATTATTACACTTACTAATTAAGTACTCTATCCGTCCCATAATATAGCAACATAAGACCGTATAAGACATTTCATAATTCATAGCACAATAAATCTAGACGAGAGGTTATTCAGATTCTTGTATTATGAAATGTCCCATCCGGTTCTAGGTTATATTATGGGACAGAGGGAGTAAAAAACATGGCATTAGTCGTAAGGTTTAGTTTGTGAAATCAAAGTGTGTTTTGATTATTAATTCATGATGAACAATTAGCATGATAGATAATTGGTTTTGATATTGGATGATAATTGGCGAAGTGGTGTTCTTTGTGTGGTATCGATGAGACCAAGTGGATAGGGCCGATGAGGTCCAACTATTCACCCCTCTCTGGTTGGTTTAGTTCTTATTGTTCGATCCTACATAGTTACTGTATATTTTTAATAGTTGTCTTTCGATAAATATATGGTAGGATAAAGTAATGCTCAAATATATTTATATGAGACTGATTTGGGGCTCAACAATATGGTAGGAAAATATCTTAAGTTCATCCTACAAGATTCATGATTTACATTTCAATGTGGGGAGTTTGTACGTCGTTCTACAATATATGCATTCAAACATCAAAATCTTAAGTCATCAATGCACAAAATTATTCAAGGTACAAAAGATGACATTAATGGATTTGTGGTGAGGTATAGCTATATTTTTTATAATTTCCTATCGATAAATATATGATACGATAAATTAATGATCAAATATATTTATCAGAGATTGAGGGGTTATTTGACATAGCTCCAGCTTTCCACCTCTCCTAGAATTGGAGCCCAATCAAATGGTTTCAACTCCACTAAAAATAGGAGTGGAGTTGGTTGGAGTTCTCTCACAAAATGAACTAGTAAACTAGGTGGCGTCCTACAATACATGCTTCAAACATCGAAATTGTAAGTCATCAATGTACAGAATTATTGTGTACAAAAAATGACATTAGTAGATTTGTCGTGAAGTCTAGTTATATCTTTTTTAATAATTTCCTTTGATAAATATATGATATGATATGATAAAATAATGGTCAAGTATATTTATCGGAGATTGATTTGGGGCTCATAAATACAAAAGAAAATTGCCTTAAGTTCATATAACAAGATTCATGTTTTACATTTCAGAGGGTAGAGTTTCGGGCAATCGGCGATGAAGTGTTCGGGCTCGTTGCAATCATAGCATTTCCTTGAGGAATACCTCCACTTCGACTCGTGAGAAGAGAGTTAATTTGTATTTATAACTAAATATGACGTCTTACAATATATGCATTTACGTTTCTAAATCTTAAGCCATTAATGCACGAAGTTATTGAGTATAAAGAATTACATTAGTAGATTTGTCATCACCTATTAAACCAATTAGTAAAGTTATTAGGTATTTGAAAATATATAACACGTACTATAAATTTTACTATCTAAGGGACATGTTTTAGTTATTGCGTACTCTGCATGTGTTTTAGCGCACCAGTAATTTCCTTTTCATATTATATGATAAATATATGATACGATAAATTAATGATCAAATATATTTACTGGAGATTGAGGGGTTGTTTGACATCGCTCCAGCTTTCCACCTCTCCTAGAATTGGAGCCCAATCAAACAGTTTCAACTCCACTAAAAATGGGAGTGGGGTTGGTTGGAGTTCTCTCACAAAATGAACTATTAGAATAGGTGACGTGCTACAATATATGCTTCAAACATCGAAATCGTAAGTCATCAATGCACAAAATTATTGTGTACAAAAAATAACATTAGTAGATTTGTCGTGAAGTCTAGTTATATCTTTTTTTCAATAATTTCCTTTTGATAAATATATGATATGATAAAGTAATGGTCAAGTATATTTATCGAAGATTGATTTGGGGCTCACAAATATGAAAGGAAATTGCCTTAAGTTCATATAACAAGATTCGTGTTTTACATTTCAAAGGGTAGAGTTTCATGCTATCGACGATGAAGTGTTCGAGCTCGTTGCAATCATAGCATTTCCTTGAGGTAGGGGTGGGCAGAAAAAGACTAAACCGAAAAAACCGAGATCGAGAAATTCAGTCATCAATTTGGTTCTAGGTAGTGAAAGACCGAATTTTGATCGGTCAATTTGGTTAGTTTCCTCGGTTAACCAAATAGACCAAATTAACAAAAAAAAGTCTAAATGCAACCTACAATCCACTAAGTTTAATATGATTAAACTCTAATTTTCGCATCCCTACTTCTTCTAGGCATGCAACCTAGTAAGAGTCTTTACTCATATGTGCTTACAATTTTTTTTTTGTGATTTTTGTGTTGAAAATTTCCATTATTTCTTTGCATATATGAAAATGTTATTGAATTTCGGTCAAGGACCAAGACTGAGACTGAATTTGTTGGTCCTGACATTTTTGTGTTGAAATTCAGTCTTTACTTTACTTTTCAAAGACCTAAAGACTGAAGACTCATAACGAAATTTTCGGTCAAACCAAATGCCCACCCCTACCTTGACGAATATCTCCACTTTGACTTGTGAGAAGAGAGTTTGTATTTATAACAAAATATGACGTCTTACAATATATGCATTTAAGTTTCTAAATGTTATGTCATTAATGCATGAAGTTATTGAGTATGAAGTATTACATTAGTAGATTTGTCACCTATTAAACCTATTAGTAAAGTTATTAGGTATTTGAAAACATATAACACATAATAAAAATTTTACTATGGGACGCATCTTAGTTATTGCGTATTCTGGGTGTGTTTTAGCGCACCCGTAAATTCCTTTTCATATTATATGATATGGTAAAATAATGGGCAAATATATGTATCAGAGACTTATGTGTCATTGTTAAAAAAAACATCAAGTTAAAAAAGAAAGAGTAAATTTCATAAAACTGCACGTTCTGTGGTTCAAGTTCCAGAAAAACATACACATTTTGACACTTACACTTAACTACATATATTCTGGTATTAAAGTTTCACAAAACTACACAATCAACGAATGGGTCCACTCACGAGATGACATGGTTCTTTATCTACATATATTTAGGATGTTGGCGTGGCATCGTGAGTGTTCCACTAGGATAAAGCTCCCAAGTCTGCATCCTAGGTGGAATAGTCACGTCATCTTGCAGGTGGACCCGTTAGACACGTCATCTTGCAGGTGGACCCGTTCATTGATGGTGTAGTTTTGTGAAACTTCAATATAAATAATATGTAGTTAAGTACCTAGTGTCAAAGTTTGTGTGGTTTTCTGCAACTTGAACCATAAAAATATGTATTTCTATAAAATTTACTAAAAAGAAAGGTAGTATATCTGATTTGTATTAGAATTATTTATGAATCAAAGTTCAATTGAAAAAAAATGAGATTTTTTACTGTCCAGCAGAATGTGGTACCAAAAATCATCCAACTGTTGAATTAGGGAAGGGTAGGATCGGGAGAGAAAATGGGTGCGCCTTCTCCTCCACCGCCTCCTCCTTCGTCGCACCTCAGCCACGGCCTACTCCGGCGCCGCCACCGGAGCAGCTCCTCGGCCGCTGCAACCGCATACTCCGCCGTTGGCTCATCCGCCTCCGCCTCCACTGTCGCCGACAATGCGAAGGCCAATCTCGCGGTGCCGAAGGAGGAACACGGCAGTGGCAGACACGACGACGGCGGGGCGAAAGAGGAACACGGTGGTGCTGGAGCAGAAGAGAAACACGGCGACGACGTGGAAGAGGAACACGGCGGCGGCGGATCGGGATTTCTAGGGTTACAGTCTGTTCTCATTGCACGCGAAGTTACGTTTTTGCCCTACCACCTCAGTTCCCCACGTGGTACTGCACCAGGGACAGAATTGGTACCGCCCGGTACCAAACTCTACCGGCCGTTGGATCGGGCCAGATCCAACGGCCAGGATTTTGGTACCGGGCAGTACTGGTACCGACCGCTGTATCGTAACAACGCTCGAAAAAAATATGTTGTTTCAAGTTTAAAACATATGATACTTAATTTATTATAGATATTATAGATAACTGTAAATGCACAGATATCTGGTTAGTATTCATGGAATTAATCACAAAGATATGAAAGCAGAGAAGGGGGGAGATGAATTTTTGCATTGCATTAAAACCAAAGTGAGGGAAGCATTGACCTCTCCTGCTGTACTCCCCTATATAAGACCCTCTTGGGGCCCTTGAAAGCCACCAACCAAATAGAGCAGTGTCCATTTCTTTCTCTTCTCCTCTCCTCTCCTCTCTTCTCCACAACCTTCAGGTAGCAACTTTGTTATTTGATTCTTGATTGACTTGTTCTTGTAGTTCTTCATAAACTCTTCTTGTTCATGAACAAAAAAACAAAAAAGCAAAATCGATCTTGATATGCTCTTCTTTTTCTTGATCGATGTGTGCTATTCTTGTTCACGAGCAAAAAACAATCGATCTTTTTTCTTCTTTTTTTGTATCTACCAATGGTGTTTTATTTACATGTATGATCTTTGATTTGTGCATAGGGGAAGCATGAGCCGGAGCAACGGGAACGGCGGCGGCGGGAGCACGAGGGGGGCGAGGCTGGAGCTGCAGCTGAACCTGTCGCCGCCGGCGGTGGGCATGGAGGTGGACGGCAACGACGACAGCGACTCGTCGTCGCCGACGTCGTGCGTGTCGTCGGACGGCCGCAGCTCCGCCGGAGGCAGCCCCGGGGACAAGTCGCCGATGGTGATCGGCGCCTGCACCCGTTGCCTCATGTACTGCATGGTCGCCAAGAAGGACTACCCCACCTGCATCAACTGCAAACAACCCTCCCTCGTCGACCTCCTCCAGAACCAGGACGCCGCCGCCGCCGCCCACGCCGACGCCGACAAGAAGCGCGGCGGCAAGCGCAAGTGAACGACGAGGAGGAGGCCGCCATTGCCGCCGGCCATGTCCGTCCAGTGGATGCTCACACGGATGGTTACCTCAGGATCCATGCAAGCGTAGACGAGTGACAGCCGTTGGATCATCCACTGGACGGTGCCGGATTTCTTCATCATTATTATAGTAGTAGTAGCCTCTTTAAGTGTCTTTGGTTTCATCATAAAAAACCAAAAAAATGGTTGTGTCACCTTATGTTGGGGTTTTTATTGTTATGAGTTGGTGTGTGTGTGTTTTAGTGGGGGGAATTAATTATGTGGTGGTGGTTTAATGGTTCTTGTAGTAGCAGTAAGTTGTAACTCCCCCCTTTTCCATTGAAGAAATGCAAGATAAGACTTTAGATTGAAGAAATGCAAGATAAGACTTTAGATTAAGAAGGTGATCATTGTCCCTAATCAAACAGTGACCATTATACTTTTCCCTCTATTGCATATGAGCAATGATGATTCAAGAAAGAGTACTTGTGTATCTGTTTGTGACTGGTGGACTCTGTTCTTGTCCTGTTCTTGCACCAAGAACAGTAGAGTGAATCTTGTGCAGGGTTTACTATCTCCGTGGAATTCACGAAATCTGGACTTTTTGGATAGGTTGGAAAACACAAATCGTTCGTTTTTATTTCAAGTTCGAAAGAAATCAAACTAAATTATAATATTTTTGTAAGATTTATTTGGATTTTATCGGTTTAACAACGGCGTGAAAACTGAGGATACCCCTTATAACCAAAACCGGGATTGTTAAACCTGATCGAAATCTAGACTTTTTGGACAGGGTCGAAAACACGAATAGTTCGTTTTTATTTCAAGTTCAAAAGAAATCAAACTAAATTATAATATTTTTATAAGATTTATTCAAATTTTATCAGTTTAACAACGGCGTGAAAACCAAGGATACCCCTTATAACCAAAGCCGGGATTGTTAAACCTGATTTTTCCCCTCTGATGATCAACCTTTCTCTTGAGAAAATTAATTTGCAAGACAACTGTTGTTAATACTTAATTAATGGCTGAGTAGAAAGTGTGTGCATGTAATGTGTGTAATTTTCTAATTTTGTGAGAAGAAAGTGTGTGCATGTAATGTGTGTAATTTGTGAGAAGAAAGTGTGTGCATGTAATGGCTGAGAAGAAAGTGATGGTCTGATCGAAATCTGACGGCTGAGAACGAGTGGACGTCACAGATATTGTTGGCAACAGCGGCAGGGGGGCATCTCTGGCAGGTGCAGTCATGTGTGACCACTGCAGAGGCCACAGACGACACACGCATTGGAGAGACATAAACAAGGGCATCATTACCCAATTATATGTTGATGCCAACTGCAGAAACAGTCAGGATCTGAGCTTAAGCATCAAGGCTACAAAGGCCAGAAGAAATCAGAAGCCTGTGCAGCTGTGGACCAGAAAATACATCATTCGTCCCAAAATAAGTTTATTTGTGGATTTCTCTGTGTGTAACATTTGGCCGTCCGTCTTATTTAAATTTTTTTTATGATTAGTATTTTTATTATTATTAGATGTGAAAATATGAATAGTACTTTATACATGACTTGTTTTTATTATTTTTTTCATAAAATTTTCAAATATGACGGACGGTTAAACGTTGAACACAAAAACCCATAAATAAACTTATTTTTGTGATGGAGGGTGTAGTCTGCAGTGGAACTTTATGCAAGGATCAAACCAAAGGACCTAGGATGGTTTTTATGTGTAGGGCCTTAAGAATAACATAAATCAAATGACCCTATGTGTACAAGTTAATTTGCACAAAGGTTCCCGGCTTGCTAGAATATTAAAGGAATATGATGCTTACATTTGGTGACGTAGCCTACGCTACAATGAAGTGAATTATTAGACTCACGTAATCAAAGACTGCGGAAGAGTTGACCTCTCTAGGACATCGTTTGATTAAGGAGGCTGGTAATGGGGTTGGTGCGGCTAAGTGGTAACAAAAAATCTGATCAAGGTGTTTCTCTAATGCGCCTATATCCCAACAAGAATTTCCAACAAGAGTGTCGCTCATTATAGGTGATTGAATCATTTACTAGGGAAAGATACACAGTGGTAAAACAAAATGTGCATAGATAAGTTGGCATACCAATGGTTATATATGCACACTAAGATGACAAACATATAGGTTCATTAAGGAATTGACTAACCGAGCATGGTATACCTCCACCTTGTGTGGTGATGATGGTGGAGAATGCAATGGCTCGAATGACTAACCTAACTAGCTATCTAAATGTCCAAGGCAAGATCCCCTCCTATGCACTAGTTTGTGAACAACCAAAAGGAAAACAAACATGCTACTGTTTCGAGTGAAGGGCCTCCTTGGCCATCATAGCCTATGTTTGAGTGTAGTGAATTGTGGGTCACAGGTAATGGAATACTACAAGATGGAAGAGTTGAACTCCTTCAGGTATAGTATGAATTTAAGAGTATGAGAATAGGGCTGGCATGGCTCAGTGATAACGAAAAATCTTATCAATGAATCTCTCTAATGCGTCCAAATGCCAGCATGAGCGCCATTTAATATAGGTATACCAGCGGTTATATATATGTACGCTAAGTCGACAAAATTCAATTTGCACAAAGGTCCTTGGCTTGCTAGCAAATCAAAGAAATATGATGTAACCTATGCTTGAATGTATTCAGTTGTTAGTCGTGTGTAACCGAAGAGTGCAGGATGGAGGAGTTGACCATTCTTGGCCATAGGACGATTACGGAGGGTGGAAACGGGGTTGGTATGGCTTAGTGGTAACGAAAAATCTCATCAATATGTCTCTCTAATGCATCCAAATGCTATCGAGAACTTCTAGTAAGGGCGTAATTCATTATAGGTGATTGAATCATTTACTGGGGAAACATATGCAGTGGTAAAAAGAATAAAGTTAAGTATTATTGATAGTACCGATAACATAAACAATACCATTAGTTTTAAAAAATAGGAAGTGTTAAAAGCTCTTTTTTTTCAGATTAGAGTGCAATCTATAGAGAAAAAAATATTGAAAGTGTTAATGGCATTTTTTTTCATGTACCCTGTAGATTTTTTGTTTTGGAAGTGTTGAAAGCATTTTTCCCCACATTTGAGGGCAATCTATAGAGGAAAATATTAAAAGTGTTAAAGGCATTTTTTTCACATTAGACGGCAATTTATAGAAAAACAATGAAAGTGTTAAAGACATATTTTTTTTTTCACATTAGAGGGCAATCTGTAGGAAAAAAAAGAGGGGGGGGGGGGGGTTAGTAACCAACATATGAAAGGAAGTTAGTGACTTGTGCTACCTATATGAAGTTTTTCATCCAATATACTAGGGGGACCATCATCCATGTTAGTCTCCACTAAGCTCTGCCACTGATGGTGATGATGGTGGAGAATACAATAACTCAAATGAATAACCTAACTACCTATATAAATGTACAACGCAAGATCCCCTCACATTGACTGGCTTGTTGACAAATCAAAGACAAATATGCTACCATTTCAAATGAAGAGCCTTCCTTGCCATAATAACCTAGACTTGAATATAGTGAGTTGTGAGTCATGGGTAACGAAATACTCACAATGGAAGAGTTGACCTCCTTTGGCTATAGTATGACTAAGAGTCTAAAAGAAGGGTTGGCACAGTTCAGTCATAAGAGGAAAGCAGAACAATAAATCTGTTGAACACATCCAAATGCTAACAACTACATTTGGTAAAATTACCTTTCATTCGAGGTGATCGAATCATTTACTTGGGAAAGATTGAGACTTAACCGAGTGAAGATTATGTAGTGATAAAAACATTATCACTAGTAAGAATTTATGAGTTGGCACACCAACAACTATATATGATGTTACAAGCAAAACCACCACCTTGTGTAGGATGGTGGAGATTGCAATATAATGGTTTGAATGACTAAACCTACAAGGTGGGACCCCCTCCCAATGGCCTTCACCAAAACATCTGCCTATATTTGATCGATATGGAAATAGGTGATATAGAAAGAAAGATATAGTTGGTATATAAACGAAAAATAGAGAGAAGTGGTGTTCTTTGTGCGGGACCGATCAGACCAGGTGCATAGGGCCAGTGAGATCCAACCATTCACCCATCTCTGGTTGGCTTAGTTCTTGTTGTTCAATCCTACATAGTTATATTTTTAATAATTGTCTTTCGATAAATATATGGTAGGATAAAGTAATGATCAAATATATTTATCTGAGACTGATTTGGGGCTCAACAATATGATAGGAAAATATCTTAAGTTCATCCTACAAGATTCGTGATTTACATTTCAATGTGGAGAGTTTGTATGTAGAACAGATGACGTCCTACAATATATGCATTCAAACATCAAAATCTTAAGTCAGCAATGCACAAAATTATTGTGTACAAAAGCTGACATTAGTAGATTTGTCGTGAAGCCTAGTTATATCTTTTTTTTAATAATTTCCTTTTGATAAATATATGATATGATAAAGTAATGGTCAAGTATACTTATCAGAGATTGATTTGGGGCTCACAAATATGAAAGAAAATTGCCTTAAGTTCATATAACAAGATTCGTGTTTTACATTTCAGAGGGTAGAGTTTTGGGCAATCGACGATGAAGTGTTCGGGCTCGTTGCAATCATAGCATTTCCTTGAGGAATATCTCCACTTTGACTTGTGAGAAGAGAGTTAATTTGCATTTATAACTAAATATGACATCTTACAATATATGCATTTAAGTTTCTAAATCTTAAGTCATTAATGCACGAAGTTATTGAGTATAAAGAATTACATTAGTAGATTTGTCACCTATTAAACCTATTAGTAAAGTTATTAGGTGTTTGAAAACATATAACACGTAGTATAAATTTTACTTTGTAAGGGATGTGTTTTAGTTATTGCGTACTCTGGAGTTGGTTAGAGTTCTCTCACAAAATGAACTAGTAGAATAGGTGGTGTCCTAAAATATATGCTTCAAACATTGAAATCGTAAGTCATCAATGCACAAAATTATCGTGCACAAAAAATAACATTAGTAGATTTGTCATGAAGTCTAGTTATATCTTTTTTTAATAATTTCCTTTTGATAAATATATGATATGATAAAGTAATGGCCAAGTATATTATCGAAGATTGATTTGGGGCTCACAAATATGAAAGGAAATTGCCTTAAGTTCATATAACAAGATTCGTGTTTTACATTTCAAAGGGTTCGGCGATGAAGTGTTCGGACTCGTTGCAACCATAGCATTTCCTTGAGGTAGGGGTGGGCAAAAAAAGATCGAAACGAAAAGACCAAGACCGAGAAATTCGGTTCCAGGTAGTGAAAGACCGAATTTTGTCCGGTCAATTCGGTTAGTTTCCTCGATTAACCGAATAGACCGAAAAGACCGAATTAACAAAAAATGTCTAAATGCAACTTACAATCCACTAAATTCAATAGGATTAAACTCTAATTTTCACATCCCTACTTCTTCTAGTCATGCAAACTAATAAGTGTCTTTTTTATGATTTTTGTGTTGAAAATTTCCATTATTTCGTTGCATATATGAAAATATTGTTGAATTTCGGTCAGGATCAAGACCGAGACTGAATTTGTCAGTCCTGACATTTTTGCGTTGAAATTCGGTCTTTACTTTTCACAGACCGAAATGACCGAAAGACCAAGACCGAGACCGAAATTTGCGGTCAGACTGAATGCCCACCCCTACCTTGAGGAATATCTCCACTTTGACTTGTGAGAAGAGAGTTTGTATTTATAACAGAATATGACGTCTTACAATATATGCATTTAAGTTTCTAAATCTTAAGTCATTAATGCATGAAGTATTAAGTATGAAGAATTATATTAGTAGATTTGTCGCCTATTAAACCTATTTGTGAAGTTATTAGGTGTTTGAAAACATATAACGCGTAATAAAAGTTTTACTATGTAAAGGACGTGTTTTAGTTATTGCTTATTATGGGTGTGTTTTAGCGCACCCGTAATTTCCTTTTCATATTATATGATATGGTATAATAATGGGCAAATATATGTATCAGAGACTCATGTGTCATTGTTAAGAAAATATCAAGTTAAAAAAGAAGAGTAAATTTCATAAAACTGCACCAACGTGGTTCATGTTGCAAAAAAACATACATATTTTGACACTTGACACTTACCTATATATATTCTGGTATTAAAGTTTCACAAAACTACACAATCAACGAATGGGTCCACTCATGAGGTGACATGGTTATTTATCTACATATATTTAGGATGCTGGCGTGGCATTGTGAGTGTTCCACCTAGGATAAAGCTCCCCAAGTCCACATCCTAGGTGGAACAGACACGTCATCTTGCAGGTGGGCCCATTCATTGATGGTCTAGTTTTGTGAAACTTCAATCTAAAATATATGTAGTTAAGTAACCAGTGTCAAAGTGTGTGTGTTTTTTTGCAACTTGAACCATAAAATATGTATTTCTATAAAATTTACTACAAGGTGGGACCACCTCCCAATGGCCTTCACCAAAACATCCGCCTATATTTGATCAATAGAGAAATAGGAGATGTAGAAAGAAAGATATAGTTGGTATATAAACGAAAAATAGAGGGAAAGTGATGTTAGTAGATTTGTCCTGTTGTGTAGTTATATTTCTAATAATTTCCTATCGATAAATATATGATATGATAAACCAATGATCAAATGTATTCATCTGAGGCTGGATTGGGGCTCATCAATATAACTGGAAAGTGTCTTAAGTTCATATCACAGGATCCATGTTTTACATTTCAGAGGACCGTTTTTACTTAGAACACATGGCGTCCTACAATATACACGTTCAAACATCGAAATCTTATATCATTAATGCCCAAAATTATTGAGTAAAAAAGTGACATTACTAGATTTGTCGTGAGGTGTGGTTATATATTTAATAATATCCTTTCGAGAAATATATGATATGATAAAGTAATGATCAAATATATTCATGAGACTGGTTTGTGGCTCACTAATATTGGAAAGTGTCTTAACTTAATATCATAAAATTCATACTTTACAATTTAGATGACAGTTTGTATTTAGGACAGATGACATCCTACAATATATATGCATTTAAACACCAAAATCTGTAGTCATTAATGCATGAAATTATTGAGTTTGAAATGTGAAATTACTAGATTTGTCTTGAAGTATAGTTATATTTTTAATAATTTTCTTTTGATAAATATGATACGGTAAAATAATAATCAAATATATGTATCAGAGATTGATGTGTCAATGTTCAAAAATGTCAAGTTGAAAAAGAAAGGTAGTATATCATTTGCATACATGATTTGTATTAGAATTGTTCATGAATCAAAGTTCATCTGAAAAAAACTATATTAATTGTTTCAAATTTAGTATGTATGTATGATACATTTTTGTTAATTAATGGATTAAAAAACCCAGCATCTACATCCATGAGAGGATGTACACAGCCAAACTTATATAGATCATTGTAATGCGCAGATAAGGATGAAAACGGACGGAAAACATCTCAACCATTTCCAAAACCATTTTTTTAAGAAATGGTAAAGACATAAATGAAAACAATACAGGAAATATCGAAAAACTGGAAAGGGACTATACGGACGGAAACATGTCGGTATCAATCAGAAGCCGATAATAAATATCGAAAATATTAAACTATACAATAGCACATTTAGCTTTGCAAAAGTATATAATATGATAATATAAATTCAAGGTTCCAAATTATATCCTTTTAACCTTGTACTCAAGTTAAGGGTCTGATTAAGAAATCGATGGGTCTCTCTAAACCATGGGTCAATTAAAGAAATATATCATAAATATTAGTGTATTTTGAACTACGATAGTTACATAATATAAAAAAGTAATTACCGTACGAACATGATAAAGTCAGAAACGTTCGGTATGCAGCAAAAATGTTTTCGTTTAAATTTCCAGATTTTTTTACCATTCCTATTTTTGTTTTCATTGGTGACCATCTGCACATTGCTCGGCCGGTAAAAACTGAAAAGGAGCATCGGTCGATCAGGATTTTCCGTGACCGTTTTCACCCCTATGTGCAGATATATGTCTATTAATCTTAGAATTAATCACAAGATATAGAGAGAACAAAACTAGGAAATGAATGACATAAGAGAGAGTGAGGGGGGAGGGGATGAATGGAGCCTTGTTATTTTGCATTGCATCAACACCGAATTAAGAGAAGCATTGACCTCTCCACCTACTGAACCCCTATATAAGGACCCTCTTGGGGCCCTTGAAAGCCATCAACCAAATAGAGCAGAATTCATGTCCTAGCTTCTCCTCTTCACCACAACCTACTTCAGGTAATTATTTAGCTACATTACAAGCAAAGCCACATATGACGGTGGAGATTGCAATATAATGGCTTCAATGACTAAACCTACAAGATGGGACCCCCCCCCCCCCTCCTCCCATTGACTGTCACCAAGATATATGAGCTATCAATCAAGGGACAATGAGATCAAATGTTCACTCCGAGGAAATAAACCCAAATGCTTGAGATCAGCGAAAGGGAAGACGGTTCACAACTATGTGTACAAGTTAATTTGCACAAAGGTCACCGACTTGCTAGAATATTAAAGGAAGATGATGCTTACCTTAGGTGACGTAGCCTACACTTCAATGAAGTGAGTTATTAGCCTCATGTAACCGAAGACTGCGGAAGAGTTGAGCTCTAGGACATCGTTCGATTAAGGAGGTTGGTAATGGGTTTGAAGCGGCTAAGTGGTAACAAAAAATCTCATCAAAGCGTCTCTCTAATGCGCCCAAATCCCAGCAAGAACTTCCAACAAGAGTGTCGTTCATTTATAGGTGATTGAATCATTTACTATGGAAAGATACATAGTGGTAAAACAATATGTGTATAGATAAGTTGGCATACCAACAGTTATATATATACACCATGTTGACAAACAAGGTATACCACCACCTTGTGTGGTGATGGTGGAGAATACAATGGCTGACTAACCTAACTATCTATCTAATTGTCCAAGGCGAGATCCCCTCTATGCACTAGTTTGCGAACAACCAAAAGGAAAATATGCTACTGTTTCGAGTGTAGTGAGTTGTTGGTCACGAGTAACGGAATACTACAAGATGAAAGAGTTGAACTCCTTCAGCTATAGATTGACTATAAGAGTCTGAGAACAGTGTAAGCATGGCTAAGTGATAACGGAAAATCTCATCAATGAGTCTCTCTAATGAGTCCAAATGCCAGCATGAGCGCCATAAAAATATGTATTGCATCATTTACTTGGGGGAAGATATGTAGTGGTAAAACAATATGTGTACAAAAGAGTTGGCACAGCAACGGTTATATGCACACCAAGTCGTAAAGGTTAATTTGCACAAAGTCCCTTAGCTTGCTAGCAAATCAAAGAAAGATGATGCTACCATAGATGATGTAGCCTATGCTTGAGTGTACTGAGTTGTTAGTCGCGTGTAACCGAAGATTGCGGGATGGAGGAGTTGACCACTCTTGGCCATAGGACAATTACAGGGGATGGAAACGCGGTTGGTATGGCTAGTGGTAAAGGAAAATCTCATCAATACGTCTCTCTAATGCATACAAATGCCATCTAGAACTTCTAGCAATGGCATAATCATTATAGGTGGTTGAATCATTTACTGGGGAAACATATATAGTGGTAAAAATAATAAAATTAAGTATTATTCATAGTACTGATAACATAAACAATACCATTAGTATTAAAAAATAGGAAGTGCTAAAAAAAATTTCACATTAGAGCCCAATCTATAGGAAAAAAGAAAATTTGGAAGTGTTAAAAGCTTTTTTTTTCATATTAGAGTGCAATCTATAGAGAAAAAAATTGAAAGTGTTAAAGGCATTTTTTTTCACATTGGAGGGCAACCTATAGATTTTTTTTTTTGGAAGTGTTAAAACATCCCCCCCCCCCCCCCCCCCCCACATTTGAGGGCAACCTATAGAGGAAAAAATTAAAAGCGCTAAAGGTATTTTCTCACATTAGATGGCAATTTATATAAAAACAGCGAAAGTGTTAAAGCCATATTTTTTTTCTTTCACATTACAGAGCAATTCATAGAAAAAAGCGAGGGGGGGGGGAGGGGGAATGGGGTCGGCCGGGAGGAGTTGAACCGACAACCCATGGAATGAAACAGGCAAGTATAGTAACCATCATATGAAAGGAAGTTAGTAACTTGTGCTATCTATATTAAGTTTTTCGTCCAATATACTAGGAGGACCATCATCCATGTTGGCCTCCACTAAGCTCCGCCACTGATGGTGATGATGGTGGAGAATGCAACAGCTCAAATGACTAACCTAACTACCTATATAAATGTACAAGGCAAGATCCCCTCACATTGACTGGCTTGTTGACAACTCAAAGACAAATACGCTACCATTTCAAATGAAGAGCCTTCCTTGCCACAATAGCCTAGATTTGAATATAGTGAGTTGTGAGTCATGGGTAACGAATTACTCATGATGAAAGAGTTGACCTCCTTTGTCTATGGTATGACTAAGAGTCTAAAAGAAGGGTTGACACAGTTCAGTGATAAGGGCAAAGCAAAACAACAAATCTGTTGCACCATCCAAATGCTAACAACGACAATTGGTAAGACTACCATTCATTCGAGGTGATCGAAACGTTTACTTGGGAAAGATCGAGGCGTAACCGAGTAAAGATTACGTAGTGATAAAAACATTATTACTAGTAAGAATTGATGAGTTGGCACACCAACATCTATATATTTACACCTGTCGAACGAGAGAATTTTGATTAATGAGAACAATTATGATGTTACAAGCAAAACCACCACCATGTGTAGAATGTTGGAGATTGCAATAATGGTTTGAATGACTAAACCTACAAGGTGGGTCCCCCTCCCAATGACCTTCACCAAAACATCCACCTATATTTGATCAATAGAGAAATAGGTGATGTAGAAAGAAAGATATAGTTGGTATATAAATGATAAATAGAGGGAAAAGTGATGTTAGTAGATTTGTCCTGTGGTGTAGTTATATTTCTAATAATTTCCTATCGATAAATATATGATATGATAAAGCAATGATCAAATATATTCATCTGAGGCTAGCTTGGGGCTTATCAATATGACTGGAAAGTGTCTTAAGTTCATATCACAAGATTCATGTTTTACATTTCAGAGGAGAGTTTGTACTTAGAAACACACGGCGTCCTACAATATACACGTTCAAACATCGAAAATCGTATATCATTAATGCCCGAAATTATTGAGTAGGAAAATGGCATAGTAGATTTGTCGTGAGATGTGGTTATATATTTAATAATATCCTTTCGAGAAATATAAGATATGATAAAGTAATGATCAAATATATTCATATGAGATTGGTTTGGGGCTCACTAATACTGGAAAGTGTCTTAACTTCATAGCATAAAATTCATGTTTTTACATTTCAGATGACAGTTTGTATTTAGAACGGATGAACAATATACATGCATACCAAAATCTGTAGTCATTAATGCATGAAATTATTTGAGTATGAAATGTGAAATTACTAGATTTGAAGTGAAGCCTAGTTATATTTTTAATAATTTTCTTTTGATAAATATGATATGATAAAATAATCATCAAATATATGTATCGGAGATTGATGTTTCGATGTTCAAAAATGTCAAGTTGAAAAAGAAAGGTAGTATATTATGCACACATTTTAGTCTTGTCGTGCCATTTTAGCCTTAGTTTGCATGTATTAGACAAGTTCATGCATCAAAACGAGTATTTTACAAGTTCATACACTAAATTGCACCCACATGGCACGTTCATGTACCGCTAATGCAATTTACTCCTAACAAAATATCATTCCAACATTCTCAAATTGTTAGAAAGACGCATTTTTTAAAAAAAAAACTACTATAAATAAAAGGCAAACCGCAGAAAATGTGGCAGCGGTTCACCACAAACCATAATTAATTAAGCTGATTAAAAAAAGATATACACAGGCTGTACTTCAAATGTAGTAGAGGAGATAGCTAGACTTCTCAAAATCTATCCAGATATACCATTGCTATCATATCTGCAGGAGAGAGAGAGAGAGAGAGAGAGACTTGAATTGCAACATATGCAAGTAGAGAGAGATGGAGTAGTAACAAATCAGCATGAATGCAAGCAGTTGGCCGGGGAGAGATAGATAGATGAGCTGAGCTGAGCCTCCTCGCGCTGCTGCAGTAATGGCATGCGGTGCGACGCCAACGCATGCGCCTCCCTCTCTGCGTCACTCCGATTAATTCTACACCGATCGATCTCCCCACTCACTGATGAGAGGAAGACGAAGAAGAAGAAGAGATCAGGTAGGAAACTATCAGCTGGGACATCGATCCATGATGATGAGTTCATATAGCAGTAGCAGTAGCAAGATTTATTTCAGACATGGCGTTGCTGATCGATGATGATCCAAGCAAGCTTGGGCTTGTAGTAGCTTGTTGAAAGTTTCATCATGCTGCCATGAATTGCAAGCGACCGGCTTTCTCAGACAGCTAATAGCGAACTAAATGAAAATAGTGGCTCAGTTGTACATAAAAGCAAATAGCTAAACTCTTCTCCAACAGTTATCTCCGAAGATAGTGACAGTTATAGCCAGAGATTTAAAACCTTAATTGCAAGGCCTGCATCGATCATGCATGCTCACAAATGCAGCTAGCTAGCAGCACTGAATAATAAAGCTATAGTATTAGCTACTACTAGCAGTAAGCAGCAAGTTAATGTCCAATGGACAGGACATATATACTTTCTTTCTCCTCTTTCTTTCTTCTCTCGATCGATCTCCTGCATGTTAATGTACTCTCTGCTCCTGCATAAACACACACACGCAGAGACACACTACTGCCACTGCCACACCTCGCCGGCTATAGCTGAAGCTATAGCTGCGGTTTTAAAGGCCACCTGCAGAGTCGTTGCATTGCCTCCCTGCCTCTGCATCTGCCTGCCTGCTCTTGTAGTCTTGTTAACAGCAGCTCTCCTCTGAATTTAACAGCAGCTCAGCTAGCTATATATCAAGGCCATCTCAGTAGTGGTAGTACCTAAATAAAATCAGCTTTTATTTAGTTCTAGTAGTACAATATTGCTCATGCAAGTACACGTACTTACCAGTGATATCAAAGTTGCAGCAGCTAGCTTGCAGTTAATTAAGGGCTGATCTCTGGAACTACAGCTAGTACAAGTACTGAATTATGTTAGATCGTTTGTAATAATTAACACAGATGATCGTTTGTAACATTTGTACATAGCATGATCCAGGGGACGAGCCAAAAATATTAGAGCAAACTAAACATACCATGATCTGAAAAAAAAAAAACATTCAAATCCTCTTCTATGACAAAAGGGGGCTCCATTGGATTAGGCAAGGGGATTTCGGAGCGAGTTAGGGCTTGAGCTCTAGACTTAGCTTCGAAATCCCCTTTAAAACTCTTAAAATATGAGGAAAATGTTGAAAATATATTGTATCCAATTGAAATACATGATTCATGTCTACTCTTCATATATAACGCTACTAACTTTTTACATCATGTTCACCAATTCATCTTATTAAAAAAATTTAAGTAAATATTTTTTTTAATGCGGTTTGATTCTGAAGAAGTCCTAATACAATCATCAGCAAATCTTGATCTTTAGTAATTTCGGCGCAATATATTATTTCTTCTTAGTTAATCTGGGTACGTATACTTTTAGCTGTACTATATTCATATGTACGTATGCATATATTTATGCGCGTACGTACGCGTACTACAAAAGCGGCACACATATCGAAATATGTGGATGGATGGAAGCACCAAATTCGATTTAATTAAGCATTTAAGCTAGTAGCTAGCGACGACGTATGTATACACGTACGTATACGTAGTGGAGTAGTACGCCTACAATGCATATGCATGGGCATTCGGTCGTCGCAGCATTGATACTGCAACGAATTGTACGTGAACATGATGTCTACCGTATTTATGCTCACAAATACTCACAAACCAAACACAATATTTCATTAATAAATATCTAACCATATGCCTACGTGAGCATGCGTCGAGATAATCAAATAATCAATTGACCTAAATTAATAGTCCGGCCCATGCTTTCAGTTCGGCTACGAATTCTTGCTCGAGACACGACATGGACCGTATGGCCCTGTTCGATGAGGCCCATGATAATGTCGGCCCATGATGTGGGTTAGAATCCATTTCGACCCACTAGAGGGCAGAGCCTAACATAAAATTTGGGCCCTTCGGATGGGCTGCCCATAACTACATGGCATAGCCTATATGTGGGCCCCACGGATGGGCTGATACCCATATTTCGGCCCACAGGAGTTCAGAGCCTATTATGAGAAGTGGGCCCTTCGGATGGCTGAGGCCCTTATATACGTGCATTTCTGGCTCTATTCCAAGGGCCCTTATTTCCTTATCTATCAAAGCTGATTCCTCTCTTTCTCGCAAACAAAACAAAAAAACTGATTCTCTCAGAAATAAAAAAAGTACTACCTCATATGATCGAATCAAGCCGCATGCTTATTCGTATCATACTGAAGAAGCAATAGTATATACTATTATCAAGCTTGTCAACTACTCCCTCCATATTTTAATGTATGACGCCGTTAACTTTTCGACCAACGTTTAACCATTCGTTTTATTTAATTTTTTTGTAAATATGAAAATATTTATGTCATGCTTAAAGAACATTGGATGACGAATCAAGTCACAATAAAATAAATGATAATTACATAAATTTTTTGAATAAGACAAATGATCAAACGTTGGACAAAAAGTCAACGGCGTCATACATTAAAATACGGAGGTAGTATGTTCCATGTGTTTCCTGGAAAAAAATTAAAGAGTAAAATTTATGATCCATGTGAGGTTCTTATCTTAGATAAAATTATATATATATGGAGTAGAACCTTGTATTAGTACTTTATGGGAGATCATATCATGCTAGAGCTATTTGTCTGCCTCCTCCTCCTCCTCTTCTTCTTCTTCTTCTTCTTCTTCTTAAGAAAATTAATACTGGCAGCTGCTAGGTGGAGGCTTCTTCAGAAATGATTCATTTATGATACTAACTGCATCGTTTTATTCGAAAGATCTTTGATAACTGATTCAGTATACTAGCTGAATCAAGTTTTCCCAAGCTTGGATTTCATATATTTCCATAGGACATTAAAAAATGCCACCAATAAAAATAGAGCTCAACTACAATCTGAATCGCTTATCTTATTTTATCAAAGGGTTTAGACTTATTTGTACCATCACCTTTTACACCTCAGTAAAGAGGTAGTAGAAACATGGAAAGATATTATTATGAAAAAGAAAAGGTGTGATGGGATATAATCATCATTTAGTAGTGACTAAACTTTTTTCTTTCTATTTTTTAACTTTTCTGATGAAATATGAGCGATGACCATGGATTGATCCAGAAAAAAAACATAACTAACAAAGTTACTCATAATCACTCTATTAGTAAATTACTAATTTAACCTTATCATTTCTACTGGTAGTGGTAGTATAGTGCCACCTACAAAAATAAACTTTTTAGAAGCGGGACCTATAGACGACCACCTACAAAAATCTCTTCATTTTCACGGGCAGCCTTCCTTAAATCCTACCTCTAAACATCAGTTTTCATAGGCGATTTCCATTGTCTATAAGTTAGAACTAGAAAATACATATGTAATTTGGTCGGTGACCCATGCGCCATGAATCGGGTGCCCGACCGGCCTTGGCCAACTGAAAATCACATGTACAGTGCTGAAATTAAACTGATGGACAGGGCAGAAAAAATGACGAAGAAAAACGTTAGTTGCAGAGCCAGAGTCGCCAATCGCCAGAATTTCATGGGAACTGCATGACCAACGACCGCACATATCCATCCATCGCAATATCGTCGCATCACCACTTCCGCGTGATGCCCTTCAAATCTGCATCTAGCATTCCAGCTAGGTATCCTCGTATTCAAGATGTCTGAGCAATTTATAGTTAGGGTGTGTTTTGTTCACGCCAAAATTAGTTTGGTTACAACTGAAACGATGTGACAAAAAGTTAAAAATTTACGTATAGGAAAGTTTTGATGTGATGAAAAAGTTAAAAGTTTAAAGAAAAATTTTGAAACTAAACTCGGCCTTTTTTAGTTCGAACTAGCGGTGGACGTACTCCAAAAATTTTCTACGAACGATATTGAAACCCATTACAACTGTCCTAAGGATAACTTCATGTTTATTTTTAAGGCCGAGTTTAGTTCTAAAATTTTTTTTCAAATTTCCAACTTTTCTATCATATCAAAACTTTTCAATACACGTAAACTTTTAATTTTTCCATCACATCGTTCCATTTTCAACCAAACTTTCAATTTTGATGTGAACTAAACACACCCTAAGTGAGATAACTGCAGGTTCTAACAAAGCATTTATGAAGCCTATGTCTGCACAGCTAGAAGTACATGCATATTAATTTGTGTATGATGTTTATCCTCCACAGTATTGCATATGGCTACTGTAGCTATAGTAATTCTTAACATTATTCTCACATGTATGTAGTAAACAATATTCGATAATTATAGTAACGATATCATATTTTTACTATATATATGAGAGGTTTTGTAGTATAGAGTACAAATTTAAGAAGATAATATCACAAAACTACAAATTTAATTAGCACTAAATTTACCAAGAAACGTAACTATAGATTAAGGCTTAATGGCAAAATACAAATTTAGTATATTGTAAAACTATATATTTAGTGTTTAGATTCTTAACATTAATATCCTTTTCTAGTTATTAATTTTGTAGTTTTATGAAAAAATTGGCACTAAGTTTGTAGAGTTGTGATATTGTGGCTAGCTAAAAAGCTCAATGTTCAATATGTAATTGTGCAATACTCAGGTCACTATCCACAAGACATGGAGTGATGGAGTATGCATTTCGATGATGGCATGAATGCGCAGCCGGTCGGCTTTGATCATGGTAACTGAGTATACGGCAAACAATTATGAGTGGTAGCATTGATCAATAAGTACAATCAAGTTCTGAAATTCAAATTCAGTTTTAGATTCCCTGTGGATTCAAGGGTGTGTTTAATTCACGCCAAAATTAAAAATTTGGTTGAAATTGGAATGATGTGACGGAAAAGTTGAAAATTTGTGTGTAGAAAAGTTTTGATTTAATGAAAAAGTTGAAAATTTGAAGAAAAAATTTAGAACTAAACTCGGCCCAAAACACAACTCCCCAAGGCAATCTTCAGAGTGATATCCATTTTTATTGATATCCCTGTTCAGAGTCAGAAGTCTAGCTCTAGAACAATTTACTGCACCTCTCACCAACATAGCTATCAACATGACCTTTACTTCTTCCCCGTGCATAGTTTGGATTTTAGGACAAGAAAGTCGGATACTCCTTCGGTTCTAAAATATAATATTTTTTTAAACTATGCTTCAAACAATTCGGTTTCCATGGCAACTAATTTAATCAACTATAAATTTCAAATAGGCCGCACGCAGTGCAGAGGAAGATGTAAACTTAGGGCTTCGTGCCTTGGTGTGAAAATATCTGAGAGATAGAAAATATGTAGTGGAAATTACATATACAGTGAAATCTTAATTAGATCCAAAAATAAATGTCTGATATCTGTCCACATCACCAAAAGTACTCATGGTTGAATCTATGAGTAAAATATTTACTCTGGGTGACATGGTCAAATCTCATAGATTCAATAGTAGTTTTCAGCTTTCTATTATATATGTGGTTTACAGTACATATTTTCCAAGTATCACCTATGTACACATTCATGCACATGAACACGGATGAATGCCTCCTTTGGATTGCAGAAAACTCACAGAAACTTTCTAAAGATTTTCGTAGGAATCAATTTGATTGCCCTTTAACGTCAAAAAAAAAATCAATTGCCCCAGATATGAGAAAAATTCTATTTTTTTTCCAAATGAGCCCGAAAGTGAGTCAATGCACACAAGAGAAAATAAAGAACTGAATGGCTAAATGCCTAGTGACAGATTTTGGGGCCGAAATCTTGCAGATTATTGACCTTGGGATTTGTTTCACGATTCGTGCTTCGGCAACCTTCTTCGTGATTCTAGCTCTGAGGACACCTTCTCCAGCTTTGGAACCTCCGGCAACTCCAACGAAGGCAATGGAATTAGGCTTCCGGGTCCCTTTTTGGGTAGGGGAGAGAGGGGATGGGGGAGGGATAAGAGGACGGAGATCACCGAGTTTGGAGGGATGGCTGTAGGAGGAGGCGGCCCGATGGTGGACGGTGGACACAGGCGGGCAGCAAAGCGCAAGCGCTAAAGCCGCGAGGATGCAAGAGGACGGTGGGATGGCGTTAGTGGGTATGGCAAAGTAAGCTTGTGGTTAGGAGGCGGCAAATGGTGGTGGCGGAGACCCATCGGAAACGAGGAAGATGACGGAGCGGGGGCATCTTGTCGCCACCGGATTGAGGAGAGAGGGGAAGGGGGCAGGGGGGAAGGAGGCCGGCAGGGGAGCCTCATGTCCTTGATGCCTTCCGGCAGCCGGTGTGGTTGGGTGGCAGCAGCGATGAGAAACAATGTTCGGGGCTTTGGGCGTGCGGTGCTGAGTGGAAAAGGAAAGGAGGAGAAGGAAGGGATTAGGATTTGGGCCTTGCATGAATCTTAAAGCCTATCCAACGGTCCTAAATTGCAAGATTTTGAGGGGTGTTTTCTATCAAATGTGTAATAGATAGTCCAAAAAAGAAAGAAAAGGTTGCATGTATCCAAACTGACACTAGGTGGAGTTCGTTTCTAAAGATGAAAATGAAGTTAGGGCATGAAAAATAAGAAAGACATTAGCGTGTGATTTATTGAGTTTTAATTATTACAAACTTGAAAATGGTATCCCCGTTTACAGTCTGAAAGGCATGTTAACAAAAAAAAATAAGGTAATATTTGTATCTTAATCAGAAAAGAACGGGGCTATGTGTTACCGCTACAGAATTTCAATCTGTAACTTAGGTTTCGATCGGATAATGGAAAATGGAAATAATTCCCACCCATAAGAGCAACTTTTAATGATGTTGTTTCGAGTGAAGGGCCTCCTTTGCCATCATAGCCTAAACTTGAGTGTAGTGAGTTGTGGGTCACAAGTAACGGAATACTACAAGATGGAAGAGTTGAATTGCTTATAGTATGACTATAAGATCTGAGAATAGTGTTGGCATGCCTCACTAATAACGAAAAATATTATCAATGAATCTCTCTAATGCATCCAAATGTCAGCATGAGAGCCATTCAGTATTGGTATTGTATCATTTACTTTGGGGGGGGGGGGGGGGAAGATATGTAGTGGCGAAACAATATGTGTACAGATGAGTTGGCACACCAACAGTTATATATGTACACCAAGTTGACAAAGTTTAATTTGCTCAAAGGTCCTTGGCTTGCTAGCAAATCAAAGAAAGATGATGTTACCATAGATGATGTAGCCTATACTTGAATGTTCTGAGTTGTTAGTCACGTGTAATTGAGGACTGCGGATGGAGGAGTTGACCTCTCTTGGCCATAGGATGATTAAGGACGGTGGAAACGGCATTGGTATGGCTAAGTTGTAAAGAAAAATCTCAACAATACGTTTCTCTAATGCACACAAATGCCATCGAGAACTTCCAGCAAGGGCATCATTCATTATAGGCGATTGAATCATTTACTTGGAAAACAAACGTGGTAAAAAGAATAAAATTAAGTTTTATTCATAGTACCATAAACATATGCACTATTATTAGATAAAAAAATAATTAGGTTGTGTTAAAAATATTTTTTCACATTAGAGGCCAATCAATAGGAAAAAAAGAAGTTTGGAAGTGTTAAAAGCTTTTTTTTTCATATTAGGGCAATCTATTAGAAGCAATTTTTTTTTCACATTAGAGGACAATCTATAAAAATATTTTTTTGGAAGTGTTAAAAGCATTTTTTTCGCATTCGAGGGAGATCTAGGGGGAAAAAATTAAAAGTGTTAAAGGCATTTTTTTTTACATTTGATGGCAATTTATAGGGAAAAAAAGAAAGTGATCAAGACATTTTCTTCACATTAGAGGGCAATATGTAGAAAAAAAAGGAGGGGGAAACGGGGTCAAAAGAGGAGTTGGACCCAAAACCTATGGAATGAAACAAGCAAGTTAGTAACCAGCATATGAAAGGAAGTTAGTGACTTGTGCTTTCTATGTGAAGTTTTTTTTTCCAATATAGTGGGGGACCATCATGTTGGCCTCCATTATGCTCTACCAGTGATGGTGATTATGTTGGAGAATGCAACGGCTCAAATGACTAATCTAATTAGCTATACAAATATAAAAAGATAAGATCCCTCACATTCACTGGCTTGTTGACAACTCAAAGGAAAATACGCTACCATTGCAAAAACATTCATATGGAAATAGGTGGTATTATAAACTAGGAAATGACATTAGTAGATTTGTCGTGTTGTGTAGTTATATTCAATAATTTCCTTTCGATAAATATATGATATGATAAAGTAGTAATCAAATATATTTATCTGAGACTGATTTGGGGCTCGCCAATATGACTTGGAAAGTGTCTTAAGTTCATATCACAGGATTCATGTTTCACATTTCATAGGAGAGTTTGTCCTTAGAAGTTAAAACAGATTGTGCACGTTCAAACATCAAAATCTTAAATCATTAGTGCCCAAAATTATTGAGTAGGAAAATGACATTAGTAGATTGAAAAAGAAAGCTAGTACTAAATCATTTGCACACGTGATTTGTATTAGAATTATTCCTAAATGTGTGGTAGACTTATTTTTAGATAATGGATTATAAAACCTAGCCTCTGCATTGCATCCATGAGAGGATGTACACAGCCAAATGTATGATATAGTACATTTATTATACATAATTCTTATGCGTAGATAGGGATGAAAACGGTTGGAAAACGTCTCAACCATTTCTGTGGCTATTTAATCAACACTATAAATTTCAAATAGGCTGAAATGCAGAGGATTAATACTCCCTCCATTCCAAATTGATCTACATATAGTTTTTTTGAGGTTATTCCTAAATGATCTACATATTTGTGTTAATTTGTTAAATCTATTTGTTATTTGTGCATTGGAGTAAATGGACATTAATGCATGCATACATGTACACAAGTATTTATAATCGGCATGCAATATCCTGATTTACTATTGGCTAGAAAATATTGGGGATGGTACATGCATTGAGTTTGTTACTAGAGTAAATATAATATAAGAGAGTTATTTTTTCTTGGTCTTAGTGTACTTATAAAATACGTAGATCAATTTGAATGGAGGGAGTAGATGCAAACTAGGGCCTGCTGCAGTTCCTGCATGTACTTCAAATGTAGTCTGTAAAACAACCGGTGGTCAGTTTGTGAAAACTGATCGGTAACGTATTAGCTGGTTTTTGTACAGTGTTGTGTTGTTCTAAAGTCATAGGTTTTTACAGCTTTTCAATCGTTTCTTGGAAAACCTATGAGTAGTGGTTTTCAATTTAGAAAGAAGGTAAACCCTACTGACATAGAATTTGTGTCATTCACACATCTGTCCGGGCCCCAAAGTCATTTTTACTCGTGATAATATTTTACGGGGACGGCTGATTAGCGCGGTCAGTCCAGCCCCTTATGTGTCGTTGTACTATTACTAATATACTATCCTCCCTCTTTATACTACTGTACTAGTATTTTATACAACTACTAGTACTACACTATATGTATGTGTGTGTATATATAAAAAAAGTTTGTATTAGCATGTATACAAATTTTGTATACGCTCGCATATACAAACTTTGCATACATGTATATACCAACTTTGTATACGTGTGTATACAGAGTTTGTATAAGTATATACAAAGTTTGTATACGTACATATAAAAACTTAAAAAATACACGTATACAAAGTTTGTATACATGAATACAAAGTTTGTATACGTGTATATAAAGTTTGTATGTATACATATATAAAGTTTACATACATATGTATTAGAAAATTGAAAAAGATACGGAAAGAAAAAACAGAAAAAAAAAGAAACCGTAAACTGAAAATATATGGAAGGAAAAACAGAGAAAAAAAAAGGGAAACCGTACCAAAAAAAGCGCCGTCCGCCTCCCTCCTCTCCGCGCGCAACGCGTGTCCAGTCGCGCGCCATCGTGCGGGGGAGGGGGCGCGCGACTGTTCACGTATTAGCCGTTTCGATATTTTACAGCTTATGTATCTTTGTGATGGCATTGCCCAAATTATCCATAGAAAATTATATGTAAGTATCCTATGACTGTGTTTAGATCCCAGGGGTGAAAATTTTTGTCGTGTCGCATCGGATATATGGACACACATTTGAAGTATTAAACGTAGACTAATAACAAAACAAATTACAGATTCCGCCTGTAAACTGTGAGACGAATTTATTAAGCCTAATTAATTCGTCATTAGCAAATCTTTACTGGAGCACCATATTGTCAAATCATGTAGCAATTAGGCTTAAAAGATTCGTCTCGCAATTTACACGCAATCTGTATAATTAGTTTTTTTTTTAATTTAATATTTCATACATGTTTCCAAACATTCGATGTGACAGGGTGAAAAAACTTACCAGGGGATCTAAACGGACACTATATTTGGAATTTATCATTACACTCTACTGTAGTAAGATACGACGACAAAATTGCCTTTACTAATTAGCCCCGTTCTATATAGATAAAGATAAAGATTAAATACATATACGCAAAACTGTGAGAATCATTAGTGTATAATTAATTGACTTTTAATTACTTTAAACTAAAAAATGATTTATATGATATTGTAAAACAACTATATAGAAAATTTTCTCACAAAATAAACTATTTAATCGTTTAAAAACGTGCTAATAAAAACCGAGGTAAAATCTCTATATCTTAATCATAAAACAACGGGTCCTAAAAGTGCAAAATCTCTCAATTCTACTTCCTACAATTCATCTGACCTGGTTACAGAAGAACACACAAACACAGCACAGCACAGCACAAAACAGAATACATAAATAGGAGCACATGACCCACGGGCCCCATCCCCACATCTTCTTCCTCCTCCCACCACCACTCCATCTCCTTAATTGCACTTCCATTTCACCTCACCTCACCTTCTCAGTATCCATCGCCTCAACCACCTCCTCCTCCACCTCTCTCTCTCGATCCAATGGGCAAGAAGGGTGGCCTCACCTCCCTCTTCTCCAGGCTGGCCGTCGCCGCCGCCGACTCGCCGTCCTGCGCGAAGAACCCGCCGCACACGGCGTCGTTCCGCGGGTTCTACTACATCGACGAGCCATGCACGACGGCGGGAGGGGGAGGTGGTGGCAGGTCGCCGGCGGCGGCGGCGACGGGGAGGTTGAGGAAGGGTGGGGACGAGATGTATAAGACGGTCAACTCCGTCTTCTTCGATGACTCCGCCGACGCCGTCCACTCCGTCGCCGACGGCTGTGCCTTCTCCGGTGAGGAGGACGACGACGACGACAGATTCTCCACGACGACGGCGGCCGACGAGGAGTGGTCGGAGGCGGTCATCCGCAGCCTCGGCCGCCGGACCTCGACCGACAGATTCTTCTTCGACGCCGGCCCGGGCCGGCCGCCCGCCACCAACTCCATCCTCGCCACGGCGAGGCCACGGCGGCCACCACCACCACCGCCGCCGCCGCCACCAGCGGAGGAGAAAGAGAAAGCGACAGTGGACAAGTCGTCGTCGCAGCTGGTGGAGGAGAGCGTGGCAGTGGCGGTGGACTCGGAGGACCCGTACGGGGACTTCAGAGCGTCCATGGAGGAGATGGTGGCGGCGCACGGCCTCCGCGACTGGGACGCGCTGGAGGAGCTCCTCTCCTGGTACCTCCGCGTCAATGGCAAGCACAACCACCCCCTCATCGTCGCCGCCTTCGTCGACCTCCTCCTCGCCCTCGCCGCCGCCTCCTCCGACGACTCCGACACCACCATCACCGCAGCAACCACCACCACCACCAGTGACACCAGCTGCAGCAGCAGCAGCACCGCGAGCACGAGCACCACCAGCAATGGCGCCGCCGCCGCCGCCACGACGGCTGCCATTGCTGAGCAATGCGCCGGCGGTGGTGGCGATGAGGAAGCTGGTTGCTCGTCTTCTTCCTCGTGCTGCGCCACCTCTGACCATGACCATGAAGAGGTCGGCCATAAGCTAGGCAGGTGATCGATTAGCTTAGATATTGGAAGGAAAGAAAATATTTTCTATTTTTTGGCCCTAATTTTTCACCAAAAGTCGAATCACTTTAGCTTTTGCGAAAAATTAGGGGCGAAAAATAGATCTTTTTCTGCCGTTTAGATAATTAGGTTTGTACCGGATTTGATTTTGCATAATGGTGATATGTTAACCACGGCCACTGTTTGGATCAACGAGGCAGAGAGACTTGCTTAATTGCAAAGTGATGATGGGATTAAAGTGTAACTGCACTACTGGTCATCTTGATTTTGCTTGTCATGTTTCTTTCAGCCATGTTGGATCCAAATTTGGATGCAATTGAGTTTTACATACGTTAGTACTAATTAACTTCTATAGGACAACATGAGTGTGACAATTCAAATTCAGAATCAATTCACATGCTCAAGTATGTATTGAGTTTAATTTATAAATTTCTAAACCATAGAAGGCTTTGAACACATAACTACTAGTAATAATGATAAAAACACATGCATCATCATTTGACATCTTACTAGAAAATTAATATAAAGAGGAAAATTAAAGAGGAGAATAATTTGACTGATTTAAATCATTCAATACACACACCGACCGGTGGGTGTGGGGGCAGATCTTGAGGCATATTTAATGGTGGGCTGGGTAGTTGCATGTGCCTGAATTTATGTGCTTGCATACTTGCACACTATACACACTACTCCCAGCCCACTTAAATGTATACTGTAGTGTCTTTTGCTACTACTCCTTATAATGCATTGTTGTATAGCTGTATTAATCTAAATGTAGTCATATCTAAGGGTTCAAAATTAAATTTTAAATGGTGAATAATCCGGGATAAAATTTCAGAAATCTCAAACAAAAAAAATCTGAAATTTGAAAATATATTCACTGATTAACTTGGATAAATTTTCACAACATTCAAACAAATCATTTTTTTTCACAAGGACCCACGAGTAGAGCTGAAGTTTCAAACTGTATTTTAAAATTGCGAACCTAGCTAGTCATAGATATATTACGTACATTCGGGCGAACTTAATTCAATGCCAATGTTGTAATTAATCCCGGAGATATTGTACGAATGAACAATAAGGGAAGTGCATGCATCTAGCTTGAAGTTTACCGAACGAAAAAATCAAGCTAGCTAGCTATATAGCCCGTACTCCAGCTTAATTATATAGCAGTATATAAATATTACTCCCCATACTTATCATCATATATTTTTCATTAAGATTAAAAAAAAGACTTAACTATCATGTTATCATGCATTTTAATTAATGTAATTATGTGGCAGAGAGTTCTAAAAAAAAGTGCTCCCTCCATACTCATAAAGAAAGTCGTTTAGAACAATGTTTAAGTCAAACCTTAGAAATATAAATCATGAATAACTCTTAAGTTGTTGAGTTTAAAAATGTAAAAATTATATGTATAGATTTATCTTGAAAAACACTTTCATAAAAATATACATATATCACTTTTCAATAAATAATTTTATAGAAACAAAAAGTTAAAGTTGTGTTTTAGAGACTGTGTCGCTGTCTTAAACGACTTTCTTTACGAGTTTGGAGGGAGTACATGGTAGAGAAGAATCAAGAAACATGCCGACTTCAAGTCTACTCCTCATATGCACAGTAACCGAACGCTTACTCAATATACATGCATAGATACAATAAATATTACACATTTTAATGCATAGATATAACAATATTGCACACCATATGCAGGGACAGGTGTTAGTATTATATAATGATAATTAATTTGGAGTTTTTAATTTTTGATTATACGATAATCAATATGAAATAGAAGGGAGTAGTATGTAATATGGAATGGAAGGAGTATTATGTACGTATATAGAACTGTAGAAAGAAAGCCACGACGTACGTGTAGTAGAAACACACGTAGTAGGCGGGAAAAGCGACATTAGCCTCCATGGCCGGTCGTCGTGTGTACACATCGTCGTCGTTACTCGTGGCAGCGACCACACACCAGTTCAATGACATCTCAGTTCCTACCAGTACACGGCATGTAGCAGCTACATGACACACATATATACACAGTGTTCAGCTTTATATAGGCAAATTACGATAACAATTTAATGACCAAACATGTTAATTACGACAATTAATTGTAGAGCTCACCGGAAAAAGGACTCCATACTTTTGATCATTTGCTGGAGTTGTAGGAACATGGGATAAAAAGGGTTGGAAAAGGTATTATTTTAATGGAAACGGTTAAAGAAACAGTTAAAATTTCATATTTATGAATTTAACTATTTAGTGTTAACTTCAATATGACATAAATAGAAATTAAAAAATAAAATTTTAGAAACAATAAGAATAGATAATTATATTATTATAGTATTAGTTTTATGAAAACGGTATCCATATGGTTGGAAAATTTTGTACCGTTTTCACCCTCTATATACCATCTGTCGTTGAGCGCTAACAACCGATCGAAATGGCAGTCAATTAGTCAGTCTTGTATAGTACTACTAGAACAATTCAATCTGCATGTGTAGTCTACATTGTTCGATCCTCGAGCAATGGGATAAGATTCTTCCACAGACGAGATACTCTCTCCTTCAAAAAAAACTATATATTTTTAGGTTTTTTATAAATAAGAGTAAATTTTATAAAACAACATATACTTGGCACAATCTATCACAAAACTAAAAACTTGTTTCACAAAACTACAGATTCAGTGTCTTTGTCTCAAAACTACAAGTACTTTGCACAATATATCACAAAACTACGTACTCCCTCCATTCCATAATATAAAGCACAACCACTTTTCTTAGATGTTCTATAATACATGTAAGCATGCAATTAACTATGACATCTTCTCCATTAAATTATTACGTTTTTAAATCCTCCACTCTCATGTTATCTAATCCTATTGGATGCATGCATTATATTTATTAGGATGATCTAAACTACAAGATGATAATAATTATTTTTTGGTCTTTGGATTAAAGGTAGTTGTGCCTTATATTTTGGAATGGATGGAGTATAGGTTTAGTATATTTGTGTTTTACAGAACTACATATTTAGTGTCTTCATTTATCACAAAACTACAGTTTTTAGCATTTGTTAAAACCTGTAGTTTTGTGATAATAGAGACACTAAATCTGTAGTTTTGTGATAAATGAAGACACTAAATTTGTATTTATGTGATAAACGAATACACCAAACCTATAGTTTTATGAAACAAGTTCTTAAATATGTAGTTTTATGATAGATTGTACAAATTACCTGTAGTTTTGTGATAAATGAAGACACTAAATCTGTAGTTTTGTGAAACAAACTCTTAAATCTATAGTTTTGTGATAAATAATGTAAAATACCTGTAGTTTTGTGAAATTTACTCTATAAATTAGCACTACCAAAGCTTATAGATCAGTACAATATTATTTATTTGTCCCAAAATATATGTTATTTCTGATGTTCGAATTTTAATTCATCTTAAAATATAGCAGCTTTCTTGTCTTAATCCAATTATATAATTATTTCTCATTTAACTTATTCATCTATTTTTCATCTGAACTAGCTAGCTAGTAATCACAATCAATTCTTATTTAATTTTACATCTCTCCTCAATTTCCGGTGGATAACTCTATATTTTCTCCAAGACGATGCTACTATATAGTATATACTGCTCCCTCTATTCCGAAACATAAACATTCTTGGTATAATGCTAAGTCAAATATTTTTTACTTTGACTATTATAGGAAAATATAAAAAGATCAATCATATAAAATTAATATAACTAGAGTTATCATTATATAAATTATCATAATATACAACTATTTTTATTTAAAATATTATTTTTATAGATATTGTTAACTAAAATAGTGTCTCGAAGATTATCTCGAAGTCTAAAAATACTTTAGGACAGCGTACGCGTCTTCTGGCGAAGCTTCTAATTATGGGTGCGTGGTTTTTTATCCCATGTGGCACGGCGATCGACCTGCTGCGCGTGCTTGTCTTAAGACCAAGATTAATAGTATAGCTCACTATCAGCTCCAATTTATTTATAGCCAATCTAATAACCAATTTATATAATAATTGTTTACTATATTATTAATATATAGTCCCACCTATCATACACATATCGTGTCTTGGAGTCCGTGCTGTAACTGGCTATAGATTTGTAGCCCGCATCTCTTCTCTCATATCTTTTATCTTATTAAAATATGTTTATAACTGGGCTAATAGTACCCGCCTAATCGCGAGCCAATTATCGTCCTCGATAAGAGTGAACAGATGCATGTGTTGTGTAGTTTAACTACTCCATGTGTCGACGAATGCAGGCGTAATCTTTCATTACTGCACGCATGCAGTGACTTTTCTCGGAAGGAGCAGTTTTCTCGAGTTGACAACTTGGCAATCACCTTAATTAATTGGGCATCTGGTGTTCATGGGCTACCTGCAGGCAGGCCCAATCTCCCAAAGAAGTCTCTCAGCTGTCCAGATTTTTGGCTGAGTAGTACATACTTCGGTCCTATTTGGAGAAGTTAAGAGATTTAAAAAACAGCTTGTGAGTAGCCAGTTAAAAGAATTAAAAAAACTATTACCTCCGTCTCAAAATATAGCTAGACTCTATTTGGCACCATGATCACTGTTTGACAGTGAACATATGCTTAGTTGCTGTAGTAAAATACTCTACTTAGTTACAGGTTGCTGCATAGCGCATTACATCTTCTGAGTATGTACTTAGATAAGGAAATGTTCAGGTATATAGCTAAAAGTTACTGTATTTTAATACAACTTTTAGTATATTTCTTGGTTCTATAACGATTACAGCTATTAAAATCTCGGTAGATTAGAAAGCTCCCGAATAAGGCCTTATTCAGTTCTTGTGGCTGGCCAACTCAGAAGCAAGCACAAGTTGACCTAGCTTCATCGATCACAAAAAGAAAAAAAAAATCAGATGCTATTGGAGGCAGCATTATCTAAAATACTCTTCCGTTATCTTAATTTTACTTGCAAAAATTAGAGGGAGGCAGGCAAGGTTCATGTCTCTCTCTCTCAGAAAGAGGCTGGAAGTAGGCCTGTTTAGTTGGCAAAAAAAATTTACCCCTGCATGTCACATCGGATATACCGACACATATTTAAAATATTAAATATAGTCTAATAACAAAATAAAATACAGATTCCACCAGGAAACTGCGAGACGAATTTATTAAGCCTAATTAATCCATCATTAGCAAATATTTAATGTAGCACCACATTGTCAGATCATGGCGCAATTAGGCTTAAAAGATTTGTCTCGCAATTTACTGGCGAACTGTGTAATTAGTTTTGTTTTCTACATTTAATACTCCATACATATATATAAATATTTAATGTGACAGTGTAAAAAATTTTGTTTGGGAATTAAACAGGCCCTAAAGCAGAGGAGCCAGCCGATAAGACGAAAGAACAGTTGATCAGTAGTAATAATAAATAAAAGAGACAGAGAAAGACAGGTTGGAAAAAAATCGATTGGTTGACTAGATGTGAAGCAATTGCGAGTTGGTTGCTGCCATTTTTACTGCTAGCTACTACTACAGCTGGTATAGTACTGATCTTACCTGTGTTGTTGCTACTGTGTGTGTACTGCAACTCCAAGTGTGGCCAGGAAGGCGAAGCTAGCATCAAAATAAGGGGGGTGCATTAGCATTGGAAATCTAAAAAATTTCAATATAACACTATACATTCTAGTATTTTTAAGTGAGAAATTAGAAATTTAGGGGGTTCATATACATCCCCCAAGTATAGTGTAGCTTCGCCACTGGGTGTGGTCGATGACGATGACACTATCCGAAACTCTTCTTTTTAAAAAAAGGTATAGAGGGCCCCTCCCATTTTCAGTTGAGAAATGAGCAACATTTTAAAAGGATACGTCCAAATACATAGCTAAAAAAAATTATATTTGACGATGAAAATAGTATTACCGAAAAAACTTAAACTCGTCATGTCAATGCCAATACTACATACTACATTCATCTCTTTTTTTATAATGGAATAACACTCGTTCTTGCTTCAAAAAAGATATAACCACTTATTACATATATATATATAGTCTCGCTGGTAAAGAAACCATCTTTGGTCGGTCGACCCAAATCCACAATAGTTCCGGTTTCATTAAAAACCGAGACTAAAAAGCATTTTTAGTCTCGGTTTATAAGTGTAAGGGGACTATGTCATCTTTAATCCTAGTTCGTGTTACCAACCGGGACTAAAAATATCATCTTTAGTCCCGGTTCATCTCGTGTCAGAGGCTGCCAGTCCCTAGATATCTTTAGTCCCGGTTGAATCCTAACTTTAGTCCCGATTGTTGTTCCCAACCGGGACTAAAAATCAAATATACCGTATATAATCCCTTGCTTCTATCTAAAAATTTCTATCTCCTATTCCTCCTCCTCTCTCACACTTTTATCCTCTTCTACTCTCTTTCTATTCCTTCTCTCTCACACTTATCCTCTTAGCCGGCGAGGAGCTCGCGGCGGGGCCCAGGCGCGGTCGGCGGCCCGTGGCAGGAGGCGGTGGCGGCCATCCGCGGCAGGAGGCAGCGGCCGCCGCCGCCGCCCGCGGCGGGAGCTCGACGGCCAGATTTTTCTTTTCTTTAATAATTTGTGATTCGTTGGATCTGGATCTGTGTTATTTGATCTGTGATGTATTTGGGATATGTGATGTATTTGTGATTGTGATGTAATTTTTTTTAGAATTTGTGATGTTTTTTCTGATAAATTGTGATGTGAATATTATGATTTGTGATGTTGCTACTTTGATCTGGGGATGTATGGAGCATCTCGATTTAGAATTTATGATGATTTTGTGATTTTGGTGAGATTGGTGTGAAATCAATATTCAAAAGAACAATGAAAAAAAATAAGAATGAAATTGGCGCTACCTCTTTATATTCCCTTTTTTACTCCCAAGATCGATTTTTAGTCCTGGGTATTTGAACCGGGACTTAAAAATAGCGATTTTTAGTCCCGATTTGTAGTCCCGGTTAGAAAATCGGAACTACAAAAGGTTCTAAACCGGGAGTAAATTAAGAGCATTTCTCCACCAATGTCTGCTCATTAGAGAGCAAATAAAATTCAGAAATAATATGTGATACGTAAAAGAACAGAAGAAGCAGTAACATTGCATGCACGCATGTATGAGGATGCTTTTGTTTCGTGCAATGTATGATTTGCTTTATTTTGTTTCCAGCGAGAAAAGGGCTCGAGAGCTATGCACGGGGATACTAGGAAAAGGAGAGCTGCTAGCGGGTGGCTTAGCTCGATCTTGGGACTCCTCAAAAGTCGAAGCCCCACCCCCCCCCCCGCCCCCCCGGGGCGTGCATGCAATGCATGCGTGCGGTGCTGCGTTTTTTTTTTACCTTCTTTTTACTACCAAAATGATTGATGGTAGCTAGGGTTTTTGAAGCTCTACCTTGTACTCCATCTCTCATAATTTTTAACCATAAATTTAGATAAATATATATCTTAATTTGTAGCTAAAAGTTGCTATGTTGTGACAGAGGCAGATTATATTCTTCTTTGTTCGAAACAGTGTTTAATTAGGATAGTACTCTCTCCATCTACTTTTGATAGTCATATTTCCAAATCTGAAAATTTTATTTTTGATAGGCATATTTCAATCCAACAACCTATCATCTTAATGATTTTCTTGAATTTAATATGTGACTCTCCATTCTTCCACACATGATTGGCTACATGGGCTTTGAGAAATGTAAATATTAATGAATCGTTTGTTTATGAGGAATTACTAGTAGCATATTTAAATGGATGATAAATAGAATTATTTATTTTTGGTCTATGTGTTAAGATGAAATATGACTATTAAAAGTAGATGGAGGGAGTACTACGGATCAAGAAAATGAATTACTATGGCGTAATTAAAATCAAAGAGAAATTAATGGGAAGACCTAGTATTAATTAAGAAGGCTTCGGCACGGCAGATGAGCGGAAGCTACTGCTTAATTAATAACGCAGTGGTTAATTAATTATAGTAGTCCCTCCATCTACTTTTAATAGTCATCTTTCATCTTGGCATATAGATCAAGGATAAGTAATTCTACTTATCATCTATTTAAATATGCTACTAGTTATTCCTCGTAAACAAGCAATTTATTAATATTTATATTTCTCGATGCCCATATAGCCAATCTTGTGTGCAAGAATAGAGAGTCACGTATTAAATCCGAGAAAGTCATTAAGATGATAGGTTGTTGGATTGAAATATGCCTATCAAAAATAATTTTTTTTAGATTTAGAAATATGTCTATCAAAAATAGATGGAGTAAGTATTAGCCAGTACTAATTGATTAACGCCACTGCGTACCGCTGTATTTGACGACTGAAAGTTGATCTGGCTATCCGTTTAACTGTACACATGGGACTGCTAGAAAATCAATGAAAGGATGGAACTGAAAATGCAATAACGTGAAGATTATGGATACCCCATACCCACACGGCGTGGTTATCCAACTGATATAGGGGATAACTTATATCTATGAAATATGTAACGGATTATGACCTGGTTATTACGTTTCCTTGTATATTATGGAACGGCCTAAAGTCCTGATTTGATAAGATTGTAAAGTAGATTTAGGAAACCGATACCGTATTGGTTGAGATTTCTATCTTATAATCCTGCCCTCCATCTTATGTAAGGTGGGCAGGAGGCTATCTAGGGGCATGAGACAGCTAGATCGTCAGATCTATACTACACCCGGTGGATTCAAATCCCCAAACAGGAGTAGGGTATTACCTCTCATCGAGAGGGCTTGAACCTGTCTAAATCCTTTGTCTCCGCATCTATCCACTTTTAGGTCTCGTGCGGTACCCCTTTTATTATTGCTGAATTCATGTTTCGACAAATAATGTGTACGGTGTACCCCCTATTTCAGCATCAGATACCAATTAATATACCATGCATGAGCACAAAAGATAGTTATAGAATCATACAATGCACACAATTAAGGAGGTTTAAACTTTGAGCACAGCACAACACTAGCTAGTAATCATGCTACTAGCTGGCTAAACATTAGTTCCATTGCCATGAAATTAACAGCTAGATCGATCTACTTCTAGTACTTTTAATGACTAGACAAACATCTTTCTGGACCTTCATGCAAAACCAAAGGGCCAGAGTACAACTTGCATGCCACACAAACACACTAAAACCATCAAGAGCACACTGAAAGCTAGCACACTAGCTAACAACCAAATTAAGCTAGCTAGCAACTACAGCAAGAACAAAGAAAAAAAAAACAGAGAGATTATTAGTAATTAATTAACCCTGCAAGAACTAAACTAAGCTAGCTAGTAGCTCTAATTAATCTTCATTTAGCTAGCTAAATTATAGTACTATTTTTTTTCCATCGAGATCCTATCACCACCCGGTAACCTCGCGTGTATACAACGTACACCAGGTGGTGCCAGGATCTCGAGATTCGTGCGCCGCAACTCCAGGGCCGTACACGTGGCGCTTCAGTAGTGGTAGTAGTGGTAGTGGTACGCCGCCGTCGGCTGCGGCGGCGGCGGCGGAGGAGGAGGAGGAGGAGGAGCGGGAGCCGGCGGCGCGGCGAGCTGGGCGCAGACCTCGGCGAAGGCGGTGAGGATGGCGGCGTGGTGGCGCGGCGCGTTGAGGGCGAGGAGGCGGCGGAGCATGCAGCGGAGGTCGTCCCACCCGCACAGCCCCATCTCCACCACCATCTGCACCATGCTCTCCCGGAAGTCGGCGCGCGGGTCCGACGACTCCTTCTCCACCGCCACCCCGACGTCCTCCTCCTCCTCCTCCGCCGCCATCTTCTCGTACCTCTTCTTCCTGCTCGGCCTCCTCCTCGCCGCCGCCGCCGCCGACGACGACGACGACGACTTCCCGTGGTTGTTCGTCGTCACCGTCACCGGCGCCGCCTCCGCCTTCCCGTAGTACGGGTACTGGTTGGTGGCGGAGGAGGAGGAGTACGTGGTGGTGTAGGTGGCGGCAGAGGACGACGAGAACGACGCGGTGGACGCCGACGAGGGGAAGAAGGAGGAGGAGTGGGAGCTCGTGCTCCTCGGCACCGGCGGCTTCAGGGCCGACGGCCGGAGAAACGACGGGAGGCTCATCAGCAGCTGCCTCGGCCGGCGAGGCCGGCAGCCGCAGCCGGTGTCAACCACCGGCACGTGGCGCCACCGCCCGCCGCCGCCCACCGGAAAATGCCTCCCGCCACCGCCGCCTCCCCGCCGCGCTCTGCTCGCCGCCGTTGTCATGGCGCAGCTAGGCACACACAGCTTAGCTTAGCCCTAGCTTTGAGCTAGGATTCCGAGGTGGTACAAAAACTTTGGGACTTGTGAGCTATGGGTGGGTGGTGACATTGACAAGGAGGAGGGGGAGGAAGAAGGCGAGCTCGTGAAGCGGCTTATATATAATCGGATTTGGCTTTAATTACAAGAGAGAGTAATTAATTAGCTTGTGGATTAGTGAACTAATCTGTGGGGATTAATTAGTGGGTCGGAGGGGGTTGGTGGGCCACATGGGCCTAGCTTGGTATGGGGATCATCATTTGTGTTTCCTCCCATGGCCAGCTCGGTTGCCAACATGTTTGACTTTGACTGTACTGATCTAATAATGAGTTTCTCTACATTTGATGAAGCATCTAGGACAAGGCAAACCTGCATCAAGTGGAGGTGATTTCAGATCAAACGACCTGAATAATATTCAACGACTTCAGTCAAATTTTTTGGAGTTATATTCTAGATTTCAATAGATTGAAAATTCTCATGAATTTCACCTACATTTAAACCTGAAATATATACTCACAAATTTCCGTCACTTTTGGCTATTTTCTCACCTTGCTTCCTCTCGTATTTCCCTTATTTCCCATGTGACATGCAACCTACTCGCCTATGACGACGCCACGCACCTCCCGCTCCTGCATGCCACCTCTTTTTTGCGTTGCCGGTACCACCAACCCAGTTTACTGCACTCCTTCTACCCAGGAAAATACATAGTGCAAATCATATAAGTAGTGAAAACTTGGAAACTACCGTTGGATCGAGAAATGGACGTCCGAGATTCATCCACGTCACCATGAGTTAAAATTTAACTCGCAGATTCACTCATGAGTTAAAATTTTACTGGGAGTTAAATTTTAACTCATGGTGACGTGGACGAATATCGGACGTCCATTTCTCGATCCAACGATAGTTTTCAAGTTTCCACTATATATGTGGTTTGCACTACATATTTTCCCTTCAACCCTATGGCATCAGTAGCAAGGCTGCACCATCCACCCATTCTTGCCATCCACTGCTAGTTTGCCACATTTCGGCCATCCCTCTGAAGCAGCCATTGCACAGCCCTCCTACCCCCTCCTATTGTCTACAACTCTAAAAATCTAATCCGACAAAGGTTGTCAACTTGTGTTCGGGTGTCGCCAGCCTAAAATTCGTTGAGGGCGTGCGATATCGTTGCCATTGAGTCCTCACCATTTCCCTCCTTCTCTCTTGCATCTTCCAATCTAGAGGTTAATATGACTAGAATTTGTCACAGTTCTAGTCAATCGAAGCCTAGCGATTCTCAATTTTTATGGTACTATCATTCAGCTTAGCGTAATTTATACTATAATGGTAACGATGTTATTTTCTATATCACGACTAATTCGTTAGGAGTTTGGTGTAGGAAGCTTCTAGCAATGAGAAGAAAATCTATTGTGTTGCTGATAGGATAGAATGTGGCGCAACAAAAAAAAAATGAAAGGGTATGAGTGGAGGTTAATGTTGATAACAACAAGATCTAGGGTGCGTTCGTTCTGGGAGATCGGTGAATGGAGGTTAATGTTGATAACAACAAGATCTAGGGTGCGTTCGTTCTGGGAGATCGGTGAGAAAGGGACATCGTATTCCGCGTGCACGCTTTCTAAACTACTAAACGGTGTATTTTTTAAAAAAAATCTCTATAGGAAAGTTGCTTTAAAAAAATCATATTAATCCATTTTTAAAATTTAAAATAGTTAATACTCAATTGATCATGCACTACTGGCTCACCTCGTTTTGCGTATCTTTCCAATTTTCTCAATCCCCCTCTTCTCAAACTCACCCCTAGAGTAGTTATAGGAGGCGAGAATAGTGCAAGGGATCGATAACTAACATTGGTGGATATGGTGGGAGGGGTTGATGCAGGTGAATGCAACAAAAATTATGAGTGCCATTTTTCTAAGCAAAGTGCAGTATTTAAGGAGGATCAATCTTGTATTATATCGTTTTGAAATTTCTCTAACAAATTGCACAAAACTAGCCACGGTGGTAAATTAGTAAGCCCCAAACAAAGCTGCCAAGAGTCTCAACACTGATCTACCGTGGATTTCCATTTTTCTACCAATTAGAGCTAGGGTTTTTTTAGGTTATCAAAGTTAGGGTTTATTTTGGATTATGTTTGTCGGGCATTATTGTTTTTTCAGACAGGCAGCATAATATATCCGTATGCGAAAATCTCTTTCATGTGCCATTGTGCTGTTCACATGAAAAAATACACCAATTTTCATACACGCCTGTGCATAGGTGGTTACGCTACCAAAATTGGTCCAGGTCTTATGGGAAAATAGTACTCCCTCTATTACATAAAAAACGAATCTATGACTGGATGTGACATCTTATAGTACTATGGATCTAGATATATCCAGATTCGTAATACTAAAATATATCACATTTAATACTAGAATCTATCATCTTTTATTTTGGAGCGTTGGATTTTTACCTTTTTTTTAGCAAAGGTATTCAATTTGGCGATAATAGCAATGTTTTATTAGTTAATTACTCCACTGCCATTGGTTACGATAATTTTATTCCATACCTTGCCCCTCTCTTGTTCAACCGTCAATATTACTCCACCTCTAAATACCTCACAAACATTGTAAAACCTCTCGTATTCCATATTCAATTGTTCATTGCGGTACTTTAACGGGCTTTTGTGCTAACACATGTGCGTACACAGTTACTTGTACGTACTCCCGCTATTAAAAAAGCCCAACCTAGTACCGAATGTGACACATTCTAGTACTACGAATCTGCACATAGGGTGTGTTTAGTTCCTAAAAAAAGTTGGAAGTTTGAAGAAAGTTGGGAGTTTGGAAAAAAAGTTGAAAATTTATATGTGTAGAAAAGTTTTTGATGTGATATGATGTGATGGAAAGTTGGAAATAGAGGGGAGACTAAACACGGCTATACATATGACTAAATTCATCGTACTAAATTATATCGCATCCGGTCTTAATTAAATTTGTATTTTATGGGACGGAGGGAGTACATCGCAGCAGAATACCACTACTACTACGTACCCGGTGGGCCCGTGGCTAGTCAAGTCAACACGAGCTAGTATGCTCCAGTAGCGCCATGAATGAATGTTATCGGGATCCGAGGCTGGCTGGCATTGCGCAGCGGAATAATTAGCTTCCAATTGATATTATCGAGTAGAGTAGCTGTAGCTAGCTAGCAAAACGCCGCCGTATACAGTAGTAGTACATCAGCTTCTCCGGCGTGCAGTGCCGGCCGGCCGGCCGGCCGCCGGCGAGCCGCCCAAAACGCATGGTGGCGATCGACCACCTATGAGCTTAGAGCATCCCCAGCAGATATGCCATCCGAACATCCATCTCTAAAATAGCGGTTAGGAGAAGGAAAACGCCCTCTGGCAGATACTCCATCTCACCCTCCAAATTTAGGCATCCTCTATCCGGGAGAGAGAAAATACCAAATTTGAAGATCCTCTCTCCTCACGCCATCCCGCAACTGCCAACATCCACACCAAATTCCCGCCCCCATCCGGATCAATGCCACGTCCACCACCGTCGTCGCAAGTCGGCCTTGCCCCATCTGAATCGATTCCTCGCAGTCGCAGAGATTGGGTGGTGGTGGCAGCGGGCCATTGATAGGAGGAGGGAGATGGACTCGCCGGGAGGAGGGTGGAGAGAGAGAGAGGGGCATACCAGAAGGACAGCGTCGCCGCTTGAATCCGTGTCCACCGGCTGCTACCTGCCTCCTCCGCGCCCGCCGGTCGCCGCCGCCACTTCCGCTTCCGCACTCGTCGGCCGCCTCCATCCGGATCCCGCCATGAAGGGTGAAGGTAGAGAGGGAGAAGATGCACCGGCCGTGACCCGCGCCACCGCGTCGCCCGCGCCGCTGCTCCTACGCCGTGCCGCCCCATCCCAACTCCGCCCTGCCCCACCGCCTGTGCCATCCCGCCGCATCGCCTTGTCCGTGGGAGGAGCGATGGATCTGGCCGGTTTTTCTTTTTTTTTTTTAACGAGAGGATAAGGAAGTATATGGGTAGTTGTAAAATATTAGTAAAATATAGGATGTTGGTATATGGAAGATGTAATATAGATGATCTGTTGGAGTGAAAAGTAATATGGAGTAGAAATTTTTTTATGACTATCTAAATGGGAGTATGGAGGATGAAATTTAGATGAGCTGCTAGGATGCTCTTGGTAGCCTTTTCTTCGCTCTTTCTCTGCACGCTCGCGAGCCTACTGATCGTCGTCGCCGCACGCAGGGCCCCTTTTGATGCCTAGATTGACAGTGTTAAAAGGCCAAAAACTAAAGAGACAATGCCCACCTATCGATCAATGAGAAATAACCCAACTTCTTTTTAAGTGGAGTACTAGCTATTCTTAAATGTGTACCACATGTAATCACTACAGCCTCCTTCAGAAAGCAGAAATTTTGCCGGAATTAAACTCTTACCGGATAAATTGTACTACAATGTACAATCAAAGCACTGACGTTTTCTCCCATAACTAATCACAATTTAAGATGTAAAAACAAGTTAAACCGATGATTACAAACAAATTTATGATTAGCACTCACCGGCAAGAATTTTCTAGTCGTACCTTGTGAGGTTTAGAGAGTTATATAACTCATAGTATTAGTCCGAAGGTACACACATCTAGGATGAATTGCCACAAATATATATATACCTCTTAAAAATATATAAGAAAAGGTCATGAATATTTATAAAGATAAGTATTCAATCATATTTTAATCTTTAAGATTAATTTTGGTATCTCCATTCATGGAGGGTAAAAGCTTAAAATGTACTCACTCCGTTTCAGGTTATAAAATGTTTTGATTTTGATTAAAGTCAAACTGCTCTAAATTTGATTAAGTTTATAGGCAAATATAGTAATATTTATATTACTAAATTAGTTTTATTAAATTAATAATTAAATATTTTTGGGTCAAAAATATTATTTTTTTTATAAACTTAATCAAATTTAAAGCAGTTTGACTTTGAACAAAGTTAAAACATCTTATAACCTAAACCGGAGGGAGTAGTAAGGTATACCATTTATCTCTGACAATAGGAGTAGTAAGGTTTACATGATTGATCTTTTTATTTTTTTTTATTAATGGTCAAAGTTAAAAATGTTTGACTTATCACTATGCTAAAAATATTTATATTTTGGGATAGAGGGAGCACAATGTTAGTGATAAACGGGAGGCAGCTAGTGAGCGTGTATTTGCAGAGATCGAGCTCTGCCCTCACAATAATGCTGCTGCTGATACTGATGCTGCTAATACGGATACACACATTTGCAGAGAGCACGCAGGGTTAGCTTTAAGTAGTTTTTGGCTCCAACCTCATCATATCATCACCACTCCATTACATCACAAGCTCTCCTGCGTTCCTTGCCGGTCGGCGTCTTTGCAGCCAGCCACAAATCCTCATCCATAAACCAAACTGCAACCTGCAATACCTGCATCTGCCACACAAAAGTCACGGATGGTCGGCGCCCTGCCCGTTTGATCCATCACAGCTCGATCGAGGCAAAGACACTCACAGGATATATATATATATATATATATATATATATATATATAGGCTGTGTTTAGTTTCTGAAAAAAGTTGGAAGTTTGGGGAAAGTTGGAAGTTTGAGGAAAGCTGGAAGTTTAGAAAAAAAAAAGTTGGAAGTTCATGTTCATGTGTGTAGGAAAGTTTTGGATGTGATGTGATGTGCTGAAAAGTTGAAAGTTGAGGGAGGTGAACTAAACACGGCCATAACATCCATTTAACCAGCTAATGGTTAGGCTTAAGCTGCTCTCTGCAGGATGCAATCATCTCAGTCAGCTCAGCTCAGCTCTTCCCTGCAGGCAACAGCTTTCGCTAGAATCGAGCTAAATCCCTCTTCTGATTCTGTAGACCCACGGCTGGGGTAGCTTTGCTGGGGCTCAGGAATGGAGCGTGCTGTGTTTCTCTGCGTGCAGCCTGCAATCCTTCCAGGCCAGCGCTAGCTGCAGAGTATTTCTTTTTCTTACTGGCGATATTCAGTTCAGGCAGTGTTACTTGCTAGGACAAATGTATATATAGTGACATGTGTGTTTTACTCATGCATGTGACTATAGATAAGAGAGTATGTATATTTTTTTAAAAAAAATCTGTGACACGTTAGCAGCTGGAGTAGCTATATCTGTACCACAATATAAATATTTGACCGAAATATATACATTTAAAAGAAAAATATTTTTCCCCTTAGTTTTTCTACGGAACCTAAAATTTAAAGCTTATATTTTGGATTGAAGATAGTATTATGACACTCATTTGGTTAAAATTTTGGCCCTTTTTTCAATAACTAGTTAAATGCTCGTACGTTGCAACGGAAATTAAATAGACAGCCCCACCATACACTTTAAAGTCTAAAAATTAAAATAAAATTATTCTCAATGTAAAATATTCAGGTCATATTATTTATCATTATTTTCACTTTACTTCAAAAGAAATTGATGGTTCGAGGTTAAGGAAAGAAAAAAAGTCCACTTAACTTTTGAGAGAATCAATATGCCAGTGGTGATGGGTGGCACCAGATTCACTACTCACCACTACGTACTATTATAGAAAAGCACTTCAAGTAGTACCTACATTTTTCAAGTTGTAGCTAGATCTTTTTACGAATTTGAACTTTCCTCCTACTGATTGCGAAACGAATTAACCGGCCAACCGTACAAACTTTTCATGGTACAGGCATGCATGGTTCTTGATCCTTTGCATTTCAAATCATGGTGTTTATGCCGTGTACATGCAGCTATCATACATGTCGTCAATGGTCCAAGCCCGTGCCTAAGTACTCACTCCCACTCCATTTGCTTCCTCCATCGCATGCATGCAACCACTGCACGGACATGCATCAGATTCAGATATATATATATATATATATATATATATATATATATATATATATATATATATATATATATATATATATATATATATATATATATATATATATATATATATATATATATATATATATATATATATATGTACATATCATCAGGTTAAAAAGTTCTGCACTTCTGAATGTCATCGTCGTCGTCGTCCTGATGATATCTAGTGTTACCCTTTCATCATCAGAGAACAGTGATCATTGCCATACACAAACAACTGCAGCTTATAGCTTTTCTTCATCCTATCTCAGAGTCGTTGCAACTCGTCAATCGATCGATCTAGCTATTATACATGATCGAAAGGAACATGTTGTTGTTGTTGTTGTTGTTGTAGCTGGCAGTGTAGAGAACGAATTAAACGAGAGTTTTAATTTCGTTTTGTTGTTGTTGTTGCTGCTTCAAGGGTTTGCAGGATTTATTCCCATGGGAGGATGCAGACGTCGAACATCCGGACAAAGAACACTGCATCAGCGTCACCCACAAACCGTTGTTCATCAATCACATTCACATGGTCGGGGGAGACACGATTTAACAGCGCTAATTAATTTGCTCATAGGTTTAATGCATGCCTGTCCAGTGAATGATCAATCGCATGGTAAAATTCAGTCGAGAAACTGGGAATCCAAGAGAGCTCTGAAAATACTGTAAAAACACAAAAACTTTTAAAGTAAAATCTGAATCTGTAAACACAACTGATTCATTCTTCTTTATTCATCTTTTTAGAAAAAGGATATTTGAATGTTCTACTGCTCACCTGCCCGGCCGAGTCAATCTGGCTATTTCTTGCACAGGATAAGCACAATTTGGCAGATGCAGCAGCTGCAGCGAGCCTGAACCTGAGAAATGATGAGGTTTTACAGTGTTCATCGATCAGTGGCAAATGGCAAATGGCTCAGGTGATCGATCGATGCCGTTGTAGGTGAAAAGGAGGGCATGAGATCTTACTATACGAGTGTTGTTAAATTTTGTCCAAAGATTCTGCTGGGTCTCAGGCCTGGGGCGCCCAATTATGAGCTGTGGCAGGGTAGCAACTTTGTGCCAGCATCATCAGACCATACAGGATTGTAGTAGGAGGAGTACTCCTCTTCAGTGGTGTGCAATGGCCATAGCATTTACCTCTTGCCAAATCAAATTCAATGCAGTTAGCTCATCACCCCAACTACCCATATCTGCAAGAAATTTGATGCATCCAGCTGTAGTGTAGACACATACATTTAAGCTTGGCATTTCTCTGTTCTGTACTAGCTTTCTAGTGGTATTTGTGTGTGAGAGAGAGTGACTGACAGAGACACAGAAAAGTAAAGAGTTTCACTGTGTTTGCTAGTACTAATCCTTGTACCAGATTTGATCAGTTGTTAACCTTTACCCAGCTGATCTTATTCCCCTTCCCTAGCTTGATTTCTACGGCCAGTAGACAGTAACAGTAGTACTTCACTGTAAATAAAACTCGATCAGTCTGTCATGGCCAGTGGTCAACCTGATTGGTAGGAAAATCGATCTGAAGATACTGTTCTAATTAACTACCTAACTCTGAAATCGATCTGAAGATACTGTTCTAATTACATGCTGTATCTGTATGTACCAGCGAGTTTTTAACGATCTGCAGCATTTTCAATTCGATCGAATTAATCAGTGGGTCATGTATTCAGTATTCACTCGCTCGACTGCAAAATATGAATGTGATCATTCATTCAGATCATTCATTCATAGTCATACACACATATACATACATGAGAATCAGGCCATAACTAGAGTAACCTGGTGAGCCAGTCGATCGTCACACTGAAAGGGATGATATCTGAGTTACTGTTCTTCACGATCAAGCCATGAACTCGATCGATCCCTAACCCTAATTAAAGCCATGAAATAATGCTCAGCTGCCGCTAGCTAGCTACAAGCGAGTATGGCAGCAGCCATGGCTGGCTCGCCACCGAGCTAATGCAATGGCAGGCTGGGCTAGCTTTCACCTTTCGGGTCTCTGTATGAGCTGAGCTAGTGCATGCAGCATTGCATCTACAGCAATGGCAGCCATTGATGACGGCATTGCATTGCCATGGATGGATCATGGATTGGATGGATGCACGGATGGGTGATTGAATCCGTGAACGTGACTTGACAGATTTATGGCGAGGAGTAGTAATAGTACATAGCATTGCTTGGATTGATCTGAATTGGATGATGCAGGAACGAATTTAAGCAAGTGTGTCAGTCGACGACACTGATGAGCTAGGGGGCACCTGGATGGATGGATGGATCATCCTTGGGCCGCATCAAAGCCAGGAGAGCCATCTATCAGCGTCACTGTCTCAGTGTCTATGTGGCTGACTCGAGACTATTCCAGCTGCAAAGGACTTACTGCAAAGGACTTAACTTCAGAGCTACTCCCTTCGCCCTTAAAAAAAAATAAATCAACCTATTTCTTTTTAGTACAATGAATCTGGACTACCCTTTATACAAATTCATTATCCTAAAAAGAGTCACATCCCTTCCTAGATTGAGTTTTTTTTTTGGAACAGAGGGAGTACAGCTGATCCTCCTGTTAGAGTCCTAGCTTAGGACAAGTTTTACCCCCATAGGAAAAAGTCCACTTTTAAGTCCTCGATCGAGTTTCAATCGTGTTCCTTAGTTGCAAAACCAAGTATAATGTATTCCTCATTTTTCAAGAATCGGTGTATATGTAGTTCTAAGAGTAGATACAATAGCAGACTATAAGTCCGCTATAAACACATATCAAGAAGATAACATACAAGAGAGAAAAGCAGCGGGCTACATATTTGTAGCCAGCTGTAATACGGACTCCAAGATACAATATATGTACGACATGTGGGACCATATATTAATAGTGTAGACTTGTAGTATATGTTTATATATAGGTAACTATTGTATGAATTGGCTATTAGGTTGACTATAGGTGATTTGGAGCTAGTAGTTGGCTATACTGTTAAACTTGCTCTAAGGCAATATTGAGACTGGTTTTGGCTGGTATGACGTATTCATCCCACGTGACGTCTATGTGGTACTTATGTGTCGTTTGGTTAGGGAGAGTTTTCAGGGAGGATTGCGAGTTTAGAGAGATGATGCCATTAATTGTTCCGTTTGGTTGGAAGACATGGGAGTTTTGGTGGAATGAGAATGAAGACTTGAGGGAGAAACTCCCTCATTTTCAATACCTGGGTAGGGGTGGTAATTGGAAGGGAATTCCTCCTTTATTTTGCCTAAACAAATCTAAACCATCCATTTTCATTTAAGATCTAATCTTGAACTAAACTCCTTATCAAGTCCCACCATTTCTACCAAATAAGAGATTGGAACTAAAAATCAAATCCTCACGTTAATCTCACCATCAATTCCCTACTCTAAACTCTCTTCCTCTTCCCTCGAGTTGTCAAACAAGCCGTTTTCACTTAGAAAAAGAAATTAGGGTCCCATGTATAATACCCCACTGTCATATTGGGCCGCCCCAAGTGAATTGGGCTAGAAGCCTGGAAGGGATATGGGCCTCAACGATTGACTATCTCTGTATGGGCCGTCAGTGGGCCTGGTTTGGAATATCTGCGGCCCACTTGGGGCTATATCATTTTGTTGTCATTATTAATGTCACAATCACACGAGAGAGATTAACCGGGATGCTACGTGCGAGCATGTCCAAGCAGTCAAATTCAGAAAAATGAAATGGGAGACTACAACTGCCTATATTATATAGGTGGCTTATTAGATATATGGTGAGATTTGTGGGTGACCAGACCCAACCCAACTAACCTAAAACCACTCTTACAAGCAAAGTGCTGGTTGGTGACTAACAACTACTACTAACAAGCAATCAATCAAGTTTCACGAGCTTCTTATTTGTATTTGCAGAATTGTTGCTTAGTTCTCAGCCGTTTCTACTGTCTCGGATCATTTTAGTAGTTGACTAGTTGAGTGCCCGTGCGATGCAACGGTGAAAAAAAAATGTGATAGTATTAAGTAATTATGGTGGCTAGAACCTTCCAATAATCGCTGACTGTTGCTGGTCACAATTGAGCTGCCGCTAGCCACAAGCATTATGACCATTCGAACCATTTTCCTGTTATTATGGTTAGACTAATGTATATGCTGCCATAGATGCCATTGCCTGCAGCTCCTAGCCCTCTTCCAGTTGTCCGTACAAGGATATGACAAAACTCCGTAACAAAATATCAACTAAATAATCAATGCAGCAAATTAAACTGTGGAAGAGATTAATCATCACCTAGAATCAAACCTGTCAGATCAATTGGTGTCCATCATCTATACAAAAAATTCAAATATTGTCTTGCTAAATCTACACCTGTGCTAAAGGAACCTGTAGTGAATCCGATCCAAAGGAGCCATGCTTGTTCTGTATCAAATATGCTGAATTTTTGTTATAATTCTTTTTTCTGAAAAGAATGCTCTATGGCTCTACCTGCCATAAAAGACCTTTTTTTCTCTCTTAACCTTTATGTTCATTACAAGAGTTTCAGCTAACCTGTAACAATGCAAGCATTGTTATTATAGTACCATAATACATATTCAAAATGATTGTGATAGAAGTTAGATATATGACTTACTGTGATCCAAAAATAAGATGAGACTGTTGTTGAATCTCTTAGTTAAAAAAACTAAGAAGCCAGACATATATAAACCGATCATCCTTCTTCTCCCATTCTTGCAACAACATCATCTTGGCCAGGATATTGTCTTGCACATTATATATACAGGCTTCATAATTTGGAATAAAATAAGCATGGGATCTTAAAAATTTCAGAAACAGATTCTCACTACTTACCATGGGATTAGATTGAGCAGTACCAAATTTAATATATATAGCAGAGTGCTCAGCTGCCAACATGAGTAACATTATTACTCACAAATTTACATGGATTTTACCCATTTAACAACCTTCTAAATGAAGAACCAATTTGTGCAGAAGAGTATTGTTATTAAAGAGGACATTAGGACAATCAAAGTTAGTGCTGCTAACTGGAAAGCAAATTACCTGTGCATGGAGTAATAGTAAAGGAACGCATACCTGGGTAACAAAAATTGATTAAAAATAGAATACAAATCTTTTTCATGCGGCTATTGAAGATTGAGAAAATCAATGGCATGCTTCATGTGATAATTGCAATGCAGGCACCAATTTTAGGTAACAAACAAATCAGGTGTTGCCTTACCCATATGGGCTTCGTTTCATCAGCCGATTCCCAATCGCACATGCGAAATAATTTTGTCACCAAAGCATAACCTTTTGACAAATCATTCAGCCTCAAAGGCCATTTCAAATTTTAGACATTTGTGATTTTTATACCACCCACCAGCATGGCCATGCCAAATGCCATTCCACGGGATAAAGGTGGTTACCTGTTACCACACGACTTAAACTCAGACATGAGCATCCATGACAATTTAAAAACTCTGCAATTTTGTTTCAGTGACAATGTTAGTTTCAGCTGTAACTTCAAATCATGTGAGATACTCATAGAGAATATTTATATGTTACCTAGAGAATGATCTTTTCTTGTAAAAACAAAATAATGTTAATTTAGGTCAAGGAATCAGAGAGATGATAAAATCAAAAACTCACCAAGCGAATGACCTTTTATGCTTGATTGTGACTCTCTAATATTTGATGGAGATTTAATTTGAAACTTGGTAAATCCGGAAACAATCAAGCACCAGCCTAACAGTAGCATATGGAAGCATGGGAAATCTAGCCTAAATTTGGGCAATTATTCGAATAGCATGTAGAATTGCAGGAACCATAGCATTTTTATTTAATAAAGTTATATAATAAAATTAATTATGTTTCATAAAAGCATTCACAGGCAGCATGTTGCAAAAAAAAAAGACCCACACTTCCGGGCATTTTCTTCTTTCTTCATTACCATGAGGTTGTTACCTACTTGGATCTTTCTACGCATTTATATAGAACAAAAATGTAAGTAAAAGAAATTCAGGGAAACTGCTAATGTCCAATTTAGGTTGGTTAGATACCTTGATTTCCCCTCATAATTCAAGGTGCAAACAAAGAAATAAACAGGTGCATTTACAACAACAGTGAGCAAGAGCAAATTAAGGAACCTGTTGACTGCTCAATCAGATTGGTTACACATACTTTGACTTCCCCTTGTAATTCACAGTGACAAAGAAAGAGATGAACGGCCGCTTTGACAATATCAACAGTGTGCAAAAAAGCCAAATCATCAGAAAAAAGGGGGCTGATGGGGCTGCAGTAGAAAAAGCTCCGGGAGCACGATGGAGGGGGCAGAGAGGGCGCCTGGGTCGCCACAGAGGCCGCATCTAGGTCGCAGCGGAGGCTGGAGGTGGCGCGGGCGCCCGCCGTGCGATGGGGACCAGGGGGTGACGTATCCGGAGGTCGGGGCGGCGAAGGATGGAGGCGTTGAGGGCGGCGGCAGCAGGGTGGCGGTGCGGACGGGGCTGCGACGGGAGAGAGCAGGCGAGCGAGAGGAGCGCGGGGCGTTGCGGAGAAATAGATGCGGTCATGCGGAGAAAGAGGAAGTCAGGAACAAATGCGAAGGAGCGTGGACCGTTGATTCTGCGGGAGGATTCTTCGAGCAATCTTAGCCTTCGATTGTTTGGGACTCACCACCACCACTACGCTTTTTTAAAATAGTAAAGATAAGAATGATAAGCATGCTGGAAAATGTAAGAGATATAGGAATTAATTACTGTGGAGCAGTTTTCTTTTACAAATATTCTATTTCAAGGAATGGAACGTTGGGTCAAATATGCTCGCTTCCCGAGCACTTAAACACATCATAATTTTCTACAAATTTTATAAATGTGAATTTCTTATAATTCTATTTTTTTACCTAATAATATTTAATTCCTTCATTTGTACCCTTGAATAATTATCATAAATTATTTAACCACTTGGTCTCTCCTCACAAATTACATGTCCGTACATTATAACGGTATCATGAGATATTTTTTAAGGATGGATTTTACCAGGCTTTTTAGTTTTCAAAGAGAGGGGGTGGTTTTTCGATCTAAGGGAGAGGAAGAAGAATGACTGCGCTTGTTTTTTAACTGGTTTTTAGGAAGTATTTTTTTTAGAGAAAGAGTGTTTTTTAAGGGAAAGAAGGATAACTACTACTCTTTTAAAATAGTTAAGAAAAATGCTAAGTTGAAGCGTATATTTGACTTTCACCGTTGGATATGAAGTTCTTCTTGTACGACGAGGGCATGATGCTGCGTCCAACGACTCCATGCACGCATGGCTGGTTGTTGTTGGGCCATGGCATGCGTTGATGCGTAGAATTCTTTCACAGGTCGGAATCTTCTCCGGTTTAATTTGGTCCCGTTTACAAATGGCAAAAATGGACCAAGGATCGATGATTAAGCGTCCTTGCCACGTTTCCTTTCCAAAAGCCAGCATTTTCAGGTGGTGTTTAGATCCAGACGCTAATTTAAAGTATTAAATATATACTACTTACAAAACTAATTACATAAATAAAAACTAATTTGCGAGATAAATTTTTTAAACCTAATTAATCCATAATTAGAGAATGTTTACTGCAGCATCACATAGGCTAATCATGGATTAATTAAGCTCAATAGATTCGTCTCGTGAATTAGTCCAAGATTATGGATAGGTTTTATTAATAGTCTACGTTTAATATTTATAATTAATGTCCAAACATCCGATGTGATAGGGACTTAAAAGTTTTAGTCCCATCTAAACATTGTCTTAAAAGTTTTAGTCCCTCCAGCTGGGGATCTTCTCTGCAAGTAGTTCTGTGATGGGTGGAAGTAACCACAGCTTCTGAATTTCTGAGGTACTCGTACTCTTGTGGATCCATCGAGGGACGAGGTTTGTACTATGAGTGTCATATAATTTATCATCATAATCCGTGTTTGATAATTTAGACGAACTCGTATATTAGTGAGAAAGAATGGTACCCTCCAACATGCTGATGAATTATCAAATGTACTTGATCAATTGGTCACCAACTCACCATAGTCGTTTTGCGAGGCCAAATTAACTTCGTTGAAATAGTAATGACTGATGGATATCAAGTAGTTAGTACTATCATTCATTACTGTAGATATGTTGTACCACATTAAATGTTGTTGGAAGGAATGAGTGAGTGCATACTAGTAGTGTACAATATTAGCATTTAATTGAATGTTTTAATAAGATATCTGTGGGTAGGCAATAATATAGCTATATCTTTTACATTGAAGCACATATAAGAGTTGACTTGGGGTGGTGCTTAGTATGTCATGATATACCAGTACATTCAATTAATTGGTATGGCGGGATAAACTGAGGGAGGTAATAAAAACTAAAATTCGACCACACATAACATGACATCCCTCTTTACATTAAAATGGTGAAGACAATGACTCCTAGCTCTAAAATCCTGATCAAAATCAAAATGCCATCGAAACACATAGATGAAAATAATTTTCCGTGAACCTGTTCCATAGTGATATACATGACATATATTTATTAATGTTGTATCTAGCCAATGCTAAACTATAATTCGGTCTTGCAATTACATATGTTTTGATTATATTATATAGCGCTAGTATCTAAAAGTAGAGATAAAAAGCCACATGAGCAAGTTCATTCTAGTCGTAGCAAAGTCAAAGCATACGGTAAGCTGCCACCGTGAGCCGGTTTCTTCCGTTGAACGGACACACAACACGCGGGGCCACAGAAGCATCGGAAGAGAAGAAAAAAAACAACCAACCAGCGCCTTACCCACACGCCAAGTACGCCACAATCCCGTGGGCCCCACCTGCATCCCCCTTCCATGGGCCCACCAGATCATACTCAGATATACTCCACCACTCCCGTGGACGCCACCCCCGACGGCAAAGTGCGCGAGGTGGACCCCACCAGGTGCGACCCGAGGGAGGCCTGAGGACCGGACACCGACCGAGTCGAAGCGAACGACTCGGCTCGGCGAAACGAAACTCCGACCCGGTCGCGTCTTCCAAATTTCTTCCTCCGCCTCCGCGAGTCGTCTCGTCATCGTCTCTCCGAAGCAACCGCTTCCTCCCACCCTTCCTCCATTTCTCCCTTCCCCCGCCTCCGCTTCGCTTCCTCCTCTCTCTCCTCTTCTCCGGCCGGATCCCGCCGCCGGCGAGGCAAGCCGCATTCCGGTCCGGCGAGATGTTGGGGGAGCTCCTCTCCAGGGTCCTGCTGTGAGTCCCGCTCTCTGCCTCCCTCTCTCTCTCGATTCATGGTTCCTGCCCATCCATCAATGGGCGAACGGGTGCGTGGTGGTTTTCCTCTTGTTCGTCTTCGTTGCGTGTGGTTTGCTGATTCCGTGCTCCGCTTTTTTGGTTGGGTTTTTGGTTTGGGATTCGTCGGCGGCGGTGCAGGCTGCTGTTCGGCTACGCGATGCCGGCGTTCGAGTGCTTCAAGACGGTGGAGGCGCGCCCCAACGACGCCCACATGCTCCGCTTCTGGTGCCAGTACTGGTAAACCCCTTCTCCATCCTCGATCTCCTCCTCTCGCTTCTGTTACTACTGCTTTTTTTTTCTCTCCTTCAACTTTCAATCGCTGTGAATAGCTTTAGTCTTTCTTTCTTTTTTTAACCCTTTTGATGTGGAGTGAGATGCAAACTTGGATAGCATGATTTTCTGTGATATACCATCATGTCAACTTTAATCCCTTCTTACCTTTAGCCTTTTGCTTCGTAAGATGGATGGTATTTTTATGTGTATCTTAGCTAAAAGTTCATGCGCAATGATACTTCGCCAACTTTTCTGTTTCCTGCAGTCTCTTCCCTTTAATATTTTTTTCTCTACATGTTAGATGTGTTTTGTTATTTTGTGTTGTCTTAATAATTGGATGTTAGGTGAATGATGATACAACCATGATACCATGTAGATAGAGTTAGTATCAATCAAGAGGGGCTTTCTAATTCCTCTTTAACTTTTATAATTTTGATGGATTAGATTGGCAGTTCTATGTTTTTTTTTTCCACGGAAAATTGGAAGTTGTTTTCGTTCCATTTCCAGTTCGTTGGCTTCTATCCTAGAAGAGGCAATGAAACCGCGGTAGATTAGTATTTGTTGATATGCTTATCCTGAATCAATGCTCTGGATTGGAATGGAATGAGATATTCTGATTCCTTTTCCTCTGCATGATATGAAGACCTGCAGTCAAATTGAGTTCGCTCTGCAATTTTGTACCATTAAGTTAATTTCAAGAAAAATAGGATGTCCATGGACCACCTATATATAATTGTAGACATAGACAATTGGTTGCTACTTGCTAGTGAGGGCGGGAAAGAAATTCCAACATTATTGCTACGAGTTTGAACTGACTCACATCATTTCTGATTTTAGCAATTAGTTATTGTTATCCTGGTTTAGTTTTCTTGTTTCCGTTTGAACTGTTTTATTTTTTCATCAAAGTTTGTTTATTACCATTCCAATTGGAGAAGAATATTCCAAGTCCCTTTTGCACCACACTCCCTTTGGAACATTTTAGGCTTTCAGGTTTCAGCCATTCAAGTCTAGAACTATCCAAAATTGTAGGGCTGGACATTTTATGCATTCCGTTGAAAGGATTATTGGCCTCAGAAGCATAAATATGTTTATTTTTAACCTAGACCTACTGTCCTGTTCCCTATCAATAATGAAGAAAGCAGGTTTCTTACTAATGACTCTGATTGATTCTTCATCAACTTATTGAATCTGATTCTCAACAGAATCAGTAGTCACTACTTTACGTCTTTACCACATAGCATAATATATAAGAGTATTAGGAAATTCCTTCATTGATCACCTTCTTTAATAATTACTTGACCCTTAACCTTATGGAATTTTGATAAGAAATCAAGTATTTCTGACACCTTAGCCTGAAAGTTTTAAATTCCAGGACTGAATGATGGTCCATGGCTCCACTCCAATTGATAGTTTTTAGTAGTAATAATGCATCAATTGGACATGAAAACTTAAATATTTCTATGGTTTCTTGCTAATTTAGTTTGGTTGTTGCTAGTCCCTTGATCCCTTCCTTATGTTCCTAAAAGAAACTGCCGCTGGTATTCAAGCATTTTATATTGTTTCTCGTCATTCATCTGTTATTTCAATCCACCTGCATGTTTGCACTTCAGATATATGTGTTGAAGAAATGTTTTAGGATTATGTGTGTACAATACAAACACCTCATCTGTTAGTTTTATAGATGTTACTAAACTTGAAACAGGGTTCTTTGTTCTTGTTTTTTATACTTGGGATGTATGCTAGTGATTACTAGTTGAATGGTCACATCCTATTTTCTGCAACAGAGATTTTTGGTTCATCAAATCCCTTGGCTTATTTAACAATGTCAATATGGTTGAGCACCTAGTTATTCATTTTGCTGTTGCTGACATAAGATGATTGATTTTTTTGTAAAAAGATGCATTATTACTCATATGCTATTTTACCTATATGATCCAAGAAATAAGCATGCCTGGTCTATTTCAATGACTGACTAAAATATGGAAGGTTCTGATATGCAATTGTATTCATTTTATTCTGCTGAATTGACTGATCTGTAGACCAATTCAAAGTGTACCATTGACTTCAATCCCTCTGTGGAAAAGTCGTTTATTGCAATAATTTTTATGTGATTACCTAACACATGTTTGAGGCTCTCTCCTTAGTCCTTACCATAAAGAAATATACAAACAGAATAAGAAGGCCCCTTTTGATTGCAGACCAATGTTCAGAACACAGAGAGAGAGTTATTGATATGCACATGAGAATATGCTATGCCTGGCTAATTTTGAGTTTTCTTGTGCCCCCATTTGACTATTATTGTTTTGTTAAGAGTTGACTCAGTAGGTATCTTTTTTATTTTTTGAAAACTAACTCAGTAGATATCAGTAATTAGTTTTCTTGTGCCTCCATTTGACTTTCAGTACTAGCCAATGGTTTATTAGTTCTTACATTCTATTTGTTGGAACAGCATGGCTTTCCATAAAATGTTTGCATGAAACATTTAATTCAAGAGGTTGTTGGAGATTGTAGTCAACTATGTTTATAACATATCTGTAGATCCTATTCTGGTTTGGGATAGAGAAGGCATCATTGGCATGTGATATTACAACAAAACTTGATATGGGTGATTTCTTTCATGATATTTCAATGTGGTAATAGGTAATGATACTCATCGCATGCTAAATTGGCAAGGGTATATATACCGCAACATTTTCAGAGAAAATATCTTGTCGAGTTTCAATTTTTCGTTTGCTTGAATGGCATTTTAGTAAATGCAGTGGTACAGCAAAGAAGAGTCTTTAAACATTCACTGACCAGTTGCGCTTTGGGCATCAAACAGAAGTTGACAGAGTGCTTAAGTTTCCAGTACTGAACTAAACAGTTAAAAGTTGCGCTAACATAGTAGATTGACCACTATGTCTTTCTACCTTTTTTTGTGTGGAATTCATGGGGTTGTGAGGGCTGTTAGGTTATATACCACGTCAGCATACAGGGTTAATACTGCTAGTTTTCAGCTCTATGAACAATAATTTGTTTACTTTAAATTTGTTTGAGGTTCAAGTATCCAATAGGCTAACAGTTAATGTCTTGTCTATGAATGTTGGCAGGATTATTGTGGCCATGGTAATAGCCTTTGAGAGCCTCATCTCATGGTTAGTTCAGTTCTCCTCTGATTTTATTTTCTAAAAAAATTCCTGTGTTATAGATTTCTTGCTTATGCATGTGTACTATTATATGCATTCCAGGATGCCAATGTATGGAGAAATTAAGCTAGCTTTCTTTGTTTACCTGTGGTATCCCAAAACAAAGGTAACAAAGTACACTGTTTCTGAGCTTTGATATCTCTTTAAATCCCTGTGTTCATTCACTTTCCGATCAAAAAATCCACATGTACATTTTCGTCAGTAACACCCGTCTGAATTTAAATGCTTCTGCAGGGAAGTGATGTTGTATATGATACCTTCCTTCGGCCCATTGTAATGCAATATGAACCAAACATAGAACAGAGGTTACTGCATCTGAGGGCGAAATCTGGGCAGCTACTTAGCTTCTACATGAAGAACTTTGCCGACAAGGGGACAGCTTTCTTCATGGATGTCCTGCGCTATGTTGTCTCTGATAAACCTGAGGGATCCAATCAAGAGGTAATGCCTTTTTTACCTGTCAACATAGCATACACTTAAATGACAGATTTTCATCTTTTGAGGCTTTTATCCTCCATATATTTTTTTTTTCTGCATGAGCTAGTTCTGTTACATAAGTTTAGAGAACCTTATTTCCTCTTTTTAGCTGTGAGTTTTTATGAGTTAATGGATTTGGTTATACTGAAAAAAAATTTGACCATATATTTTCTCATGTAAATCAGTCTATTCTTAATGTATGTTCATCTCCTGTCCATAACACAACATAAAGTACCTGTGAATAGGATAATATTTATTTTAAAAGAATTTTCTATGCACAAAGCACTGGTATCATTCTTCTTGGTCAAATTTTAATTTTAAAAAATACTGAGACTTATTTTAATATCAGATGTCAGCATCAGATATTACCAGAAAGTCCAGACTGCTTAGTATATGCTGTCAGGAACTGAATAGGTCGTTTTTTACTTTCTATTGAATCAGGCATTCTGTATCTTTCATAAGCAAAGTAACACAATTGAAGAACTACTATTATTTACTACCAGAAATTAATACTCTTAACATCAGAAAACTGTTTTTGTTTACCATATGGTTTGTCTCAAAAGGACTACAAATTATTCGAAGTTGCTTTCTTACTCTTAAGAACATAGCTATGCACTCCGGTGATCAGAATCCTCAAAATACAATTAGTCAGCAAACTCTTCTTTTCCATAAACCATGACACCAACTGTTCTCACATTTCTTCAGCCAATCTCATCTTTTCCATAAACCATGATACCAACTGCTCTTCCCATCTGGAGAAACTTCACCATGCGCCAAAACAAAGTGTTACCATTTATGGTGGTCTCCTCCAACCCTCTGCAAAAACCACTCCTCCCCCTTTGTTTCCCTCTCATTGCCCCCACAGTGACAAGCAGACAGGAGCATTATCCAATCCGTCCATCCATTCATATGCCAGGGACCTGTTCCTTCTTCCCAAATCCCAATCCCAATTTAAGTTCATGGCTCGCCCGTGCGGCCCCTGCCCTTGTCAGCACTCGCTGCTTTCGCAAAATCGGGCCTACCAGGACAGTGATGCTCAACCAGCTGCTGCAGCCTGCAGTGTTGTAGGGAAGAAAAACCACCCCGCAGGAAACGTGGGGTAATGTCTGCTCAAGAGCCAAAGGGCCAACCATGCAAATGCACACTCATTCCCTTCCACATAACCAAAACTTGTCTGATTTCTGTCATGTTACAACACCTGCCTTGCAATGCTGCTATCTCCTGTTTTGCATGGCTGTTCCATTCATTCTTAATACTCCCTCCGTACTAAATATAAGCATTTTTAACTATAAATCTGGATAACCATGTGTCCGGATTCGTAACTAAAAGTTGCTAGTATATTTTAGGACTTGCTAGTATATTTTAGGACGGATGTAGTAGTATGTTCTATCAAACCAGGACTCCACTATTCCAATGCCCTGAACCCCTTGAGTGCAAACTATAGAAGCCAACATTCAGTAACATATATTCCTAGTAAACATATGGGATATTTTAGGGGACAATTTCTACCTGATGACCCACAAGTAAAATCTAGAATAAATAAAGTGAGTCAACTAATACTTATGGGTCGGCTTGGGTCTATCCCTACTTATTCTTTTTTCAAGAGAGAATACGTGAGGAATTAATATTACTCTAAAAAATAACAAATCAGCACATGCCATGTCAAATTGGTCGCGGGTGACAATTGGTGGTTGTGTGCCTGTATGATCTGACGATGGTCCTGCATATAAAAGCTCACGTCGAGCTCCGACAAATCTGCATCAACACAAACCTACGTGTCCACCATACGGACATGTGCACGAATCACAACGAATGAAAAAATGAGATGCACACTGGACTGGAGACGATCTGAAACACAAGCGGTATAACATACACTGACAATGGTTCTGATCCTCTCTGTTTCCATATGCAGCAGCGCAACAAGAAGTCCGGCGGCTGGAGCCCCTTCGCGACCAAACGCCGGCCACCGTCGCCGCCGCCGCCGCAGGAGTCCCTCTTCGAGAGCAACCCCGAAGCCGCCGCCGTCGCCGAAGTTCTCAAGGCAACCATCAACCCCAGGCCCCGGCGAGGAGCGCAGAATGGCAAGAATTACTATTAGAGAAGAAGATCCAGCGACTCTTACAAACAGTTTTAGAAGATGATAATGATTGCTGTACATAGAATGATTCATCAAAGAAAAGAAAAAAAAAAGAGAGGAGATTGAGATGGGGTACATAGAAAAATTCAGCAGTATATCCAATGTGAAATGAAACAGATTTGTCCATAATGAAAGCATGTTGTATATGCTTTGGTGATAGAAATTAAATCGTTTCTCTTTATTTTTCCCCAATCATTTTAACCTTTTCTTCTCCTTCTTCTTCACATGCTTGGTGTTCTCATATCCTTGACATTATTGGATCAATCATGAGCTCATCACTCAAAAAAAAAAGAGAGAGAAAAAAATCAAGAAATATTAAGTTGAGCTCAGGCTAACTAATCTGCTTCTGTTACCATGCAATCAAACATCTCTCTTTGTTGCTATCATCTCCTCCTCTTTGAGACTAATCCTAGCAAGTTATTTACAAAAATTCCAACGCAAGCAAATCCTCTAAAGTTTGTAATTAACAAAAGAAAAATAGTCTAATCACACATAGACTAGAAAAATGAGAGAAGAATGGGAGAGGAATAATCAAGTGCGATTAACTAGTAACCGCACGGCTCGCCGTCGATCGATCATGCATGTCGCCGGAGGCGGAGGGGGAGAAGTCGTCGTCGATCATGGCCGGAAGAGCGCGCCGATGAAGCTGAGGCAGCCGAGGAGGAGGCGGCAGAGCGGGCCGCGCCAGCGCCGGCGGTGGCGGCGGCCGGGGTCGTCCCTCGCCGACGGCGTCATCTGCAGGTAGGCGTACGCCGCGTGCTTCACCAGCGGGTGGCGTATCATGTGTATGTCGCCGCAGCTTCCGCCGCCGCCGCCGCCGCACGCCGCGGGCGAGCACGACGCCGCGTACCCCGGCGACATCAGGATGTCCCGGAGGCTCGTGTACCCTCCTCCCCTCCCAGCCGCCTCTCCTCCGCCGCAGGGGATCTCGATCTCCGGCGGCGCCCACGGCGCCGCCGCCGGACGCGCCCGCTTCGGCGGCGTGCGCCAGTGCCGCAGCTCGAAGTCACCCGCCGCGCCGCCGCCGCCGTTCGCCAGCGGCGACCGCACACGTCGGAACTTCCTCGGCGGGGAGGGAGACGACGACGGCGACGACGACTCCGTCATCCCGGCGGCGGCGGCGGCGGCGGCAGCTGGCATCGCGAGGAGAGAGAAACCACGACGACTTGGGAATTAAACCAGAGGGGAGAGAGAAGAGACTTCGCTGCGAGAGTGTACTATATAACGTCTCCAAAAAAAAATTCGGGAAAATCACCTCGGGCCCACATGTCAGTGACCGAGAGAAAATAATTTTGGGTGGATTTTAATGTGAGAATATAATAAATTTGGGGGGAAGCGAGTGCACCCGAAACGGCTTGTCAGATGGATGGGTGGTGGAGGTGGGCCCCGGGGGCAATAATTGGGGCGTCCACGTCATCAACGCCCCGGCTGCCTTAAAAACAAGGTGTTTCTCCGCTGGTTTTTTGCTGTGAAAGCTTTGGTTTCTTCCGCTTAATTGCACAGCCAGTGAGAATTTCTTGCTGTCATTTGTACTATCTTGATTATTATGCTAGCATTACTGTTCTTAAGTGACATATGACAAATATACCAGCCTCTGTTCATAAATGAAAGGATCCGACAGACTATGTACCTAGATAATACTTATCCAGATACATAGATCGGATCCAGCGGACAACGGTATCTATTATCCGATAACTCGTATTGTTCGATGACTCGTAACACGGGATATCTAATAGAATTTAAGTGCTTTTTTTCATGAATTGTAAACAAATTTTATAGCAAATAGTTAATATAATAGGATTTGCCCGTGGTTTAAAACTTTCCTAGATTCACATTGCTCGGGTCCCTTGTATACTTATTCACTAAGAGGAAGAAAATGTGAATTTTTTAAAATATTCACTAAGAGAGAATATGTTTATTTCGTTTGTACTATAAGATCACTAATGGTGTAGTACACTTCTTTTTTTTAAAAAAAGGGAAAAGATTTGCCGCTTTTATATTGATACAGAAGGAGTAAAACATGACAAAGAATATTTACAGGGTCTGGGGGAAACCGCCAGGCGGACCAAAAAAGGGAAATAGGGGAGACCACTCTCCTGAAGGTATGAGCTCTATTAGCTGCACCGCTCCCGCCTTGATCCAATGGTGTAGTACATGGTTCATATGTTGCAAGAAGAAAATGTATGGGTAAGATTGTAAATATACTACCTCCGTTCATAAACAAAGATGCAAGATATATGTACTCAAACTTAGATGAGTACTCGTCCAGATACATAGCCTAGATACATTACATTCATTAAGAGAAAAGAGAACGCTTATTTTGTAACATATTCACCGAGAGAAAATGCTTATTTCTAGCTATCGTTTTTACTATAGGATCATTAATGGTGTAGTGCATGTTTCATATGTTCCAATAAGGAAAATGCAGGGGAACATATGAAAAATAACACTCTCTTCGGCCGAAATTATCTATCTTTTTCAACAACAAAAAAGAACTAGGTGGAAACCATTTGCATGGTCTGGAATGACAAGTATTTCCGTCCGAAGCGAGTAATGCTAATAGAGTGTGTGGTCAGTTTCTTCATTTTGTTTCTCTTGTAAAAGTATTCATTTCTTTACAATGCAGGGAGAAAAGGTAAGGCCACTTTCTTTGCAAGGGACAAATTGCAACTGAATAGATATATATGTGGCCTGTGTGGCATAAAGCATTGCTGGCTACTAACTGAAACAACACTTGTCATAGCAAATGATGTTACAACCTTTTCTTCTTCTTTTTCCTCTCATTTGTTTTTGAGTGTGTGTGGTGTACATGGTGTATACTGACTGTTTTTTTTTTTTGAAAGAAGGCAAAAGTTTTGCCTTGTATATATTAATAGAGCAGGAGAAAAATAAAACTAGATATATGCAGGGTTAGCCGAAAAAAAAGCAATAACCCACAAAATAGAAGAACAAAAAGGCAGGTATTAAGTGATATCTCCCAAAATTCCAAACTCCTGTAGGATTGCAGCCCCTGTTTTGACCCATGCTCTTTCTTCCTCCTTGATCTTTGCTAAAATTAAGGACGGCGTAGATGCATTGTTGCGGAATATTCTTGTGTTTCGTTCGCACCAGATTTCCCACGAGATTAAAATCACCAGGGTCCTGAGAGGCATGCGCGGGGTGCTTGGGGACTCCGCTACGAGGGTCCACCACTGTTCGACTAAGTGACAGTTTTCCCAACTGTCCATCTGGAGGTCAGTCCTAGTCCATCTCTGGATTTCTACCCATATTCTCTTTGTGAGTCTACATTTGGCCAGGAGGTGTAAGGTCTATTCGTCAACAGTGTAGCAAAGTGGGCAAATCTGTTGGTTTTGCCATCCTCTTTTCTCCAGCATGTCTGCCATCCATACTCTGTTTTGCGTGACCGTCCATACCAACTGTTTTGTGAATACCACAATAAGAAAAGTATAGCCACAAGCGAGTATTTAGTATTAACAATACACCAGGCATACAAGAATGAAATTGAGGGGAATTCTACACTTGAATAAAATAAAAACAAAACAAAGAGTCAACCTCAGTGTTGTGTATCGTGCGTCGAAAAAAAAAACGTCGTAATGAATAATTCAAATACATATATTTCTAGCTATCACCAACCGTCCTCGAGAAATCGAATGGCCATGATCGAGACAAGTGGCGCGCCAGACGCGGTGTCACGTGGGTAATGAGAAATTGTGGTCGGAATGGAGATGTGGCCCTAATTTAATTCAGCAGAATTTTTGCTCATGGACTCACGATCTCACATCACAACGTCAACTTTTTCTTGTTCGTGTTCACTCATGTAGGCCCTGGGAATGGGACCCAGTCAGCATCAATCCAACTCAGCATTCCACATTGGAATCTTAGCTAGTTGCCTCCTAATGATGTAAATACTTTGATAGTTAGATAAGGCTTAAGCACTCAAAAAACAAAATAGTAAATGTGCAAGAAACTACTATTAACTCCTTTGGAATTGGACATCTACTAGGATTAGTTGGGTCAAGTGATGCAAATTGCATAAATTCCCCCCTTATCGGGACAAGTAGGATTCACTTTAAAGTCATATTATACCTGCAGATTTTTTGGATTAAAAAATTGGGGCCCAAGTGGACTGTGCCATTATTCATAATGTCAAATACTCTCTTAATGATGAGACAAATCAAGACCAGTGCTAGCTGGATCATATTCTCTTGCCCATTCCATTGCTTGCTTTGATCAATCATATGACAATGTGATGACATAGAGGTGTAAACATTAGGTCTAATTTCCACATTTGATCAACTAAAATACTACTTACTCCTCTGTCCCCTTTTATTAGTCGCTAGGAATCTGTGCTTGTGAGGGGGGCACAACTCCCAAACGATAATTATAAAGAGCCGGAGGGAGTACTTCACAGAAGAAATTAAAAACTTAGTGTATTGATTTTAACCAAAAAAAAAGAAGCTTTGTGTTGGCCGGCCAATTTGGATGCAACAAATATTGTTGGCCGGCCATTCCTGTCTGCTAAGTGCAATCAAAGCTCAAGATTTTCCAAAAGACTCGTGTTTTCCATCATATGGAAAATAAAAAAGTTTGCCCCCTTAATGAAAGAACACCACACAGCACAATGCACAGACTTTCATGGCTAATCGGCTAAGCTTTTGTCATCATTTGGCTACCTGAATCGACATGCACAATGCACAAGTATAGTCATATCTGTTTCAGTTACATACTTTTCAGGGAATTTCTTCTCTCTAGTGATCAACTAGTACTTGACACATCGTTGTTGAGAGTTAAGACAGCAGGTTAGTTCACTCCATGTGCTACCAGTTAATAGCTTAATGATTGGTTATTAGAAGGGTAACAGAATCTGCCTGCTCAAAAAATGAAGAGGATAATATAATTTTGCTAGTAGTAGAAACCAGTAAGATAGTAGCAGCAAAGTTTTATTCTTTTTCTAAAAAAAAAAAGCAACAGTAGTAGGGTAAAGTGAGACATAACCTTCAAGTAGTCAAGCTCCAAGCAAGTAGATAAGTCTCTTCACGTGGTACTGATGTGGTGTGCCATTTACGAGTACTCTGCAAAAGATAGGAGATAATATTCGACAATGACAGTGACTCGTTTTAATATTTAAGATAACTTGTGAATAAAACAATGGACAGCAAGAGAAATAATAGTCAAACTGTGGGAGATGTGACAAGCAAGAAAATGAAACGGGGTAATTAGCTCATAACTCAAAGCCGCAAAGAACACATCAGAAGATATTATCCAGTGATACTAAGTATTCCTTCCATCCCAAAGTAAGAGACATATTACTCCAATATTATATGTTGACCAATAATTTCTTTTTCACAATATATTATCAACAACTACAAAATTAACATCATATGAAAGCACGCTTAAAATACAAATCTAGTTAACTGCATGTATGGCACTTAATATATATATTGTTAACTTAATAACCAATCAAAAGTTGTAAACGTTGAATTTTTCTAAAAATATGTCCAACTTATTTTTTTTTTTTGGATCGGAGGGAGTATTATAAAGAAAAAAAATCAGGCCAAGGATACATCACAAGACCCTTCGAAAATGAAAGAGAACGAAATGTTACATGTGATTGCCCAGCAATGGCCAATGGAAGGCTGATCCAGCAAGACACTGAAGACAGACTTGTCAAGTTGTCATATGTAAAGCTACCTACTTCACTGCATCAGTCCATTTCAGGATGGCACCAGTGATGCAGTGATTTTTAATAGATACCATCAAGAATACGAAAAATTTATAGTACAATAGGGTCAGCTTCAAGTTTTACAGCGCTTCCTGAATCCTGAATAATTTTAGTCCCGGAGCTTGCAGCACTGTCTAACTTAAACCTAGTTGTACACTCCTTTTTGTGAGATACAACATACAACTCACAGGAACCACAAATTCAGCTTTAGGATTCATTCATCTTGCCAGTCAAGACCTGAATGATCAGGACGTTGTGATGCCCTTCTTGATCCAGGAAGCTGCCAATTTGCCATCTGTACATCATCACAGGCTCACAGCCATTCCCTGAACCTCTGTTCTACGGTTTTCACGTGGTCAACAGTAGCCCATGCCAAGAAACAGACATTTTCCCAGGTATCTGGATGGTACTTCCACAATGTTACCAGGTTTTCAGCTTATGCAGGAGTCTCCATCCATAATGTCAGAGGATGGTTTATCCTGCTGCCGAGGCGTGCTAACCTCCAGGAAGTCCTCTGCATTGAATTTTTCGATTCCTTCCCACTCCACCTCTGCTGTGTTCTCGAGTTAGGGTTTTAGCAATTTCACATCAAAATGAGGTATGATATACTACATTATTATAGAGGATAACCAAAATGCATGAGTGATATAGACTGTTTGAAAAAGGATACGTGCTGTCTTCCACATGTCAGTAATGCTAACCCCAGTATCTGATAAGAGCCAGTAGTCTGCATCAGTCTGCAAATCAAAAATGGGTTGTCACATAATTAAGAACTTGTACCAGGGAGTAAATAGCTATATAAATTTCAAAGGAACACAAATGCGATACAAAAGCCTAAAGGTTATGTCCTGGAAAAATAAGAAAGGATTCTTTAGTTTACTTCCATTTTTATTGGAATTCTTTTGAGCATAATATTTTTCTAATACTGTCCATGGCTTGGTACTCTCTCTATGAGGTAGCATAAAAAGTAAATATTCATTAAACGGTTTTCTTCCTAAAGGGAAAATGGGGTCTGCAATTCATCTATGTGATGATCGATCAGTAACAAGATCAGATTCTTTGCAGGTCAAATTATCAAATGAACAGATGGTAGAAGTGGGAAATGCTATAGAGCACACAGAAAGAAGACAAGACGAAAATAGAAAGTGATTTTTCTTTTGCGGGGAAAAAATAGAAAGTGATATAGTGAGCCTAAAAAAAGAAAGTGACATAGTGAGGTTGCTGCGAAGTGGTTCTACGTGCATAATGAGAGAAACACATCAGGTAAACTGAGGCACAAAGTAAGAGGTACTTAAGTTCAGCAATAAAGTGAAAGAAGAGCACAAAAAATACAGAATCCTAGACAGATCAATTCAGGTTTGAATATCTTGCCAACAGTTACGCAAGGAAGTAAAACTTACATCAAGTTCTGAAGGGACAATCTTCATCATCCCGCCAATATCCTGTGAACTAGGAGCATCAGAAGGCATTAGCAGCCCATCTTGAATATTTGGCTGTGACTCTGCAGCTTTGTTGGGTTCTGCAGCCAACAGCGTCCTGGGATTCTCTAGAGAATCCATGCTTACTGGCTGCACAGTCCTTGGAGGAGTCTCCATGCCACTCATCTCCTCAAATTGACTATAAATAAATAAATAATGGCATTAGCCTTCATGCTAAGTTAGAGCTCTACATTATGAAGCTATGATCATAACAGAGATGTAGAAGTAGATGAGCATATACCTAACTAGGTAGACATCTATTGGACCCATAGTACTCCTTAGAACAATCCTATATCTCCTCTGTGGATAATCATTCACCTGCATGAAGAAGGAATACACCTCCATTAACAAAATGTAACATCCACCCAAGGTCCTGAACACAGCAGACATTTTACAACTCACTTCATCAGGATCTGGGACCTCCAAAGTTGTACCATGAGGCGCTTTGATTGCGATCAGTGTCTGATTCTGCAAATTACAGTAAAGTACTCGTAATTTACTTGCTCATAAATAAACAACAGGATCATCAAACAATTACTAGAGTTCAAAATAGACAGAACCTGGAAGCAGGGCAAAGACTTGATGTCATCTTCCGTAACATAGAGCCACCTGATGGAAGAGAGAAGCAAAAACAGATCTTAAGCTTACATTGTAGTCAAGACATCTTAGGTAATTATGTTGTACTAATAGCTACTCTTAGAGAAAAAAAAGGAGATAATTACTTTTGGTTATTTTCATCTTCTGTGAGTCCTCTTAACTTATCTCGCATTTCACTGTGAGAAACATTCGAACAACATGCTTAGTGAAAGAATCACACCAGAAACTCTAACTAACCGGTCATCAACCTTATTTGTTGATCTACGCTGTGCTCCTGCAGTGAGAGGGCTTCAATATCAGCCTGCGGGTGACAAATATATCATTAGTTAAGCACCTGCTTCCCCAGAACATGTTTTCAATCAGAAGCAATATTTAATAATTGTAGTAACAATAATAGGGATATCACAAAGCATGATACCTGTAAGATGGACATATCATCACTAACTTCTCCTGGCCGAGAGTCATCAATTCCTCTGAAAAAGGAGACATAAAGCATGTGATATCCATAAAATGCAATTTACAGATATGGATATAAAGAAAATATATTACTTCCAACGGATATTGTTCTTGAGCTTCTTTTCTATCAGCCCTATCCCTTCAAGGACATTAGTGATGTCATATATACGCCTTTTTTGTACCTGCAAAACATTTTACATACATATAAGCTTGATAAAATAAAGGTGTGTTAGCACACAAGATATGGAAAAGAAAAAAGGGAATATTAACCTCTAGTGTTTCTGCAGCATTATTCAAATCAACTATGCCGCCAGGTGCACCCTTTAGCAAGTTTAGGAACTTTTTTGTCAATAGCCCTGAAAGACAATAATACCGATAAATGGCATAAATTAGTAAAGAACCTACCGATCAAACCTCAAACCTAAAGGAGAACATCAGTTAAAATATGAGTTACTCTTCTTACCTAGGGAGCTATCATATCGGCAGCCACCAACAGGTGTAACCGGATTGCCTGGAGAACCTGGCAAAGAGGATGGGGTTAACATGAGTAACTTTTCCCGTGATAACGATGATTCATGGGCTCATGCTAACTCCTGACTGAATGTGCAGTACTCACTAGCGCACAAAGGGGTCTGGGGACAAGATTTCTGGCCTTTTGCAGCTTTTGATTTGGCAAAAGCTTTTGAACCTTTTCCTGAAAGCGGTGTTGGAACTGGGCTGCCTGCTGGATTAGTGTATCCAGGGCTCATCATCCAGTCATTTGATTCAGCAGCTTCATTCTCTTCTCTGTCATGTTTTCGCTTTAACTACAAACAAAATATTGTTGTTAGATTATGAGCAGAAAAAAAAATATTGCAGGAAGATGTCTCAGTATACTTTCAAAAAGCGTTAAATTGTACGTGTTACAGGACAAGGATGTCTGAAGTGTTCTGTTCAACCAAAAAAAAAAAGCAATACCTAAGAAGAATCACAATAGCAAATTCCATAAACTGTATTCGTCTGATGCCAGAAGTCTTATGTAAGCATTTATGCATTACTTCACAAGGATTCAAGCTAAGGGGAAGAGAGCTATATGAAAGAAATTTAACTCAGAAACAGAAGTTTTCAGAAGGGTAACTGTTATCAATGGATCCTGGTAAAGTTAATTAATATGAGAACTACTTCCTGAATTAAGAAATTATAATAGATTATCGGTTGAAAACAATGGAGTCAATACTGTAACAAATTCAAGTTCCATGCTTCTTCTAACAATGCATTGGGTAGCTAGCCAAAGATTGAAACCCGTGACATAGACACAATAAAATTTAGAAAGTTGTGGAGCATGGCTTGAGGTTTTCAAACAAGCGCTTGAATAACATACAGGCATGAGCTAGAATTGGTTGCTAGGACAGTATTTAGTAATTTTACGTTTTAAGCTTAATTAACCCTCTACAAGAGATGGAAGCATGACTATCAGCTATCGCAGAATTTCGGCAACATTATATCTCACTATTACAAGACAGTACGTAGGAAACCGTACTGATCCATGTTCCTATAAGCTACCATGAGCGAAATTTACCTACATGCCCACATGACAAGTGTAACAATGTCAACATTTCCCCTTCAGAACCTGTACCCATTTCCCCTATTTTAAAGATGAACACGAAAACAACACATCAGTCACATTTGGAAGTAAGGTGGTTATTGAATCCCCTCCTCACCGTGAATTTAGGCAGAGCTTGATTAAATCATTCAGCATAACATGAAGCACCAACAAGGGCCTTCCAAAGTGGCTCACACTACATCAATCCATGAGTACAAGAATCACCAAACCGCGTTCGCCGTGGACTATCTAACTAGCTCAGCTTTGCGCGGCATCACTTAACTATAAAAAAACCCCTCATCTTCCCCCAAAGCAGCCCTTCCATGAGTAATAAGTGAAATCCAATTTTATAAGAACGGTGTTAACGAGTTCCACGGAATTATTCCAACCTACCTAGCAACAGATTCAACAGAAACCTCAGCGAAGCGTCCCCATCTGACCAACCCCATCCGGGAACATCAGAACACAGAAGAATTATCAAATCTCTCTGCAGGATTGCGCGGCAACCCACTGAGGCGCGCAAGATTCAACCAAAATTTGTTTCCCTCCGCCGCAGCAAGAAACCACCCATCCCCACATCCACACCCCCCAGCTCGCTCGCCCAACCAAATCTACCCCGCCCCCTCTGCAGCATTGCTACTACATCCCAGCTACCGCGACGGTGGCGCAGACAAACTCACGCCTCTCCTCGCCGCCGGCGAGACGGGTGGGGGGACCACACCCCGCGAGCGTTCGTCCAAATCGAACAACTGAAACGAGTAGCAAACAAGGTTTTCCACAGTGTCAACCCCCCCGGGAGGGACTCACTGGCGTCCGGATGAGCACGGCCTCCGTCATGTCCCCGGCGGCGGCGGCGGCGGCGCCACCGCCACCGGAGCCGAACTGGTGGTACTCGCCCGGCGGCGGCGCGAACGGCTGGTAGCGCTGGAGCAGCACCCGCGCGGCGACCTCGCTGGAGCCGGCGCCGGCGGCCGCCATGAGGGGATCGGGAGTGGGAGGATCGCGGCGCGGCGCGGCGCGGCGAGCGCTAGGGTTTGGATCTGAGGAATTTTTTGGCGGCAGAAGAGGGGGGGAAAAACGAGGGAAAAGTGGGGGAGGAGACGAAAGGAGGGAAATTCCGGGTTTTACTAGGAGTGGTGGCTAGAGGAAGGAGGGACACTATTCTAGAGGGAAATGGAAAAATAAATATGAAAATTGAAAAGTCATTTTCTTTTTTTTGGGGCACTTTTTAATGATTGTTATTAGGAGCAGTTTCTTTTTTAGGTTCACAATATGTTTTTTTTTCTCATGTTTATTAGTATCAATTTATGTTTTATGTTTTTGTGGTATAAATTTAGCATTTGATTGAATTTTGTCAAACCCTATTCTAGAGGAAAATGGAAAAAGGGAAAAAAAAGGATGAAAAGTCCTTTTCTGGGGAGGAACTTTTTAATGATTGTTATTAGGAGTAGTTTCTTTCTTAGGTTCACAATATGATTTTTTTCTCGTGTATTATCAATTTTCCCTTTTTAGGTTTGTGATATGAATTTTGCATTCGACTGAATTTCGTCAAATCTGTTTTTTTAGGTAGCTGAGTGATAGAATGCGATGAGATATGTGTTAAACCATATTATATTTCACACTTTTTCTGGAATAAATGGTTTATTTTTTTCCCAAAAAATCTCGATGGTTGCCATTTGCTAAAAGAAATACCACAATAATTTCCGAGAAAAAAAAACTCCTCATATTCCGCGTTATGATAAACTAACTTGTGCCGATCAAATGGACCATCTTGTCATCTTGTTAACCAAAACTAAAGTTTTTTTTTGAAAACTCAAATTCATTTCACCTTAGAAACATAGGACATGTTTGATAGTACAACTTGAAAGGTTGAAATTAGGTTGCAAACTAGAGCAAAACATTGCCTCGAGGGATAAGCTAAGTGTGAAATGACCAAAACTAAATTTACTTTGGCAAAATTAAGTTACCAAGAATTTTAGCAACGCGCTAATGCGATGAATTCGAATGGAAAAAGAGAAAAGAAAAAGGAAAAAAAATCCGTGGGCGATAAAGCGATGCGTGGGTGAGAAACCGTCCAGCTGTGCGTGGGGTCAGAAATCCGTGGAGTGTGAGGAAGTGCGCGCGCTTTTTGTTTTTCCCGCCACGGCGGCTTCTGTGTTTTCCTGTGTGTTTTGGCGGGGAGCCTCCTGATTGGCTCGCGCCAGCGCACCAAAATGACCCGGTAAAAATATAAATGCGTAACCACACCGAGAAGACGGAGGCTGACAGGTGGGCCCATGGGTTTGGCTGTCCCACTTGTCAGCGGCTGAAGCAGAGGATGGTAGGGTATGGACGTGGACGTGTCCCCACCCTGGGAGGAGGACGGGAGTACGGTTCTGGATCGTCTGTGGCAACACAGTGTCTCCGCGACTCTCTGGACTCTGGTGTTGAGTTTATCTTAGCCGTTAAAATGTGCATCGAGATTCGTGCTATGGATAGATGAGCTTTATACTGTACCCAAGGATGTGCATCGAGATTAGTTGTAGGGAATGCAAGAAAGTGCATACCATCCGAGGTGGCTTTTCATCCATCGTATCCTCTTATTTCTCACGTGTCACTTTAATTGTTATAAAGAATTTAGAAGATATATTAATAAAACATTCAACTGTAATATTATATATCTCGTCGAGGACTACAATTTTAATATAAGGTTTATCTTCATTTGACTTTATACATATAATTCTCTTAAAATATGAGGTTATATTTATAGGTCAACCGTTGCACTAATCAATTAGTACTAGTACAACCGGTACTTTAAGAAGTCTACCTATAGAACCAACATGACCAAACTTTAGAAATTAATAGAATTTCCATTTTTGAGTATGGTTGAGGTGAGCCAAAAGCTCTCTATGATCCTTAACATATTTTCTTTTAATATGGTCATGTCAATATTTCCTTAGGATACTTATTTTAATATTATTATCCATTGTTCTCAGAGTTGTATGTGAATGATCGTATAAGAAGCATTTTGCAAGAAACATTGATCGTATTTAAAGGTAATATTGTAACATCTCGGAGAATTTTTGTTCACCTAAATTCGACTTAAATAAAATTCCCACGGCTTTCAAAGTTTCAGGCCTTATTCGGATTAAAGGATTTCTAGAGGATTTTTGAAGGAATCCTGTTTAGGGCTTATTCGTTTCAAAGGATTCGTAAAGGAAAAGTACAGGAATATTCAATCCTTTGGAATGAGCACTATACTATCATTCGTTTCAAAGGAATGCATGAAAGGAAAAATTCCTATCCCTCCACTTTTAGGGGGAAAACAAAGAAAAAAAATAATCCATTCCAACCCAATGTTTTCAATCCTTTGGATTGTTTGCAACCCAACCATAGAAAAATTTCCTATGTTTTCCAATCCATAGGTTTGCACATGCATTCCTGTATTATTCCTATGTTTTCCCTATTCATACGATTTGAAAATCCTACGAACCGAATAAGCCTTCAATAGGAATTTTTCCTTTCCTATCATTCGGATAGCAAAAGTGGATCACAGGAAAACCGAGGGAAACTTTCCTCCGCTGTTGATTCCAATGGAGAACGCAGGAAAAAATACATTGACTCTGATCTCTTTTTTTCATTTCCTTCACGTAAGACCGAGGAAATCAAGCGCTAATCAATTGTAATGACATGATGGGACTAACATTTTATTGCTTAATTAGACTATAATCTATGATATTATTGTTGATTGGAAAATTCCTATGGTTTATATATTCATGTATTCCGAACGCTCCACACCATCAAATTCCTATGTTTTTTAATCCTACGTTTTGCATATGTAATCCTATAGTATTCCTGTATTTTTCCTATTCCTATGATTTTCTATCCTTTAATCCGAACAAGCCCTCAACATTTTCAAATGGTAAGGACAAAGTTTCTGGAGGCGGGCTTCCCTAATAAGCTTCGTCTACTAGTTGTTTTTTACATGTGGCTTTTTAAAAGTATTTCTAAAAAAATAGATTTGAAATTATATAATAAATATATGGCCCCTAAACGATATCAAATGAAAAAAAAAAGACTCCCAACTACAATTGTGAATGGGAAACCATCGATAACGGAATTATGGGTATATTACTCTATCCGCTAGATTTCAAAGTAATCATGACGAACATATGTTTTCGGTAAGATTTATGTGAGGTTAGTAGCCAACCTCCATATTTTCAGCCTGTATTAGAGCAGTGCAATTTCACGTATGTGCATCACTTGAAGGAAAAAAGAAAATCGACATACAAGTCCATAGATGAATGAAACTAAATCAAATTTGATATATACACCGCGGACGTGCAAACAAACGTCAATCCAAAGATCTGAATCGTCAACGAAATTTGCATGAATCAAAAACAAAACATCAAAACAATTTCGATAATACAACAGGGACATAAAAAACACACACACAAAAAAAGGGAAAAATGATACGAATTTGTCAGTACTTCACGGTGCACCGGTCGCCGGAGCGGAGAAAGTCGGTGACGCCGCCGATGCCGCGGCGGCGGCGCTCGGCCTTGACCGGAATCCTCACCGGACACCGAATCTTCGGCCTGGCTCGTATCGGGATGAAGCCCAGCTTGTACCTCACCCGCGCGTCGATCACCAGCTCGAACCCGACCTCGCCGCCGCCGCCGCCGCCCTTGATCTCCTTGTCTAGCTCCACCGCCACGTCGCCGGCGACAGCGACACCACCGCTGCTCCGGTCGAAGTCGATCGCCACGACGGTGGTGGACATCCTGGGCTGGTGGAACACCCCGGGGACGGTGGCGTTGGCGGCGCCGAGCGACGCGCCGCCGGCGAGGAGGAGGAGGCGGGGGCGGATGGCGTCGTAGTGGACCCCCGCGCGGCCGCTGGGGTTGTACATGGTGACGTTGACGGCGAGGCGGTAGTACACCATGCCGCCGCCGTCGGCCGTGCCGTTCCTGACAACGACGGTGAGGTTGGATAGGTCGGCGGATTCGACGGTGGCGCGGATGCGGTGGGGCTGGTAGGTGGCCCAGTAGATGAGCACGGTGACGCCGATGCTGACGAGGAAGGCGCAGAGGCAGCTGCAGCAGGTTCCCCCGCCTCCGGCGCGGGCCATGGCCATGGCGGCGGCGTCGGCGTGTGCTTCGATCGATGGATGGATCGAGCTCGATCGATCTCGCTTGCGGTTTTATGTAAACATGATGAGATGGGAATCGGGAATGGATCGATGCGGAGGTAGGTGACGAGGGTTACCTCTCGCTGGATCGCTAGAACATATTCTAATCACCGGCGCGCAAGCAATGGATGGATGCATCACGTGTGCCATGGCTGGCTTGAGGAAGACGAAGATCCATGGCGGGTTAAAGCTTCAAACGTACGGACCGCGCGCGGGCTTCAATTCAGACGACATCAACCCCGGCCCACTCCGGCCCGGCCCAATAGGGAGCATGTTGTTGGGAGTCCGTAGGGCCCAGCTAGATGTTGATGGTCCAGATTTTCTTTTATTTCTTTTAGCTTTATATAATTTCTGAAAAACATATTCTAAAACCTGTTCACTCTGTTCCAGATTAAGTACTACCCTCTCTTCCTTTTTAATCGTATCATCCAAATTTTCTGTCTGTTCAAGTCGCTTTTATTTTTTTTCTAGTTTATAGTCATATTATAAACCTGACTAAGTTTATAAAAAAATATAGCAATATTTTCAACACAAAATAAACATATTATGAAAATTTATTCAATAATACATTTAATTAATCTAATTTGATATTGTCGATGTTGCTAGATTTTATAAACTTAGTAAAACTCAAAGAAGTTTTTCTGAAAAACAAGTCAAAATGACTTATACTATGAAACTAAGAGAGTAGTTGTCATTAGATTCTACTTATATTTGTTTTTGATAATACAATAGATGCACACGTACACACACCACTACACTCACACCCCTGTGAATGTATCCCTTAACACACGCTCTAAAAGGCATAAATCAAAGATATGTCTATGATCTCAATAAAATACTGTTGAAAAATTCACCTGCGTGTGGATAATATTCGTGGACACTAGAATTGAACTCTAGTGGGTCGCACGACTCCACCACCACACCACCAGTGATTCCCCGGATTCTGTTTATGTTTAAACTAGGAGCACCTTTGTTTTAGTAATTGATTCATACACAAATATTTTAAAACACAATATATTATCAAGTGTGTTTCATGCGAAAACATACGTTCGATTAAAAGAACTCAACCTAAAATAAAATGGAATATAATTTAGTCTGAATAGACTCTTGTAAGCAACGGTTGCATTGACCTTTGATGTGTCTGCATGGACTATTGGTTGCAGAAGACCAAAGCAGCAATTCTTCGTACATTTGCCTTTGGCCATGGAGCAGCCATGAGAAAGAAACCGGGAAAGATTGTCTTTCTATGACATGTAATTTATTCTGTCCAGAGTATGAGATGCTGTGTTGGGATGGAGCTCTTAAAATTTAAAATTTTGTTGATTTTCAGAAAACAAATTCGTCGTATTCTACTTCACCACTTCATCTTTTAAGCAGCTAATAATACAAATATAAAAGTTCAATGATAATTTGTTTCATTCATTCTTTTAATAGTATACCTTGTCTGCTGTAATTCAACCGATCAGATTTGTCCAATTTAACACCAATCAGTTTAGTTTAGTTTAGTTTAATCAAAGAAAGACGTTTCTGCGAAAGAAACCTGGATGGAACAGTGATGGATGCCCTCGGAGCCAATAGGATCGACCGGCCATGGGGCGTTGACTCGGAGCCTTATGTCAAGTCAACGCAGTTGAGGTTGGTGGATGCATCATGCATGGTCCCACACTCCCACTAATCACAACCAATGACAGCTGACTATCAACCTTAACACTCTAAACTAACATACTATCGCATTTCAGAAAACACGTTTATATTAATTTTCCAATATATCGCAAATACCAAACGAAATTCGTTCAAAAAAAAATCTAAATTGAAATTCAAGAATAGTAGTACTCCACATAATACAGTTGGAACAAACGATTACCACTGACACCCTACCACACAAAAAAATACAAAAATATGAATGCATTTTCACAAAAACAAATCAACAAGTGGCACACAAATCTCAAAGAAAGAAAAACAATTTAATACACTCAAATCATTGCCCACTAGCTAGCTAGCTCCTCTAGTACTTGACGCTACACCGGTCGCCGGAGTCGAGGCGGCCGCCGCCGTCGGCCCTGACGGGGATGGTGAGCGAGCACCATATCCTCGGCTTCTGCCGGATCTTGATGCTGCCGAACCTGTACCTGACCTTGCCGTCGACGGCCACCTCCAGGCTCACGCTGCCCTTCCCCTTCTCCTTCCCCAGCTCGCCGGCGGCGTCGCCGGCGACGGCGACGCCTGTCCCGGCGAACTCCACCGTCACGTCGTCGGAGCTCTTCCGCCGCTGGTAGAACTCGGCCGGGGTGGCGCCGACGGCGTGGCCGAGGCGCTCGCCGCGGAAGCGGAGCTCGGTGTCGAGCTCGTCGTAGTAGATGTTGACGCGGAGGCTGGGGTTGTAGAGGTTGAGCCTGGCGGCGAGCTTGTAGGAGACGGCGGCGCCGGCGACGGTGAGGTTGGTGAGCTCGGCGGAGGCGACGGTGGCGCGGATGTGGTGGGGCTGGAAGATGGCCCAGTAGATGAGCACCACGAAGCCGCCGGTGACGATGAAGGTGAACAGGCTGCCACAGCAGGTCCTCTCCTGGTTGCCGCCGCTTGACATGGCGGCGGAGGAGGAGGTTGCTCGCCGGAGTCGTTGGTCAACGGCTCGACGCGGAGGCGGAGGGTTGGAGAGGAGAGAAGGGTGTGCGTCTTCGTGTGAGCTGGATGAGTGGGAATTAATACCGAGTTGTCGATGAGGGTTAGAATGGTCTAATCACCTACCATGAGAAATGATAGATGTACGCATGGTATGTGCACACAATTTTCCGGAGAATATATACTTCGTGCATGCCGACTAACAAATATCATCGAAAATTCTAGATTAAATTATACACGTAATTCCAATGATGTTATACCTATGTATAAACAAAGTCTTATTTTCAAATTTATTATATTTTAGCCGTGGAAAAAAATTAACAGATTTAAGAGTGTAAATCTGTGAAAATCCTATCATTTTATGGTAAAAATATAATGAGTTTGAATATAAGATTTTACGCATAGGTGTAGTACCAGTAGAAATACATATAGAGCTGTTTCTACAATTTTGGCAATAATTGCTAATTAGCGTATACTGAGTGTGCCGAAAGCTTATATACGTAGAATATGTTCCCTATCATTTCTCATCATATGCAGACAATTGCATAGCGTGATGAGAAAGATGTTCCTAAATATAAAATTATTTTCATGCAAACACAATTAAGATTGTAATGGATCTTCTAGGGGCTATGATGAGAAATGGTTAGCCATTGAAGAGGAAGAAGGTTCACTAAGATACACTTGATAACGTAGTGGTAAGAGGTGTAATTTAAATCCTAAAGTCATGTGTTCAATTCTTAACATGCTTACAATTTCTTTTTTTAAAAAAATATTTAGAGGGACGTTCCTCCAATTTTTTTTAAGAAGGTTGGCTGATGTGAATATTAGATGGGTGATTGGCCTTATTAAGTTGTTGGCTATCGAAGTATCACACATGTGTATATGTGTGTATATATATGTTACATGGAGCTACCATAACATTATAACATAGAGCCCCTATAAAATGGCTAGCATATGCTTAAGTTTTTGTTTTCCATAATGGTATGAAAAACAACTGAGGGGCTAGACGGCTAGTTTTTTTGGGGGAAACATAGTAAAGATTGAAAAAAAAAACAAAATAGCATAAATATGTATGGTATCTTTTGTAGCAAACAAATCTGTCGTCAACATCACGCGTGTGCTGTCAGTTATATGAGGAGCAAGGACCAAATTGATATGGGGGTATTTGCAAATTTGCCATCGGTTTTTCAATTTTGCAAGGATGCCACTCGAATGATAGTTCTAGTAATATTTTTGTAATTTTCTAGTGGCAGTTTTTGCAATAACAATTCAAAGTAGTGGTAAATTTACAATTGCCCCATTATGTGCTTGTTGGTAGGAGGCATAAAGATGTGCAAATTTGTATGTCAGTGTGTGGCTATGTTTGTTTCAGAAATGTTTTCAATTACTCCATAAACATATGCACGGATTAGAAGCATGCCTCTTTGCACACACCTAAATAGCACATGAAAGTGTTACACATAAATTGTTAGCTACCTAACTCCAATCGATCAACCCCCAAAATCACAACAAGAACTCAGATAGTTTTCTCCGCCAGATCCAACAGGATCGGCGCCTCCGCCGCCTTCGCCGCCGTGTTCTTCTTCAGTTCATCTCAGAAAAGAACAGAGTACTTATACAGATAGAGTTCTATCTCTCTCTCTCTCTCACGTGATACAGATATCGACAGCTGGAGCTGGTGCTCATTTGGCCCAGTCCGGCCCGGATACAAACGAATTACTCTTACGCGCTCTTACAGGCCTTGTCCGACAAGTCTGAGCTACCTCCCTTGGCTCATCTGCAGGCTGTAGCACACCTGGGACGCTAACATAAATCAATATATCTCATCGCTCTTATTCAGACAGACGGCATCCATATTAATTTAGAATCCGTTTAGCTGAGTTAGGGTATGAAGTATGAACAACAACAATTAATAACAGGCTCTCAGAATTGTTATCAAGGTAAGTCTGTTGATACATAGAAAAGGAGAAAAATATCGTTGTTATGCATGATAACATTTTAACATCGACTCTTAGTAATGTATAAGAGAAAATTTGCTACAGTAGGATAGAGAAAAGGAAAGAAAGAAAATAAAACAAATGTTTTGGTGCATTAATTATTTATTGTTAGCATCTTTTGTCGTTTTAACAATTTCAGGATAATCTCTAGATATACTAAGAAGACCATATAGCAATCTCTACCTTTTAACATTCCCTTATGCACCGACCACCACATGACATTGAACGGAGAGGGTACACTAGCAATGTCCCCATACCATTATCTAGCTAATGATAAAACTAGCTGAATGTGGGACCCGCAGCTAAAAACATTATCAATTGACCTTGACCAAGCAAGCGATTAACCTAAAGCCATGTTGTTTATCCGCGTTGCAGCCTAGTTTCCTGGGCCTTTCGGGACGACAGAGACGGAAACCGCGTGTGTACACCAACCAATTTTAACCTTTTGTTCTTGAGCTAGACCTTGTTTGCATGCTCAAGTCTTTGTTTTCTCTTCTCTTTTTTCCTTGGGATATTATCTTTTGTCTACTCCTTAATGCTGCTGTTTTGTTTTCGTGAGATGCTGACAGTGACAATTGACAGCAGGAGAGAAATCAATAAGCAAATGCAGCGGTTAAAACTTAAAAGACGCTGAACCTGAATAAGTAGCTGGATGGAATTCAGAAAACGGCATCTTTTAAGTTTGTGCCTCTTCTCTGAACGCTGCTGCGATTCAGTCTGAAAAAAATCTATCTATCTATTATATTATTAAAGAAATAGAAAAATAAGTCTCCACGTTCGCTCTCATGGCCTAGAAATTCTCACATTAATCGGGGAAAAAAAAAGACAGAGTCCATATAGAATTACAATTTAGAAATAGCTGAAATTCGGAATTAAAAAATAAGGAATATTAGAAGAGGAGACTAGAGTCCATATAAAAATACAATTTAGAAATAGTTAAAATTCGGAATTAAAAAATAAGGAATATTAGAAGAGGAGACTAGAGTCCATATAGAAATACAATTATGAATTAACTGAAATTTGAAATTAAAAATAAGGAATATTAGAAGTAGAGTATAGAGTCCATATAGAAATACAATTTAGAAATAGTTGAAATTCGGAATTAAAAAAATAAGGAGTATTAGAAGAGGAGACTAGAGTCCATATAGAAATACAATTAGGAACTAACTGAAATTTGAAATTAAAAAATAAGGAATATTAGAAGAGGAGACTAGAGTTCATATAAAAATACAATTAGGAAATAACTGAAATTTGAAATTAAAAATAAGGAATATTAGAAATAGAGTATAGAGTCCATATAGAAATACAATTTAGAAATAGTTGAAATTCGGAATTAAAAAAATAAGGAATATTAGAAGATGAGACTAGAGTCTATATAGAAATACAATTAGGAAATAACTAAAATTTGAAATTAAAAATAAGAAATATTAGAAGTAGAGTATAGAGTCAATATAGAAATACATGTGCTAATTGAATAGAAAAAGAAGCCTCCACTTTCGCTCTCATGGCCTAGAAAATCCCACATTAATTGGAGGAAAATAAGAAAAAAAAAGTCAATCCTAGACGGTACCGCATTAACCGCTGAATAAAAAGAAAAAGAAAAAAAATCGGACAAGTCAATCCTAGACGGTATTAACCGCTGAAAACAAAAAGAAAAAAAAATCAATCGGATACCCTATACTATAGATTGCTTATCAGGATTCTTTTTCAATTTGGAAATAGTATTTTCTGTTGGAAAACAACAGTCATACATGGTTTATCAAAGTGAAACCAATCAGAAACAATAACAGAGTAATGCATATGTATCTATTCTAAATTGTACTCTCTATATTTATGTAAAAAAACATAGACTTAGCAACCACGTTACAAATCACCACGTTTACTCATAGCCTACAAATTCCCACATTAATTAGAAAAGGAAAAATTGAGTCATATTTTTTTAAAATTTATGAAATTCAGATAAAAAAGTAAAACAAATAAAAGGTGAGTCCATATAAAAAACAATTTTCAATATGAAACTTGAATTAAATATGTCAAAACAATAAATATTAAAAAAATAGTCCATGTAAAAATATAATTTATAAAACTAAAATATAAAATGGATTAAATTAGAAAATAATTAATATCGAGAGAATACTCCATGTAGAAATACAATTTATGTTGCCATTTTTATAATACATTTTATAATAAAATATGAAAACATATATGATACCATGTGAGAAAATTTTATAATAATGCTAGCCGCGCAATTTGTGTGGGCCACCATGCTAGTTCAGTGTAAAGTGCCTGAACCACGCATAATTTAATTATTACCTAGAGGATATAGCTAACATACTTTAGATTCGAGACACATTGGAGTTTAAACAAAATAGCATTTGCCTCTCTTCAAGTTGAATTCCCCATGAATTTGTCTCTGGAGGAGTCGGAATTTAGAGAACTTTTACGGTACAATATACTACCAATATAAACGATCCAACGGTGTAGATTGATTTGCACCCGTTTGTCTTTTCTTTTTCTCCCCCCAATTGCTTGCCGCAATGCAGATCACTCCAAATGTGCATATAAGAATATTTTTTCCCATTCTTTTTTTATTGCACAGCTCAATTATCATTGGCAATTCAGGTTGATGTAGTAATTATAAGCGAATCATGTGGATAAAATCGGCCTTTACTGAAACTGCACCTGGAGGGGCCGGGGTTTAATTCCTCGAACCATCCCTGTTCTGTAAATTTTTCCCCTCAATGCAACAATTCAACAACACAATAGGCGAGGCGGAGGCCAAGTCTATTGCACGACGGGCGGCGGCGACGGCGGCGAGCTCTTCTGCTTGTGGCCGGCGACGAGGAGTACCACACGGGGAAGGAGAACGGAGTCGCCGGCGGGTGGGCTGGAGGAATGCAGATGGATCACGGGCTATTTGATGAATTTTGGACCGAAATCACGGTGGGCCTGCTACCATTAGTTGCAGTGATTTTGGAGGCCCGTTTGGGGCAGAATCAGTAATGACGGCCCATTCTTGGATAACGGGAAGCTGTGACCTTTCTTTTTTTTTTTCTCAAAAAAAGCAAAAAAACTCGTGCATTTATTCAATATTATACAGGAAGTTCACATACAGATTACGGGCTTGTTAATTTTGTTGCTAGTTTCAACCTTACCAATATTTGGTGTTGCTAAAATTTAGTATGTTTTCTTGTTACCAAATTTTTTCGTATTGGATGCATTTAGTTTAAAGTCTTACCAAATATTAATATAGTTTTTGAGAGTGGAAACTTATGGATTTTTCAAATTTGATATGAAAGCAATGGAAAGAATGTGTATGGTTTGTTGCGTTACCAAAGGGTCTGTTCGTGACAACTTTTTTTTGCAGCTGCGCAGCTGCAGCCGTTACGGTGACTACATTGTTTCTACACACTGGTACTGTTGGTGTAGTTGCAGCTGCTGCTGCAGCAATATGCACCGAACATGACCAAAATTTGGTAATGTCAAATTTTAACAAAATAAAAAATGGTATCAAAGTGAAGTTCATATCTCTCAAAGAAAGAGAGATTAGGATGCTCACAAGTTGTAAAAGAACCCTTCAAAGAAAGACAAATTACACAAAGGTCATTAAATATATGCTAAGAATTCTAAAAGGAAATAGAAAAGCAACGTAATCCTTACTTCCCTTGCTCTTTCTTTCAATCCGGTGAACCAAACGATGAAGCCGCCGTTGCCGACAATGAAAACGAGGTTGACCGCAAAAGATGACATCCAACTGCAAACCCAACAAGGGCCTCACGAAAGCAGAGGCTGAAGCGGACTTGATGAACATGAGAAGATCCAGTCTAACCTTCACGTTGGATTGGATACAATGAAGGTCACCAAATCAATAGCAGCAACGTCGCTAGAGAGGATTTGAGCGGCCGACACCACCTCGTTGTTATGGAAGGAGAAGGCCTCCCACCACAAGGCAAATCTATCGCACTTGTCGACCCAAACACCAGTGAAAAACCCCATAACAATCACCCAGACAGCATGAGCCATGGAGAGAGGCATCTGGGACGAATAAGACCGACGTCGGCATCTCCTTTGAGATGTAGGGGAAAAAAAAAAGGAAAGAAGAAAGCCATGAATGAGATAAACCCATTATTTAGCAGGATGAACCCGACGAATCCTTGGATCTCCACTCTCACCCCCTCGCTGGCGACCAGAGGGGAAATGGACTCCGGCAGAGAAAGAAGAATCGTCTTTGTTTTCGGTTTTCACCGCCCATAGAGAAATGTATTTAAAAAAGTTGGAAATTGCGCCATTCAGAAATCCCGCTGAATGAAATTCCTTTCAAAAAGCTTTGTTTTTTCAACTCTAATTTGGTGAAAAACCTCCTGCGTTTTCCACAACTCTGATTGTTTTTTGTTTTGAAATATTATCCAACTCTGTTTCTGTAATACTAGCTCCATATTTCTTCTCGTCTCAGTTGGGGGGAAATCGACGTTCACGAAGTTGATGCAGAGAACAGACTAGTTAACTCCTGTTGTCGAACGAAAAATTCCAGAGGGGTTCGGAGTTCAATTCTCCGACCCTCCCCCTTTTTTCTTTTTTTATTTTTCTTTTCCCCATCCAATCACCACAATACAAATCAGTCCAAATGGGCATACACGATTTTTTTTTCATTCGTTTTTTTATTGGCAATTCAAAATGATGCCGTATTTGCAAGCGAAGCGATGTGGATGAGACGGCCTTACCTAGTGACCATTCATATGCACCCATTGCAGTAGACTCTCTTTTCCTGAATTTTGGGCCACTTGAACTGAAGACCAGCTCAGCTGAGCTTTGTATCGAATCAGCTGAAAAATGGGTTCACATGATTCTACATTGCATTGGGGCTTTGGGGAGAAGGGATTAGTAACATGCATAGGTCAGGTTACATATATATTGAAGTGAATTGACACCAGCCTAGAAAGAATCTCTTATCTGTGTGACTCTGTCTCAGTAAAATTCAGACGATGGAGGGGTCGGGGTTTACGCCTCCGAACCACTCCCCTCCTGTTCTTCCTTTTTTTTTCCCTTAGTTTTTTTTTTTCTCAAGGCAACGAGACAACAACACAATAGATGCGGCGGAGGCCATGTCTATTGTACGACGATGCCGCCGGCGGCGAGGTTTTCTGCATGTTGCCGGCGAGGCGGCGACGACGAGTACTGCACGGGAAAAGGAGTGGAGGACGGAGTGGCCGGCTGGTGGGCCGGAGCCATGCAGATATGGCTCACAGCCCATTTCTCCGAATTCTGGGCCGAAATCAATTCACGGAAGGCCCACCATTAGTTCTGGTGGTTGTACGGGTTGAAGCTTGAAGTAAAAAAAGTACATTATTATTCCCTCAACCATAGGATGAATCTTATTCCATAACCCTTAACTGGATATATCGTCTTCCTCACATATTAAAATCAGTGCAAAACAATATTTTCTTTTTGCTTTTTACCTTTTTATTTTAATTTTAAAAATATTTTTTCCCAAACATATTTTTAGATCTAAACATTTTGGCCATGCCACAGGACTGACGTGAGAAATAATGACATCGTTATTTCACCATACCACCCTGGCTAGCATGGTAGTATAAAATTATCATGTTCGTCATGAGTGGCGTGGTAGGGTTGTTTTATAACGTCAAGCAGGATGGCCTGGTCAAAAGTTCAGATTTTAAAAATAAGTATTGGAAGGGTTTGTTTTTAAAATTTAAAAGGTTTACAAACAACAATAATATAATTTCGTAAAATGAATCCTTCGACTATTTTGAACATGATTTTGACCGACATGGTAGCCAGTCATGCTAGTACTATATTAACCAGATTACCAGAATAAAAACTCCAAAACTACGCGAAAAACGACCTGGCTAAGGATGAAGTTCTTTGCCCTGCCTAACGCGATCGCTTGCTGGACATCGAGTCCACAAGTGGACATGTGTGGATGAGGCCATGGAGATCGTTGCCAGTGTGATGGAGAGCCTTCTTCTAGGAGATCCCTCCATCGAGCGGCTGCGCTTCTTCATGCTCGGGTACGAGGTTTAGAGAGAGAAAGAGGGGGTTTATAGAGGAGAAAGAAGACGAAGAGCAGTCACTTTTACATGTGGCTCTCATATCTATTCTTTTTTAATATGTTTGGTGACTGTCCAGTCATAATAATCTAAACCACCTTCAAAATAGTTAAAGGAGTCATTTTACACTGGATTTAATAGTTGAGATATATGATATATCTATTTTTTAGGTGAGGGATGAGAATCGGATTCATCTAATAGTTGAGGGAAGTTCAATGGACTTATCTATGCTTGAAAGGTTTTTCCAGAGGCCGCTCGGAGCGGAACCCATTTTCTGGATAATGGTGGAGCAATGGACTAATGCAGCCATATCTCCTCCTCTCCTATGCGTGACTAGTATAGCTTTTGGTTCAGATTCTGAGAAACCTAGTTTTTCCAGATTCTCAGAAGCTGGCTACCAACCAGCTGCTTCTCAGAATGTTAAACTTCCCCAAATAGGCCCTATACACATCTGCTAGCCTCGTATGTTGTTTGTTTGAGGATGGTGACTCTACATCAAAACTGCAGATACACTTCATACAATTTTAGTTTTACGCACACCAACAATATTAGTTTTAAACTAATTTAGTATTTAAGATGGTATTAGACTTTTAATACTAATAATTTAAAAGTTTAACTAAATCGATGATCGAAGGGAGTACATCACTTGCGTTTCATCTGAATCTACTTAAAACCCATTGGACCATACTCATCCTCCTACGCAGGCATGCAACCCGGATCCGGCTGCTCTGACTTTGAGTGAAAACGACAGAGGCGCACAGTGATTTGCGTCTTTCGCTACAGTACAAAACAATTCCTCTACAGTAATCACTATAGCAACAGTAGAAAAACAGTAGAGAAATAATGTTCGTATATCACTCTAGCACACTGTAGCGATCGATCTCGTTCGTTCGCTGCAGATCGGACGGTTAAAAATACCACAAAGTTAGAGAACTGTGCGCCTCTGACGTTTTTTTCCCAACGTCAGAGTATCTCATTCCATGCAACCCCATCCCCCCACCACTCTTTTCCCAACGTCAGAGTATCTCATTCCATGCAACCCCATCCCTCCACCACTCTCTAGTGGTTTCTTTCTTAGATGCTCTTTGATTATGCTATCATTCTCCTATGATTTCAGTGGCTCCTATAGTCTTATATATTTATAACCATTTTGATTTCCATTACACTCATTGTCGTCAGCCACCACCATCACCTATGATTCTCATTCTTGGGCTAAGAAGTTTCATGTAGCTTCTTGTTGGCCTGGCAGCAATCAGTCCGGTGCTAGTTTTCTACTTGGTTGTGTGTAGTTGTTGTCAATGCGTAATGGTTGTTTTTTTCTTTCTTTCCTGACTACTGCCTTTCAAGGTTATAGTATTGTAATTTTTTCTACTCCATTTAATAAATTTTTGTGTCGTCTGGTGCTAATCGTTAAAAAAAATCACCCCAAATCTAAAATGGTTAAACGATATGTCTACGAAATATAGGGTTGTTACAATCCCTGAAGAAAGCGGAAAGAAACAACACGAATCCTTCTTTGCCGATCCAATGGAGAGGAAACCGATTCAGAGAAAAATTGACTCTAAATTGTCTTGCCCCAATTTTAGCTAAATCATTTGAAAGGAACACTGAAAAAAAGCAGGGGACTGCAGGCAAGTAGTGATAAGAGGTATGAGGAAAAGGGGTTTTCAAAAAGCTAGTGAGACGTGCCTGTCTGAAAATAACATTCCTCTGCCTCTTTACGCTGGTCAATTTTTGCCTGCCACGTTGCTGGTGTTGCCATACATCCAGAAAGGCATTAATTAATAGCTCAACTTACTTCAGTTTCTAGCTTCAACCAAGAGTATATTCAGTGCGTAAATCATATTCACAGTTTCTTTTTTCAAACAGGGTCATTGTCATAATCATTCGTGAGAAATTTCAACACCCAAAAGGTGCAAAGTTCCCGTCGTTATTGACTCAATCAAAAAGATCAATAATTCAGTAAATTTCAAAAAATCATGTTTTATGGATAAACTTATAGTGATCCATAATTATTATAACTTATATGACATATATATAACTCTAGGTTTTGTAGTCTTAGGGTTTCATAGCTTATTCAAATCTCAAGTAAAATAGCAACGAAAAAAATGAGTTTCTAACTTATTAGGTCAATTAAACATATACTTAGCCCAGTTGGTACTTTTATGATTTTCCTTATTAAACAAATAGGTGATTTTGAAATTTGGAAAAAAAAAAGGCACTAAAAAAGAAAGAACTCGTTGGAGGGTAGGGGCTGATTAATAGGATCCATTTGTTAGGTCGATAGTGGCGGTGTAATAGTATATATCGTGAGACCCTATCAGTGATATAGATGGTGTGGTCGTACGACCACCACCACTACTAATATTTTAAGTAATATAGCTTTAGAACATATTAATTAATCAATATTTTCAAAAATATAAAGAATTAAACCAAACCAATATAAATTTTTAGTTACGGCTGATAAGCTAATAAACAAACGGAGGATGAGAGACATGTCCTCCCTCCTCCGGTCCAAATATGGGTCTTGATGCTTCCAGCACTCATGGTACGCACTCATGCTGCTTCATTTTTGTGGCTGCATTTTATTGTTCCTCACCTTAAGGCCAGCCGACCTCTTTTTTCGTCGTGCACCGTTCATTCCCGCATCATTAACAAACTTCAGCTACTTTGTTCTTGCTAGAACCAAAAGTACAATATATACTTCACCATGATATATTTATTCAGCAACTTTGGTCTTGCTAGAAGCAAAAGTACAATAGCACCATCAATATTTTCATCATCCGGCTGCATATATATATTCCTTTCCGTCTACTATTGCGTCACAGCCACATACAAGCACTGATATACTATAGTATTTGAGACTTAGACAAGAGAAAATTAGAATATTAAGAAGACATGTAAAATGAGGTGGACTATTAATATGTAGTAATTGATTGGGTATTAATTATTTTAAACGTTAAAAATAGATTAATGTATTTTTAATAATAACTTTCTTATAGAAAATTTGATCGTTCGGTAAGCGTGCACATAGAAATCGAGTTACTTTTTTTTTCTATACGTTGTTCAAACGAGCGCTGCAAATCTCCTCTGTTTTTCACGCACAACCGGAGAGCCATGGCAGTATGTACCAACTAAAAAGCTCTTTGAAATTAAAACGAGAAGTTTTTTTGTTTGTTCCTACGATCAATGCATCGTTCAAAATTAAGATGCAGTGGTTGGCAGTTGGCTTAGCAGTTGAGCGTTTCAGAGTCCTGATTTTGTTCAGAAGGATGATCAATACGATTCGATCGACAAATGTCCATTGCAGATGGCAAATTAAGCAGTGGCACCCAACCATCGATGTTGTAGCTAGCAGTGTAGCTCAGTAGGGATTAGGAAACGATTGCTTTCAGCACTGAACCATGGCATACACGCAAGATGCAACCAAGTCCATTTCACCATCCATCCACTGATCACTGAACACTGATGGCCTCACTTCACCTCGCCAGAGCATGCTACCACGGACATCCATGCTGCTTACTGCTCCGCACCGTTCTAAAATATAGGTATTTCAACGTTGTTTAGTGAATACTAAGATTAAGGGAAGAGATTTTATTTCAGTCACCTCAATGGTTAAAATTTTAATTTTTGAATAGCTTAGATTTCCCTATCCAAGTACCCGATTGGCTGGAAATATATGAATTTTCATGTATTGAAATCGGTGTACCGGAACTCCATACTATAAATTTTAAGTCCTGAAAATACTTATATCTTAGAAAGAGAGGAGTACTTGTTTACTTAGCTTAATTTCTCTCTGCTCCATGCAGATCAAAGCATAATTTATCTTTGCTTTTACAAATCCAAGCTTCATATATGCATATGGATGCCTTTTCTTCCTAGAAAGATTTGGATCTCATTTATTAATTTGGGCCAGTGATCCATCTACATTGCTGCCTAAAACTAAAGGCAACCTCAGCCAAACACCAAAGCAACCGAATCCTTATCATCATCTTTTCTTTGCAGGAAACATGCATGCATGGCACACACGCCCACACGGACACCACTAGCAGCATCACATCCATCATGTAACAATGCTTTATAATTATCATGAGAGCAGCTTAATTCAGAAAAAAAAAATGTCTACATGCTTTGTGCGAAAGATGCGTATATGAATGATTCTTTGTCTACTGTAAATTAACCTGCATTCTTTTCCACAAAGTCGCTTTACTTGTGTGATATTCCCTTTGCTTAATTGCTAATTATTACTAGAAAAATGGAGGCAAGGATGGGGAAGATTATTCAAATGATTCCCAAGGTCAAAGTTACAATATTTTTTTCCCACAGAATAGATGCTTCTACATGTGAATGCCAGATCATGCACTGGCAAATTATTAGCACACAGGAACCCAAAAAATAAATAATATAAAATGGTTGCCACATGTTAGAAACACTTGTTTCTTGAGATGGAATTAAACAAGTTGGTCCATGCATGTGAAGACCCCAGAGAGTGAGACTAAGCAACTACAGCTTGGACTTAATTGGGATCACAAACACACAAAACACAGAGTCCAAAGTGTACTTTCCCTTCACCAAATCTCACATTTCAAGTGGCACCTTGGATCTGGTTGTTGCCAACAAACAAACATGCATACATAATTCCAAAAAAAGCCAGTTGATCCAACACCCCTAATTTGCATGATCAAAATGAGCTATCACCAACATCACTCCAAAAAGAAATGCATGAACACATGAAAAAAAAGAGAGGTAGAATTAAAATAAAAAAACAGAATCTGACAAATAACTAAACATGCATTTCTCCTTAATTAAGACAAAAAAAGGATTATTAACAATTAAGCTAATAATCAAGAGAGCATTGTAATTAACCATACCATTAATCCTACTTAAATTGCCTCTCCACCTCCTTTACATTTTGTAACCCACATAATAATTCATTATTACCAACCATCACCTCTTTTCACTATGGACACACAAGAACACACCGCCTCCAAGAAATCAAACCTACCTCGCCGGCGACTAGCCGGAGATAGCAGATTCCGGCGGCAGCGGCGGCGGCGTAGTAGATCATAACTAGCTAGCTAGACCTCGACGTGGCAGTAGGTGGTGGTCTGGAACCTGAAGCCGCTGGCGCCGGGGGAGCCATTGCCGCCGGCGGTGACGAGGAAGGCCGGGCAGGTGACGAAGAGGTGGTAGTGGCCGGAGATCCAGCTGCCGACCTTCCACCGGATGCGGCCGTCGATCTTGACCTGCAGTATCAGGTACCCGGCCTGGCAATCCTGCGAGATGGCGTCGGCGAGGTAGGGCGCGAAGGGGACGTTGGGGCCGGCAAGCACCGGCGACCAGACGTCGACGTCGCCGTGGCCCTGGTACACCGGCGGGAGCGAGGCGGCGACGGTGATCTGCTGGTACTTGTAGGAGGCGTAGACGTCGAGGCGGTCGTAGTAGACGCCGACGCGGTCGTTGGGGTTGCGGGAGGCGACGGTGACCTGGATGGTGGTGGAGAGGACGCCGCCGGTGGAGTTGGAGAGGTCGAGCTGGCGGAGGGTGGCGTCCTGGAGGTAGAAGCGAGGGTGGGTGGGGCGGAGCACGAGGTAGACGATGAGGGCGATGATGCCGACGAGGATGGCGAGGACGACGAGGATGGTGATGAATCGCCGGCACCCCTGCCGGAAGTCGTCGTCGCCGTGCTTGCCGCAATCCTTCCCCATGATGCTTCTTCTTGGTTTCTTGGTGGACACTTCTCTTCTACTCTACACTAACTAGTCTTTGCTTTGGTTTGGTTTGGTTTTGCTTGTAATCCTTTGCTTAATTTGAGCTTAGTGAGATGAGATGAGTGGAGAGGAGAGAGAAGAGGAAAGGTGGTGGTGGTGTTAGAGAGAGAGAGGGGGAGTGGGGTAGATGAAGAAGATGATGGGGGAGGTGTACATATTATGTGGGGAAGAAGCTTCTTCTTCTATGGTGGTTTTTTCTTTCTTTTTTTCTTTTTTGGTTGTGGCTGCCGGCGCCGTACGTGTACGTGTATGCGCGTCAATGTTAGGTGTTGCATCCACTTTTACTTTATGATGATTTCATTGAGGAAATCCATTCAGAAATTGGGAGATTTAGGATTTATGGAGACTTTGAGAAGAAATGAATTGATTGCTTTCTTTTAAACATCTTGTAAAATTTTTGTGTTCGAAAGTAGCCATAAAGGGGGAAGCGCCCAAACACAACTTTGTAAAATATTATGTTGAACCGACCCTGAACTTCTACGGTACTCCGTAATTACTGCTTATGATTTTGATATTGGTATGTTCCTTTGTAAAAAAATATGTTGAACCGGCCCTAAACTTGTACGGTACTCCTTAATTAATGCTTATGATTTTGACATTGGTATGTTCCTTTAAAAGTATTTTTTTATCACTATCTTCTACTCTATTCGTTCCTAAAAAACATAGTACTAGAACGGAAGGAGTACTACACAATAATATGTTTACAAAAGCAAAAATAATAATAATGTTAAATCACAGGAGCAACTTTTGGGATAAATATATATATGCCAAATTTCCATATATCCAATCAATTATATTTTTCGAAGATGGTATTCAAAACCTTTTAAATTGTGAGTATTTTTACATCAGAAGATATATAGTTGGGCTACGAAAAGTTGCTTAAAGTAGGTCAAGGAACAAGTGATTTTTCTTCCTGCTTTAGGTGAATCGTTAGACCAATCAATCAACCCTACTTGGAGCTTTCTACTTGGTAATCAACCATTCAACCTGGCTTGTTCATGACATACACTAATATTAGGATGCCACTGTCTCAGTCAATATGTTCCTAGAGTATTTATTTTCTAGTGGTTGAGATGAAGCCTACTTGACACCTCTCACTTGCGATGGAATGCCAAATCCAATTAAAAAAAATGGCTTTTTATTTGTGGCCCCGGAGAGAAGAACACAAAGGATGGATGATATTCTGCTGGTAGAAGCTGACAACTTGGCTTTGATGATATTAATCATCAACGTGATGAACATGCCCCCGTTAGGTGTTTTAAGACTCCAGTAGCTAGCTCCCAAAGAAAAAAGATCCAAAATTGTGCCAAAAATCATGCATATCTTCTTGGGGAAGCACACAAACAGTAGGTTTGCTTGAGATCACAGCAATATGACCATGCTATATATCACGGAGTAGTATATAGTGTGTAGGAGTATATAACTACTAGTCTACTATAATCAATTAATCCCGATAAGCCGGCCAAATCCTAATCACGCATCACTAAGACCTGCAGTACATTATAATGGACCTTTAATTCCCTATGCACTGAATATATGTTGTAGCATTTCTTATTTTTGCCTTTTGCCACTTCGCATTTTCAATGGCCTTGGGTTGGCTTTCAGAGTTTCAGAGCTGATCAGTACTACAATAGTGGCTAGCTTTAGCAGTTTGTTCAGTGGCACCAACGAACAAAGTGACTTTGCTGTTCGTTGGGTTAGGATGGAAAATTCTAGGGCGCTTTCCTTAGCCTGGAATCCGATTCGATCTTCATCCTACTTTCATCAGCCTTTCAGTCGCTTCTCCTTTCCTTCACTTGTAAAATAAACAAAGTAGCAGTTTCCTGTGAGTGAGTGAGTGAGTGCGATCAGCACAACATGCATAGCTGAATTCAAGATCAACTCGCTCCAATCTTACACCCATGATCATAAGATTGTCGCAGGTTCAGAGCCCGTTTTCACGAATATTTTCTCTGAAATCACGATCTTTCGGTGCGCCACCAAACCAAATTCACCATTTTTTGGGGGGGCACTTTGCAGGACGCTCCGTGCCAACCGTCGCAATCTCGTATTCAACCTTCACATACCCCTGTGATAGCGAAAGCATCAAGGAATCATGTTGCCATAGCAACCAGACCAATGTTTTCAATTCTCAAAGCAGCAGCTAACAGCAGGCTAGGCAGGCAGGCAGATTCTGCTAAACCTTCCATTGTGTTTGTGGGCACCACACACAAAGACCAGATCTTCTTCCTACTCCAAATTGACCACCTACCAACCATGGTCCTTGATACCTGAATTCTGGCATGTTGTTCTATCATCAGCCAGCCCTCCTTCATAACTCACCTAAGCCACATGTCTCCAATAACAAAGCATGTTTTTTGCAATAACTGGTGATAATCTTTGCTTACTTAACAGCTATACACCACATGACACTATTGAGCAAGACAAGAATTTGGAAAGGGCGGTGAGGCGATCCAGATCATCCTGCAGTTTGTTACATTGTAATGTTTGCAAACAAATTAAAATACTGAGGATGCTGCCATGATGGTCACCACCATATGGGAAAAATAAACAAAGGGCACTGTTCTTGCATGCTTACCAAACACAGCAGAATGGAATTTGGATGATGGCTCTAGTCCAGATTGTATATTGGCTCTTCCCAATTATTGAAGGCTCTCGTATAGTGCCAGGAACCCTTTTGGGTGGCAACATCAACAAGAGGGCAACAAATTGACAAAAGGCAGCAAAGCACGGCAAACTAGTGCCAAACCAAACAATTTTTGAGTGCGAGCTTTGACGAGCATGCAGTGATTAACAAACTTAATCGTGACATTACCCAGGAAGGTCTGATAATGTCCCATGTCAAATAATCAAGTATTGTATGACAGTAACATAGGCTTACCTGAGAATATACAGGGCACCGCTATCAGTAGTAGTATATACTTACTGCTTATCAGAAGATGTAGGAAGAGCATCAGTGCCTGCATTACTACCAGAGATGGTTCCAACTTCAACATATTATGTCTTGTAGAAAATGAAAGTAGGAATATTTACTTTCCCTAAAATCCACTTCATTCAAAAGTGACAGTGTTTTGTTTCCATGAAAAGTTAACACAAACAAAAAACTTATCATCTGCAGTAAGTCCTATATGCTAAGGGACCAAAAAGGCATAAACCACTTACAAAACTGACAAGATAACATAAAATGGATCTGTAAATTATAAATAAAAAATGGAACTGATATTACCTCCAAAACAGAGACAATTTCATAAAATAAAAAACTATAACAGCGCTAAGTGAGTAATGCCTTCTCTGGCGTAACCTGGAAGGATAGCCAGTCAAAAATAATGAAAAAACGTTGGATCTTGCCAGAATGGCATCATATGGAGTTACAATTATGCTATTTAAGTAATTCAGCATCACATATTTGATGAAGGAAAATAAAGTTAGTTGTTGTAGAATTTCTTGTTGGAAGTTGTCCTGCAGAACTTATTAGCAGTGCTCTTCCCTTTCTCCAGCCTAGATGTTTACCGCTTTTGTTCACCAAATTGCTGTCCATCAAAAAACTCACCCAGAGCCTGATCTATATTCTCCGGGGAGTATCTGATATACTTATTTGGGTTCTTCCCATGTTCAACGAGATTTCTGGAAGTCGAAAGAGTTGTAAAGTCATATAAGAAAAACAATGGGTTGATGGGCAGAAATTCAGCCAGACATGGAGGAGAAAATATAGATAGGGAGCCATTTTACCGCCAAGGTCCTACTCCTATCACAGGTTAACGCACATAAATAAAGATCAGAAATGAAAAGAAAAGGTAGCACAAAGAACAAGAGCCAGTGATGATTGGGCTCTCCCACAAATGGTGGTGGCCGCAAAAAATGGGCATATGGCATATGCCCATTTCATTATGAACGGTTAATCTGTAACCGGGTAACTAAATAGTCATATGCCAGGAAAGAAGAAAAATTCTAACCAACATACCCAAAACGTTTGATGAAAGACCGATAGGCTGGTAAGAGAACTTCAGCAACAGCAAGTCTCAGAGATTCTCGCAATTCTTGATCAGGTATAGTCCATTGAGTTTGCTTAGCATGAAGCTCTTCAAATTGCATATTGAAGGACTTAAATCTGGCAAGAGAAGAGCATAAACTTCTGTGACCTTTGTTGTTTGTTACTTATTGAAAACATTGAACAAACATGCTGCTACATTACATACCGCTCTTTGATCATAGCTCTTGAAACTCCGCTGCTACTAAGTTCAGCTGGTGATGAACCAGTAGCTTGAACAGAGAGTGTCTGAAGAATCTGAAATAATTCAAGCAAGATAGTTATAGCACAACAGGATCATCATTCACTGTATTTGACGATTTGCAGGAGAGAACAAAATTCTGAACCATCTAGCCCACAGTAATGCACCGCGCATGCATAAAAGTCCATGTCTACTGGACTTCAGAAATTTACAAATTTTTACTTGTCAAATTAAGTTAAGCGTATGATAGACTATGCAGATAATCAGTTCATTCAAGCTTAACGGAAACCAAAATCCAAGACAATAACCCCTGCAGTTGGCTTCAAGTGCACTTTTAGCTGAGATAAAACCAATTGATCATTTTGATCCGCTATCAGTAAATTGCTATATGCATCATTACTACACTTCAACAACTGCATACAACACCTCAAACAGGTAGAAGACCATAGTTTCTCTGCATGAACCATGCTGACAAACAAAATATAACATCTTAAGAGAATAAAAAGATCAACTATCAGCATCATGGCTTCCCGAAGGATCCAGCCGAGGGTCCAAGCCATAAGCTCAATAGCCCATAATGGATTAATGTGACCATAGCGGTGACTGGGATTGATCAGAGTGAACAGTACTGTAAAACATAAGAAATGCAGTATGTCAGATTACTAGAGATCTCATTGAGGCACTGACCTTTGCCCATGCAACCCTTTTGTACTGGTTGGCATTTTGCTGTACAACCCTACGGTGCCTCTGAATCCAGTCGTCACCAAGTATATCCTTGGCTTCTGATCTGAGGTGACAAAAAAATTATTACCTCTGACAATTATATCATGTCTAAACTTCTCAAATTGTTAAAGAATATAGACCGTTTCATAGTTCAGGGCGTAACATTAGACAATTGCAAAAATTCAGGGAGTACAATTTGGACATTTTCCCAAGAATATGTTATGCTTTATGTCCTCAAGAAGAATGTTTCATATAATATTTCCTGGTACACTCTTAAACCACAGAAAATACCTTTGCACATGCTTCCACTTAATTCATTAATGCACTCCTACAGTCCCACTTAAGCATGGTCAGGTATTCACAGTTGGGTGTTGTATCACATACATAGCAACTCTAGAAGAAAACTGACAGCACATAGTGTTAAATTCAAAGGTCTCTGGCCAGCATAAAAAGGACTCGAAATTAACAGGGATACAGTGGTCATTTTAGACAACGCCTTAATCCTGATGTAATATTCTAAACCGACATCTAAGTATGAAGACACCAGGGAGCATTGAACAGGCTTGCTTCCAGGACAACACCACCTGAAACATAACAAGGAACATACCTGCGGACAGATCTAACCATATAGTGAATGTTGTTCATAAGAAATATATAGGTCAATGCAGGATCCTTATACTGCTTAGATTTCCCATCTAAGTTATTCTGAAGGGCTTGCATTATCTTCATTGTAACAACTGCAAGCTGAGATTCAGTCTCACTGCCAGTTTCAAATTCCTGAAAGAGTATCTTCAGTGTTGACTGATAACTGCTCAAGTCAAACACAAAAGTTTGTCAGTGTGCTGTACACAAAATGAGTTCAGAAATATTTTTATGGCTGTATAAAAAAATATCAACAATTGAACCTCACTTAAAGAACTAAAACTTGGGTATATATTGAAACAATGGACCCAGGAGGTTTCTCAAAGGTCTGGATCCAAATCAGCATTTACTAGTATTACAGTACTCAAGCGTGTTAAAAGCATGAGTGTGACTAATCTGTGTTTGGAGGTGGAACGAAAGGGAGTGTTAAGGACAATGCCTGAATAAGCTACTACACAGGAAAGAGAACGCATTATTAATTTATCACTGCTCAAAGGAGATGATATATTCAGTATTTGTCTGAGTATAGCCAATACATACTCGAAGATATGTGTTAAAACTATTTGTGATTGCAACTAGTTACTACAGTCACACAAATCTTCTACATGTCCAAGAATGTGGTAATAGTGATACTTACTCAAATAGAAATTTGACATAATTAATAACATAGCTAGTCAAAGGATGGACCGTCCCATCCTGCACGATAGTCTTGGAAGTATCCTTTTCAACTGCCTCCTCAAAATCAGCAAATGTTTCTTGGGCTGTCTGTGCCAAGCGCCTAGTTAAGCCTAATGCAGCCTCCCGCATCTCAGAGCAAAATCTGCCTTCAAAAATTTCTTCAACCTGACAATAAGGTTCAAACGAAGGTAAAAATAGAATTTTTGCAGTCCTCAAAGACTTGACGTTAAAATTGATGACACAACAGTATCAACAATTCCAAATGCTAGCACTACAAGCTTGACTATGCAACTTCCATATGGTATATAATTACCACACGGCAAAACTAGGATGCAACTGAATATATGAACTTTTCCTTGCAGTTCTGTATAAATTATTTCCAACATACCTCTGGCTGAAGTTCATGCATTACTTCATACATGTCTAGCAATACAAATAATTTTTCAGGTGATCTTTTACTTTTAGCAACAGCATCTCCAAAACTGAGAAGTGTCAATACGCTACTTCCTGCCAGTTCAGCAAAACATTGATCCTTGTTGAAATTAATACCATCAAAAACCTGGTCACAAATTCTCCGTTCTCCAGCAAGTAATAATTTGACCTGATTGAAGCACAATCTGTTAGCCTGGTGTTTGGAAACATATACTAGAACATTGTCAGAAAGATCCTCACCGCAATTCGCATAAACTGGGTCCAGTTTCCAATTTTAGCCTCTAAGGCTTCCCATTGCATTCTTTGCACATCATCCTTACTAAGCTTTTCTACGCCCAGTTTCCGTAAGCTCACTTCTAAAGCCGAACCACGAGAGTCTCTGAACAGAGAGAACTAATTTGAAGTTGATGTAGATTCTGGTGTTACAAACCACTTCAGACGCCAATCGAAAGTATAAACGAAAATTATGACTTGTCTAGCAATAATCGAAATAACCCCATGTTAAAACAACAAATCAAATCTACCTGTAGATTCTATAGCATGACTGCTGATTTCCAGCCTGAACGAGTTGCTGAGCTATATCATGCAGAAGTGGTAATATTCTTGGGGGCATCAGGGTTGGAGTCCTACATATACCAGTCTCCAAGCCTTTGGATGGATGTTCAGAGTGAGTGTGTCCTTCATCAGCATCATTGTCAGCTTTTGGTGCTCGTGGAGGCTTTGGAAGGCAATCAAATAGGCGATCAGGTTCAATAGGTTTGCTGAAAGAACAGGGACAACAGATCATATTTGAAGATTTATCAGAGTAGCAGATGAATTACCATGGGCAGAGGTCTAGGAAACATACGTAGTGCTCCTCTACCATACAACAAGAATCAGCATGATGAGGGTTCAGGAATGTAAATTCAACCTGTATGTAGTCATCAGCTGCTTGAATTCCTCCTCAATCTTGAGAGCAGACTTGGACAATATATTGTTGACGCGATTCAGAAGTCCATCGTTGTTCTTAAGGCTCTTGTTCGAGGCGAAGAAGCGAACAATGCTTTTCAGCAGATCCACAGCTTCTAGGTAGCCCTCCAGATCCTCATGGGGGCCCCTCAGTATCGTAGCTTCAGCCTAAAGCACAGTAATAAAAAAAAAAGCATAGACATAAATTCAATGAACAAAAGAAGTCTTGTCTTCAATCTACGCAGAGATAAAGCTAAACAAACAAATATAGTAGCGAAAATCCAATCAAGTTCCAATCTAACAGTACAGACATATCTAAAGTAGCAGCAGCGTCATAAGAAAATTCCGCATCGACCAAACTGTTCATCCTTCCTACATTCTAATGATTCAGAAGCGATAAAGAAACTAGCAGTAATCATGGAAATATGATGAAGCTCTCAACCAAAAGGAAATGAGCTAATCATTGATTTCATCGATGACAATAAAACCGAAATTTACTTATTCAGTTGATCTGCACTAATATGATATGACCACTCTGAGCGAATTTTACTGCATGGCCATCATTTCACTAGGGACCATCAATCAAAGGATCATCCAGTGAACGCACACATTATTAGCCACCTCAATACCACAAAATAAACCAATCAAACTCATCTAATCTAGTTGAGACTCTTTATTTTACATTTTATTTATTTATTTTGTTGGATTGATTTGGAAATGGGAATGATGATGATGATGAGAGCAAAAACCCACCCGGCGGGCAAGGTCGAACTGGGAGAGGATGGCGTCGGCGGCCTTGATCGTCTTGTCGATGTTCTCGTGCGCCATCCGGATCGCGTGCGTCCTCACCTGCATTTGATCCAAACCGCTTTAATTTCGCTCACTCCCCGCGCCACGTAGTCGCCGTCGCCGACGACGACGACGACGAGCAAATCAAAGCGAACGGGGGAATGGGGGGAGGGGAGGCACCTGGGTGGGGCGCATGGCGGCCTCGAGCGCGGAGAGGCGGTGGTCGAAGGACCCGAGGATGGCGACCATGCTCTCCGTGTTCCCCTGGCTCCTCCCCAGCGCGTCCTGCAGCGTGCTCGCCCGCCGCGCCAGCGCGTCCATCACCCGCGGAAGCTCCGCCACCCCCATCTCCCCACCTCCGCGTGGTCGGAGGAGAACCTTCTAGAAGGTTCCGGAAGGACGATGGAGCAGCGTCGACGGCGAACGTCTCACCGCCCGTGCTCCCGCCGCCGCGGAGGAAGGGAAGAGAGGGGGGAGCTTGGAGATTCGTGCGGGCACTGACGCGTGGGGGTTGCGGTTGGGAGTGGACGGTGAGGATTGGGTGGGGTGTAGGAGAGGGGGAGAGTGGAGGTGAGCGGTGGCGGTGGGGTCACAGGATCTGGGTGGGGCCATTGGTTTCCAAGTTTAGTACGCGGCGAGCGAGGAGCGCGGGCCGCGTGGGCCGGGTCCACCGTGCCCTTGATCAATTCATTTCGATTTCGTTATGTATTTATCCAACAAAAAGTTGTTAAATATAATTATGTAAAACTAATATAATTATAGTGTAGTTATATTGTAACTTGTATATAGATTGAATGTAAATTTCACATAATTTTAAACCATTAAATTTACTCTGAGATTTATGTAAATTGTAAATAGAAAATCATAGTGTGCGAAACCTCTATTTTGCGAAAATGGCGTGCTGCCACAGGATTTTTCAAAAGTTATATATAAATTGTGTTGTAGTTAAATACAAGTTACAATGTAATTCTCTTTTATCTCTTACGAGAGGGATTAATCGAACAATGCCTCAAGTGTATTGAGTAGCTGCAGATCTGTGGGCACCGGAGGAATCGTAGCAACCATCACCACCGCCGCTGTTGTTCATCGTGCACTCGCCTCCGTCGCTTGCGAAAGTTGCAAAGTTGCCACTTGCTAGTTCAGGTGGATGCACCGTGGATCCTTATTCCTTTCCCTGCCTTGCACTCAGCTGAGCTGCTCAATACACACGCCAGCATGCTGCTTAATCATATCAGACATCAAACACTAAACCTGATCCATCTTAATGTACAATGGGTTTTCTAGATGAACAAAAATCTGGAGGAACTGAAGAATTATTAAGCCTTTAATGGAGTAGTTAGCTAGCACAGAGCATATATTCTCCCCACACTTTACATCCAAGCTTTGGTGACTAAGCAGCTCATATTCCGTTTCAGCTTCTTCTTCAAGCTTGGCACATTGTTTCGCATACTTTCCGTTGCTTTGCTTGCTTATATATGCAATGCATCAGCTGCACGCAAGAACCGCGGGAATCTCAAATCAAGCGTAAGCAATGGAGGAGAGGAAGAGGAGATCAACGTCGTCGTGGCCGCCGATGCTGCCAGTGATCATGATGGCCATGGCGATCTTGGCGGTGTCCTTCAACGGCGCCGCCGCCCAGCCGCCGCCGGACACCAACGTGCTGTGCGTCAGCAAGTGCGGGACGTGCCCCACGGTGTGCTCGTCGCCGCCGCCGCCGGCGTCGTCGTCGTCGTCGGGTAACTATAATCCGGTGCTGTCGCCACCGAAGGGCAGCGGCGGTGGGTCGTCGTCGTCGTCTTCTCCTTCGGTGCCGTTGGCGAAGGGAGGGCAGCCAGGCGGCAGCAACTACTACTACTTCTTCACCTCCGGCGGCAGCAGCCATGGCTGCGCGGCGGCGCTGCTCCTGCCGCCGCTTGTGTCCCTCGTCGTCGCCGTTCTGTCGCAGTGATCGATCGATCGTGTCCAGTATGATCACAGTAGCTAGCTAGCTATAGCTAGTGGGTTAATTAGCTGCTTGTTTAATTTGCACCTATATATTTTTCTTTTGCTGATCCCGATCGAGTTGTTGATATTTCGTGAATTACTTACTTACCTGTTTAATACGGAGCATGCAGTTTAATTTTCACATCGAAATGTGCTTAACTTTTTTTTTTAGAAACTGCCCCTTTGGTTTGGAGGATTGGTGAAGGATTTTCGGAGGATTCAATTCCGCTATGATTTTCTCCAATAGATAATCCATTTGATTCATAATAAAAGGATAGGAAAATTTTCACAAGATTGTATTTTTATAGTCAGTTTAGTATATAGAAAAATATGCACGATATTAGGCTGCTTGGAAACTTTCCTCTACTTCAACTTTTCCTATGGTGGCATTATAGGATATATCTTTCTATTTCTTTTGTTTTCAATTTATTTAGAACTAAACAGCCAAGCTACTTTAATTCGTGCATTTTTTGCATTCATGTGATTTTTCGATCCTACAATTTAAATGTGCCCTTAGCGTTTCATGTGTGGATGTCCTGTTGATCGGGCGCTATCGTGTTGATGTGTAGCAAAGGGCCTTAGGAAATTCGGTGTCTGTAACCCTGGGTTCCCAACCCTCTTCATCGTATTCCGCGTACACATTTTTTAAACTGCTAACGATGCGTTTTTTAAAAAAGTTTTTATACGAAAGTTACTTAAAAAATCATATTGATTTATTTTTGAAAAAAATTAGATAATACTACTTAACTAATCACACGCTAATAGACCGCTCCGTTTTCCATGCGCACTATACGTGCTGGGAACATATCATTGCGAACACAACCCCACATACACGTAAAACGGAACGACCTATTAGTATTAGTTAATTCTTTTTTAAAAAATAGATTAATATGATTTTTTTAAAAAAATAACTTATATATAATTTTATTAAAAAAAGTGACGTTTAGTAATTTCAAAAACGTACACATGGAAAATAATGAAGATGAGTTGGGAAAGATGGCTGCCGAGCACAGGCCGCCTGGGCTGACGGCCCACGGCTGCCCTCAATTAGTAGGCCGGGCTGCTTGTGTACGTCGTTCCGCTGGCCCATGGAGTTGTTGTTGCACGGACGACGTGAATGTGATGTGTTGTGTGGTCGGTAGCAAATCTGGTTGGGAGCACATGTACATTTGCAGGATCGATCGATCGACAACGTGTGCATATGCACAGCACGCACCAGTGCTAAGCTGCTTCGTGCCTCAACTCGATCTCGACCATATTGCTAGTTGAATTTCGGGGGCGATGCTAGCAGGTAAACCAGGTGTTCTCATCGTTGCTAGTCTCGCGTGTTGTTGTGATTTACTACTGCTTGCATTGCTACTCGAGTACAGTAGGAACTATGGCAATTGTCCTTTAAAACGTCGAGAGAGATGCGAATTGTATGCTACTCCTCCATTCGTCGAAAAATAAGTTTACTTTTTTTTTACTTAAAAAATAAACAAATTATTTCTCGCTCATCCCACATATACCAAAAAAAAATCCTTACTTTATCAAATCCCCATACAACTATTTCTTATTTTTTCAATTTTCAATACAATCATTCTCAACTTTCGTAAACTTCCGTGCAATGATTACTCAATAAAATTATTTAGGAACGAATGGAAGAAACTAAAAATAAATTTGTTACTAGGCGTAAGGAGTAGTATACTCCTATGTGGGAAAAAAGAGAGAAGAAAGACCTATAAAGGCAATAGAACACCGTTGGCTACATGCTCCACAGTACAGGTTACTTTATAGTAGGCCCCTTTTTTTCCTCTCACTTTTCATCTCGCCTCTTTCTTCTCTCATCACTCCCATCTTCCTCTGTGTTTCCAGTCTTGGGCGGAGGAAGCGAAGCGTCTAGATCGACGACGGCGCGGCCCAAGCAGCATTGGGCGGGACTCCACCTCTTCTCGAAACGGCGGCCTTCCTCCCTTGACCGGATCGGTGGCGCGTGAGCGGGGGACGGCACAGCCGGAACTCGATGGCGGCGCAAGCAGGGGACGACGTGGCGGGAGCTCGATGATGCCACTCCTCTCTCCCCTCTCCCCGCCAACAGCGTCTCCCTTCTCCGGCGGCGGTGGATGGCGGCGGCCATCTTAGGCGTCGAATAGCCCTGCGGTGGCACCGCTCCTCTCTCCCCGTCGGCGTCTCTTAGAGATGCAAACGGATCAACCCGTGAATTTACTTATAGGTCAAATAGATGGTAACTAATGGATTTTTGCATTGTGATCCGGTTTGCCGTATTTAGAGATGCAAGTTGATCAATCTATAAACTTATTTATAGGTAGGTTAATTTTATCTATAAACAGGCTCGTAGACAAGCTCACTTGTAATCCTAGCGTCTCTCTCCTCGACATAATGGTTTGTGTATATATTTTACGTCAACGCAAAATCATCAGGGATAAAGTAGCCGGAAGGTGCGCAGGGGAAGGTCAGTTCACTACCACCCCCCAGGCCCCGACAAATGCATGCATGTATTTTCCATGGGGCCCTCATGTTATACGTGCATTTGCCTTCCGGACTCGGATGGTCCCATGGATCATGGATGTGCCTCTCTACCGTACCTGGGGTGCTGATCCTGCGTGGTGGGACCAACTAAAGTACGTACGGTGGTCGCCGCTTTCGCCGCCCTTCCGCCCCCAAAACCGCTAGTACGTCATGGCCACCGCACAACCACAGAAAAAAAAAAAAGCTCTCATCGGTTGCCCATTTTGCCTAATTAGAAAATAAAAATTAGGTTATAAGTAAAACTTTTATAGATATATCGTAGCAACTGAAAAATCAACATTAACAAAAATTATGTTAAAAGTATCCCAAAATCAACTTCGAAATCAAGTTAAAAAAACTCAAATTTTAGCTTATTCTTCGGCTATTTAGGCCAAACGATGAGGCTAAAAAACTTTTTGCTGCAACAAGTCTGGGATGCCGCTGCCTGCCTGCCTTGTTCCTCTTCTGTGACGTCCCGGTGGAGTTGGGGTTATTTTAGGTTTTATTAAAATAGATTAATATGATTTTTTAAAAATAACTTTTATATATAAAAGTTAAAAAAATAACGTTTAATAGTTTGAAAAGTGTCCGCACGAAAAATGATGGAGATGAGTTAAAAAATATGGCTACCAAATACAACCTTAATTAGAGAATTTGTTCCTGACATCCTCTATTGTTTTATCTGCATCTCTCGCTGTTCATCACGCTTAGGCTTATTTTTTAAGCTAAGGCCCCCCTTTAAATGGCGGGGTTGAAAAAATAAAGGAACAGGAAAAACACAGGATTCTGATAAGAATTGAAGTGTAAAACAGAGAATTGCAAAACATAGGAATGGTCGTTTGATTGGAGTACAAGAAAAAGCAGGAATCAGATGAGAGAGATAGACTTAAAGAAAATTTTCTAAAAGGTTAGAGCTCTTGCTATATTTCCTCCAAAATCCACATGCAATGTGCTATTCCATAAAAATTTCATAGGATTTGGAAAGCTTCAATCATTTGAATCAAATGGCTAAATAGAAAAATTTCCTACAAGATTTGAGTTCTACGAAATTCCTATATAAATCATTTGGTTTAAAGGGCCCCCAAATTATAGATTTTAAAATTTTTCAGAGTTGATTTGTGTGTTTGGGGGGGGGGGGGGGGGGGGGCGCTAAGTACTCCTGATAAATGGTTGGGAGAACCAAGTGCATAAGAAAAGGGTAAGGCTGATTTAATTTGATCTAAACCATGGACCTTTTTTTAGAGAACTTAAACCGTGACTTTTGTTCCAGTTTCTCACTTCTCCGCATCAGACATGACGAGATGCCCTCTCTCTCATTATCAATCGCCATTTGCATTTCTCATCATCGGTGGTGCCCACACGGCAACTCTGTCACCCTGAAATTTAAAACCAAACGGTTTATGCTTTCAGTCTGATCCGAAAAGTGAATTTTACGAAATCTAAACCAGATTTTACTGAAATACTCTATCCGTTCTGACGTATAACGGATCCTGAATGAATGTAATATTTTTTAATACAACGAATCTAAATAGTAAAAAATATCTAATCCATCTACAAACTTTTATATACAAGTAATATAATAAACCTAGTGAGATTACTTCGGAGTGGGAGTAATAAGGGACTGTTTAATCTATTTGGAATGGCAAATGGCAAATGGAAAAAGTTTTTATATTGCAAAAGTATTAGTTAGTGTCTAGATGCATTCTAAACTTTTGCTATTCTAGCACTAAAGTGAGAGAGAGAAAGAGAGAGTGAGTGGTCCCAAAGCACTTTTTGGCACAATTTACTACTATGAACTAGCAAATGCCAAATGTCAAATTGCTAAGTTTTGCTACTGGTGTTAGTGTTTAGTTTTAAAATGGCAAAAAGTGTTTTAAAATGGTAAAATTTTTACCATTTTGAAGGATCGCCTAATAAACAAACATATGTTCCTCCCACGGCAGCAAGTACTCCTCCTCTCATGTCATGCCCATGCTTCTTCCTCACACCTAACGAAACAAACCATATTTCTTTAATCTTTAATCGCTAATTTAGGCCACCACCTTGGAACAAGGGGGGCGTGTCACGGAAGATCAATGCCCCCCTCCTCTTGTAGGCTGCTGCTGCCACTGTACTGCACTACCACTGAGCCTTGTCTTGTCTTGTCTCATCTCACACAGCAATGGGAGGATAAAGAGGAACATGCGCGGCCAAAGAATACGAACGCTTCGCTTTTGACCCGACTGTGGGGCAAGTGATACGCAAGGCTCCTTTGTCTGAGCTCTGCTGCATGCAGTGAACAGAAAAGAAGGGAACTCTGGTGCATGAAGTTGCAGTGAACAAAAATACCGGGAGGGTAAAATTCACCGTGAAAAATTGTTTGGATATTTTATTTTAAAAAATCATAAGATACAGTTAAAAGTTCGACTTTTATTTTATGTTAGCATTCGATTTTTTTAAGCAGGTTTAGATTGATAATATTTTCAACTATACCATTATTTGATAAAACTGACAATCATATGGCTACGTTTAGTTTGTTACCAAATATGTATTTTGGCAACATTATTAAACCAATCCTATCAAAATTTTAACAATATTTTCAATTTGACAAAATTTTGGTAAGGTTCATTCTGGCACTAATTTGAATAGGCCCTTAAATTTAAGATTTCTTATATGACTCTTTTTATATTTTCAAAAGCAAACGAACTTAAAATCCGATTCAAATACGGATCTATATTTTTAAAAGCGAACAAACTTAAAGAAACAACTCAAACACAGATGACGTACGAAAATACCAATAAAAACATCTTCATTTTTTATAAATAGTAAAGACGTACCCACCCGTAAGAAAAAAAATGCTAGCTACTAACCTGAACAATATTGTCTCTAGGTTCGTAACTAGAGTTTATCTTTCGTTTTCCTTTTTGACAAAGTAGTACTGCTCAAATCAATTCCAAAATACCTTAACTTAACCTAAATTGATTTATCCCAGGGTAATACGATATATTTGAATCCATCTTAAAATATAAAAAAATTCTAAAATTAAACATGGTTATTAAAAAAATGGTAAAATTAAATGAAAAATGTGGTGATTAGTTAAGAAATGATAGAGGGTTATAATTAGTTGAGAAGATAATATTAGTATATTTTGAGATAAATTTTGAATGATACTCTCTTCGTTCCATAGTATAGTAATCTAGAACCAGATGTGACACTTCGTAGTATAATAAATCTGAATATGAAGTATGTCTGGATTTATTTTACTATGAAGTGCTCTATCCGGTACTAACTTGTTATATTATGAGACGAAGGAAGTAGAAGTTGTTATATTCTGTGATGGATAAAGTAAACGTATATCTAAACCATTTATTATCATAAAAAATAATTTGTAATTAAATTTTTTATTTTGTATGTGCGTTGATAATGATTGTAAAAAAAATGCTACAAAAATTCACAATAGTAATTTGAAAAATTAAAAATTAAAACTTATAAAATCTGGTTTGTGTCAGCGGCTGGAAAAGTGCAATACTACTGTACTACTCCGATGTGTCGCTGCAGCATGCAGATTAGCATTCAATGCTGTGCTGCCCCTGTCCCGTGCGTTCCACTTCCGCCACGGTGCTGCAGATACAGATAGCCCCCATACTGTATGCAGAAACGGGCGTGCAAGTACTCCAATGCGCTGTAGCACTACTGGTAAAAGGGCAAAAGTTGTCGGTAAATTACGACCATTTTTTATTCCTGGAAGTTGCTAGATTTAACAAGAGACGATCGACGCAAAGTAACAACGGTTTAACTTGCTAAACCACCACTACTGAGTTACTGACTACCCTCCATCAAAGCAGCTTCACCCATGCATCTACCCACTACTAGTAATACTCCCATTTATTCCTTCTTTCTTTCTACTCCCCTTTTGCTCCTGCTGCTGATGCTGCTACTTCATCGTTTTTATTCCTTACTAAATGACACTAGAAAACCTAAGTTAATCTCAATCTCCCATCTACGCCTTCTTCTTCTTCTTCGCCATCATCTCATCAACGCCATCGATCATCATCATCAGTAAGTCCATTCCTGAGGCAGCGCCGCCAGCTCCGGCAACGCCGCCGCCGCCTCGTTCGGCCGCACTCGCATCACCTCCGACGAGGCAGTTCCGGTCATCGGCGGTGGGCATCGCTGCTCGATCTTCGCCTTCGCCGCCGGTGATCCTTCCTCCTCATCCTCGCCTTGTCCTGGTTGCTTCTGCTGCTCCTCCACGAGGAGATCCTTGGACGCTTTCCCATCTGCATAAATGCAACATTGTCATTAACATTGTCATCATCATTTACAGTATGTGAGAAAGAGCAAACAGAATGCACATGTCATCTTGGCAGCAAGTTAAATCATCCATGCATGCAATGCAATGCAACAGCAGGCATCCGATGGAACAGTATCCAATATCCATCCCCCAATGCATTGATTGATGAGCCCACAGGTTTTTTTTTCTTCACAGTTTTTAATTACTGTGTTTTAAATATTTTTCATTTTTTTAAAAAAAAACTGCATTTGGCAGGGAGAGGAACATGAGGCGGCCTGGCTGCTGTTGCTGCACGGTTGCTTGGTACAGTAGGCATCATTAATTGCGTCGTCACTGTCACACACTGCTCGAAAAGTACGAAAAACCAGCATTTCTGCAGTGCAGCGCAGGCTGGAGGACGCATCGATCACCACCCCAACCGCCATGAATGTACTCCTAATCATGCGATTTGGTTTCACTAATTTTGGGGTTTTCGAAAGCCTAATCGGCGGATGAAAACCAACTTTGGAAGGATTCATCAGATTCATCGCCAGCTCAGCACGAAGCCCGAGGAGGCGAACGACACGAGACACGAGAATGCGTTACCTCTCGACGAAGCCTTGGTCGCCGCCGGCGCCGGCGACTCCTCCTTGGCGTGGTACACGTAGGTGCGCGGCAGGAACACGCCGGTGCCACCTCCGCCGCCGCCGCCGCGCATCTTCGGCGGCGGAGACCCGAGACGCCGCCGGTGGTCCACCGCGCCGCCGTTCACGAGACCGGCCGCGACCTGCACCGGGGAAGAATCGGCATTAGTCAAAAAGGAGAGAATCCCCAAAGAATATGATAAGACCAGAAGAATCATAATGAGAGGCAACTGCAACAACTAATAAAACAGATTAATCATCATCTCTTCCCAAACCGAGACACCGAGTTTGTCTCGGAGATTATTACGGCGAAACACCCACAGCAACAATAACCCATAGCCCCGATGTTGACGACGACGAACTCGGGGCATGAGCAATGGCGGCGAGAATCGAAATTACTCCAGATTGGAAGGAGCACTCGAAATTACTAGCGGCAAAAACGCGTGAGAAAAGCAAGGGGGGAGGAGGGTTTAACGCGTGCGAAATTGATTCCCCAAAACGGAGAAGGGGAGAAGAGACAGCGGTGTTGCGCTCACCTGCCACTGCGCCGGCGACGAGTACGGCGGGAACGGCCACCCTGCCGCGCCGCCGTACGCCACGAGCACCTGCCCGCAAACCTGCAACCAAACAACCAACCATGAATCAGGCGAAGAACGCGGGACGGGGAACTAAGCGAGAGGAAGAAGACGAAGCAGCAGCAGCGCGCGCACGCTCACCGGCACGCGGTGGAGTTGGTTGTGGTACGAGGCGGGGGCGGCGGCGGTCGGAGGCGGGGCGGCGGCCTTGCGGGCGCCGCTGCCGAGGATGCCGGCGAGGTGCACCGCGAGGCCCTCGATGGCGGCGGGGGGCGGGGGCGCGTCGCCGTCGTCGGCGAAGCCTATGTCGTCGAGGATCTCCTTCGGCAGCCACCGCCTGTGCAGGTCGTCCATCTCCAGCGCGTAGCTCTCAGCCATGAGAGGATGGCTCGAGCGCGCGGCGGCCGTGGCCGTGGCCGTGGTCGGCGTCGGCGGTGAGGTCGGCGGCGGCGGCGGCGGCGGCGGTTTACAAGAAGCCTCGTGGAGAGAGAAAGAGAGGATGGCAGAATGGGTAATTTATAGTGGGAACAGGCTGCGAAATGGGGGTAGAAATGGCAATTTGTTTTTCTTTTAGGCGAAAAAAATGGCAAATTATTTCTTTTCCCCAACGCTGTAAATTACTTAATTACTTTTTTCTTTGTTCTTTTTCTTGTTCTGCGCCTTTCCGTTTTTAGGAGATTAATTTGGTGCGTGTTGTAATCTCGTACGATTATTTATTATTGGCAAATGGCGCTGCGTGAGTGGTTAAGTGTAACATGGATGTTGTGGCAAAGAGGAAGGAAAAAGATGGAGGTTTAGAGCCAAATGCTAATTTTGGAGGTGAGAAAACACGCTTTGTTGATGGGAAAACCTGCCTTTTTTTCTCACTCACGAAGTGTTTGTTTCTAAAAAAGTAGTGCACCATACATGTGAAGGATTTGATGGCCAGCATTTTTGTCGCTCCCCTCGTTCTGTTTTTGCACTTGAGGTTGTGCTTATTGTTTTTTAGGGATTAATTATGTACATCAACCAACTTATGTGGCGTTTTTCATTCCCCCACCATGGTTTTCTAAATTTTGCTATATTTTTATGTGGTATTTGTTTGATTTATTACTGCATTTGTGGTGTTTTACCATCGTACACTCATCACTTTACTGTATGTTATAAAAAAAGTGACTTCAAATTTGTTAGCTAGATAAGTTTATAGCAAAATAATATAAGAATGTGGATATCCAAACATACTGTATAAGATCATAATCGGACAGATTGCATATATAACATAGGTGACATGTTTTAGTCCATAGAATAAAGCAAGACATCAAATACGTTCTCGGACAAGGTTATGGGACCCTCAAGCATACTCCCTCCGTCAAAAAAAAAAACATAGTACAACGAATCTGAACAATCTGTATAGAGGTTTGTCCAGATTCGTTGTACCATTCCTAGCTTACTTTTTTTTGAGACGGATAGAGTATTAGCTAGTACCAAGTTTGTCACCGTAATTCCTATGAGGATTTCATGAGATTATGGTATATTGGCAGAGTAATTTCTAGTTACGTATTTGGATAGATAATAGTTTTATTGTTATATTTTTAGGAATGAGATAGTACTACTTGCTCCGTCCCAAAATTTAGTAAATTATAGTCATGTATCTGGACAAATAATATTGTTATTCAACCTATAAAATGTAGTTATTTCGCTACGTATCTTGATATTATGGGACTGGAAGGGGTAGTACCGTAGTATATTATTTTGCTGGGATGAGAGTTACTTGAACTGTGCACGAACTATGCTCACTGATATAGGCCCTGTTTAGATCCTACCTTAAATTTTTTCACCCTATCATATCGAACGTTTGAACACCTGTATGAAATATTAAATATTGGCTAAAAAATAACTAATTACATAGATTGCGACTAATTTACGAGACAAATCTGTTAAGCCTAATTGCTCCATGATTTCATAATATGGTGCTACAGTAAACATTTGCTAATGATGGATTAATTAGGCTTAATAAATTCGTCTTGCAGGTTACAGGCAGATTCTGTATTTTGTTTTGTTATTAAATTATGTTTAATATTTCAAATGTATGTCCGTATATCTGATGTGACAAATCAAAAATGTTTACCCCTAATCTAAATACAGTCATAGTGAATTAGTGATACGCGTTGCAGTTGTCACTCCCAAATAAAAAGAAAGAAACGAGTGGGCATGTTGAGATTGTGTCTAGGGACAAAACTCCAACAAACCGCGTGGGCATGGATTGGGAATAAGAACTGGGCTGCTTTTGAATGCCTTTGTACAATTGTGAACTGAATTTGGAGGGAGTGATCGATTAGTATGTGAACATAGACGTGAACTGAATTTGGACGGACTGTATAGTTTAGGAGTGATAGGATTTTTCCCCTTAATTTCCTTCTACGTACGCGTACACACGTACCCAATTGCATTACTGTGTAGGCACTACACGCGTGTGCTGATGTGCGTGCTTCGATGTTTTACACACGTACGGGAGATCGATCGGATAACTGTAGCCGTCCGATCGATTTGTCGAGGATGCAGAGTCGTTACACTTGTACGAATCCTGTCTGTGGGCTGTGGCCTTTCCTATCATCTCCATCGGACGCATGATCGCAAATGGGCCGAAACGTCATCACGACCCAGCCCACACGGCCTCACAACAGCACGGGCTATACTTTCCAGGGCCGAATTCTCATGGGCCATAGTTGTTGGGCTGTAACGTGTATATGACCTACGTGCAGCCCCTATGTAGGAATAAGTTCACATTTGGTACCTTCACTTGACGCTGAGTTTGAAATTCGTACCTGAACCGCTATACTAGCTCTCAATTTGCAAGACCAGTGCACCTGAGGTCTCAGGATAATATAGTACCTAGTTTTAGCTGACGTTAGGGCTGAGTCAAATGTGGGATCCACATGTTAGGGCAATTCAATCTAAATAAAAATAAATAAAATCTGATGAACCCCACATGTATGTGACACATTCTCTCCTTCTCGCTCACTCTGTTTCTCTCTACCACCTTTTTCTGACGGCCTGTTTGGTTGGGTGGAGTTGTTAAGAGGGATCGAGAGTTTAGAGTGACGAGACTATTAAATGTTTTGTTTAGTTAGGAGATATGAGAATTTGGTGGAATGGGGATGGGGAATTGAGGCCCTTATTTCCAATACATAGGTAGTGGTGGTAATTGGGAGAAAATTCCTCCTTTACTTTATCTAAACAAATCTCATCCATTCGTTTTTCTTAATGACCTAATCTCTAACTAAACTCCCTATCAATTTCCACTACATTTACCAAACAAGATATTAGGATAAAAAATCAAATTTCTATCTTAATCTCACCAAAAATCCCCTCGTGTAAACTCCCAGTCCTTTTCCCTCGAGTTGCCAAACAAGCCGTCAGCGACATTGACAGCGCAGGAACAGGCGCTCGGGAGGTGGCGACTGGTAACGACGTAGAGGAGTGCGTCGGCATCGACAAGCGATGGGAGAGGAGCTGGGCGAAGCGGCGACAGCTGGTTGTACTCCCTCTATCCTAAAATGTTTGACGCTGTTGACTTTTTTAAAAATGTTTGACCGTTCGTCTTATTCAAAAAATTTAAGTAATTATTAATTCTTTTCCTATTATTTGATTTATTGGTAAATATATTTTTATGTATACATATAGTTTTACATATTTTACAAAAGTTTTTGAATAAGACGAACGATCAAACATGTTTAAAAAAGTCAACGGCGTTAAACATTTAGGGAAAGAAGGAGTAGATGACAGCGGACCGTAAAGGGTGGCGGGCGACAGAAGAAGAGCTAGGCCGGCGGCGGTCGGCGGGTGAGAGGCTCCGCGCAACAAGCTGAGGGACCTAAAGTGAACTTATTCCCCCATATGTATGGACCCGGAAGTGTAGGTAGCTGGGTACATGCGGCCCATGCGTATGGATAGAGGCTGCGTGGGCTCTCCATGGTCTGGGCCCATCAGAGATCATGAAAGAGGAGATGAGTGACAGGTTCCTCGCCGTCGACGCCGCGAATCACGGCGGCCGGCGGCGGCAATGCGGGATGGAGACCACCGCCGCGCTGGCGGCCGTTGCCGTCGACATCGGCGGTGCGAGGCGGCGGCGCAACAATGGACCGAACCGGCCGGCGTGTTCCAGCCTCGCCTGTCGAGGCGGCGCACCGAACCACCACCAGCAAGTCCGGCCGCCGTGGTCGAAGACGAACCCGACATGCTGTACTCCACCGTTGGCCTCCCCCCACACCGTCCGCCCCACGCCGCGACGCCGTCCTCGCGCGCGCCGCCCCTGTTCACTTCACCCGTGCAGGTTGTCCCGCGGGCAGCCTGTTCGATGAAATGCCCAAGCGGGACAAGACACGCTCTCTGGTCTCTGCGGATGCGGCATTGGCGGCCAAGCTCGCCGCTCTGCTTGGTCAGTGCCAAAAGCAGTCCAGAAAGACGAGATGTTCGGCAACGTGGTGGAGGCTGCTCTTGATTTCCGGGACGTCCAAGAATGGGAGGAAGACGTTTGGAGGGTGAGAATGCCCGCGTAGCAGCATTACGGGTGAATGCTGGAGATGTTCAGTCGCCCGCGGTTGGCTGAGGCGGAGGCTGACCTCGGCAGTGCTGCTAGCTGCTTGCGAGGTGCGCATACTGGCGCTGAGCCGCTGAGCCCTTCAAAATCAAACCCAGTGCTGCTTGGCCGACCTGTAAAAGACGGTGCTGGCAATGGTGGCTGTGTTATCTGATTGCCAAGTTTTTGGAATATGACATGGACTATAAATCACTTGGCCACTTGCAATCGACTCATTCGGTCATTCCAAATCAAGGACCAAGGAAGCAGGCATGTAATTGCTAGAATGTTTTGAGTTGGCAGGAATGATCAAAGAACATGGCAATAATCAGCAGGAGAAATGCATTTCAATGCAAGCATCGATATCTATGTAAGTGCTATCATATCTGAATGAACTGTATTTTTATTCCTCGCCCTTCGGTCTTTCGGTTTGAAAATTCCAATCTTCTAGACAAACAATTCCTTCCCACAGCGCTTGCTAGATGGTCTACAGACCAGGTTTCTCCAGACGGGGCTGCAAACTTGGCTGGGAAACTCAAACATGCCAGATCACAGATCAAACTTTGGACTAAAGAAAGAGCTTCCTGCAGCTTTCTCGACAAGGACTGCAAGTTTGTGATCGACTTGTTTGATTTCCTTGAGGAACTAAGAGATCTTTCAGCTCCAGAGCGTCTGCTGCGGCAAATGGTCCAAGACAAATTCATTCAGTGCAAACTCATGCAAGCTGCGTATTGGAAGCAAAGGGGGAAGATAAAGAAAATCAAATTGGGTATTGACAACACACATTTCTTCAAGGTTCATGCTACCCAGAACTATCGAAGAACTTTTATTCGCTCTATCAAATTAGCAGACATGGAAGTTTCGGACCATTCTGATAAGGCCACCACCATGTTCAGTTACTACAATAGCATCTTGGGTTCTCCCTCTGTAACCTCTTGGTCTTTCGATCTGCATGATATTTACCGTGACTGTGCAATGGCGAATGCTGATGAACTAGTTCAACCTTTCTCTGAACAAGAGATCTTTCAGGCCATCAAATATATGGATAAGAACAGTGCCCCCGGTCCTGATGGGTTTGGTC